>CM019149.1:233838936-234438936 GCA_009733165.1 Naja naja | reverse complement strand
CCAATAATTATTGTTTAGTAACTGCTGTTGGGACCAGCAATTTGGTTGTTAAGCGAAGTTGTCCTAAATGAATCACATGACAGTGACTGTGCTTACAATTTTACTTCAGCTTCTCTGCTTTACAGCATCATAAGGATATGACCCCAAACATCCAGGTAAAGCCAAACAGTGGTGAAATTTCTACAATCAATCACAAGGAAGCCTGGTAAAAGGATAAAACTTATAGCCCTTGCTCTCCATTCCCCCACCCTTTGGAACTCACCTCATGCTGGGATAATTTTCAAGAAGAGAATTCATGTTTATTTATATTTATTGGAGAGGAAGGGGTTACAAAACTCTAAACAGGCATATACAGCTTGAAAGGAATGTGCTAGTGCCAGCCGTTGGCCTAGCAGCCTCACAGGTGTGAGCCAGGAGTTACAAACAAAATATGCAAAAGCCTTTAGTGTAAAACTGATTAGAGTCTTTTCAATTTCAGGCAGCACCAGGAACCAGAGAGTTCTATTCAACTACTTAAGGTCACAGAACTGAGTTTGTAAACTTGCAGTGAACACTTTTTAGGGATTTACTTTGCTGTGGAGAAAGGTAGCTCAAGAAGAGATAGCTTGTTTAGGCAATCTTTCAGTTCTGCTGGAGAAAAAATGGGTCAAGCACAGGATAGCTGATACTAATTGGCTGTAATGGTGAACACGTGACAGAGAAACTGTGAAAATTGTAAATGTGGTTGCAAGGCTACTTTTTCACCAACATCATATCAGTGAAAAGTTGCTGTCTGAGGCAATCACTAAACGAGGACTATGTATAATCTAGTTCAACAAGGCAGCCCATGATCTTTAATTCTTCCAGTGCATTACGTCTTCCCTTAGTTAAGAATATGATTTTTTGTGGGTTTAGAGGGCTTGAAGATATCACCAATCAGCACAGAAGCCTTCATTAAAGCAAGCTAACAACACTTGGCAAGATGTTCAAAGGCAGCATGCCAGATGCTTTCAAGAGAAAAATATTTGATGCCAAATGCAAAGCTGTCAGTAGAAATATGGCTCTTGAATGCAAAGATTTTCAATTGTAGAAAATTCTGAGAAGTGTTCAGGAGTGCACAAAGTAGTTTCTTACTGAAACAGAATAGGTCAGCAGTGCATCTTGTTGTGACTGCATGGAAATGTTTTCTTTGTTCTGTGCTGTGTTTCTAGAATGCCTACTTGCAGTTACATTTGCCTCACAAGAAAGCAATTTACTGAGTATTGCAAAAATTGAGTTTTTATTTAGAAAATTATATAGTACAATATGTTGATTGACTCATTATAGGGCAGGAATGGCAAGTGGTGAATAATGCTGTAGAATTTAGTATGAATAAATGTTCAGTGAATGTATGAATAAATGTTCAATGAATGTACCCATCATTATCAATACTGGATACACTCAGATTCAGTTGATAATAAAGTCCATTTTACTGATGCAGAGGTGTTTATTCTTCAGTCCGATTGTAATCACAATCCTCCAATGTCTTTAAGAGAATTGATTCTGCTACTTCACAATCTATTAAAGATGGATAATGCTACCAGGAATGTCAGATCAGCAATGTTGAAAGTACATGAACGATTCTGTAATAGATGCCTCTCTGCAAGGTGAAACAAAACTTCTCTTTGGTTTGCATTGATCACAGAGCACAATAATCTGTATTCCAGAAACAAAGCTTGGGGAATGTCGAGCACAGACTTACCATGCACCAGTAATCATATGCTGCTAGTCCATAGGGTGTGAGACCCAAAGGATTAGCTTCAAAAGGCACTGTCACCAGGTAAAAAGATTGGCAGGATCTCAGTCCAGCTTCCCACATGTCCATCTTGAATATAGGCTACACCAGACTTGCTTTGCTATGGAAGAAAGCCAAGAAGTAAAGTAATTCCACCAAGATCAAAGCATCTCAGAATCAGATAGAGAAGGAGATTAAAATCTTGGATGTCATCTCATCAAAGAAGACAGAGCTTTATGGGGCTAATTTTAATGAACAGTAAATTGTCACTGCTTCATACTTTCTTTTCGGTTTTAAAAGTGGGATTTTCTGAAATAAAATTCTACAGACTATCTAATCTTGAAGCACTATCTGGGGTAGCCTTTTAGCATACTGTGATGAGCATTGAAACTCAAATGTGGCAAAAGATGCTTGTGTACTTCTAAACCAGTGTGTGACTAATCAGACTCCAGTGATAGAAAGGGCTGTTGTGTGGCAAAGACAGATAAAGAGTTAAGGAATAGCAGGCCACGAACATTAGAGTAACAAGATAAGAAAAGGTGAACTAAACACAACTAATACTACCGTGTTTCCCCAAAAATAAGACCTACCCCGAAAGTAAGACCTAGCACTATTTTCTAAACCTGCCCTAATATAAGACCTACCCCGAAAATAAGACCTAGTGTAAATCTCCAGTTCCAGGAAGACTTTTCAGGGAGCAACCTGCACCCAAAACACCCCCCTACACACTCACACCCACTATTAGGCACCATAAATATATAAGACCTACCCCGAAAATAAGACCTAGTGTGTTTTTGGGAGCCAAAAAAAATATAAGACAGTGTCTTATTTTCGGGGAAACACGGTAGTTTACACCAACCATTCTAATTGCATCTCCTATCCAAATCATCCATATATTACCTTTATGTTCTTTGTATTCTTATCTTTCCCTTTTTCAGGATCTCAATAATTGCACCCAATTTTTCCCTTCCTTTCAAATGACTCATTCTTCTTTCATATACTTGCTTGACAGTGAGATGGGCAGCATATGAATTTATAATAAATACTTATTTTATAAACCTGTCTCATTCATGGTCTATAATGACCAAGCCACCAAAACATATTTGTTTTGTTCTGCTCACTCATTTTGAATGCAGTCTATATCCATTCCTCACTCATACATTCTTGACCAGGGATGGGCAACTGTGGACTCCCAGAATTCCTGAGCCAGCAACCATTGCAACTTTAGAACCTGTGGCTTTAACTCCTAGAATTCCTGAGCCAGCAACTAATGGCAATTTTATGACCTATGAACTTCAACTTCCAGAATTCCTGAGCCAGCCATGCTTTATTTCCATCAAGGGCAGAAGCATTGTTTAATGTACAATCGCTTTAATTTCTTTTAAAAACACCAATTTCTTCACAACATGTTGCTTCCATACTACCTTTCCACCATCATTGTCACATTTCTCCATCCCTTTGCCGATCTCTAGTGAACATTACTAAGATACAGGTAATCCTCCACTTACAATCATTCTTTTAGTAGCCTCAGAAAAAGTGACTTATGGCCTGTGGTCACAGTTCCAGCACTTGGCAACTGGCCAGCATTTGCGATCGTCGCAACATCTCACAGTCACATGATTGCGATTTGTGTCCTTCCCAGCCAGCTTCCAACAAGCAAAGTCAATTTGGGGAAGCTGTATTTGCTTAACAACCGTGTGATTCACTTAATGACCAAAAATGGTTGTAAAACTGTGTCCAGTGACATGATGATTCACCTTAATGATAAAAATTCCAGTCCTAATTGTGGTTCTAAGTCAAGGACTACCTGTGTACAAATTCATCTACTTGCTCTAGGTTTGTGCGTTTTATGGATACTTGTAATCATTCTCTCCACACTCCCTGACAAACACAATTATCTTGATACATTTATTTCCAGGTCTTTACTCATCGCTGCCTCACACGATGTAACATTCCCTGCCAATCATTTGACTGCTCAGCCAACAGAAGTCCTCATCTGCATACAAAAACACACTTTCATTCATGTACCCCAATCAATGCACCTCTAATGTTACTGGAGGAATTGTTTACACATTTATCCATAAATACATTAAACAACCAAAGAGACAGCACAAACGACATTCATGCTTTTTTTCTTGCTTGATGCTGAGCCATTTACTAAGCATTCTGTTTATTCTCATGCATGCATTATTATTATTATTTTTAATTACATTTATATGCCGCCCTTCTCCGGAGACTCAGGGCGGCTTACAATTTTTGGGATACAACCCAGTGTGCTCAGCAATATTACCATTATTACCGCTATTATCACCTACAGAGATCAATCTTCAATTCTGCTTTCATACAAAACCTTCCATGATTCGGGCTTACTAATTTTAACATATACTTTTTACAAAAAAATCAGCAGATTTACAATAAACTTCCTTTGTTGCAATTAAACGTAGCTTAATGATTTCCTGAAGAGCAAAAATCTTCTTCTGCTTGGCATACAGCTACATTTTAATCCCCAAGTTTTATCCTGTTTTCACCTCTTTCAATTACAATACATAATCTTAGTTCATTAGAATCCTGCCAGTCATCTTCCCAGGAACGCTTAAAGTAATTTCCCTCTAGTTTTTACATTCCTTCTTGCTATTCCTACTGTTGTCCAGGGAAAAATATTGACATTCTTTAAACTACTAGCCATAAATGCAGTCTCCAAACAGACACATGCAATGAAATTGTTTTCAGAGCAGCTGTATGTATATTTTAATAATAATCCAGTTATACTGTCAACAACTGCAAACTTCATGATCCTTTTCAGTTTCACTGTTGGATATATCAACATCATTCCTGTACAAATGACTCTTTTTAGCAATCTCTCACTTAAATTTCATTCATTTCATTTGTTCCAGTTGGATGAAAATTTTAAAAGATGAAAACTGGTGAACAGAGCTAAACAAAAAGTGTCCAGGCAAGTGAATGGATTTATTTTTAATCCATTTACTTGGCTGGATGTTCTTTGTTTAGCTCTGTTCACTTGTTTTAAAATTTCCAACAAAATAGCTTTGTATTTTTTCTGCCAATTACCAGTACTTGCTATTATTTGCATCTGTCTGTCTGTCTGTCTGTCTGTCTGTCTCTCTCTCTCTCTCTCTCACACACACACACACACACACACACACTGTTCATCTGAGGATCTTTGTAACATAATTACTTTGACCTTGATCCAAGCAACTTCCGTATCTTCTTCTGTTACATCTACTTTCCATTCATAGTGTTGGGAAATTGGTTCATTTTCTAATACTTTTTCATACAGGATTTGTACCAGAGGTGGTATTCAGCAGGTTCTGACCAGTTCTGAAGAACCAGTAGCCGAATTTTTGAGTAGTTCAGAGAACCAGCAAATACCACCTCTGACTGGAGATTTTACAGTAACCTTTCCCTGCCACGCCCACCAAGCCATGCCCACAGAACCGGTAGTAAAAAATTTTGAATCCCACCACTGATTTGTACCTTTTTCATCTGCTGTCCTTTAGCATTTTTTCTAGTTTCTTTTTCTGCTTCTTCCTGTTTCTTCCATGTTCCCAAGATCCAGTCTTGACACTACCAAAAACGGAGAGTCCTCCATTCAGAATGTCTGATGATTTTGTATCCTTAACCAGTTCTCTCAGCCCTCCATCATAAATAATCTAATCAATCTTCTATGTAGATGTATATTCTGTCTTTTTCTATATGTATGCACGAACAGACTTCAGCTTTAATTTTGAATTTGGAATAAATAAAGCTTTTTTCAAAGTAGATATACATGTATATTTATGTTTAAACCACATACTATATTAAAAATGAAGAGGCTGTCATTCCCTTTCATTCTTCTCCATGTGGCCCAATGACTTTTTTCTAATCTCTCAACTCAGTCCCACCTTCCATTCATGTCATATAGCAGAATATTTCCTTCTAAATTGTATTTGCTTTAAATATTGCACATATTTTCTCTATATAATGTACATATCTAATTTTTCATTATTATTACTCCCTAGAAGGTCTCATTCATCTTTTAGCAACCTATGAATTCATTTTTGCATACATATCTCAAATAAATTTATAGTTCCTGCCATCACTTCTGTCCTTTCATTTGTAATTAAACCTACATTTTCCAGTTCATATTCATCAGTTCTATTCCATCAATACCACTCCAGCTTGTAGTCATCAATTCTACTCCATCAATTCTACTCCAGCTCATATTTATCAATTCTACTGGTTTTGGTCAATTGGAGCTTTCAGATACTATAATGCTTTTTAATAAAACAGAGGAAAAGTAAGTTATCAGCCTTAGTTGTTTGCAGTAACATTGTGTAACGTTGTGTAACATCTTGAACACAGAAAATAAATTGCCCCTTATTTTGGGGCTGATGTCAAAAATTATTCTGCATTACTCTTGAATTTAAAAAAAAATTGCTTTGCAAGGAAATCATACAGAGCAGGTTTTTGCTATTAAAAGATTTTATACAGTATTTTTTTAGAATTTTCAATGACATATACACTATATTTACCATTTTAATGCAGTGAAGTGAACTATCAAAACCAACATCTTAAGAATGTCTTTTCTACCTTTTAGCTCAGTTTTATTGCATAACTTATTTTTAAGGTGGAGAAAAATGTTTAATGCAAGCCAATTATTAATGAAAACATCAAATACAAGTAAAAACATGATTCTTTTCTTCCCTTAGCGTTTTGCCCAATTTCCTTGCAGGCTGATAAGGAAAGACGGGCAGTTGTGCAGTGGAAGGATTCCTGAGGATCAGTCAGCTGTGTGGCCAGCTTGGAGAAAGAGAATCTGCCACTCTCATTAGTAAGGAAATTGCCCAGTGGATTGATTGGGCGAAAGCTCAAAGCTTGAGGAGGAAAATTGGACTAGAGACTGAACCCTGAAGGAAGCATCAAGCAACCAGCAAGAGAATGAGAGGAAAACACTATATACAACATTTGCAGAGACAATTTCAGCAAGCATTTTGCCAAGGGAATTTGGAAGGATGTCAGGTAACAGGTAACAGATAATCAGAGTTGGAAGGGACCTTGGTCATCTAGTCCAACCCCCCACCCAAGCAGGAGACCCTACACCATTTCTGAGAAATGGCAGTCCAATCTCTTCTTGAAAGTCTCCAGTGATGAAGCTCCCACAACTTCTGAGGGCAAGCTGTTCCATTGGTTGATTGTTCTCATTGTCAGAAAGTTTCTCTTTATTTCCAGGTTGAATCTCTCCTTGTTCAGTTTCCATCCATTATTCTTTGTCTGGCCTACAGTCACTTTAGAAAATAAATTGACCCCTTCCTCTCTGTGGCAGCCCCTCAAATATTGGAAGACTGCTATCACGTCTCCCCTGGTCCTTGTCTTCACTAGACTACCCATGCCCAGTTCCTGTAACCATTCTCTGTTTTGAGAGAGTGGGGGAGAATGGACCATACCAAAAAGCTATAAAAACAAGACACATAAAACCATAGGACATCTTCATTCTAAATCAGGGGTGTCAAACTCAAGGCCCGTGGGCTGGTTCTGGCCCATGGGATGCTTAGATCTGGCCTGCAGGGTTGCCCTGGAAACAGCGAAGGACTGGCCTGCAGTGCCACTTCCGGCAAAAACGGAGCTTTCTTTTTGCTGGCAGAGGGTTGCACGAGCCATTGCAGCTGAAAATGGAGTTTGGGAGCCTGTTTTCACTGGCAGAGCGCTCAGGCAACCACAGGCACTCCTGACAAGAGTGACATTGACCTGACCACTCCCACCCTGGCCACACCTTCTACCCCCCCAAGGTCGAACACAACCCTAATGTGGCTCTCAGTGACATCGAGTTTGACATCCCTGTTCTAAATCATCACCTCTGTGATCTACCGCAATCTAGGTAGTATATCATCTTTAAAATAGTCTTTGATATGAACGTTGCAGTCTTTTGAGTAATATGCAAAGTTGTTCCTTGCAAGAAGCAAGCATCCCAATATTTCTTAGTATTCTAAGTCTGGATCAAATACAAATGGCCTTTTCTGCAGAATAAAGGTTGTAGTCAAACAGGGTAGATGTGATGTCTGCAACAGCTGTGGCACAACTACATATACACAATCTATCTTCAAATGATACTATTTATATATTTGTAGGCTTGTTAGTTCTATAGTGAAAACAGTAAAAATCCATTCTGTTCTTACACAGATGCTTAGTATTTTTTTTTATTGAATATGCCAGAAGGAGAAAAATGGCCAATTAGAGCCCCTTCAGCCTAAGAATTGATGGCAGGTTTATTGAAAAATATCCTGCTGTGATACCATTTCTTTGAATTCAGTATCAGATATGGGGTTAAAATAGAAGTTGCATTTAAAACAAATCAATAAAACAAATCAAATAGCACCATCATTGACCACAAGCAGAGGCTGAAAAACTATGGATTTTATAGTATCTGAGTCAGGATGGTTGGCTTATAAAACTTCATCTGGAACAGCCATGGTTTAATTTTTATCTGTTTCTCTTTGCATTCAAATGGAATCATACTAAAAAAAAGAAATTGTATTTGCCTTCATCATATCTATAGCCTAGAATCAGAGAGGTCTGGGAGAAGAATTTTGGCAATCACAAAAAATAGTGATTTGTAAACTTTGGGTAGCCATCTTTGACAAGATGAAAAATCAGAGGTGGTATTCAGCAGGTTCTGACCAGTTCTGGAGAACTGGTAGCAGAAATGTTTAGTTCAAGAACTGGCAAATACCACCTCAGACTCAAGATTTTACAGTATCCTTCCCCTGCCATGTCCACCAAGCCACGCCCACAGAACCGGTAGTAAAAAAATTGAATCCCACCATTGTGAAAACTGTTGTTTCTATTGGTGATTATTACAACACTAGTGCTTTTGGAGAGCTGGGCAATTTCCAGGAGCTCACCACCAGTGGGCTTTTGCAGTTTGAAAAGGTGCTTTTCATCAGATATAAAGCACAAGTTTGATGGTTACCAGGGACCACTTCTGTTTGGGGACACCAGTATTGCTGGAAATGTGTCTAATATAAATGTGAATAAAATGCAAGTTCGTGTGAGATTCAAGGTGCTGGTGTTTACCTATAAAGCCCTTCATGGCTTAGGACTGGGATATTTGCGGGGAACCCTGCTGCCAGTAACGGCTTCCCAACATCCCGTGCGCTCCCATAGGCAGGGCATCCTTGGGGTGCCATCGACCAGACAACGTTGGCTGGCGACCCCTAGGGGTAGAGCCTTCTCTGTGGGAGCACCCACCCTAGGGAATCAACTGCCCCTGGAGCTTCGGGTGGCCCCTGACCTCCGATCCTTTCACCATGGCCTAAAAACATGGCTTTTCCAACTCGCCGACTCAGACTGATGGAGGGGAGGGGATTTTAACAATAGTTTTATACATTTTTGGCTTAGTGAGATTTCAATTGAATTGTTTTTTAACTTTTGTACTGTTTCTTTTTATTATTGTAAGCCGCCCTGAGTCCTTTGGGAGGTAGGGTGGCATAGAAATCTCATTAAATCAATCAATCAATCAATCAATCAATCAATCAATGCCTTTCTAAAAATTGGGGAATAGATTATTTAACAATGGATTATTTGACAAAGCTTAATAAATTAAACCACAGTTAGGTGAGGTTCCCCCATAGCATGATTTATTTATTTGCATTTAGAAGGGTATACACATTACATAACAAATAATCCACTAAAGCAGAGCTCCCCAACCCTTCTGGCTTTCCAGATGGGCAAGGGGGAAGGGGAAGAGGAAATTCTGTGCAAGCAGCTGGTAAACGGGTGGTTGCAGCTCCATTTGCACAAGCAGGGTGCATGCACCTGCCACTCGTGCAAATGGAGCGCATGTGCATATGTTCGCTCACTGTTTGTGGAAGTGGGGATGTGCATGGGCGTGCTCAACTGCTGCTTCTGTAGCCTGGTGGCAAACACCTACTAGTGGCCCATAGCCCAGAGGTTGTGGACCCCTGCACTAAAGACTTACTGTGAAATGGATGTTTGTGTAGGTAAAAAGAACAGAAGAACAAGAACAATAGCAAATCATATTGGATATGAAGTATCTGGAATTTGGAACTCCTAAAGGTTGATGACCAGCCATCCCTTTCTGGAAACATGATTCCAAAGCTAAATGTTACTCCACACTAAAGCAAAACTTGGTGTGATTTTGTGCATTTTTTATAACGACCCAAGGGAATATGCTTGCAATTATTTCTATGGAGCACTATAAAATAACAAAAAAGGTGTTTATTCTCCTCCACTTCAAAATGAATCATTATTGGCAGTCAACAGCTTTTATAAATCCACTCAACAGTTCAAATGCAAATATCCAAAGTTTATATGTAGTTTTATCCCAGTATTGTCTTGTATGAGTCAGAAATCCAGGCTAACCTTTCATTTTTTTTTTCTATATAGACAAAGGATAAATACATCTGCCAATGTATTTACAGGTCTCGTTTTTATGTCTGCATTGTCTCTATTGTTTAGTTACCAATATCCTGGATAGTTGCAGTATTTATTACCCTCTGGTAAGCATTAAGCTCTTCAACTCTGCTGTGTTAATAGGTTACTTCCACTGGTTTTCATGCACTCTTCTCCCATCAGTCAAGAAGACAACATGCATTTTTCTTTTCTTTTTTTCCCTGTTTCTTTCTTTTCTTTTTCTTTTTGCAGCAATAAATTGAACTAGCCATTTTCTTGGGAAATAAAGGAACAAGAAAGAGGAGGTGTAAACTGAGGAGCTGGTTTGGTTTGGGCTCTTAGTGGATTGTTCTCAGATTTGCATTTTTATCTCTTAGGTTCCAGTGATTCCATCTTCATGGGGGGGGAGGAGGATAAATAATGCATGATGTTATTGGCTGAGAAATCCTCCAAGAATTTATTTCAAACAGCATACACAATTACATTGTTAGAGTCTCTGAGCCATTCCATTAGGGCCCATCTGAACATGTAATGTTTCCCAATTAAATGTGTTGGTAGGAATTATTCATTTTAAATAATTAAATAGTTTCTAAAGCTCCCTGTAGAGCGTTACCATGGAGGATTTGACCCACCACTGGGAGTAGTCACAGCATGCCTATGTACAATGTAGGGAGATGGCTTAATGTCATGGCTGCCTTGAGCTGTTTGGATTGCTACACATCTTCTTTCACTGGTTATAAGATTGTGGCCAGTTTTGGAGCTAGCAGTGTTGCAGTAGGAAGACTGTGTTAAGGGGATACTTTCTTAAGCCATATGCTTATAGATTAATGGGCTGGTCAGCAGACATGAATCAGCTCATACAGAGAGAGAATCGCATTATTTTTCTCATGACTCCTTACTGAAGCTTTCTCAAGGGAAAATAATTGTATTTGGAGATGAGAGGAAAGTAGCAAAATCCATGGTGGTATTTTCCAAATGTGAGCCATTCTTGGGATGTGTTTCAAAATCGCCCATTATTCAGTTGCCCCTCATTCTGCAAGATGCATTGTGCAAGACTAACGCACAATTATTACCAATTCAATTGAATAAGTGTATCTTTTCTTTAAAAATCAGAGTTTCCCCCCCCTCCCCATTAGCCTCATTATGGTCTCCAATCAGCATTTTATACACTTGTGGGTTTTTATACGCGGTTGTGGATTTCAGATTCAGATATATAAATATTTCATAGATGATTATCAGTGGAAAATTGCGAAGGGGAGATGTCGCAGCTGAAAACATTTCATCTCAAGTGACAATTGTCTTTACTTGGAAGAATTTTTTTAAGGCTTACGTTGAGGTCAAGGGAGATTGATGGATCTATACATAGGATTCATAAACAGTTGTTGAATGATGCTCAAATACAGACTTGGAGGTCCACTGTAACTGTCCATACCCTGATAAGATACTTTTAAAATGACCAGTCCTAGTCAAAATCTGGTGGCAATATTATTATTGCTGCCACAGCCTACAACCCATAGGTTGTGAGAGCAGTATGGATCTTGCAGTATGACCAAACACTATAGATGTTACTTCAAATATAATCTTGTGAATGCTGCTACTTGATTACTAATCAATTATTAATTACTTATTTAGCAAGGAACTAATTTGTTTCTGGAGTGTTCACATGATAAACAAATATCAAATCACTCTGACAAATGAAATTCTCCTAAGATAGAGGAGAAATCCCAGCAAGATATTTGTATATATGAAAGGTAGATGTATATCCCTGCATGTTAGCAATGCACCAGAAAAAGTTCCAAAGCTGGATAGATTAACCAATGCTAATCACAGATTCCCTTATTTTTAGCATTAGTCTTCAACTAGCCTTTAAAGTAGGCTGTAATATATTTATTATGCTGCTAGGAGGTTGTTTTCTTGTTGCTTTTTCTTGATCTGTTTAATCTCTTTTAATCATTTATTACACCATCACCCACCCACTTCCAGCTGGTTATCAATCTGTGTTATTCATGCTCATTTGCTATAGCTACGTAAATGGGACATGTGTCTGTGGGGAAATAAGTCCTAATTTACTTATTTCTTTCACTGCAATCCCATCTCCTCTCTAATGCTTTCATTTAGTAACCTTTAATTTATTAACTGTGGTATAGACGATATTTGAGAATCCAGTAGAAAAACAGATCCAGTATGAGTTCTTTGCTACAGGTTTTTAAGTAGGTCACACAATAGCTTCAAAGAAAGTAAATCAATTCTAGGTAGGATGTATATGTTTAATAAGCATCTGGATTAGGGTAGAATATTTTAACTTAGAAAATGATTGTTTTCTAATGATTGTTTGATTGTCATTTCTGCTCCACTTTGGGGGGGGGGGTGTCCTTTAAGTTGGATTGGTTAAAAATATAAAACTAATAAAACAAAGCGGAGTAGAAATGTTTTTTAACACAAAGGGAGATTTTGGGAGAAATAGAATCATAGACACAAATTTTGATTTTGATTTGACAAAATGTGCAAGGGTCTAATTATTGTTTTTGAAGCATGCTTATTTTGCAATCATTGTTCAATTATTCAATCATTATTCCATTCAGTTATTCAATCAATACTACACACCTTCTGTCTGACATTTTCTTGATTATGAGCTTAAGAAGTCTAAAACATGCTTTAAAAATCTTTTAGATTTCCAGAGCAATATATAAAAAAGAGAGGTGTATAAAATTTATGCTTTTTTTTAGTGGTGGGCCAAACTGTGAAATTCAATTTTGCTCCAATGCTTTTTTATAACCTTAAATTTGTTCCACTGCATTTTCAGATTGGTGTGTGAGTTTGATAAAAAACACAAAAAAAGTGTTTTCATTTTCTATCTTCTAAGGAAGAATTTTCCAAGCACCATTTCTAATATTGATATTGTTAGGGGTATTTTTTCAAATATTATGTTCTTTCACAAAGATGTACAAGAGTGGGAAGACTATTTTGTGGTCATCAGTAGTTATTTATGCTTTTAATTGATGTGTTGTGTGAGTCACCATGAGCCTTGGTAGTGCAGGCGATTAAACACCTAGCACTTAGTTCCAGCTGCCTGCAATTAGTGCAGGCTCGAATCCCACCAGGCTCAAGGTTGACTCAGCCTTCCATCCTCTCGGGGTAGGTAAACTGAGGACCCAAGATTGTTGGGGGCAGTAAGCTGACTTTGTAAAAATGCTGCTTAGTAATAAGCAGGCATATACAATGGAATGAAGGCTATTGCTGAGCACATTGGGTTGTGCTCCAAACATTGTAAGCTGCCCTGAGTCTCCGGAGAAGGGTGGCATATAAATATGAATTTTTAAAAAAATTCCTAACATTAAAGAAAATATTTTAGAAACCTTAATTAACCTAAATTGGCCCCTTTGTCTATAACAAAAGATACCTGCAAAAATTATAATTAGTGAAATACACATCCGTATGCATTTTCCGTGCTTTTTTGAATTGTGAATGTATGCAGAGATCAATCGAACAAGGTTATGACTGAAAATACAAGAAGCTTGAAGAACAAATACAACCTTCCTCAAACACAACCTTTTTTCTCTCTCTCTTGCTACTGAGGAGCTTTGTAATTATGGACTCCTGCAAAAGGAACCCTTACTTGCTGAACTCTTCAAACCTGCTCCAGAAAGAGGAGGAATTTTCCATGATTATTTGGAGATGGGAGACCAGTATAGGTGAATATTGGACCTAGAACAACAACAACAATGTCATTTTATGAATGGAAATCCATTAGCAAGAAAGTACGGACTAGATGATCTCTAAGATACTTTCTAGTCCCATGATGCTATGGTTTTGTTTTCAACACTTCCTTCACCATTTAACTGGCTAATTTTTCACCCCATAGTTTCTAGTGTAAGATTTTACGTGAACCAGCCACTGAATTCCAAAATGCAAGCTTTGGGGATCTGGTGACCATCACCAAAGTATTCCAAGAACTTTCAGTGGAAATCCAAACCACTATTTCTGTGGATTCTGGCTAAAAAAGTGACACTCTCTGTTTTTATCAGTTCAAAACCAAATAAGTAAAATGATCAGTTGCATAAGTAGGATGAGCATATCAGAACTGCAAAAGGCAGAAGCAAAGAAATGGACAACCTGGACTTTTGCAATTCCACTATAGTAGCTGGGATATTGGGTAGTCCTCTCACGATCAATTATATTTTGACTTGACTTTTCCCCATCATGCTTCAAACCAGAATGGGAGAATTCACTGCCACCACCTTGCTGCCGCCCCCCCGCCTCCATCCCCTCACCATGGCCACTTCGCGCCCATCACTTTGCCCCAGCAATTGGCAACTTGCCAACTCAGATGCGGATAAAAGTTCCCAAGCTCAGAATGGTGTGTTTGTGTGTGTGTGTGTGTGTGTGTGTGTGTTTGTGAATCATGCACACACATGGGACAATGATTACCTCTTAGACCATGTTTTGCAAACTGGGAGTGCTGGAAAGCAACTCTGGGTATGACTGTTGGGTATTTTTGCCTCCCTTAAGCCTGGCTGGCTCTGGAAACCAGAGTGGAAGGGCCAGGCACACAGCGAGTTGTCCCTGTGGCAAGTTGTTGGGGCAAGGTTTTCCATAGTGAGGTGGTGGCAGCGAGTTGTCATAGACTCTTTTCAAATTGTTTCATTTTTCACTGCCCCTTGGAAAAAGGCAAGATTCTGCCTTCCATGGGGAAACCAGCTAAATTCCATCAACAGAGCTGTCGGGACTATTAATAGATCCAGACACAATGCACTGCTATGTCACAAAGCATTTCACGTCTGTTGCAATCGTTGATCTAGTTGACCAAGTATTTTGAGTGCCAGCTTGGATAATTATCACCTTGTTTTAAAGAGAAAGCTAAGCACCCAAATAAGGAAATTGATCCTTTTACTTAAGGTGACAGATGGCATTCCTCCCTCCCTCCCCTCTGCTCCTAATGAATTGATTATCTCCACAGTTGGCAAAACACTGGGGTTTTACGGTAGGAGTCAGCTTAGGCATGGGGTGGTTAGGTTTCCTTTGCTCATCTGCAGCTTCATGAGCAGCAATGTCAGAGGGGAGAGGGACAGCCAAAGCCCATCACTGCAACTGTGGCAGAGGCAGCACAGGTGAAGTCTTAAAGCGCTCCTTACATCTGTCTCTGGCTCATCTCAGCTGAGATCTGTCTTAGCTTGCACTGGTGGGCTACACCGTCTTCACAGAATGACACTTTTGGAAGTGGACTCACACGGGTTGAACTGGTGAATTAAGGCCAACTTTCCCTCATGAAGAATAAATCCACCAATTTGGTGAGTCTGACATTTCTCTAAATTTTGCTGCAATTGAAGATATTTATTTTTTTCAGAGCCAATATGAGATACTTTCTGAATGTTATAGTGAGCATCAGAGAATATAAGAGTCAACTTTTTCCAGAGCTGTAGATCTTTCATTAAAGAAATCGCAAAAGATGCTTTTTGGGGCAATTACCTCTTCAGTGTAAACTGCAAATCAGAAATGTAAAGCAAATCCTCATATTCTAAGATAATTTCAAATCAATTTTTGCTTAATGTTTTGTTAGTAAAATTGACAGCCACAATGTAAATCAAATTTCAGAAATATAGCCACAATATCTTCCATGCAGTTAATTTTCAATTAATTGGTTCAGGACTGCAGATCTTACACTTAGATATGAGAGGTTTTTTAATATTATTTGTATTTCAGTGCAGTGGAAATGCAATAATTCTTCTTTTGAACACGATGCATTACAAAATGTATTTACACAATACTGAACCTGGTTTAAATTATTCTTCTGAAATAATCAATAGTATGTGATTCAATGATATGACATATATTGTGTTCCAGTGATAGGTCAGTAGATTAAATTGTGATTCAAGTTTTAAAGTCCTTTATACATGATCAATACATTATTAAGATTTTTTGATGCAACTTAAACTATGAAATGTCAGGTTTCAGCATATCACCTTACTCTGTGCAATAGCATTGCAGCAATATTGTATAATTTTTAAAATAACCTATCAAAGCTTTTGGGGAATTAATTCATTATATTCTAGTACAAGTCAATTAAAATGGTGATTTATTTATTTATGATTTATTTATTTTCCTTACATTTATGTCCAAATGAGAATGAGTTACAATCCAATAAAGCATCAAGTTCTGATTTTCACATATGGGTTGGTAATACAAGCGTACATCCATGTGCTGATGTTTTCTTTTTAAGACAATTAAGTTTTATGTTGCTCAATGATGGCAGAATTGTGCTCTAAGATTATTATTATTTTGCAATAATCAGGTAGGAGTACAACAATTTCAAAAATATCAGTTGACATGTGAACTGGAGAAAAAAGATGGATGAGGTTATATATTGAATTGCTTTGACTTGATTTTTTAAAATTTCGTTACTACTTTGATCCTATTTGAGAAAAATAAGTGGTTTTTATGTTAAAACATACAAAATACAGGAAATACAGAGAGGTAAGCTTAATATTGCAATTATTGATATATTTTCTGATAAGGTTTTATTCCTTTCTCTTTTTTGTAATTGATTAACAATAAAATCTTTTGCAAATATGATGTCTCAACTAATTGGCTGGTGCCAAAGTAGCACAATACTATATATATCACAGTTCTAAAATTATCAGTACATTTCTAAAGAAAGTATAAGACAGAAATCAATAATTCTGTATTGTTTATTTTCAGTCTTGGATTATACTTCTGGAAGATTTGAGTTCTGATTTGACACTTCATTAAGTGCATTGTAAATATATTTACTGTAGATCCTGTAGATAATTTAAAATGCTGTACATAGATTTAATCATACTGATACCTATCAAAATCTGTTTAGACTGGTGTTCTATATAAGCGGGACTAAATATGTACCCAACCAAAGTTTATTTCAGAAAAAAAACATTAGGACTAACTTTATATTCAGTCTAGAATATAAAGTCTTTTGAAAATATTTTGTTGTTTATTAACTTTTTATGTGATCAAGTCACAATTCGCAGACATTATTTCCATTTGATATGCTTTTTTTCTGTTCTAAAACCAAACTTCATTTTTTAAAAAATAATGTGTATCTTCCCATTAATTTGGAAACAGAATTTATCCAGTTGTTCTGCTTATTAATACAGGAATTTGCAATATATTTTATGATTAGACCTTTTTTTTTACTATTGCTTTTGATACCTGGATAATCTCCATAGAACTGCATACTGATTTAAGCAGAGGATTATGTATAAAAGAGGGGCAGAGAATGGACTGTTAAATAATAAATGTTGTTTTCATGTGATTTCCACAAAAAAGAAAAGAAAAATGATAAAAGGAGATAATTGAAATAATTATCTCTCCACAGATTTGTCTTCCGAGAAGCTGGATTTAGTAATGTTACATGAGAATTTTTCGTTCAAAAACTGGATTTAAGAATTTAAATCATCTTGTAAGAAAACATGATTTGTATTTAGTTCACCTGCTAGGATATCTATGCTTCAACTGCCCTTTACAAATTATAGGTTGTATATCAACCAGAGGAACCCCTAATGCTAGCAAACCAGATTTTTCTTTTCCACCATATTCTTGTGCAAAACTTTAGCAAAATATGTTTGGAAGATTCAACAGATTAGATTTTGGAAGTGAACAACAGAAGCAGAGGAAAAAAACAAGAAAAAATTAATCTTCCATCATTTCAAAAGTGGATGCTCATGTGATGTTGGCTATAGCTGATGCTGGCTGTAGCCTTATAATATTCCTCTGAAGGTCTAGAATTATAATTAAGTGCAAAGCATATTTGTCACCTAAAGTATAATTTGCAATATTATAAAGAAGTTTTATTTTCACTTAGCTGAAATTGAGCAGTCAGCATGGAGCATCCCAGATTTCAGCAGTTTTGTATATTGTGTATATTGTATTCTGAAATCTAACAAAAATGTTCAGTATGGTACAGAATAATCTATGTTTCTCAGTAGTTAATTTGTGCATATTAACAACAATTATTATTTTTATAGCATGAAAACAACAGACTGAGAAAGCTTACATAGCATATCAAGATTTTTTTTATTCTTAAGTATATCAGTAGTTACACTAATTCAGCAGTAGAGATAAATCAAAATTATCCTTTTATTTTAGAAGTATATACAGGTTTTGTTTTCATATGCTTTTTCCTTTCTTTATACTAATCTTTAACAAGCACATCAATCTTATGTTAAACTGTTGAAGAATGCCGGTTTGATGAATCATTCAAATTTGAGATGTAAAAATGTAAAAGAAAATAAAGTGCCAACCTGTAAAATACATGGGAAATATTCTGGGTAGAAAAAGAGACTCTTGGGTATATGAATATGTGATATTTCATTATTGTCCTATCCCCTTTAAACAAAGATTGATCAGTTAAAGTCAGTGTCCTCAAGAACAATAGTTAGTCATTCAACATTCATAATCATAAATCAGAGAGATGGAGCAAAAAGGATGAACCTCTGTGCCTATTGAGGTCATCTCAACGGTTCCTTACAGTTGTCACAAGCTCAGGGAATGGCAACTCAGAACCAAATTTTCTCTGCCGCAACTTTCAGTCTACAATGTTGAAGGGTTAGCTTCTCTAAAGCACCTTAAAATCTATCTTTCTGAACATGCACATAATAGTTAACTTTGAACTCATAATTTTACTGGCTTGATTTGTTTTATTGGTTAAAATAGTTTTTAACTTAGTGATTTTAAATTTGCTTTTCTTTAGCCTACCAAACACTTTCCTACTTGGCAGTATACCATGTTATACACCATTTAATGATGCAGGTTAAATAAAAACTTAGAATAACTCTTGACAAGGCTTTCTTTCTGTAGACAAAAATATATTTAGCTACTATATTAATAATCTGCTAAACTGAACAGGCACATGCCGTTATTTATTGTAATTCAATTGATGGGCTTAATAATGTAAATTTTGTGTCTCTCTCCATTTTTTGAAATAGCATCCGTATATAACCTTCGATTTGTGAATGATCATGGAGTAGCTTTATAAACTAAAATATCCTTTCTGTATCTGAAAGCATGAGAACTTATTTAAATGCAATCAATATTTTACAGGAGGAATGGAATAAATGTTTATTTTTCCTTTATCAAAACAAAGGATGTTTACAATTGTAGACAAGCAGATATTTCAGATAACTAGAGTAATTTAAACCATTATTTGGTTTCAATGTCTATGTTTATAGTAACTGTGTGCAGCTGTTGCTGCACTTTTACATCCAAAGATAATTCCTTCAGATGTTCTCCGTTATATAATCAAGTTCTCTTATCATTTATGACTAATGAGAACATTTTCTGGTTCAAACTGATACAGAATTGGTATCTAATAATTGTCTTAATAATGTAATTTTCAAATTATAGGTATTTAAGTGGGTACAGATATTTTTATCTACCTAAGTGTTTTGATGTTCCTATAATAAGGGACTAATATAAGTAATTTTGCAATATATATTCATATATTTTTATCCATAGGAAACACATTAGCTGTCAGTAATATTTATGGAATTATAAGTATGGAACAGGTAAAAATTATAGAAGCAATTGTGCAGGAATGAATGCTGTTAGTAGTTGGCTAACAGAAAAAAGTCAAGATTAATTTTGTGTTGTGAATGCTTGCATGCGTGCATGTGTGTGTGTGTGTGTGTGTGTGTGTACTGATGCTGATCATTAGAAAGAACTCAAGGGGTGGATCAGTGTCTCTCAGCTGAAAGATTTATGGACTTTAACTCCCAAAATTCTCCAGCCAGCCATCAAGGAGTTTCCACAAAGATTGTGGAAAATAATAGAGCTAAGAATCTGTGGGAGTTCCGGATTCAGAAGGAAGGCAGGAATTAGATAATCAACCAGACACTGTAGTAGTAGATAAATTAATAGACAAAGACCAGAAGAGGTCAGGAGGCCAGGCAAGTGGGGTGAGGCAAGGCACCCCTTGACGTGAATGATGTGGAGTTGGCCATGCCCACCCAGTCACATGACCACACAGCCATGCCCACCAAGCCATGCCCACAGAACCTGTAGTAAAAAAAAAATTAATCCCACCACTGTGCTGATGGGACCTCTATTTATTGTAGCTTTTTGATTTTACTACTTTATTTCATGATTTGATAGGTTGTGAATAAGAGCAGATCTAATGCAATGAAATATAAGTAGTTAAGGGTTGGCCTGTGGAGTCCTTGGTGCTCTCAGAGCTTGGTTGCTTCCTTGAAGATGTTTTGTTACTGGATTAGATCATATCTTTAGTGCTAACAAAATGTCTACAAGCAAACAACCAAACTCAATAGACCACCAAGGATTCCACAAAAGCAGATCTACAGATCTGAGGTTGTTCTGGTTCATGTCTTTATTTGTAGGTCATCTAAATAAATAGGACAAAGTTATCAGCAATGGCATTCAAGTTAACAAATGACTGCTTATTGTCTGCAAGACATGTAAACTGATTAATAAATGATATATGTTTTGTTGTTATTGTTCATCAGAATGTAATAAACAAGTGACTACTCTAAAAGCAACAGTTGACCAAATTTTTACAGAGTAGTGGCACTTTTTCCTTCAAAGAGATTCTCTGTGTGTGTGTGTGTGTTTGACAATACATTCTACTTATTATTTAGAATGTTGTTGTGATTACCCCATCTCATTGGGACACTACTGACATGGAAGTTGTAGATTCTCTTTTTTATTGAAGTAAATATAATGAGGCACTTAAGCCTCAAGAGTAAATGGAATTTATTGCTAAATAAATATGGATTGCATATTTCAGCTTCTGCCTCAGCTGGAATCTATTCCAAAATTTCTGCATATAATTATGTCCTTACAATATTATGCCTAGTGAAAGCATTACCATCTGAAGAATTCCTGTTCATATTCTTTAATTTTAATATTTGTTGAAATCATCCTGTATTTTGTACAAAACTGTATTAGCAGCTATTAAATTATATTCAGCTCATAATATTCCATTCTCAGCTTCCTTGATCATGTTTTTTGCCCTTTGAATGTCAATGCCCATTGTAACAATACAATATAACAACTATTTGAAATGTGTCAGGATTGAAATTTCACAATGAAGTATACGTGCACCATATGGCTTTCTGGGATCCAATTATTAAAATCTTTGGTGACAACAATGGACCACAAATTGCTCAAGATGTTCCTTCCAGCTATTTAAAAAACCTATAGAGCAATGGTAATAAAGTACTTAGAATTTGGAAAGTATTGGAGCAGTCAAATGAAATCTAACGTGAAAATATTGATATGCAAGGAAGTCAATAGAGCTTTATAATGTAGCATATACAGCATATGCAAGAGAGGTTATTTCATTAGCTCATCTAGTGTGCCATTGTTTCCTTTTTCATTCTTAAAAGGGCCTTGGTGGCTTCTTAAGGGCCTTGGTGGCTCAGGCTGTTAATTGCCTGCACTTAAGTTCCAGCTGCCTACAACTGCTGTAGGCTTGAATCCCACCAGGCTCAAGGTTAACTCAGCCTTCCATCCTCTCGGGGTAGGTAAATTGAGGACCCAAGATTGTTGGGGGCAATTAGCTGACCTTGTAAAAATGCCGCTTAGTAATAAGCAGGCATATACAATGGAAGGAAGGCTATTGCTGAGCACACTGGGTTGTATCCCAAAAATTGTAAGCCGCCCTGAGTCTTCGGAGAAGGGCGGCATATAAATGTAATTTTTTAAAAAATTAAGTGACTTTTTTTTAAGTTATCTTTCTTTGTTTGAGTTGTTCAATATTCACACTATATAATGGTATATTCCATTGTTCATTCCTCTTGTTTCCCTCAGCTAAATTTCTTTAAAAGCAAAAATTAGGCTCTACTTCAACTAAGTACAAGAGTTCTTTCTGCTCTTTTTGCCCTCTCTTTTCACTTGGATAATTATAATCTTCCAGCTCCCTGTTGTACCACTCTAGAAACATAGTCAAGTAGCGATAATTAGATATAACAGAGTTCAAATTCATAGGCAGGGATGAAAACCTTCACTGATGGAATCCAGCATAACCCACTTACTAATGAAACTGTTGTGATCAGCAGAAAATGGGACTGGGCAATGTCACCTGAAGATCATGTGAAGTGTTAATACCACTTTATAATGCCTTGATAAGACCACAGTGGGAATACCGCATCCAGCCTTGGTCGCCACAATGTGAAAAAAATGTTGCGACTCTAGAAAAAGTGCGGAGAAGAGCAGCAAAGATGATTAGGGAACTGGAGGCTCCAACATATAAAGAACAGTTGCTGGAACTGGGTATGTCTAGTCTGATGAAAAGAAGGACTAGAGGTGAAATGATTGCAGGGTTCCAATATCTCAGGGGCTGCCACAAAGAAGAGGGAGTCAAGCTATTCTCCAAAGCACCAGAGCGCAGGACAAGAAGCAAGATATGGAAACTAATCAAGGAGAGAAGCAACCTAGAACTAAGGAGAAATTTCCTGACAGTTAGAACAATTAATCAGTGGAACAACTTGCCTCTAGAGGTTGTGAATGCTCCAACACTGGATGTTTTTAAGAAGAGATTGGATAACCATTTGTCCGAAATGGGATAGGATTTCCTGCCTGAGCAGTGGCTTGGAAGGCCTCTAAGGTCCCTTCCAACTCTGTTATTCTGTTACCTTGGGTACATCCTTAAATTCTTTCAAAAGTGTGTCTGTGATGGGAAGAGGGCATTTATTTATTAAATTTACATATTGAAATAGTTGAGATTGTGTAGGGCAGTGGTGGCTAACCTTTTTGGGTTCCTGTGCCAAAAATTGTAAGTGCGCTCATGCCAGCACCCAGAAGGCAATGTGAACTCACTGCCAGCACCCAGAAGGCAATGTGTGCAGCCCCCCCGCCCCCTGCGCATGCGTATGTGATTCCCCCCATTGCCTCTTATCTGCACTGCATCTCCCAGCTGATTTTTGGGATGTTTGAGGCCTCTTTTGGCCTGACAGAGACTTGAGGGATGCCTCTGCAGGCTTTGCAGGATGAAAAATGGGCCTGTTTTGTCACTTCCAGTATTCCCAGAAATACAGATAGTGACAAAATGGGCCTATTTTTTGGTCTGCAAAGCCTGCAGAGGCATCCCTCAAGTCTCTGGCAGGCCAAAAAAGGCCTGAAAATCAGCTGTGAGGAGTGCACATGTGCAGTGAGGTAAGTTTGCCTGGGGCTTGCATGCCCGCACAAATGGCTCTGCGTGCCATCTGTGGCATGCATGCCATAGGTTCGCCATCATGGGTGTAAGGAAATGAAAGAAGGAAGACAATAGAGTGATTCCTAATTTCTCTTGGTACTTCTGAGAGTATGGTTTGATTTCTAACAAGATAATTTAGGATTTCACCTCTAAATGACTAACAATTGCAGTCATTTTAAAATGTTCCTGAGAAGATTTTTGCACTGGTTGGAATAAGACAGCATTCTAAATGTGAGCATCCAGAATTCTGAATAGACTATTCTGTGTTATAACAGGGACTGATATTTTCTCAACTGATCAAGAAGTATATCCAACCAGCTCATTTTCTCCTACTTGTAGATCTTAAACAAGCCTTTAATTCCACTTCTAGAGAATTTTTATAGAACAATCTTAAATTATCTGCAGTCAACAGATTGTTACATGTAATCCACAAGAATACCACTTGAGAGAATAAGATATATCTTAACAACTCATCTTGTAGATTCTGCTCCATCTACTAAGACAGTTAAATAATGTTGTATTTTGACCCAATTATTTTACATCAAGGCAACAGTAGGCACCTTAAATAAGGAAAAGTTCCACTTTCTCCTCCAGCTGACCAATAGACCTATGTCTGCAATGCTTTAAGACAGGGGTCTCCATCCTTGGCAACTTTAACACTTGTGGACTTCAACTCCCAGAATTCCTGAGCCAGCTTTGCTGGCTGAGGAACTCTGGGAATTGAAGTCCACAAGTCTAAAGTTGTCAAGGTTGGAGACCCCTGCTTTAAGAAACTGAGGTTGCTGTATTGTTGCAGGCAATGGAAGGTCTTAGAAGGCCCATATTAGTAGTGTATATTCTATAATCAATGCTTGTCACCAACCAACTATGAGAAAAGCAAGGTCATTTGTTTTACAAGTGGCTTTTTAACTGTGTCTTAAGAAGTTCTAAAGAAAGAAATAGAAAAAAAATATAAAATACAAGTCCGCCCAGGAATAGAAAAATATGAAGAGCTACAAAAAATATAGTACTCAAGAAAAAAAACCCAGAAATAATATGCCATATAGTGTACGAATGTCAGATTTCTACATTTATCTTAGGGAGTTTTACAAAGTATGATTCTATAATTTAAAATATCATATAATCCAATTATGGCTATTTATGGTTCATGGATTAAAGAACTGGAACATCAGTAACAGAATATTGGTGGATGCAAGTTTTTTAAAATGTTAGATTTGTTTCAACAGATTTACAATGAAAACTTTAAAAAAAAGATTTAAAACTGATTTGTCAAAAGATTATATTGAAGTCTACTGGATTATTTTTGGTAAATCTGGTAAATTAAAAACACCATCCTCAATAGATATTCAGTTTAGCTAATGAAATCCTCTATGATCTATTTTCCCATGTAAATTTCCTGAACAACATATCCATCTGAAGAAAATATTTGAGATTAATGTTAGAGCTGCACTTCTGATAAATGAAAATCTATTTCAGTTTATCCCAATCCATCTAAAAAATTCAGGTTTTAGCCAAGCCCAGTGTACATTTTTCCAATACAGAATTTACAAATTTTGTTTTTGATTTGAATGAAAAGAGATCGATGGTGTCCCATAATATTTTTGCACTATTTTGAAATAGTATGGCTTTAATAGATTAAAACTGTCCTGCATTTTAATCCTCAAATTCAGATGAAAAAAAACCCTATACAATACAATACACAGGGCACTAGTAATTGTCACTAAATATGGAAAGATGCTACTATAAATGATTAAGACATTAATGTCAAAGGATTCTGAAATGGGTATTTTCTTTTCTTAATTTATTCTTTGGGAGCATGTTTGAATATGTATTTGAAGAAAAGTATTATCATTATCATCATCATTATTATTATTATTATTATTATTATTATTATTATTTATTGGATTTATATGCCGCCCTTCTCCCTGAGGACTGAGGGCAGCTCACAACATTAAAATACGAATACGAATAAGTTAGAATAAAATACTATTAAACATTAAGCCCAATAAATTTAAAACCCACAAACTAGTTTAAAAGCAGTTAAAAAACCCATCCCACTCCACTTCAGTCCAGGCCGGATTGCTGAAAAAACCAGGTCTTCAGGTCGCGGCGGAAGGAACAGAGGTCCGGGACCAATCGGAGCCCCAAAGGGAGTTGGTTCCACAGTGTGGGCGCTACCACAGAGAAGGCCCTACCCCTGGGGGTCACCAGCCAACACTGTCTGGCCAACTGCACCCCAAGGAGGCCCTGTCTGTGGGAGCGTACAGGGCGAAGGGATGTCAACGCTGGCAGGAGACGTATGTAACTGTAACTGTATGTTCAAATACAGTACAATACAAGTAACTGTATGTTCAAAGGAATTTTACCTATATTCCAGCACTAATAGACTAAGACAAGGAAAGCTACAACAGATAAAAAATACTGATGGTTCATTTAGTAAATTATTCACAAAATTAAATTATGCAAGACTTGTAATCTGTATGATAATCTTTTTCATCAAATTGATGCACGATCATGTCTCCATCACTAGACATCTACTTTGCTCATAACATTTTATAATGAAACAAAGTTATAAAATCAGAAACATGGATGAGTCAGTAACAGAGCATGAGTATAAAATGAATATATAACATGTGTAATTATTAAAAAGTATACACGGTGGAACTGTGTAGTACTAAGAATATACACAGAAGCATGGTAATTACCAAGAAGGAGCATTACATAATAAGACTAGCAGTGATTTTGCTGTCAGGGTTAAAATTATTTACCAAGGAAATGAATGTACCTCCTTTAGAGATGTATTATTAAAATATTATTGGCTGTTTTTTCCAAAATGATGCAAAATGAAAGTTGTATATTTAAAAATGCTATCCACATTTCTCTGGTAGCTTGAAAGTAAATCAGAAGTGCCAAACTCACAGCCCGTGGGGCTGGATGCATTATGCACTGGCCGCTCCCACTCCTGTTTTAGCAAAGGGGGAAAAATTGTGATATGTCTTGTCACAACGTGTTGTCACAAGTTTGACACTCCTAGTGTAAATGATGCTTTGAAACCGAAATCTGTTCCAATGAGATCAATCTTGCATACCACAGGAACGTGAGGTAGTAGATTCTTGGATCTTGTCCTACCTTTAGGTTTCAAATCCACCTACCTTACAACAGGGGTAACAATGTGGTACTTACAACACCAGTATTCACCCAAACAGGTTTCTTGCTGCGCTTGACTTAAAAATGATTATTTTAGTTAAGAAATTAAACAGTAAGCTGGCAACAAAGCAAAACAGTCTTTGGATGAAATTAGTTAATTAACTGGGCAGGGTTGTAAGTATGAAAAATGGCCATAAGTCACGTTTTTTCAGTGCCATTGTAACTTTGAATGGTCACTAAATGAACGTAAGTTGAGGACTATCTGTAGAGAAAAATGCATTATATGTTGCCGTGGTCTCATATTTTATAAGTAGTATCAGGAATTTTGATAAGATTATCTTATTGGGAAAACAGTGCTCCCAATTTAAAACTTCATAATAAACTTTTCCATGTTTTAAATGCTAACTTCTAAACATAAATGATTTGCACTGTGGAATGGAAGGAACTCTGTATGTGGTGGGGCAACAGATAAATGCCTTTCCAATGTTGATTGCTTACCTACCTGGCTAGATTTTCATTGTAGTATTTTACACAAAATTCTCACATATGCATTTTAGATTTCTACCTTAAAATGAAAGGGTATCTAATCTGCATTATTATTTACATATATATATAGATTGATTGGCTAATAATTATTCAAAGATAATAATTTTTGAATAATAAAGTAGGTTTTACATTTTACTTTTTCATGAATTTTCTATATATTCACTTACCTAATGAAGTAGTGCAGGAGTCCAAATTAAAGTATCTCTAGCAGGCTGTCTAGCATCAGCTTGAACATACCCAGGAAAGAGATGCTTACTGTCTATCTGGATAATTGATTCTATAGCTGAAGTTCTCTTATTATTATTATTTTCTACATTTCAGTAGGAAACCTAGTTCTCGCAACTGAATCCTTTGTTCCCTATGCTACTGTGGAACGGTGAAGAACAGGTCTTGATCTTGACTTTTATGATATCTTGGCATATAAATAGCAGGGTTTTTTTAAAATTACATTTATATGCCGCCCTTCTCCAGAGACTCAGGGCGGCTTACAATTTTTGGGATGCAACCCAGTGTGCTCAGCAATAGCCTTCATTCCATTGTATATGCCTGCTTATTACTAAGCGGCATTTTTACAAGGTCAGCTAATTGCCCCCAACAATCTTGGGTCCTCAATTTACCTACCCCGAGAGGATGGAAGGCTGAGTCAACCTTGAGCCTGGTGGGATTCGAGCCTACAGCAGTTGTAGGCAGCTGGAACTTAAGTGCAGGCAATTAACAGCCTGAGCCACCATTTGAAGAGCACTTCTACATTTTTTGCTTCCTTTTTCTAGATCCTTGATCAATGTTAGTGGAACTATTGCTTCCTTATGTTGAAGTTACTTTTAACACAATAATCGCACCGTGGACACATCTTTAGATAGCCATTAATACCCACAAATACTTTTTTTTTTAAATTACATTTATATGCCGCCCTTCTCCGAAGACTCAGGGCGGCTTACAATTTCTGGGATACAACCCAATGTGCTCAGCAATTTTTCAGGAAGTGTTCAGTGCAATAGCCCCTTCCTTGATCCGTGCATTTGACTTTGTTTGTTATATGCATACATTTGCATTTCCCTCCTTTCCCTCATTCCACTATTTTCAGTCTGTCTTTAATCTATCAAGATTATTTTGCTTTCCAGAGTACTAATTCACTGCTTGATGTTATATATTCTGCAGATTATAAGAATCATTTATCTACCTCATTATCCAAATCATTAATAGAAATGAGTGTAGAAGCCATGACTTGAGGCATTCTACTTATCTTGCTCTAGTTTGCTAGGAAACAGCTTATGAGCATTCCTTAAATGTAATTTTTGAGCCTGCTATGTGTCCACTTAACTGTCATGAAATCCAATTCACATTTATCTAGATTATTAATCTCATGGAGGCTTTTGTTAAAATCAAGTTATATTTCACATTCAACATTCCCATAATCTATAAGGGAAGTAACTCACTAAAACATAAGATAAAATTAATTTGAAAATCTTGTTCATGATAAATCCACACTGACCAGGACTATCAGGATTTGATCCTCATAAAAGCATCACTTTCCCCCAATGTTCCAACTTTCCTACTGGTAGTACCAAATCAAGGATATTGATTATCTTGTGCCTCCATCTGACAAAGAAACCTGGGTTTTCTTGAAAGATCAGGCTTCACAGATGTTGTTTCTTAGCAGGTGTTTGGTAACCCTGATTTTCATAAAAGTCTTTGAAAGATCTGCATCTCAGTTTTCAAGGACATCCCCACCTCTTCACTTTGATGTGATAAGGAATAGTAGCCACCAGCACTATTGCTTTTCTGTATTTCTCTTTTAATTCAGATAAGCCAACAACAAAAAGCTAACACAGTTCTAGGCTGCATAAACAGAGGGATAGAATCAAGATCATGTGAAATGTTAATACCACTTTATAACGCCTTAGTAAGGTCACACTTGGAATACTGCATCCAGTTTTGATCGCCACGACGTAAAAGAGACTCTAGAAAGAGTGCAGAGAAGAGCAACAAAGATGATTAGGGACTGGAGGCTATAACATAAAGAACGGTTGCTGGAACTGGGTATGTCTAGTTTGATGAAAAGAAGGACTACGGGTGACATGATAGCAGTTCCAATATCTCAGGGGCTGCCACAAAGAAGAGGGAGTCAAGCTATTCTCCAAAGCACCTAAGGGTAGGACAAGAAATAATGGGTGGAATTGGAAACTAATCAAAGAGAGAAGCAACTTAGAACTAAGGAGAAATTTCCTGACAGTTAGAACAATTAATCCATGGAACAACTTGCCTCCAGAAGTTGTGAATGCTCCAACACTGGAAGTTTTTAAGAGGAGATTGGATAACCATTTGTCTGAAGTGGTGTAGAGTTTCCTGCCTAAGTAGGGGGTTGGACTAGAAGACCTCCAAGGTCCCTTTCAACTCTGTTATTCTATTCTATTCTATTCTATTCCATTTTATTCTATGTCTACATTACAAGTTTGTTCACATCGATTCCCAAGCAGTGGTGGATGCTTATAATAAACATTGCAACCTCTTCTATACTGCTTTTAAATTGTATTGTATCATTCAGTTGCTGTATTCCAATTAAAGTGCTGCTAGGTCTCTGTTATATCTGTTATATTCCTATCTACCTTCCTTTGCTATGACCTCAAGTGTGTTTTGTTTATTTCCCATACTCTGGCTGCTGGTGTACAGAGAATAAAGGGCGTCAAATATATGAACCAATGTTTTTTCTGATTTTTTTTATCGAGTGGTTTAATAAGCTCCATTACAGTAACACTTGCTTTGCTTTTGCACTGCACAAATCTGTTATCCAAGGTGCATCTCAGTTGAAGCTTTCCTAGCCAAATTCATCATGCTTTGGCCAAATCCATTTTATCAACACTTCTTATGAACAATGTGTCTCATTCTAAACTTCCATCATACAGATATATCTCAGTCCATGATCCCAGAAGCAAAATATGCAGGCATCACCCCTGGTCTAGCTGGTAAACTTTTCTCTGTAGGGTCTTTAGTGCCCTCTGAGTTTGGTTGTTTTCTTGCAGGCATCTCATTACCAAACTAGGTAACATCATCAGTGCATTGATATTATGGTAATGAAATGTCTGCAAGAAAACAACCAAACTCAGAGAGCTCCAAGGATCCTACGGTTCAACTCTGAGCTATATATATTCTCCTCTAGTGGAATCTTTTTTCTCTTTGTGATCCACTTCTATGAAGGACGATTGACCATATCGAAAGTGACCTTGGGGTCTTGGGCATGTTCCACTATCTTTGAAGCATGTTGTCTTTTTACTGATATCAGCAAACTGATTGGTAAACTTTACAAGGTATTATTATGTTTACAATAAATGTAATTTACCCTTTTGTCTATGAAATTCCTGAATTCCATTGAGGAATTTACTCTGTTCTGTGTTTTTAAAGAATCACAGGACTCCACAGTCCCTTCCAACTCTGTTATTCTGTTATTCTATGACTAAGTTTATTGCAATAAGATGCTTAGTCAGTTAATCACTTCTGACATAAAGTAGAACTCTCAATATATAAATAGATTCATATCATTGCTCTATGTTTAGCCAATCCAAATCTAACTTTACATTTCTTAATATAAAGCCCTCAGGATATAGAACTTTTATATTCTATGCATTCCTTCCCACAGAAGTAGACTTTTCCTCAGTCTAACAAAGGTTCTCCATTTATGGCATCTGACATCCAAGCAACATATTAATTGTGGGTTGTCAGAAAGACAGACTCGGTCTTCAGAAATTGATTAAGTGACACCATCACAGCATTGGTGCTGAAGCCCTATTCCCCAAGCAAGATCACACATAGTCTTGCAGTTCTACTCAATTTGAATTAAAAGTGAATTAAAAGTGGAAATTAATTTTAGTATCATGAACCAGCAATGGTAATATGCATAGATAATGGTATCCATTGTTACACCAAAAGCATTGCCTTTGGTACATAACACCTAAAACATTGCCTCCAGTTTATATCTTATAGTATCAAATATAAAACTCATTCAAAGAGAAAATCATCTTTTGCTAATCTTCATTAGCAGAATTGTTTGTTTATACAATTATTATGCTACAAAGAAGTCTAGTACTTTAAAAAGTAAGACTACCTGGGGAAAAGTAAAGTGATTTAATGGAAGCACAATTTATTACAAATGATGAGTATACTGTCTCATTAGTGTTCAATAATCCTGTGAAAGACATTAGATAAAGCATAACATAACATAACATTGTGCCTTCTAGTTTTTAAGGATCCTTAGTTCTGTGTTAAAACCATTTTAAAAAACTGCTAGTTATAATGTTTTAATTAATTGGCAACAGTATTTTTTAAACTTCCTTAGCCATTAAAACTGCTGAATATGACTAAGAATAAGCCTGAAAAAGTGTACCAATGCAAAGTCAAAATCTTTTCAAAGACAGGACTAAAGCCAGATATCTTTGCCTTTCTGACCTAAAAAGTTTTATCCTTATTTAATAAGTTGGCTAAAAACTAGGATACTAAAGCCTTATATTCAGAGAAACCCAGGTTTTGGACCAGATACAAGTTCAAAGTAGATAATAATGAGATCGAAGATTATTTATGGTCTGAAACTAAACACAAGAAAAAGTGTGACATCAAGCAACGTGATTAATTAGTAACAACAATCCCAGAAGTTCTAACTGCTGTTATGACTCCAGGATATGCAGGCCATTAAATAGGAAGAGGTGGGAGTCCCAGGTAAGGAGTGCAGGAGCTGCAGGGGTGCTGCAGGGGAGTAGAGATGCCACAGCCAGATATTAGGGAGCATGGGTGTGTCTACAAGGTTTGGGGAAGGGCCGGAAGAGGCTGGGGGTGTGCTGGTGGAGGCTGCATGTAGTTGGAGAAATTCACTGGGATGACTAGCAAGTTTCCCTGCAGGCTTCCCCACTGACTTTGCTTGTGGGATGCTAATAGGGAAGATCACATATGTGGATCACTGCAATGTCATAATTGTGACTCAGGCATCCGGGTGCCTCAATTGTGATCAGTTGACCTTGGGGATGCTGCAACAGCCAGAATTTTGAGGACCAGTTGTACATTTGGGTTTTTTTCTGTGCTTCTAATAATTTTGAATGGTCACAAAACAAATTGATGTAAACTGAGGAGTACTTGTAAAAGGGATGGGAAAAATTACTCTATCATTCTGGGTATTTAAATTGAATTTCCTCTGCTACAGTTCAACCAAGTTGCATAATGCTGACAAATAAATTAATAATGCTGACAAGGGAAGAGTACAGTAATTATAATTAATTAATCTTCTTAGCGTGGGAGAGAACCTGTCTATTGAATGATTTCCTTATGCATACACAACTTAGCATCGTATAGCATTATACACACAACTTTAGCTGTGAACAGTTGAATAGCAACTAGGGCATATTTACAGTATTTCCAGATTGGAAGTTCCCTTTTGAGGTTTTTACTTGTAGCAGGTAAAGAATAGAAAATGATCACCTGATGTTTTTTAAGGGTTTAACTTGCTCAATAATTTGCTATTCATCACCATCTATTTGAGGTCCTAAAGTCTTTCCTAGAAAACACTAATACTTTTGTTTTAGAATAGCTTACTTGAAAGTGTTTTCTGGAACACTGAAGTGATAGAACATAGATGCAACTTTGGAGGCCTACTTGGGATGATAAAGGATATGGCTGAACTGTAGCGCAAAGAGTAGAGACTGAGCAGAGGCCAAGGGAAGGAGGATGGCATCCTAGCTGACTAAACATTCTGTTAAAGTAAAATTTAATTAAACAATAGTGGAAACAAGAATAGAGCTTTGTTTAACACGTTAGGAAGTAGAAATTGGCTTAGTTAGGTCAACAAGATATTACTCTTAACTTGAATAGTAGTGCCTTGATATAATGTGAATAACTTAAGAGTAAGCTGTTGTGGTATAAGAGTCAAATGTTACCCTCAAATCTATCAAGGCTACATAAGGGGCATCTTTAGATTAGTTGTAATAGTTCTCAGCTAACAGATGTGGGGTCAACTCCTCCTGGGTAAACCAGACAGAAAACACGACTAGATGAGTTAAATCTACTCTATTGTAAGGTTACATTAACAGAATCTTGCAAGTCTGAAGGCCCAAACTTCCTGCTGCCATTTTAATCCTCTGATCAATTAGGGTAAGTCCTTCCTAGGTTCCATTCCATGACAAATTACATCCAGAATGATTCCTCCGTCCCTTGTCTGATTGCTTTCTAGGTAGTATTTCTTTCCCTCATTCTTCAAGGTCTTCACACATGTAGAATGATACAATGATCCATGGTTGAGTGTCCAGTCCTAAAGCTAGCTTGCTCTAAGGCCAAAGTGTTTTCAGAGGACATCAAGGGTTTAACTATAGGAGTCTATCATATAATGTGCTAATTACAGGTGATGGGCTAACTGGGAGGTAATCTCAGTTACATTTATCACACTTGTTACATTTGTCAACAGGAATATTAATAGAGTTAAGTCAAACTTTAGAAAGGCACAGAAAGTTATTGATGGCTGTGAAAAGAGGAGCAAGCACAGATGTCCACCATGCAGGATTTAATTTTAAATGTTCTTGGAAAACTCAATTTTTATCAGAAGCTTTATTATTTTTCAATGGAGAGATTAGTTTTTGGAAGGTGAAACTAATCAGGGAGAGGTCAGAAAATTCACTGCCTTCATATGCAATACGTCAGCTCATGATTCCAGGGGGATCCAACCTGGCACTGAAGTTCCAGCAACTGTCACATTAGAATTTGTAAATTAAGGAACAAAGAGCCAAGATTCAAAATCCAAGCAGTCCCGCCCATTATTTATTTGAAAATTGTATGTTTAAAGTAAGAAGTACAGGTAGTCTTCAGTTTGCGACCATTTTTCAGTGACCTTTTGAACTTACAAGAGTGCTGAATGAGTGTTGGCTGGTGACAACAACTGGTCCGCAGAGTTCTTGCCACTCCAGCATCCCCATAGTCACATGATTGAGATCTGGGCACTTTATAACCAGCTCACACTTACAATAGATGCAAGACCTCACAGTCATATGATCACCATTTAGGACCTTCCCTACTGGCTTCCCCAAGCAAATTCAAGGGGAAAATCTAGCAGGGAAGGTTCCAAACTGCTTAGGTAAGTCTCCTCCACCTTCACTCTTTCCCTGAACATTGCTGTCCTTGCTTTGTGCCACCCATCTTACCACAGAGTAACTTGTGAACTGTATAATTTAATTATGCAATTTTTGATTTGCTTACTTTCCATTATCTTACAAATGTAAATAAATTGTTCTAAGAAAATATGTTTATATTTATAATACATTTATGCACCAGAGACAACTTCCTTATATATCCATTCACGCTTGATTAATAAAGAATAAAACTATTTTATTCTACTCTACTCTATTCATGTTTTATGAATTCTGTAAAGTCTTTAAGTATTCTGTCCTGTTTTTATAATTACTTTTGGACTATACTATTTATATCTTTATTTTATTAAACATTAAGCTCAACAATTTTTATACTGACTATTTGTACATTCAACTTAATAAAAATATTTAATATTGAAGTAAGGGGTAATAGATCTAGACTAATTCTTTGATATACAGTTTTTATCTTATACTTCTGATACTCTTAAAGATGCATCAGAGAAGATAACTTTTTAAGTTATTCTTTTATCCTGCCCTTTATTATTTTTATAAATCAAGGTGGCAGATGTGCCTAATGCTCTTCCTATCCCACAACAACAATGCTGTGAGGTAAGTTGGGCTGAGAGACAGTGACCTGCCCAAAGTCACCCACTTGACTTTCATGCCCAGGTGGGATTGGAAACAACCTTTCTCCCTATTTTAAGGAAGGGATCCTCAATATGAATTTATATTTATTAGTTATGCTTCTACTGATCTAGATGTAATAAAACTGAATTTATTTTATAACATTATCTGTACTTATTACATTTTAACAGTGGTGGCAATGGTGGGATTCAGCTGGTTCACACCAGTTCGGCCAAACTGGTTAATTATTTGCATAGTTCAGCGAAATGGTTGATCCCACCATTGGCTGGCCCCGCCCCGCTGTGCCCATCAGGGTTGCCATTCAGGGTGGGGAGGATGCAGGGGGGTGATTGGAAGCTGTGCTTATCAGCTGGGAGACGACAAACGGATCGGCCGCATCGATCAGCTGGGAAACTGCCCCCTCCCGCGGTCCATTTTTGGCCTGGATGGCCTCCTGCAAAATCCTGCAGCAACCACCATTCCCTCCCTAACCTGCTTTCCAGCTTTGTTCTCCTGCGTGCAGGACAACAAAAGAAGACCATGTGACTACCAGTTTAAAAAAAACCTTCCAACTTCGTGAGATCTTTCCTCCCCTCCCCAGAAGTTGGAAGGTCTGACTGAACTTTTTAAAACTGGTACTCATATGGTCTTCTTTTATTGCCCTGCACACAGGAGAATGGAGCTGGAAAGCAGGTTAGTAAGGGAATGATGGTTGCTGCAGGATTTTGCAGGAGGCTGTCCAAGCCAAAAATGGGCCACTGGAGGGCAGCCTCCCAGCTGATTGCCATGGCTCCCAGTCATGTCCCTGTAGCCTCTCCAACCTGAACAGCAAACTCAGTGGGCAGGGTGGGGTGGGGCGGGGCCAGCCAGTGGTGGGATCAACCGGGTTGCTGAACTATGCAAAAAATTAACAACCGGTTTGGCCAAAGCTGAATCCCACCACTGCATTTTAAAATATCATGTCTAGTTATATTTTTCTGTTAATTATAACTGCGTTTCTTGTTGAAACAGTACTTTCTTGTATTTCACTATTAAACATTTTTGTAACAATGAATTCAACAAACAAGTCGATACTTTCTAATGAAGCTAGCGGAGAACAAACCCTGCAATTTTGCTGAGAACTCTGTGGACAAAAAGTTACTATTAGTGGAAATCAGACTAGTAGCCAAAAGAATCTAAGGAACTTTGGATTCAAGATCATTCCACACTCCAAGCCATCTGAAAATTAGTCCCTAGCTACATTGGTTTGAGTTTGAAATAGAAAAAGTCCCTTGCTTTCATTTAGAGAATAAAAATAAATTTTCTTCAGGTAAAAGGCACCTTGCAGCTCTCCCTGATATGTGATGTCTTGGTCAATACAAGTTCCATTTCTTAGGTGACATAGGATATCCTACAATCTATTATCCTTTGGACAATCTATTATCGTTTCAATGACCCTATGGCCTCTGAGATTACATTATTAATTTCAAAATTAAAAAGTAAAAATGATTTTTTAAATTAAGTTTTAAAAAGAAACTTTAACTCTCTGGTAAAATGGGCTTCATGCACTGTTGTACTAAAGAAAAAGAAATCTCAACTTGTCCAAAACTGGAAGGGAATTTCACCCCAAAATGTCTTCATTGCTGGTCTCCTCTAACACTCTATAGCTGAAGATATACAGGGGAGAAAAGTGAAACATTATTAGAACAGTAAAGCAGTGGTGGTATTCTACTGGTTTGGCCCAGTTCTGGCATACTGGTAGCACCGAAGAGCAGCGGAGACCGAACCGGTTCTCTAAGATGCTCTGCTGTTGGGCCCACCACCTGCCTGGGCTCCCATACTGACCTTTATGTCCTGCTTTTGAAGCGCAGCTACTTTGCGTGGCACAGCAGATTGCTGCGCGTAAGCTGCTGAAGGGACAGGGAAAGTGCAGGAGTGCAGGAGGTGAGTTGGAAAGCCTTTGTGCGTGCGTAAAGTGCGTGTTTGGTGCATGGGTGTGCACAAAGTGTGTGTGCATATGCAAAGCGCGCCCACCAAGCCACACCACCTTTGAAATGCACCACTGAGTAAGGGGGCCTTAGAACTGGAGAACCTAGAAAACCAGTCATAAATCTTTAATTAATGATGTGGTTGATTATGAAGATACTGTTAGGAATTAACGTACTTGTCAAAACTTCTGCTCATCTTTAAAAACTGTATCCATTCCTGTTTCTCAATGCAGCAGATATGACTCTTACTGTATTAGACAGTTATTTTACATAAATTAGATTAGGGAGGCTTAGCATGCCACTTTTCTCATTTAAAGACTTTGGAAATGATGGTATAAATTTGAGAGTCTCATGATGTGCATGTGTATGTGTGTGTATGCGCACACACACACACAAACATGCACACACATACACATACAGAGTATTTTACATATATATATTCTAAAAATAACAGGCATTCATTATAAGCATTGCCAGCAACAAATGTGACTGACATGTAGCTGCTCCAGATATGAAAGGACTATTCTCTCTGCTTTAAATCACTATGACATTCCACAGGGAAATTAATCACAAATTGATTTTTTTATTAAATAAATAACGTCCACAACAAAACTCTGTAGTCTGATCACTCCAGTTCATTGATGTTGTCTTCTAACCCTAATCAGCTGCCCTTGGAGCTGCGGATGGCTGCTGACCTTTGATCCTTCCATCGCGACCTGAAGACATGGCTCTTTCAACAGGCCAACCTGGACTGTGGGGGGGTGTTATTGGTTTTTATTGGTGTATATTGGCTGTTGTCAGTTTGATTAGTATTTTTGGGATTTCTATTTAATATTTTTTTTTAATTTTAAATTTTGTATTATATATTTTTACTGTTGTGAGCCACCCTGAGTCCTTCAGGAAATAGGGCGGCATATAAATCCCAATATAAATAAATAAATAAATAAACAAACAAACAAACAAACAAACAAACAAACAAACTACTCCAATCTGTTGATGAGTTGCTTGTCCTTTCCAAAAGAGAGTGAGCATTCTAGATTCACTGAGCGTATTTTAGTTCTCATTTGGCTTTTTAGAGGATTTTCCTGCATAAAAGGTTTTTTTTCCTGATTTGTGCATTTGTGTGTCTGTGCATGTGCAAAGTTCATGTTTTTTAAAGTATGCTAGAAGTTTCTTTTGATTTATTACAACTTTACAGCTTTTCTCCCAGTAATCGAATACAATATTATCTGCATTATAAAGAGCTTTTCTCCTAGTACTATAGTACAATATTGTTTGCATTATAACCACTGTGCACCCAATTCACGGATCTGCATATCAGTCAATCATTGCACATTTATCAATAATAATTAAAAACTTAATGGAGAACAGATATACATTAGAATTAACAGTTGGTGTGTCAAACTGCCCAGGTTTATCTAGCCTTTTCCAGCCTGATATATGTTTAGACTGGAGTTTTCCTAGCCATGGTAAAACGAACTATAATTTCCAAAATTTTTAATTCACACTGCCATGGCCATTCGGGCTTGAAATTGAAAAAGGCTGCTATATCATTCTTTTTCAAATAATATCTTTCTGCTTGGACTGAAATCTTATGTGTTGAAATCCAAAAAAATATATTTAAATTCTAAACAGTGTCTTTATCAATAAATGGACTCAATGGAGGAAAACAAATTAATTAAACAGAAGAGCTCCTGGTCTGGAACAAGGAGGATTTTATAGAATTAGAGATTTGATTATTTTAAAAAATCTTTTACTGATGAATATATTTGGCATTTTTTGGAACTTATGATGCATATATTTGATTATCAGTTTTAATGTGATTTCAAATAAGACAAGTTCAATCATTACATTCTTGGCTTATGAATTATATTCACCACATTTTAGGAATGATGTTAATCTCTAATTCATTTAAAATTAAGGAGATATCTTCAATATTATATAAAACACTATATAAAATTTAGGCTTTCCTGAGATCTCACAAATTTGTGAGGGCATAATTTGGATTTTGAACACAGTAAACTTTGCTGTGTCAAAGGTCAAGACTTCCTTTTAAATCTTTCAACAAGTCACCAAAAATGATTCATGAAGACAATTGGTGGGTGGATGATAATCTTTACAGCTCTGTCCTTTATAAGTAGTCCTTGACTTACATTCATTTAGTGACCATTTGAAGTAACAATAGCACTGAAAAAAATGATTTATAACTTGTTTTCACACTTACGATTGTTGCAGCATCCCCATATCAGGTGATCAAAATTTGGACACTTGGCAACTGGCATATATTTATGTTTCATCATATGTATTTAGGGTCATGTGATCACCATTTGTAACCTTCCAAGCTGGCATCTAAAGTCAATTGGGGAAGCCTGATTCACTTAACGACTGTAGTGATATGCTTAACAACTGTGGCAGAAAAGGTTGTAAAAAGGGGCACAACTCACTTTAACAACTATCTTGCTTAGCAATGAGAATGTTGGGCTCAATTGTGGTTGTACGTCAAGGACTATCTGTGTCTTGGAATCCATCACCATCTTTGACAAATGTGCCTAATTAGTATAGTATATGGGTGATCAGTATTAATGTATGGTTTATATATTTTTGAAGAAAATTAGCCAAAAATTTCTGAAAATGAATTCTTAGCTGAATTATTATAATTTTCTCCATGCTATATACATCGATGCAATATAGGAAATTGATTCAGTTCCCATTGTTAGGTGCCAAGTTTGTTATTGCAAAGCATTGAAAAATTAAGGTACAGCTATCTTTAGGTCAGCACTGTACTTAAAATCTAGGAAATTTGTTAGCCAAAACGTTAACAACATAGTAAATAGTTTTGAAGGATCACAAAGTACGGAATATGTTCATTCAAATTGGGCTACTATTTCATAGCTGTACTTTTTCTAATAGCTAATTTTCATCTGTACAGATATTATTTTGGATAATAATGTTGTCCATTGGTAATAAAGCATTGCATTTCTCCTTAAAATTGTCTATGTATTCATATAACCCTGAATTTCTTTCTTGTTTGCTTTTATTTTATTTTTTAATTTATGGTTATTCTATTTTTTGTCTAGATAGCTTGTTTATGTCCCCTAAAAAGAGAGAAAAACTCAACCAGATGGATAGGTAGGCCCTTAGTCTTCAGTCTTTCAGATTACTCTGAAGTTACCATGATGGTTTTGTTCATGCAATCTATTGGATTTTTTTCTTTTGGGGAGTATTTTTTTCCTCCTCACTTTCACAGTGTTTATTACATCTTCCCACAAGTTCTCAGATTCTCTTTTGCATATGTTTAGTGTAAATTCTTGCTATGAGCAGAGGCATATTTAGAAAAGGCCTACTCAGCTTTTGATCTTAAATTCTGAATTATTTCTCAAGATTAACTCTTTTTCTCTTGCTTTATGCAAACAAAGCCATTCCTATTAAGCCAGGTGCTTATAATTTAACAGCTTGTTCAAATAGATTTTAACTGTTTTAGTGCTTTTCTTTTAATTGATGTGTTTTAATAATTCTGATGTACTTCTCTACATTTATAATGCTGCTCTACCTTTTTGTTATTGATAATCGTTTTGAGCATCATTTTAGAAGGAATAACAGGATTAAAAAAAGAATAAATTTCTTCCATTTTATGAAAAATGGACAAGGAACTTATGCTGTGTCAATCGTTGCTATGACCATTTGTTACCTAAAGGACTCAAAGCAGGAATAGTTCTTCAGTACAACATGGGCAGAATGATTCCTCCTTGATCTCATACCTTAGCATCTAAAAAAGATTGGCTGTTTTGTTAAAATGAAAGCTGGGAAATGGGACTATGCATCATCAGGAGATCCCCACTGGCTATTTTGCAGATGCCTAGCATTGCCTATCCATACTCCAGCACAGTTAGCTGGAAGAGGGAGCAATAAGTCACATTTGGGTTTTACCGATTTACAGAAATGTGTATAGACAAATAAATGTTCTTATGATGAAGGAAGTAATTTCATGCTTCCATTCGGCAGTTGCATTTATTTTTACAGGCTCTCAGTCATTCTCTTACCTATTGAAAATTCTGTATGAAATAGAAGAATGATTACTAATGTTCAGTTAATAGAACTAATAGAATAAAAAAGGAAGGAAAATTAGGGATTGTTTTTAAAAACAGGAGATAAATTTTTCTTCTGTTCTCCTGCATTCCAGACAAGGAAGCTGTTTTCACATAGTTGAATAGAGGTTGGATGTGCAGTTGTAACATAGAAATGCATATATATCAACAAATAATTTAAAATAAATTTTAATATGTATGTCTAGTCTATATTCAAAGATAAATGCAGTATGGAAACCAAAATATTCTTGACACAATGTGTGCAATTTTATTGATATAAACTTTTGTTGTACACATTAAGTGATCCAGAAAAAGAATGTATTGTTACAATAGTAATAATAATAGCGTAATGTAATTTAATAAATTAAAATATAGGCAAGTACTATTAGGAACTTTAAGATTAGGAAATCACCTTCACTTAGTCTCTTATTGTATTTAGCTATTTATCTAAGATTAAGCCCCAGAACCACGTTGGTTCAGGCACCAGGCTAAAAACTGGGTGACCATGAGTTCTAGTCCTGCCTTAGCTGGGTAACCTTGGATCAATTTCTCTCTCTTAACTTTGGGAAGGAGACAAAGGCAACCACTTTTGAAACCTTGCTAAGAAAATTTCAGGGACTTGTCTAAGCAATTGCCAGGAGTCAACAATGGCTCAAAGACACATACACATAAACACATAAATCTAGATAATTAGACAAATATGCCAACATATGCCTTTATAAGAAAGCTCTCATGTCCAATATTATTAAGCATTTTTATATGGTAGTTTCATTTCTTCAGTATTTGGAAATTACAGAAAATGTTTTGCTACTTTTTGATCTTTATTTTAAAAAATAAGCAAACTGTTTAACACTTTATAAATATATGTATATATTTTTACACTGTCTCTCTTTCTACTTACTCGATAAAAACCCCACATTTTTAAAAAGATAAAAACTGTCTTCACTTATGCTCAGTTGTTTTTTGTGCCACCTACATAGTTTATGTCTGAAAACATTTGAATTTTTGCAACTGGTTTAATACAACAAAACACTTCCTACTCATGCACAGATTTAAAAAATTATACAGTGTAATATGGATGTGTTAAAAGGCTTGTTGAAAACATCTGTCAGAAAGGTGTTTGTGTGTCACAAAATCCCTTCTTACTCTAAAAGAACCTTGCCTTCCAATGATGAGGCCCTTTAGGCTCAACAAAATATCCATCCTAATCCTTGCAATGTTTTAACAATAAATTATAAAACTATTTTCCTTAAGTGGCACACAATATAGCAAAGTTGAACCTTTCAGTATTTTGTAGTTCCAAACACTACACCCAAGATCATAAACACTGATATGTTTAATTAGAAGTATGTTGATAAGCATCCAGCCTAGCAGAGAAGGTGCATAGCTAGCCTGGAGTACTCACTCTGCAACTACAAAAGGGCTCCCCCTAAGTTCCTTGGAGCCTTAACGTGATGTACTATTTTATAGCCATATTGTTTAGCAGTGGAAATTCCAGCCCCAATTACTGTTGTTAAGTGATGACTGCCTATAATAGGCTTCCTTAGACATTTGATTGGTCATTGTCAGAACAGACTGCTGGACTGGATGGCTCAGAGATTGGATTTAGCAGGGCGCTTCTTAAGTTCTCATAATATCTAAAATAGGGCTTCCTTATTTTTATAATATTTCTTTAAAAAGAAAACATCATTGCCAATGCACTATAGAAATAGAAACTGAACATATTCACATGCCAAACATCAAACATAACTAAATTTTGCCAAGGGGTTCACCTACAGATGAGCAGATAAACCATTTTTAGCAGTAGTTTGCTGTTCCTCTCTTGACAAACTAGCATCGCAGCACCAAGAAGTTGGGAAAGTATTCTTCCTCTAGTTATACTTGTTTAATCCTATGTATGCCAACAGAAGATAACAACAAAAAGGGAAATAGTGGAGTTTTAAATTAATAGCAAAATTACTTGACTAGGATTTAACAAAATGTGGATCCATGGTTGGGATAATTAAGACAAATGATAAATAAAAATTGTGTCTGATAGGCTTTTTCTTTTTTAACAGTTTATGCTTAGTCAAAGTTTATACACTGTTATAGACTTAATTGTGCTCTGGTTTAATGTGATAGGCAGAACTGTGCATTGAGTGTATCTATGTGCATTTGCTTGTGATTCTAAAGGAACAGTCACAAAGCATACAAAATCAAAATGGCTCACAAAATCATTATGAGAACATTTCTAGAAAAACTGAAATATAAGTTGAGCTACTACGATGTCTGTCACCTTTCTGAGAATGTGTGGCATAGCTAAGTCTGATAAGCAGTTAGGGTTTTTTACTATTATATCCTTGACAACTGCTTTGCATTAGCACCCTCAGACTTTATATATGAAATCTATTTTTATTTGTGTCTTATGTTTTGAGAAAATTTTATTATTATAGCTTTTTTCTAAATACTATATCTTCTCTTACACGCTAAAAATATATGCTAGTTGGAAGAGCACCAAGACTATTAATTTAATAAGCCCATTTTAGTTTGGTATAGATTCAAAACTGAACTAAAGCGTAGTTTTAATCAGGCTTTATCAGGCTTTCATAACAGCCTTACATACAGTATATAAGTAGATCTAGTGGATGTATAAGAACAATTTGCTATAATGCAAGTAAATACATGTAAAATACAATTACATCTAAATAATTGTAGATCTCTGGAAATTTAACATTAATATTTACATTGATATTTCCATTCATTATATGTCAATATAAATACACATGATCATTTTAATGTAAATTAATAAAGAGAAATTATTTTTCACTCAACAAAAATATAAGAATAAAATTTATCAGATTTAAAACTATTTTGTAAAAGGTTTTTTTTCTATGAAGTAGAAAATATTATGATATCTAGTACCTAGTGAACAGTTGGGGATATTGGAAGCTGAAATAGTGGTATATGTGAACTTTTATTCTTAATTGCTTAGACTGAAACCACCACTGCTACATTAGGTGTACTACAATTACATTGTACATTACAATGTGCAAGGTGACTTTGTATAATAGAAATCTTTTAGGATGAGCTCTTCTTTCACTTATTATTCCCACACTTTGGGAGCATCCTATAATTTCCATTAATTTGCCCAGATGCTACCCAAAGCACAATGTTATTTAATTGCAGGCAGCCTGCAATTTGGCAGATCGAATAATAATATAAAAAATAATTATTGATAAATAAAACATTCCCAATTTTTAGATGTACATAGCCAGTGAGTTTACATAGCTGATTCAGCTTAACTAGTAAAGCCTTTAAAGGATACAATATCAGAAATTTTTAAAAAGGGAGAGGGGAGTTAAATAAAGAAAACAAACTTTCTAAGTACAATGAAACCTCAGGTCACGAATGCTTCTGTCCACGATCAAATCAGGTGATGACAAAAATTTTGGAAAATGTTTGCATCTGATCACAAACACAGCCGCAGCGATTTCCCCTGCAGCACCTTTTTTTTAAATCCGCGCATGTGCAGTCAGTCATGCTTCCTGTCACGACCAAATTGGGTTGCAACCGAAGTCCTGGAACGAATTATGGCTGCGACCTGAGATTCCACTGTAGTCATATTTCCACAATGCCCATTTAAGAGTTATATAAAGCTATTTCTCCTTATCTCTTTAATACTCTGATGAAAGCAACTAGGATCAAATTTTCTATCCTCAAATATTGCCATGAAACTCAAGGGATTTACACACACACACAGCATGCACAGAGAGAGAAAGAAAGAGAGAGGAGGGGAAAGTGGGTTATTCCAGAATCATTGTATTTCCCCATTCCTGAACAGAAGTTTAAAAGCGGAATATGAAGGAAATGAGAAAGATCAGATGGCCCATCCCCTCCTGTGGTCTCCAACCAATTCATATTTAAAGGCATACTGGCTCTGTTCATATAACTTATTAAATTGACATTAACTGAGCCACAGTTTACTTTAAAAGGGATTAGAGAATTGAATGAAAAATTAGTCTGACTAATTTTTCATTCAATTCTCTAATCACCTTTTAAAGTCATTTTAGCATTTTTTGCTAGTGATTTTTATTGTTTCATTAGAACTTTTTTCCTCACTTTGCTGAATGTATTGACAATTTGAAAGACCCCCTGCTACTTTTTCTACTCCAGTGGTAAGACAATCTGTTTATTTTACTGATGTCTCCCGCAATAGCACAACTAGCACAGACTATGAAAAGGATTATATACTATCATCTACCAAAACATCTCAGAAGCAACCAACGGACTATCGCAACCACATGGTATCACCATAGCACACAAACCGAGCTTAAGCAACCAAAAAACCGGAAATGAAAAAACAAAAGTCATCTTGAGTGTACAGTGTTAAGGACTGCGGCAGCCATTACGTAGGACAGGCAGGAGACTAGCAAAGTGCATCCACAAACACGAACTGGAATTAGAAGGTAAAAACTCCATAAAGACTGTATGTTACTTAGGCAGAATATGCATAACAGACTAAATTTTGTGGCTTAGTGTGTTGGGGGATTCTAGTCCAAGTCAGATTACAGAATAACAGTTGCAAGGAACCTTGAAGGTCTTCTAGTCCAACTGCATAATCTCTTGTTTAATCTCTTCTTAAAAACCTCCAGTGATGGAGCACCCACAACTTCTGAAGGCAAGTCACTGATAGTTCTGTCACAAAATTCTTATTTCTAGGCTGGTTCTCTCCTTGATTAGTTTCCATCCATTGCTTCTTGTTCTGTCTTCAGATACTTTGGAGAATAGGTCGATCCCTTCTTTTTTCTTCTTTTTTGTGTGGCAGCCCCTTAGATATCCAAACGCTGCTCCTTGATGGTGCAACAAACTTGAGTTGAACACGGATGAGAATGCTAATTGAACCCAGATTTCAAAAGGCTGGACACTGCTTGTAAAGAATTACACCCAATATCTAGACTTTTGAGGTGCAGCACCAGTTTTTATAGAAACAAGTTTGTGGGACAGGGAAGGCTAATCCCTTGTCCGGTCTCCTCTTGGGGAAAGTGTCAAAAGGGCACGTCGCGTCTAGTCTCTGGCGGTCCCTGATGGGCTGTCTTGTGAGTGTCATGCGCCACTTGTGGAGCTGTTGAGAGAGCAGGGTTTTTTTTCCCCCGGGGGTGGAGGAGCGGCAAGGTGTGCTGTTTGTTGCATCTGCCGTTCGACACACCTGAAGGGAAAATATCCAGAGGGCAAAACCCGGCAAAAAAAAGGCTTCTTCCTTGCCCAAGTATCTTGGCAACGGGACTTTTAAAAGCCACCAGTGAGGTGCCTCGGCCACCGGCGTCGAGGAAAAGGGCGACGCGGTAGCTCTTCCTAAGAGTCTGCCGAGGCTCCGAACCAGAACGAGGGAAAGCTCCACAGCCGCAGCCCCCACGGGGGAGCGGGCGTGCCGGCAACGCCAAGAGCGCGCGCGCGCCAGCCGGCTGCCTGGCGCGCCGAGAAAGAGCGAGGAGAAAGAAGCGCTCTGAGGTAAACGCCTGACGCCCGCTCGCCTTCAGTCAGACGCGGGGCGCTTTTTTTCCTGAGGAAAAGCCTCAACTTAATGTCTCACGGGCTCCGTCTGCCACGGAGATGGGGAAGAAGTGGCGGAGTCCCAGCCAGGCGGAGAAAGGCTGCTCCGACAAGGAAGAACTTGGCAGGCGGAGGAGCCGGAGCGCCAGTCGAGGGAGGTTCGCAGAGTCGTGGAAGAGGTTAAGTTCCAGGCACGGCTCCACCAAACGCTCTGGGTTGGCTTCGCAACAGCCTCCGGTAAGCCGCCGGCTGCCTTGGTCTGGTTCGCTTTGGCGCCCTTTTTTGTGTGGCGCGCTTCAACTTCTGCTGCCTTCGGACGCCTTTCTCTCAATGGACCTACCCCGCCAGGTCTCTCGTGGACTGGCGTCGAGCGGTCATCGTGGTCGGTCAGTTTCTCTCTTCGGAGAGAAATTGGCGCCCGATTCTGACGGGGCGTGGAAGGGGAGTTGGGGCTATTGCTCTTCGCCAGATCAAAGCGCGAGGCGTGCGTTGGTGCGCCGGAGACTTCATAACCGTAGGCTGCGCGCGCTCTCTCGGGTGAATGGGTCGCCCTCGGCGATGGTTTGTTTTTTTTCCTCCTGCGGCGCTGAGATGAGGGGAACCCTAAGAAACCGGGCCTGATTTCTGTGGAGGGGCACCCCGCCTCCCCCAAATATAAGTCGTTCACAGCGAATCAAAGCAGTATTTTTACAGCAAATAAAAAACAGGATCATTTCTCGAACCCTCTTTTCCATAGGGTTCTTAGAGCACAAGCGCCTGGTAGTGAATATAACGCCGTTCCCCCTCCCCGTCCCGTTCCCCGGAGATCTAGTATTGCCTTCTTTGACCCATTTTAAATGATGAAGGGATTGTCTTCATTGTCTGTCATCCGTTATTGCACTACAACACATTTCTCTCTGGTGTAAACTTCCCCTTCTGTTGACTGCAATACTATATGGGGTGATAATGAACGTTGCACGTGCTGGGAACGTACAAATGCTGATCGTTCTTCGGAGCTTGTAAGACAGGAGGGAAGCTTGTCTTTAGTGGAGAGATGTCATTAATGCTAAATCTATCTGAGTACAGTACAGAGCAGTGAAATCCACCTGTTACTAAGACTACTTATCTTGCCCACCCTTGCTATATATCATTACTTCATTCATTGAATAGGTCTCCTACCGGTGTATAGATAGTTGAATACAATGTTAAAATTGCAGTGATTACCTTCTGGGCTGCTGTTAATTTTTCTGTATCTTGGTAAATGATGTAATTATTCTGTCTGTAATTTACTATTGGCTTTCTAATCTATTTGGAGGAAGAGATGATTAGTATTTTCTTCAATTCTGTATTGTTGGAGAATAATAGATAATTTATTAGACCATTTTGAGATAACGAGGCTCATAATCCATGCAACAGTTAGTTACAATGGCTCAACTGTGAAGATGAGGACTATATAAATTTTAGGTTGAGCAGAAACACCTGAAGTTCAAGTGGAAGAATAGCAATGTTAGTTGATTAAAATTCATTACTTTTACTTAGAAGATTATTTTAGATAGTTAAAGATCTTTCTTTAATAGTTTTCTAGTTTTATATATGTTTGGATTTGTCTGAAGATGTGTGCTAGATTTTGAAAGCACCAGGTAAAACAGCAACAGGTTGAGCTAGATAGAAGGAATCAGAATATAGAAAGCTGAGGAGGGGGGCTTGATATGAAATGGATGCCATGACAACCAAAATCTGGAGAGACAACTTGGTTCTGATATAAACAGATGATAAGGTATCATTATTTTGGCTAGTGGTAAATAAGTCTTTAGTTGTAAACCTACTTGTTAAATAAAGCAGTATAAATGAGTATCATAAAAATCAGTATTTCAATAGTCTTTGAAATAATAATTGTAATACACTATATACAACCTGTAAATGAAGGGATATTAACTATGCAAAAACTAATGCCTGCTATGAGTTGGAAAGAAAGCCTAAATAATTGACAGGCAATTGATCATTAAGATGTCAACAAAAAAGATGTGTGAGAACAAATGTGCATATAATATGTTTTCAAGTCACACTATTTCAAGATGCTTTTTGAAAAAGTAAAATTTGGAGTAGGATATGTTTTGACAATAATTAGGAAATCATTTAGAAAAATGACAGAATTCTCTGGTTGATTATGATGTTGCCTCATTTGTATAATAAGCCATAATTCAGTTTCCATATATGCAATATACCCTGTAGAAGTCATAGTTGTCATTTGAAACATTATTTTACATCTTTTGTTCTATCCCAGAAACTTTTTTCCTGAAGAATTGCAAATAATTATGTTTTAATAATTGTTTTGCTTTCAGAAGAACAGTTTTATTAGTTTAGTTCAAAAATCTCTCTCTCTCATGTTTTGAAATGTCCCTGATTATGAAAAAAGTTCTAGATCTAAGCTAGGAAAAGTATGGATGAAGCTGATCTATGTAAGAATATTTTATTATAAAGTTTTAAAACTGGGTATATGGTTCCTAATCCAGATGGTGGTACTTTAAAGAAAATAAGAATATCTGAACTTTTTGAAATGATTAATTATCTAGCCCTCTTGATAAACAAGACAGTTGAAAGAAATTTACAGAAATGGATTCAAACATCGAACGATTTGTTTCTGAGTAAAGATTAATGTGGCATGGGTTCACAGAAAATAAGCAATAATTTAAGGATTAGTATTTTGCTCTATGTAGGCAAGAGTTTATAAGGATAAAGTGGCATAAAAGTGTGCAGTTATTTCATTTCTCCATGACTGAGCAGGATGTTACAAATCAGGAAGAGGCAGAGAGTCCAAAAATTAGGTCAATTCCTCAGACCAAGAGATTTATAGTTCAAAGAGAGTCCCAGATGGAAGTTGTGGACTGAATGCCAAGTCAGTGTTGGGTATTACTGGTGTCAAATTACATTGAGTATTCAGGGACAAAGGAAATAATTGCTCTCTCTCTCTCAGCTTTGAAAGTACAAAATCATTATCACATCTATTGCACTGATGAGCACACTGATGGCCTGGCAGAGGGCAGAAATAAATTCTACAGAAGAATTTCAGTTAGTATCCTATATATAAGGTGAGTGATTAGATATACAAGCATAACAGGATTACAGAGTTCCTTCCAATATTATGTAATTCTAGGAAATTTAATGTGTGTGTGATTTGGGAACATAGGGAAATGGGCATGATCCAGCATTGTTTTGGTGAAGTTATCCTGCTGCCTTTGTATTTTCAAATGATTTAAAGAATCAGAAGAATGTATCATTGATCTCTATTGTATGTAATTCGATGTTCTGTTGTTCCTGATTCTTGCTTCTGCATCACTGGTACGTGTAATGGTTATGATACAATATGGTATCAGTATCCATACTGACTGTTTACCAAGAAATTTCAAACATTAATTGTTTTAAATTTAAAGCATTCAAGAATGTCAAGACTGATTTTAAATAGCATCTATTTGGGTTTACATTTTCCTTTTGTAGTTCAATGACTCTGTTGCAGTTGCTGTTATTTCATCAGTAGCAGTATATTAAAAATTACCCCCTTCTCAATCTCTTAATCTGTAAGGTTAAGGCTGAAATCCTAGGTGTGATTGCTACAAAAGAAATCCAGAAGAATTTCCTGACATTTCATTTAGAGATGTTGTATAAAATCAGTGATTTAAAAACAAAAACAAATCATGGTTAGAATTATGATATACCGTGTTTCCCCGAAAATAAGACCTACCCCGAAAGTAAGACCTAGTGTGTTTTTGGGAGCCAAAAAAAATATAAGACAGTGTCTTATTTTCGGGGAAACACAGTTGGACTCTGGATGAACTAAAGAATAACTGTCTAACCTTAAGCACTTTTTAAACTCTGTTGATTGTGCTTTCATATATTTTATGCTTATGGGACAGGACCTCTCTACTACTACTTTTCCTAGATCACATTTTAACACCTCCCAAACTGAGTTTGAGGAAAGGAATAGTCTTGGTGTGAAATCACATGTGAAACTTATTTGTAAATGTTGAATTGTCACTTTGTTTGCATTAAGGCGCTTTTTAGAATGTGTCAATTTCCCCACCAATTAAAAAAGGACTATTTGCTGTTCAGGAAGACTAAATCTCCTATTATTGAGATTGGCTATAATAACAGAAACTTTCAAATCCAATTTTACTATACCTGCACCTTTTCATACATCAATGAATTAGGGAGATATCTGAGCTGCTTTGGAATGTTATCTGGATGTTCTGGACTTAAAAATGCTTTAGCCAGTTTAGCCTGGTTTAGCCTGTAACACATTCATTCTTCCTAGTTCTTTTCATGATGTTAATTTACTTAGAAATTGCAAACCTGTTTGCTTATAAATCCTGTTATAATTCAGGTGATCAGTGATTGTAAAAACAGCCATGTTAAATTGACTGTAAAATAAAAACTAGCAGTGAATGACAGTGAAATAAATGGCTTAGTACTTCACATCTAATTAGCATTGTCATTTTTCTATGACTGAAATTGGGTTGTGTGATACTTTCTTAGACTTGCTTTCTCCCTATTACTTCAAAATTGCTTAATATTTAATATGGATATTTTAACTCTGAGCCTTGAATTTACTAAAATGTCCTAAGTAATTATAGAAGATTTAAAATATTTTCTCTTTAACAAGCTTCATCAACTTTCCTTCTTATCTCAACCCCCTTTCCTTCTTATCTCAATTCTCTTTTTATGTTTTCCTTTCTACAGTTATTCATACCAATAAATTTATTATACATGGCATATTTTTGGAGGGCATTCAAGTTCAGAGAAATGGAATGAACATATTCATTCTGAACAAATTCATCCATTTTTTCAGCTATGTTTGCCTATTTAAAAAACAACCCAACAAAAACAAGACTAATGGACTCTTCAAATTTTCCCCTCAATATTTCAAATAATGGCTGAACTAAAGGGATGAGTACTAATATATATATATATATATATATATATATATATATATATATATATATATATACCAAAATGGAATCTTATTGTGAAGATTTGGTTTGATTTGAAAGCTGCCCAACTCCAAAATGACTCTGGTCAGCTTATAATTTAAAACAGAAAAACAATACAAAGGAACTCAAATATCCCAACAAGAATATCCCATATAACAAAACAAAATTGGAGTTTGTGTGCTGCCTGAAGGTCTTGGAAAACAATTTTCAAAACATTATTAGGATAGAAGTTATTTGGATTTCTATGGAGAATATTATTCCAGAAGGCAGGTACTAAGATAGAGAATGCATGCTTCCTAGATCCTAATAAATGACTTTAATGGATCTTAAGTGCTTCAGTTTTGACTGATCATACTGGGTGGACAGAAACCATTCATCCCTGGCATCAGACTTCTGCAGGAAGGTCTCATATCTAGTTATCTGTGCCACAATGCCTCTAGTTGTCGGCAAAGTGGCAACATATCAATAGTTATTTTACACCTTCCTGAGCTTACAGTCAGTGATATCAGACCTGAAATCCAGATGGGCACGTTAAGAGGGGGTGGGGAACCCTCGCCAATCCAAGTGGATCCTATTGTTGAGAGGGGATGAGAAAAAAATTATAGATAGAACTGGTGAAACCAGCAGCAGCCAGAGACCAAAGCTTAAAACACCTGATAATATGCCTCTCAGGATAAGGATGTAGTGGTGATTGGTCTTCTGTGCCCAAACCCTCTTCTCTGAGAATGGCAATGGCCTGCCTCCTGCTATATCTCCTTCTGCTCCTCTCTACTATATTCATCTTTCTTCAAAATCCTTTAAACTGTTCTTGGATCTACAATTTCAGTTCCAAAAAGGATTAGAAAACTGCAGATAATGAAAAGTCAGCTGTATTGGCCTTTTGTCTCCAATAAGATTTGAAATACTCTTTACAAAAGATTCCTTTTGTTTTTTTTCCAACACTTTCTAAGAAACTGCTAAGACAGCCTTGTTCCATCTCACTTTGGAAGATTCTTAAGTAGTGACTCAGGAAGTTTTAGCAATACCTTTCCTTGATTAATAGTGTCTTGAATGTGCTGTGAACAATAAATCAGTGCTACTGTCTCCTTCATTTAATTATGAGCAGTTTCCAGATCCCTTACAATCTGTACATTTTGGGAGTACTAATTGGTATTAGTTTGCAAGATGGCCTTATGCTCCTGTTGCCAAATATCCCCCATTAGTGAATAATATTATATCTAAATCCAAATATTAGACTACAGTAGGAGTCTGGATTTTATAAAGTAATTTTCTTCCATCCTGATTCTGGAAAACAGCAATTAAAAGGTCACACTGGTTAAATACTAAATATATGCTATATATAATATTTTTTAATTTTTTAATAAACATTTCTTATGACTTACAGATAGGAATTGTAAGGAAATTATTTGGGCTATTATGATATTTTTCATGTTCTTCTAAAAGTGTGTATTTCTTAACAATAATAGCAATAGCACTTAGACTTATATATTATTTCACAGTGCTTTACAGCCCTGTCTAAGCAGTTTACAAAGTCAGCATATTGCCCCCAACAATCTGGGTCCACATTTTACCAACCTCGGAAGGATCAGCTGAGTCAACGTTGAGCTGGTGAGACTCGAACTGCCAAACTGCCAGCAGTCAGCAGAAGTAGCCTGCAGTACTGCATTCTAACCATTGTTTCATAATTTTAAAACAGTTAACATAATTTCCTTACAAACATCTTCATTTGAAATCTATTAGGTAGGAATGGATATATACACTATATATCTCCATCCATATACATATACATATACATATACATACACACATATATACATATACTACTTTACAAACACTTTATCTACATTATAAAACATACGATCGAAAACAGAAATTAAAATTTAAAATGGTGAGATAAAGAATGACATAGATATGAATAAATATTGTAATATTTTCTTCCCCCATCTTATGTTATTGTCTTAATTCCATATCAGTTGTAGTGGATATATTTAACTTTAGAGATTTCTGTCCTAGGGTACTGCATACAGCGGATAGATTACTCAATTCTCTTTCCCTGTGTTAATTTGAATCTAGTATTTCTTAATTTTTTTCTTACAGGACCCATTCCTACTTTTAAAAATCATAGCGGATCCCACAAGAGATTTCATTTCTATGGATTATATTCATTGATATATACCATGTTAAAAATTGCAATTGGCGTACTCATTGCTACTACTACTTCTCATGATTATATGATAGGATTTTAATAATATATTATTTTTCAATATGAATTGGCAAATAATTTTGATTTTGTGGACCCCCCCAAAAGGGCCTTGGGAACCTCAGAGATCCTTAGGTGACACTTTGAGAAACTGATTGTATTGTATTGCCTATTATATTAGGTTATACTTTTTCTACCAATTATATTTTATTAATTCATTCTTCTCTCAATTTTGTACTTTTCCCATCAGAGAGTTGTGTTGTTCTTTCAATAGTAAAAAAAACTTTTTCCTTTCCTTAGAAGAGCCTTTCAGTACTATATTCCAATCTTGACAGAATTTTATCTTGTTTCTCCGTGTTACTTTTCTCTGTTGACATATGTCTGGTGTTTCACATCATAATTCTGATACAATCAAAATGTGTTGAGGCATATTCCTTCACTTTCCTGGGCCATTGGTTGCTGTCCTTTCTTAAATTGCCCACACATTTGCTTGTAAAAATAGTGTTATCAGAGCAGCTTCAATGTAAGAGATGAATGTAACAAGATGTGAAGAGAATTAAAAATAATGGGAATTTAAAAGTTTAAATGTAAATTGGTAGGTAAAAAGAGGTTAAGGAACAGTTATTAAAATGCATTTCTGTCGAGGCTAAAAAACGTGGGATATTAATAGGAAAGGTGAAGTTTGTCATGCTTGGTTAATTATGCTAAATATAAAAGGGACAAAAGAACAGCAATATTTTAAGTGGAATAATGTTCCTGAGAGAATCATGATAAATGATTTGTTGAACAGATAACTGGATGAATATATGAATGAATATATGCCTTTTTGACTTTGAAGTATATAAATAATATAAATAATTTGCCAATATAAGTAATTGGCAGTTGAGATTTCCCTGTTTTGTTACCCATCTCAGTTAGATTGGGCTATGTGATGCTTCTCCATTGTGGTGGAGATAGCATTCAGGATTGGGTAATCAGTCACCTCTGCTGATTGGACTGAGTCTGTCAAAACTTTGAAGACATTCCCCCTGTTGCTAGGGTCCTCCCAGAAATTGACTCAGTCAGCTTGCTGGACGACGTGTTAATTTCTGCTCCTAAAAAGAGCTAAATTTAACCCATTTTAATGAGAAAATTAGAGAAAAAAAATCACCAATCCTGAAAACTATTTCAACTACGAACCGGTCTACTAGTTTGACAGCCGTCAAAGACAGCATTGTCAGCAGCTTCGGCCCAGGCTGTTGGACATCGGATCGGCTGAGGGCCGATCTACAACATGATTATAGTGGGAGGTGTGTTCCACGCTTTTGACTTGGGAAGGCCCTCCACGGCTTGAAACGGTGCTGCAGACGCCTTGGTTTACCGCGGCAGCGTTAAAGGGGCAGAAGACTACAAACGAAGGAGGAAAAATCTTTCCAAAACAGGTAAGAGTTGTGGAAAATAATTTTTAAAAACATCAGAATAGAAAATGGCAGAATTACCATGGAACGCTAGCCGCACGATAAGGAGAGTGGAGGAGACGGCTTGCAAGCTGTCAGGCTCTCTCAGTCCAGCAGCTCGAGATCAGTTGTCTTCATCTAGCAGCCCCAAGCCAGGGACATGCCTGCAGGGGCTCAAAAGAGCTCCAAGGCAGCTGAACAGGATGAGCGCCATAGAGATAAGACTCTGGACAAGTTGTGGGCAAGAGGAAAAGAAACGGCCCAAAATGCTGCAGAAATGGTGCTCAGCACAGTTTCCTGCCTAAATGAGGAGCCGTTATTAAGAGAAGATAGGCAGCTGCATACTGACAGGAGTGTAGTAACAGAAACAGCCACAGGGGGAGCTGAGGAGCAAGAAATGCTGCAAACCTCCATGGAAGCCTCTGAGATAAGAAATTTCTTTTCAGTCTGCCCAGCAACAGGGCAACTGTCAGTTTCAACCCAGAGATCCTGAATAGCCTCTGAGGGTACATTTACTCCCATGTCAACTGGAATCAGACCAGTCAGGGAACAAGAGCCTGAATTCCATATTAATATGCAGGCTCTTTTAGCTGAGGCAGTAAAACAAGGGGTGTCAGCAGCCTTGAAACAGAACAGGAGTTTGCCTTCAGAGGCCTCAATTTCATCATCAAGACATAGCAGGAATCACAGGTCTCATCATGAGGCTGATCTTTCCTGGCATTCTGAATCAGGGTCCTATGCTCATGCTGAAAGCTCCCACCCCATCCCATCTGATAGTGGCCAAATGATGGACAGAAATTATTCAGATGATGAAGCCCTGGAGGATTCTGACCAAATCTCAGTCCCAGGCCTATTTCAGCCGGCCATATTCAAGTCGCTCTTCTTCAAGGCTAAGAAAGCCATAGGGCGGGGATTGGTTCCTGAACCACAGGAGCCTACAAGCCCCTCAGAAGACCCCAATGACCCATTATTTTCTGAAAAAACCATTACAGCAGATGTCATCCCTGCACCAAGGATGTTCACCACAGTCATCCAAAGGCAGTGGTTGTCCCTTGGGTCGGGTCCAAGTCTGTCCTCCCTCAACAGAAAAATGTTCAGTGTGGCGGCTGATCTCTCCAGGGCCCTGGAAGTGCCCGCTGTGGATGCCCCAGATGCGATCCTACAAGCCAACAATGATATTCCTGGGGAGCCTGAGGACTTGCTGAAGGCAGAGGACAAGAGGGCTGAACAAACGTTGCAGAAAACATACCTGTCAGCAGCATGGGCAGTGAGGGCCTCCACAGCCACATCATTTTTTTTTAACAGGGCCTCTGTCATCTGGCTTCAAGAGCTGCAAGAGAGAATTCCACTGGACGATGTCAGGTCACACCAGCATATAAACAAACTGTTAGCAGCAGTGGAATTTTCAGCCGATGCCACCCTCAGTGCAGCCAGATTTGCATCTATGGCAATAGAGGGAACTGTAACCTCTCCTGCCTGTTCTGGCTAAGACAATGGCAGGCTGACTTGAGACATAAGTGGAGGCTAGCCACTTCCCCCCCACTTTTTTTAAAAAATTCATATTTATATGCCGCCCTTCTCTGGAGACTCAGGGCAGCTTACAATTTTTGGGATACAAGCCAATGCGCTCAGCAATAGCCTTCATTCCATTGTATATGCCTGCTTATTACTAAGCAGCATTTTTACAAAGTCAGCTTATTGCCCCCAACAATCTTGGGTCCTCAGTTTTCCTACCCCGAGAGGATAGAAGGCTGAGTCAACCTTGAACCTGGTGGGATTTGAGCCTGCAATAATTACAGGCAGCTGGAACTAAGTGCTAGGATATTAACAGCCTGCACCACCAAGGCCCTTTAAAAGGGAGAAATTGTTTGGAGAAGCCCTGGACATGATGCCAGTGGACTCCAAAGACAAGGGGAAGATCTTGCCCTCCAGATCTAGACAGGGTGAATTCAGATCTATGCCCTATTTCAGACGCCCCTACTATAGGGCTTCAGAAGCGGGGCGGGGGGTGTTTCTAGGCCACAGAGGCCTTTCGTCCCCAGACAGGATCAACCCCGGGACAGGACAGGTAGAAATCGCCCTTTCATTGCTAAACAGCCCTTTCGAGGGGTGGGGAGTTGTCCCTTCTGACGCCCCAGATAAATTTGATGTCAACCCTCCCATTGGGGGACGTTTGGCATTATTTGCCAGGTGTTGGGAGGAAGTAACCACAGACACCTGGGTCATGAAGACAGTCCGCTCAGACCTTTCTGTAAAGTTCCTCTCTATACCCCCGAGGTTTTTTATTTGCTGTCCTGTCTCCAAGAACAGAGAGAGAAAGGTCCTTATGGAAACAGCTATTAATCACCTGCTGGAAATTCAGGCTATTTAGCTGGTTCCTGAGGACCAATAGGGCATGGGATTTTATTCCATCTTGTTTGTAATTCCTAAAGCCTCGGGGTGATGGAGGGCAATTCTGGGCTTGAAGCGTCTTAACCGCCAGGTGAAATACAGGTGGTTTAAAATGCATTCCCTCCAGTCAATTCTGGAGGGGATTAGGGAGGGGGATTCCCTGACCTCCATAGATTTAACAGAGGCCTACCTTCATGTCCCCATTCTTCTGGCCTATAGACAATTCCTCAGGTTCTGCTATAATGGGAGGCATTATCAATACAGGGCCTTGCCCTTTGGGCTTTCATCTACCCCCAGAACATTTGCAAAGCTGTTGGCAGCCCTGGCAGCCTATCTTAGGGCCATCCCAGTAAGAGTCCATTGTTACCTGGGTGACATACTGGTCCAGTCATCCTTACCATCTTGAGCAACAGAGGATTTGGAAATCACCATTCAGGTGCTCCAGGGGCATGGCTCCTCTGTCAACGAGGCCAAAAGCCACTTCACTCCCACCAATTATCTACTACATCTGGGGCTGTAATAGATACCATTTCCTGCAAGGTGTCCTTATCCCAAGAACATCAGGAGAGTATGAGGGAGTTAATTGGGCAAGTGAAATCTAAGCATAGGGTGTCCCTGGATATGCTTTCCAAGCTCCTGGGGAAAATGATATCATGTATTAATATTGTGCCCTGGGCTAGATTCCATGCCAGGCCACTCCAATGGTTTCTTCTCCCATATCAGAAGACAGGTAGGAGTTGTTTCCTTCTACAGGTCAGATTGACTGCACTGGTCTTGAGATCCTTATGATGGTGGTCATCTGAGGCCCTTTCCCTGGGACTGTTATTCAAGGACCCTGACAGGTTAGTGCTAACCACAGATGCTAGTCTCTATGGCTGGGGAGCCCATATTCAATCCAGGGTGGTCCAGGGACAATGGTCCCAGGCAGATTTGGGCCATAATATTAATTGGCTAGAGTTTAGGGTGGTCCATCTGGCCCTGAGGCACTTAGAGGATGCTGTCAGGTAAGGACATCCTGGTTTCGACTGACAATGTGTCCACCAAGGCTCACATTAACTGCCAGGGTGGGACACATTCATGGCCATTGATGCTAGAGGCAGAACAACTCTACTTATGGTTAGAGAGATGCCAGATATCGCTCAGAGCTGAGCACATTGCAGGCAGGGCCAATGTTGAGGCTAACTGGCTTAGCAGAGCTGCCATTGCCCACGCAGACATCCAATGGTCCGCAGGTTTCTGAAGGGTGCTGCAAACCTGAGGCCTCCAGTGGTTCATCGATATCCGACATGTGACCTCTCTAAAGTACTGCAGTCGATGATTGAGGTCCCATTTGAACCACTGAGATCCTCTTCCTTGTAGTTTTTGTCTTTCAAGGTGGCTTTCCTGGTAGCAATTACCTCTGCCAGAAAGATTTCGGATTTGGCAGCTTTATCTGTCAGGAAGGACCTTTGTGTGTTTCACACTAAACGAATTGTGACTAGACCCTTCTTTCATGCCAGAGGTGAAATCGTGGTTCCACGGAGCCCAGGTGCTAATCTTACCTGATTTTTGCCTGCATCCTGTGCATGCATTAGAAAGAAGATGGCACACTCTGGACGTTCGCAGAGCCTTGTGGATTTATGTTAAGCGGACATCGCCCTTCAGAAGGTCTGAATCCCTCTTTATTTCCTTTCAACCTTCTACTGTGGGTTGCAAGGTTACTCCAACTATTGTGGGGAGATGGATAAGACTGTGCATATCCAAGGCCTATCAAACCCAAGGACTTGCGGTTTCTCCATGCATAACAGCGTGCTCAATGAGAAGTGCAGCCACGTCGGCAACGTGGACCACTCAGGCCTCTCTGGAGGAGGTTTGCAGGGCGGCAACCTGGGCCTCACTTTCTCCATTCATCAGACAGTATAAGCTGGACTCTTTTCCTTCTGCTGAGGTAGCTTTTGGATGAAGAGTTCTGCAAAAGGTCCACCCTGTTTAGGGGATTCGGACCGCACTGGGCCCACCCATAGGACAGCCAGCTTTGGTATGTCCCAATGCTGAATGCTATCTCCACCACAATGGAGAAGGGCATTGGTTCTCACTTGATGTGACCTTACTCTTTGGGTGGAGATAGCATTCAGTCTCACCCTGTTTTAGTATGTTCCGAATCTAATGGAGCACATTGTTACAGGAGCACACGTCAGTCTGTCAATATTCTTTCGCCAATTTCTGGGAGGTCCCTAGCAACAAAGGGAGTGTCTTCAAAGATTTGACAGACTCAGTCCAATCAACAGGAGGTGACTGATTACCCAATCCTGAATGCTATCTCCACCCAAAGAGAAAGGTCGTATCAGGTGAGAACCAACGACCCTTTGCAGAGGTAATTAAAATTAAATGAGATTTCATTGAATCATTCCAAATCAGATTGTTGAATAAGGTGTCTTTCAACTTTTTGAAAGGATTTAAGGGCAATCTGGAGTTTTGATGCCTTTGCAGAGTCTCGGACAGTATTTTATCTTTCCTTATATGTGTGGGCAAAGTGAAAGATTACACGATGTGGTGAAATTAGGCAAACAATGAAATATATCATCTCTGTTGACCCTGCCTACATAATAGGTGTTTGTAAGGAAAATAATTTTAACCATTAAATGAGAGAGAGAATTAATTCTAATGATTAAGGCATCAGGCTAGAAACTGAGGCACCATGAATTCTAGACCTGCTTTCGGGTAACCTTGGGTAACCTTAGGCCAGTCACTTTCTCTCAGCTCTAGGAAGGAGGCAATGGCAAATCATTTCTGAAAAACCGTGCCAAGAAACCTGCAGGGACTTGTCCAGTCCGTCTCCAAAATCAGATATGATTGGAGATGAAAGAAGAAATACTATCTACTTTATTAAGCCCTCCCCGTGATCTAGCCGACCCATTTATAAAAAAGGTGATTGGACTCTGCAACTACAGTAGTTACTGATCATCAGGCTCATGAAAAGCACCTTACTGTTAAATTTCTGAAATTAGATGGTCTAAGAGTATATATGGATTGAGGAACAAATTGATTGAGAATTGACCTCCTTTGACCATGCTTTAATTCTAAAAAATGGGGCAGAAAGATTATACAAACCAACAGGTTTCACTTTTTATAGCTTTCATGGATTTTAGAGCAGCTTTCAATCTGATTTCCTTTTTCAGCCAATCTTTGGTGCAAATTACAAAACCATTCTTAGACAGGTGTTATCACTGATCTTTAACTGTATACTACAATTACTATAAAAATGAAATGCAATACCTAAGCAATCTATGCCAATGACAAACTATATTCTATTAACCAAGAAATAAGACATTCTTGTGCCATTGTTGTTTAACTAGTATATTAATGTACTTGTTGCCATGATGAACAATCTTTTTCATCAGCCACTAAAACAGGCAGAAAAACATAGTTCAGTCCTATTATAATCAGATGATACCAAATCCCAGACTTATTGGCTGAAGAAGGGCACTGTGAATATTGGCAAATTATTAGTTTCTGAAGCTCTGAAAATCAGTTACAAGACCTGGTGAATCTTCTTTGTTCATGGAGCCATTCAGTCAGTTGTGGATTCTGATTTTTTCAGGGTATTAATTTGTGTAGAAAGCCTATAAATAAAGTGGATTTTCACCATGAAAATGTACATTATACAAAAGGAGGACAAGTCTAATGTCTTGAAATTTACAGGATGCATTCTTGTCTCCTCTGAAGGACAACAATGGCTCTACCCTCTCTAATTCTTTTTTAGATACTTTAAATAACTCTTGCATATCTTCTTGCCTACAACAGCATTTTTCTCTATCATGGTGTTCACAAGAAATATAAATGCCACCTTCCCCCTTCCACAGATAAAATATTTCAGGGATATGCATTTTGAAAAAGTACCACAGATAACTAAGAAAAGATGGATAACAAGAGATTTGAATTTGGTGTATGAAAATATTGGGCATTGGTTACCTGAACACCACTTCTCCTTATAGGCGAGACAGGTCAGGATGGGTAGTTCTCTTCCTTGATTGCTTAGGACTGAGCCTGTGCAAAAGGCTAATTAGCCTAGCTTCACCTACTCCGGGTGACTCCTCCCAAGTTTATGTGAAGACTGTGTGACAGACCAGGTTGCTTCTAATGAAGGAAAAAAGACGAGAAGTTAGTAGACCCCCTCCAGAGTCCCAGGAAGGGAACCAGTCCAAGGGTGGGACTGACTTGTCTCACCTACAAGGAAAAGTGGCGTTCAGGTAACCAACACCCATTTTCCCTTGTAAGGCATCAACAGGTCAGGATGGGACATACCAAAGCAGAGTTGTCCTCGGGAGGGTTAAGACTGGTCCTGACTGGCACGTTCCGAAATGACTTGTTGGAGGACCTGTCTCCCAAAGGCTGCATCCGCCGATGCAAAGGCATCCAGGCGATAAAGATGGATGAAAGGCGACGGTGAAGTCCAGGTAGCCACCCTGCAGATCTCCTCCACCGACGCTTGTGTAGCCCATGCCGCAGTCATAGCAGCACTACAAGTGGAATGGGCTGTAATCCCTCTTGGAACTGGCAGAGCCCTGCTGGAATAGGCCCTTGCTATACACGCTTTGATCCATCTGCTCACTGTAGATGGAATAACCTTACCCCCCAACGAGGAAGGCTGGAAAGAACAAAACAAGGACTCTGTCTGTCTGAAGTCAGCAGTACGTTTAATGTAAATTTTTAAGGCTCTGTGTACGTCCAGAGTGTGCCAAGTCTTTTCTAGCTCATGGACTGGATGAGGACAGAAATCTGGAAGCACCAGCTCCTGAGCCCTGTGAAAGGATGTGTTGACCTTTGGAATGAAGGCTGGATCCAACCTTAAAACCACCCAATGAGAATAAAAAATACAAAGGTCGGGTCGAACCGAGAGTGCCACCAGTTCCAAGACCCTCCTCGCAGAGGTGATTGCCACCAGGAAAACTACCTTCAGAATAAGAAGATAAAGACTGGCCTGTCGAAGTGGCTCAAACAGAGACCTGGTGAGGGATTGTAACACCTTGGGCAAGTCCCATGTTAGGTACCTATGAACCATAGGAGGACAAAGTTGGAAGCTCCCCTGAGGAACCTACGAACCGGATGCTAAGCCAGAGTTTCCAGTTTCCCACACAACAAGACCGACAAAATGGCTGCCAACTGCCTTCGGAGGGTGTTGGGAGAAAGGCCCTTGTCCAGACCTGCCTGTAGAAATTCCAAGACTGCAGCCACTGAGGCTTGTTGAGGTAAGATGTTGGACTTGGCACACCAATTTGAAAAAGCTTGCCAAGTAGCTTCATAAATGCGAATGGTACAGTCGCCTGGAAGCCTGGATCGTAAGAATAACCTTGTTGGATGATTGCTTGGGGAAAATTTTTTGGTTATGGGATAGATTTAGAGAGATGGAAAACACTATGGGATCAGAATTATAAAATGACAATGTCAACTGCATATAAAGAAAATTTGTATAAATTGTTTTACAGGTGGCACCTATCCCCGAGAAGGATTGCAAGAATGTTTAAGAATAAATCGGACAAGTGTTGGAAATGTCACCAGATACCAGGTTCCTATTACCATATGTGGTGGACTTGCGTTGATGCAAAAAGATATTGGACTAAAATCCACACGTGGTTGGAAAAAATGACACAACAACATATAGACTTGAAACCTGAGATATTTTTATTGGGAATTGTACCAGAGACACTTAACTAAGAGTTGAAATACTTGATTGTTAATGTATTAACAGCTGCTAGAATTGTATTTGCTAAAAACTGGAGAAATGACAAGATACCTGCGCAGGAGGAAGTGATCAAGAAAATTTTGGATTGTGCCGAAATGAGCAGATTAACATTTGAAATTAGAGATCAAGAAGAAAAACAGTTTTACAAGATATGGAGTATGTTTTATCAATCGTTAGATAAAAAAGCTTGGTAATATATGGATATAATGGAGATAAATAAAATTGTTGAATGAAAATATAATATAGAGATTATAATACTGTAGAGAGTTAATAATAATGATATTGGTTAATAGAGGAGATAATTTAGGCAATGTATGAATTAAAATGCATAAGTTTTTTGAGATCTCTCCAAATAGAAAATAGGTGGTTGTATCTTTCTTTTTTTTCCTATTACTTCTTGTTTGCATTGTATAGCTTTTTTTTCTGTAATAGAGAATATTGATGGTGAGGAGATGGCACTGAGATTTGTGACCGACCAACACACTTGAAATTGTTACTGGTTTATGTTTTTATGTTTGTTTATTTTGTTTGTCTTTGGAAAATAATAAAATTTTTATTAAAAAAAAAGAATAACCTTGTTGGAAAGGTGGGTGCTCCTTAAGATGTCCCACTCAATCTCCACACTGCCAGTTGCAACCACTGAGGCTCCGGGTGAAACAGGGACCCCTGGAGAAGAAAGACATCTTCTTCAGGAATCCGCCAAGGGGAGTTCACAGAAGGGCCCATCAAATTGGCAAACCAATGCCTGCGAGGCCAATAGGGAGCCACCAATATGATCTCGGCCTGTTCTAACAGGAGCTTACGAATCATCATTGGGATCAATGGTAAAGGCGGAAAGGCATAGAGAAGCCCCAGGGGCCAGCTGCAATGTAGTGCATTAGTATCTTCTGCACCCTGGGAGAAAAACCTTGTATAGTATCTGGGCAGTTAGGCATTAAGGGATGAGGCAAATAAATCTACCTCAGGGGAACCAAAAATCCGGGAGATCCGGCGAAAAAGGGAAGGATGCAATTGCCATTCTGCATGGTCAATGGTTGTTCTGCTGAGCAAATCTGCCTGTGTATTCAGACCCAGAAATGTGCTCAGCCCTGATCGAGAGAAGATGATGTTCCGCCCACCTAACCAGAGACTCTGCCTCTGTCATAAGGGACCAGGATCTGGTACCACCCTGCCTGTTGATGTGAGCCTTAGTGGCCACATTGTCTGTCACAACCAAGACATTGGACTGCCACCTGACCAAGGAATTTCCTCAAGGCCAAATGAACAGCTCTGAGCTCCAGCCAGTTAATGCTGTGAGCCTGCTCCTGGGGAGACCATAACCCCTGGACCCACAGGGAACCTAGGTGGGCCCCCCAACCAGATAGGGAAGCATCTGTAGTAAGAATCAGGCAGGATTCCAGCTTGAAAGACTGACCTCTAGACATGGCCTTGGACAGCCACCAATGAAAGGAAATTAATACTTGGCTAGGCAACTTGACTTTCTTCGGGGAGTGACTAGACCCTGCTTTCTCAAACAGAAGCAGAAACCACTGAAGGGCTCTGGTGTGAAACCTGGCCCAAGGAACAATACCAATACAGAAAATCATCTTGCCCAACAATTGAAAAAGAAGGTCCAATGAGACCAAACTTTTGGTCTGAATGTGCCTAATCATCCCTTGAAGGCCAGACAGCCGCTCTTAGGATAGGAATACCTGACACACCCCAGTGTCAATAATTGCCCCCAAATGAAGAAGACGTCTCGTGGGAGAGAAATGACTCTTTCTGGTTGATGGAAAACCCCAGGTTCTGCAGCACTGCTATAGTAGCCTGCAGATCCTGTTGAGCACTCTGAAAAGAAGAGGACATTATTAATATGTCATCCAGATAACACTGAAGACGCACTGGAAAGGTGCCAGGTGCGCTGCCAAAAGAGCAAGAATTTTGGTAAACACCTGCAGGCAGAAGATAACCCAAAGGGAAGGGCCCTGTACTGGAAATGTTTACACTGATAACAGAATGGAAGAAACCTCCTGTGGGAGGAACAAATAGGAACATGTAAATAGGTTTCCGTCAAGTCTATAGATGTGAGGAAATCCCCCGGCAGAAATGCTCTCCAGGATGGAAAAAAGAGTGCATTTTGAAATGCCTGTAAACCACATATTTATTCAGTCTTTTCAAATCGAGGATGGTCCTCTACCCCCCAAGGCCTTAGGGATTACAAAAATTCTGGAGTAGAATCCCAACTCCTGCTAATCATGGGGAACCTCCTGAATGGCATCTAGGTCCAGCAAGTGCTGGATGGCTGACTCCATCAAACTCCACCTCCCAGCATCTCTAGATACTGAGCAGGAAATAAAGAACCTCGGAGGAGTGGAGTAGAACTCGAGTGAAAGACCAGGTCTAATTGTAGATCGAACCCCGGCATCTGAAGTAATACCCTCCCATTGGTCAGCAAACCATGCTAAACAACCACCAATGGGAACAGAGAGAGCACTAGCGCTGGCGATGGTAAGGGCAATTTCCTCCTCAAAAGGGTCGTTTAGAAGCAAACTGCTGCCTGCCCTTGCCTGAGCGAACAGGAGGCAGATCTTGATGCTGATAAACAGGTCTTGACTGACGATGGAACCCGGAAAAAGACTCTCCTCTGGGCTGAGGACGCTTGAAATAGGGCGCGGCCTGATATTCCGCCCTCTTCAGAAGGGAAGGCAGGATTTTCCTTTTGTCCTTGGTCTCAATCAAAAGGGGATCATGGACTTCCCTGAAAAGCTTCTCCCCTTGGACCGGGGCAGACGCTAATTTCCACTTGCGCCTGCCATCCGCCTGCCAGTTGCGAAGCCAGCACATTCTCCTGGCTGCTACGGAGGTAGCAATAGCTTTTGAGGCAAAACTGGCGCTGTGAAGGGTGACATCAACAGTAAACTCTGCTGCCACCATGGTTTTGTTAATGTCCTGGTGGGCCCGGACATCCCATGGAGAAATTCTTTGTCGCAGTTGCTTCAGCCATTTTATCGAGGTCCTCGTGAAGAAGGAAGCCGCTGAGGAAGCCTTGACAGCCTAGGCAGCAGCTGGATGGGATCGTTGCAGCAACTGTTCCACCTTCTTTTCCTCTGCCTTGAGGACTTCCTCCGGATCTGAAGGGGCAGACGAGGATGAGGCCAAAGCTGTGATCGGAGCATCCACTGTAGCGACCTGAAGAGTCTTGGTAAGCTCAAGTCCCACATTGAAGAATCTGCGATCAGCGGCCAAAGGATTAGGCCCTGTGGCAGGGGCTTCGAGCTGCTTCTTAATTACCTTTAGAAACAGCTTGGGTGAGGGAACCACCTCCTTCCTGGCTTCTGATTGATCAAACAGCACATCTGACTCCTCAGGAGGAAGAATGGGAGCGGCCTCATCATCCACATTCTTTAAATTGGCGGTGTTTCGAACCTTGAACAACAAGGGACTAAAGAGAGCATGTTTAAAACAACCAGAAAAAACAGGAATTTCCTGTGAAGGACCTTCATCCGCAGACATATCAGATTCAGGTCGATCAGGGTCCCCCACCAATGAAGGAGCCACTGATTCCGCAGGAGCTAGGCCATCAGCCAATGCAGACACAGGTCCTTGGGTAAAAGAACCACGTCCTGACAACAGATCATCCTGGATCTTCTCTCTGAAAGATCAGAGGCAGCTGAAGAGTGAAAGGTTGCTCTCTGTACTCTCATATGTCCTTCCTGATTGCCCTGTCTATCAGGAGTTGAAGATTCATAGGGACATCAGTCTCAGAAGGGCCCATAGGCCAGGATGTTGATGCAGTAGCAATGAATGGGAGTTCCACCCCCTGACCACTACGTCCATGCACCTGCCAAGGTGCTGCATCACCCTGAAGACCCTCAGCATGACTGTCGCCTTCAGAATGAATTGGAGATGCGCCCTGCCTGGATACATTAGGGGACCAAGTTTGGAACTCAGGTCTGGAATAAGGTCCCGCTTCCTCCACATCTACTTCACTGAATGCAGCAGGAGAAGAAGGGTGTGCTGAAGTTGCCCGAGAAGAGGCTTGATGCACTTTGGCAATGTGCTTCTCAATGGCTAGATAGCTCCTGGAAGCATCTTTTTCCTCTGTCCTTGACCGGTTGTTTCCCCTTGATGGAAGCAGCTGGAGCCACCTTTTGAGGCTTGGCTGCTTTAGAAGCTCTGGTCTCCCTTGGGGCTTCAGACATTGTGATCAGCAAGGCCAATCTGTGGCAGGAGGAGAACACACAAAGGGATTTATGAGATTTTCTTCAGGGGAAAACTCTATCCCCACACCAACCACCACTTTCGTCTCCCCAAATGCACTTTAGTAGAAAGATTTCTCTTTCTACTGGGACTCAAACCCTCCTGGGTCAGTTAGGGCAATATGAATAGACCAGACCCTGCTGGGGACCCAAGGGTCCTGGTCTACCCCGGAATAGGAAAACTAATTCCTACCGGGAAATCAATAGATTTTTAGTGCCTACCCTTCGATGTAGTCCACCGCTGTTACAGCAACTTATGATGACCAAAGGCGGGAAGATGAAGAAGCCAGTTGTAAATGGTCGCTGAATCTTCAAAATGGCCACTTGCAGTGTCAAAAATGGCCACCAGCCACGAGGAGTCTTCAAAATGGCCGCCTATCACGAGGCTTGTATCTTCATCCAGGGAGTAACAGTGCTCTCCCTGAACTCTTTAAGATTTTCAGCAGGCTGAGTAAGGAGAAGAATAAAGCAGCCACCAGCTATGTGGCTGCCTGCTTCACTGCAGGGGGAAAGCTTCCCGCCCTGCAGCAAAAGAAGCTTGATCAACGCCCATGTTCTCAACAAAAAATTACTGGTCAAACAAACTCCTTATCTTCGCCACAATCGGCAAAAAAAGCGGCTTCAAGGCTCCTGGAACAGCCGGAATCCTCCTCTCTTCAAAAACGACCCTCCGGTCATTGGAAGGTCAATCTTCGCCCTGGAGGGCTGAAAACCAGCCTCTGTGACTTTTACAGGCAGCTCCCGGAGCAATCCTCAGCTGTTTGGTGGCTCTAATCCCCAGCTGAGGAGCGGAGCTTCAAAGTTGAAAGTAAAAGGACAAATGGAGGCTTTTTTTTCCTTAAAGGGAAATCCACACTAAAAGTTGCCTTTGGAGTTGAAAAACTGCAAAGGCAGGAGAGGCAAAACCCACGTCCTTAGCTGCGAAGGACTGAGCATAAACTGGGGAGGAGTCACCCGGAGTGGGAGAAGCTAGGCTAATTAGCCTTTTGCGCAGGCTCAGTCCTAAGCAACTAAGGAAGAGAATTACCCATCCTGACCTGTTGATGCCTTACAAGGGAAAATCAGCTGAATTTGTTGGATTCTAAAATTGAAATAGGTTTAGAAGAGTTGTGCCATGCTTAGGGAGAGGTCATAGCTCTACATTTTAGAAGTTCATTTCCTCATTGTAACTATACTGTATTGCTGGCTATTTTAGGGGATTAATAAGCTATTGGAAGGCACAATAGAAGAGAAGGCATGGATGAAAATAATTTTCAAAGCTCATAATTTGCAGGCCTCAAATGTATATAGCACCTCAAAAACAGTTCCCAAAGTAGTAGATTTGGAAAGTTCTTATTTTGTATTATACATTTGAGGAATATGATCTGATGTATTGAAAAGTATAAAGTACCCGGACAGTATGTTAAATGGAATTAAGTTCATAGGGGGAAAGCAGTCTTAAATGTTATATATATTACTTGATACAGTAATATCAAATTATAGTAATTTTATTTTCATAGACACTCAAAAGCCTGGACTTTAAAGAAAAGAGTACTAAATCACACCCTTTTGATTTAATTTAATTCTTAATTTGCAGGCAGTAAAACATCTCATAATATTTTTTTTAAATTAGAGACAAGTTGTATAACAACTATTACTATTAAATATGTACAGGTGATCCTTGATATATGGCTGTAATGGAGCCTGCCAGTTACCGTGTTAGATAAAAAGTGATGTTAGGTAAAATTACCCTCCCCCATCCCTTTTCTCCCTAATGAATCATAAAGTGAATCTGTGTATCGTTATGTGTAGTTATGTTACGTGGGGTGCTTCTTGGGTGGGGGAGGCCATTGGGGGCCTAGTTGAAGTCCAGCCTTGCCTGCCCTAGCTCTCTCAAGATTACTCCCACTTACAAAATATCCCATGCTCCATTTCCTGCATCCTGGGCTCCAACAGGCCTTTTCCCACTCCCACTAGGTCTTCCCAGAGTTTAGGCCTGATTTCCACACCTTTCTCCTTACTTACTTTTGAAGAACTCCAAGGCCTTTTATGGCGCTGGAGTGATTTTCTTCTTTGTGTGGTACAGGTCACAATTCTGAAAGTGGCTGCCATTTTGTTCCACCCACAAATGGAAAAATACAAAAAAATGCTGCCGCTGTTGTTGGAGACAGAGCTGGCGAGAGAGGCGCCAGCGCCGGCAGGAACCATGGAAGCTATGGAGGCAGCTGCCCCACCCAAGAAGCAGCTGAAATGCTGCCGGTGGAGGAATGCGTAGCACTCCAAACGCGGCAGCGGCTCAGGCAGAAGGGAAAGCAATGGCGGTGGAGGAAGCAGCAGCGGCGGGTGCCGAAGGTCTTGTGATGTAAAGTGCCCCACCGAGGCCGACATCCATGCCGCCACCGCCCACCTGCTGACCTGGCTTGCAACCAGCACCATACCCAGGTCTGCAGCAAAGGCGCTTGGCGGGAGTAGGGAGCCCTCTGCACTCCACTATGATCGGTCATTAGGAGCGGCTGGTGGCGAGGTATGGCTGCCCATGGGGCGCTCCTAATGGCAAGTTGCCCCCCACCCTCCCCCCTATTTCTCATGTTTTAAAATAGCCCTAAATTTGGGAGGAGGGGCTTAATTTCACCTTATGCCTAGAAAATATGCTGGGACTTCCTTTGGGGGGGGGCTGTATTGTTGGAGAAACATGGTAGCATTTAGTATTTCTCGCAATTTGCACATAATTTTTCAATATTTCACACCATTGCATCTTTAGTATATGCTTTGTATAAAAGCCAGTAAGTGATAGTAATCAACATGGTGAAGTTTGTATATAAATTGCTCAAATGATCTATTTTTTTCCAGTTGATTTGTTTTCTCAAAGTCAAAATGGAGGATCTTTTGAAATCACAGAATTAACAATTGTGAAATATTTTATAGTATTAATTAGCATGTTAAAAATAATGAGGATATATCTAGCAAAGTAAACAGTCAGTGCACAAGGAGAAAAAAGAATGTAACTATTCATTTTAAAGTTTAATCTGTCTTGATATCTGCAATCTTGGCTGCTAAACAGATTTTTGTCTTGATTTCTGGTAAGTAATTTTCAGGCTATAAAAGAATGTATGGCAGCAGGAGATATATAATAAGAATGTAAACGTCTTTAAAAAAGAGTTTCATGAAGCTAACAAAAAGAAGTAAACACATTCGTATTCTACAGAGCTATTGTCACTCTCCAGTCTTCCAAGCCATAGCATGAAGAATTAGGGGTTTCTTTTCCTAATGAAATTAAACAATTCATAGTGGAGTAGAATACAGTTATTGAATAAATGCTTTATGTTATTTATATCTGTCTCATATTTATCATAGGAAGCTAAACTTTGAACAGGATTTGTAATGTTGCTAGCATGGTTATAATTATTAGCATGGTAGGATTTATTCCTTGGGGCATGACATCCCTGCAGACAGTTGATAGCATTTTTTTCTACCTATCTTATGTCAACACCTGTTGAGGTTTAATCAAGCAAACAATTTGTGTTACCTTGGCATTGTATATTATATAGATTCAAGGAACATGCCCCTTAAAATATGTGGGGTCAAAATAATTAATAGATAGTAAAGAGGTTCTTTTTTTCTCTGGGACAAATAATAAAAAGAAAGGGACAAAGAAACCAAGCCTTATTTAAATTAAGTTTCTAGGTATCAAAGGTAGCTTTAGCATTAACTGCAATAAAGGTATTAATAAATAAATAAATTTGTAGCTCAGGCTTGATAGGAGCTTGCTTGTTTACTTGCAGACATTTCATTACTCAAACTAGGTAACATCATCAGTGCTAATAAGGAGTTCAGTTTGCTGTCAGTGTAATAAAAGTGTTCTGAAAGATACCTTCTTGCCATACGTATCTTCCTTGAAAGGTACGTATGATAAGAATTTTACAGAGATTATAATTTTTCATAGATCTAACTGGAAAATGTAATGATAAAATAATAATTGTCAACATCAATCAAAATTGATGTGGAAATCGAGTATAGAAATAAAGAATTTTCCTGAAATGGCTTTGGTGTAGATCTCTTAAGAGCTTACCAGAGTCAGAGAAGTTATAAGACAACTTTTAATATTAGTGGGTGTGATTCATAAGCTTCTGCTGTCTGCACATTTTGTATAATAGATAACACTGAATCATATAGTTTTAATTTTATATCACATGAAACTAATTCTCATATATTATTGGCACACTTTGCTTTTTTACATCAAAGTAGTGATATTGAGTGGAAAGTTAAACCACTGATGATCTCATTATAATAATTTATAACTCTGCCCTACATTTACTGTTGCTTCTCCAGTTTTATAATTCCTAGTCATTGCTCCTCCCTCTCTTTTGGTGTATTTCTCTTCTATAATGAAGAATGCCTCATAGATAACAAATTACTATTTATAAACTACTGCTAGTTGAAATATTTGAAATTATGCAAGTAAACAGTTCAGATAAAAATAGTGGGGATCTGTTCTGTAGGGTACTCCACAGGTGTATTATTCAAGAAGCACTGGATTGTAGCTTTGAGGTTTTTCTACATTCATAAATAATCTGAGAGCATAGAACTTTTAAAAACTTTTAATCAACTTCTAAGGATTGCAGAGGGCATGCATTGCCATCATTGGAAAAGGCAAGTTTAAGATTAAAATCTTTGCTTCCCTTTTTTCTCCAATGTATTTCTTTAATAGACTATGTGATTAAATCTACTGGAAGCTTAATATCCATTAATATGTTCTGTGAAGAGATAGAACGGCAAGCCTTGATCATTGTGTTTACTGCTACTGATTAGAATTTCAGTTGAATAGAATAGAATAAATCAGCTGGAAAGGACCTTGGAGGTCGTCTAGTTCAGCTCCCTGCTCAAGCAGGAGAACCTATACTTTCTCCAGCATGTCGATTGGAGAATCCACACATGGGTAGATACATACCTTTCTGCCCAGAGACTGAGTCCTTCATTTTTTTACCACGCCCCTCTGTCAACTGTCACTTTCTGAGTTCACAATTCATTCTGGCCCTAAAGGGATGTGGCAAAAAAAAATGGCTCTCATCTTTAGGCAGAAATGCTTAGATTCTCCAGTCAACGAGCTTCTATCAGGTTGGAAATTGTAGCCCGGTCAGCACTACTGCGGTCCTAGCACACTCGGCTTTGCCGACACTGAGACTGCCTTTTTCTAATTTCTGTCAAAAAGAGCTGCTTCCTGAATAGAGAGGGTAGATCGGAGCACTGTCTAAGCACTACAGCGGTTCCAGACTCTCGGCTCTACTGATGGAGAAGCCCTCAGTTAAAATTTGTAGCCAGAGCCTCGCTATTAAAGTGAGGCTCTTCCTGCCAAGCCGCTGCCGCTTTACAACTTACTTTCGGCTGTCAAGCCTATAATTAACTTTGCAGCTTAGTGGCTTGTGTTTTAAAGGCTCAGGCTGCTGCAGAGACTCAGCCTGTGTTAGCAGAGTTTGTTTTTTGACTGCCTGATTGAGAATAGGGGTGAGTGTGTGTGCTGGCCACCCCAGTACGCTGGTCCTGCCACCACAGCTCAATCACTGTCCCCAGCAGCAGCAGCAGCAGTACCAGCAGAGCAGCAGTCACTAAGCAGAGCATGGTAGCATCACCCTGCTGAAGTAAGGCTATCAAGATGGCCAAACAGCTCCTGTCAGCAGACAGTATGGTAGACCAGGGAGCTTCTACTTTGACTTAGCCTAGTAAGACCAGCTCCAGGAGAGCTAGGTCAGCTAGCCAAGATGCAGCTGAAAAGATCAAAGCGAATGCCATCTACTCCAGGAAGCCCTCAAGGGCTGAAGAGAAAGATGCCAACAGGAGACAGAAGACTCTGGAGAAGCAAATCTCCAGAGCTGAAAAGGGAGCTGAGCAGGAAAGTATTTCCCTCCCTCCTCAGACAGCAACTGCCATCCCCTGCCGTCAGCAATCCCATGTTGCAATTCCAATGAACTGGTCACCAGAGGGCGAGAGTGAACAGTTAGAATTCCTCATTCCAATCATTCAGGAGAAGGTTGAGCAATTTCTCTTTGCCTGCCTAGCAACAAAGTTGACTGAACCTCAGGTCAGGGATAGGGAATTTGCTCCAGTGGCTACTTTTACCCCCACTGCGGTGGGGCTCCACCCAGTGAATAGCTAGGGATCTGGCCTGTCTGAGGAACTTAAATCCCTCATCTCACAGGCAATTTCCCATGGGGTAGCCTTTACCTTACAGCTCAGAGGATACCCTCCCCAACAGCTGTTCCATCACTTCCAGCTTCATGTGGGAGGGGGGAGGGAGCAAAGGTCAGTATCTCCCTCCCAGTCCAGCAGAAGTAGGGCATCTGTAATAGAGGATGAGGACCAGAGGGAACAGGGTTTCTCAGATGATAACGAGGACCTCCCTGGTCCCCCACCATTCACTGGACTCTTCTGTCCAGTGTTATTTAAATCTCTTTTCCACAAAGCCAGGGCTACAGCCCAAATAGGAATGTCACCCAGTGCACCCATTGCACCAGTGGAGCCCCAAGGGCCTAACAATGTTGTGTTCTTTGAACCCATCATAATGCAGGAGGACATCCCCTGCCCCAAACTTTTCTTGGATGTGGTTCAGAGACAGTGGGGCCAGTGTGGCTCCTTTCCTAACCCAAGAGGGAACAACAGGTGATTTTTCAACATGGCTCCGTCTTTATCTGATGCCCTAGTGCTGCCCTCAGTAGATGACCCTCTGGCTTCTCTGGTCTTCTCCTCAGCAATATCTGGGGACATTGCAGAAGCCCTGAAGGTGGAAGATAAGGCAGAATTAAATTTCCGCTGAACTCATCTTGCTAGTGCCTGGGCAGTAAAGGCGGCTATGGCCACCTCCTTTTTTGCTAGGACTTCCCTACTCTGGCTGAAGCAGTTGCAAGTGAGAGTCCCTCCAGAGGAGACCCGAATACATCAAGATATCAACAAGTTGGTGGCAGTTGCTGAGTTTTCGGCTGACTCCTCTCTACATGCTACCCGGTTCTCCTCCAGGGCTCTTGCTTCCAACATCATCTCCCGCCGTTTACTATGGCTTTGCCAATGGCAGGTGGATGCCAAAACTAAGCGGAGATTAGCTTCAGCCCCATATATGGGTTCCTCACTGTTTGGGGAACCTCTGAATCCCTTCCTCACAGAAAATAAGGACAAACGGAAAGTCCTGGTTTTGGTCACCAGAAGAGCTGAAGATGGGCAGTACCATATGGCCATCGGTTCTCCTTTTGCCCGCCGGATACCAGCACCAATCAGTCGCGATATCAACAACCTTTCCCCTTCAACAGGGCATCAACAGGACAGATCAGGGTTTAGGGACAGGTACAGGCAACAACCCCAGTCCAAGCAACCCTTTTGTGGCACAGGGGGTTGCCCCTTTCACTGCTCCAAGTAACAGCCAGGACCCTCCTACCATTGGAGGGTGTCTAGCCCTATTTACACCCCACCAATGACTTGTGGGTCCTCAACACATTAAGATTTGGTCTCACTCTGGAATTTATTCCATGCCTCTGAGGCACTTCATCCGTTGCCCCATCTCCAAGAACTGCACCAAGAGGAATCTGGTGGCCATGGCAATTCAACACCTCTTAGACATCCAGGCCATTGAGCCGGTCCCGGAAGACCAATGGGGGCAGGGATTCTACTCGATCCTATTCATAGTGCCAAAGTCCTCGGGGGGATGGAGAACAATTCTGGACCTCAAAAAATTGAACGTCCACCTGACGTACAAGAGGTTCAAAATGCAATCTCTGCAGTCAATCTTGGAGGGCATCAGAAGGGGCGATCTTCTGATGTCAATCGATCTAACCGAGGCCTACCTCCACATTTCTATCTACTATCCTGACACTTCCCTTCCTCAGGTTGTTACTTGGGTCATCACTTCCACTAAAGAGCATTGCCATTCGGCTTAGCTTCAGCCCCCAGGTCTTTCACCTAAGGACAATTCCGGTGCCTCTCCAGTGCTACCTGGACGACATCTTCATCTAGTCTTCCTCACCCCAGCTAGCTCAGAAGGATGTGGAAATGACAATCCATCAATTTTCAAAAAAGTCATCTTGTACCAACTACTCATCTGCTCCATCTAGGAGCAGTTATAGACACCAGGCTGTGCGAGGTCTATCTTTCCCAGGAGTGACAGGACAGCATCAAGTCCTTAGTCACCCAAATCAGGACAGAATGACTCGTTCCATTGGCCGTACTCTCTCAGCTCCTGGGAATGGTGGTCTCTTGCATAGCCATAGTACCTTGGGCCTGACCTCACATAAGAACCCTGCAATGGTTCCTGCTACTATTCCAGAGGGCAAGGTCAGGGTACCATTAGAGAGACTCAGGTGGGGGGTGTCCCCAGCAATAGCCAAGGGAACACTGTTCAAGGAGCCCAGCCGCCTGACCTTGACCTCAGATGCCAGCCTGTTTGGATGGGGAGCCCAACTTCAGCACCAGCTGGCTCAAGGACAATGGTCTCAGGCAGACCTGAAGAACAACATAAACTGGCTGGAGCTCCGAATGATCCACCTCATCCTCTGACTCTTCCAGACCATTGTAGAGGGACGACACTTACTGATCTTGACAGACAACATGGCCACAAAAGCACACATCAAACGCCAAGGGGTACCCACTCAAGTCCCTCAGGCACGAGGCGGACCAACTGTTTCTCTGGGCAGAAGCTCACCTGAGTTCCATCAAGGCAGAGCACATCTCGGGGGCAACAAATGCACAGGCGGACTTTCTCAGCTGGGCCACTGTGGACCACTCTGAGTGGCGATTACACCCGAACATCTTCCAGGAAATGTGCAAGAGATTCGGCCGCCCGATCATGGACTTGTTCACCACCCTGACAAACTCGCAACTGCCCAGATACTTCATGAGGTTTCCGACATCAGGAGCAGGGGGAGTCAACGCCCTCTGCTGCCCCTGGCCCAAGGGCCTATTACATGCATTCCCTCCTCTTCCCATCATACCGGGAGCAATCAGGAAACTCTTAGCGGAACAGGCAGAGATACTGCTCATCGCTCCCCATTGGCCCAGATGGCCATGGTATGCAGACCTTGTCAGCCTATCTGTATTCCATCCTTGGACAGAGACTCCCTCAGCCAGGGGGTCTTGCTCCACCTGAGCCTCAGAGTCTCCAACTGACCGCCTGGCACTTGAGAGCAGGGGCCTGATGAGGGACAACTTTTCAAGGAAGGTGATACAGACAATCCAGGCTTTCAGGAGACCTTCCACCAATAGAATTTATAACTCTACTTGGAAGGCATTCTGCAGTTGGTGTGCTAGCTTGGGTCTGAACCTCATGTCTGTCTCCGCTCCACAGATCCTGGACTTTTTACAAGAGGGTCTAGACAAAGGGTTAGCTCCAAACACTATCTGGAGACAAGTGGCTGCCTTGTCCTCGGTGCTGACTTATGGGGACTTGGAATCCATAGCGCACCATCCAGTAGTGTGTTCTTTTCTAAGGGGGGGGCGGTTAACTTGAAATCACCTGTTGTCCACAGGTACCCAACTTGGGATTTGTCTAAAGCACCTTAGGTCTATGAGTCTGCGATACCTGTCATTTAAGGTCGCCATTTTAGTGGCCATCACCTCGGCCAGGCAAATTTCAGAATTGGCTGCTCTCTCCATCAGAGAGGAACTTTGCACCTTCCATGCAGGCAGGGTGGTTCTATGTCTAGATCCCTCCTTCATCCCCAAGATCAATTCCTGGTTTGACCCTCTCTTCTTTGTGGCAGCCCCTCAAGTACTGGAATATTACTATCATGTCATCCCTAATTCTTTTCTTTAGATTAGCCAAATCCAAATCCTGCAGCCATTCTTCATATGCTTTAGTCTCCAGGCCTTTGATCATCTTAGTTGCTCTTCTCTGAACTTTTTCCAAAGTCTCAACGTCTTCTTTGTAGTACTAAAATTGATTGCAGTATTCCAGGTATAGTCTTACTAGGGTTTTATAAAACAGTACTCATACTTCACGTGATCTTGATTCTATGGCTCTGTTTATACAACCCAGGATTGTATTAGCTTTTTTGGTGGCTGCTGCACACTGTTAGCTCATATTCATCCATTAAGACTCCAAGGTCCCTCTCACAGTTACTATTTTTGAGCCAGGTTTTGCGTAATCTGTACTTATACCTTTGATTTTTCATGCCTAAATGAAAACTTTGCTTTTCTCTACATTGAAATTCATTTTGTTGGATAGGGCCCATTGTTCAAGTTGGTCAAGATCTTTTTGGATCCTGAGCTTGTCTCCTGGTGTGTTGGCTATTCCTGCCAGTTTAGTGTCACCTGCAAATTTGTTGAGTTCTCCTTGTATTCCCCCATCTAAGTCATTTATGAAGATATTGAAGAGTACTGGGCTTAAGATGGAGCCTTGTGGTACCACTACTTACTTCTCTCCATGTGGATGTAGTACCATTAAAGACTACTTTTTAAGTACAGTTTGTTAACCACTACAAATCCATCTGGTAGTGTTGTTGGCGGTGGTCTCAGTCTGCATTTGGAATCTCACTGGCCGCTGCAGAGCTTCTTCTGCACATGCCGAACACGCATAACAGGTTCCATGCATCCCTTTTTGGCCTCTCCCTGCCTCCAGTACCTCTCTGCTGGCCAAAAATGGGCTTGTCCTGTTTTTGGCCTTTCCGGCCTCCAGAAGCCTTCTGCCGTTTTTGGCCTCTTGGAGCCTCGGCGCATCCCATTTTTGGCCTTCCCAGCCCCCAGACGCCTTGCATGTTTTTGGCGTCCCCCGCCTCCAGTACCTCTCCCATTTTTGGCTTCCCAGCTTCCAGAAGCCTTCTGCCAACGAAAAACGGGGCCATTTTCTTCTCCCCCCGCCTCCAGTACCTCTCTGCCTTACCTTCCAGTTTCAGCTCGAGAAGGTAAGTCCTGCATTCAGCTGAAGGGTGGGGGCCAGTGGGTAGCCAGGGCGATGTGGGCAGGGCAGCCTCATGGTCCCATGCAGGCCAGATTAATGGCTTCTGCGGGCCATGCAGGCCCGCAGACTGTAGTTTGAGGACCCCTGTTCTCCAGCATGTTGATTGGAGAATCCACACTTGGGGTGACACATGCCTTTCTGCCCAGAGACTGAGTCTTCAATCTTTTGCCACACCTCTCTGTCAACTGTCATTGTCTCAGTTCATGACTCAGTCTGGCCCGATAGGGACATGGGCAACAGATTGGCTCTGAAAACTTTTGGTTAGAAATGCATCAGATTCTTCAATCGATAGTGCTGGCAGGTTTGGAATCATAGCACTTTCAAAGCGCTACCACGGCTTCAGTTTGCTCAGCTTTGCCCACGCAGCAGCCTCTTCCTTCAATTTATAGGTATATAGAACCTTGCAAACTGACAGGGAGTCCCTCGCGCGCGCGAGGAACACCCAGCGCTCATCTGATGCCACAGCTGCATTACAGCTGGCTTTCGGGCTTGGTAACTGCCCCAACCTTATGGCTTTAACGGCTTTAGCAAAAAAACTTGGTTGGCTTGTATGGGTCCTCCCGGATGCCACCTGCGGCTATTAGCACCTACAGCCTGCTCTAATCAACTCGGCCTGGGCAGCCGGCTTCCCCAACAGTAAGCACTACTGAGCTGTGTTTGGGTGGGAGCGTATGTGTAGGCTGCCGCAGTTTGCTGGTCTTGCCGCCACCACTCAGAGCTCCATATTAGCCCCATACCAGAATAGGAGTAACTGCCAGTACTTAGAGCAGAGCACTGTCGCAACGGTCTGCTAAAGACAGGGCAGTTTTTACTGGGACTAAAAGTTGTCAAAATGGACGACATCCTCATTCAGTCCACTTCTATTCATCAAGCACAGAAGGACCTGGAGACAATCCGTGTTCTTCAGGAACATGGATTCTCTATCAATTTTCAAAAGAGTCATCTAGTACCAACTACTCACCTGCTTCACCTAGGCGCAGTTATAGACACCAGGTTATGCGAGGTCTATCTTCCCCAGGAGCGACAGGACAATCAAATCCTTAGTGCAAGGGTCTTCAAATCTGGCAAGTTTAAGACTTGTGGACTTCAACTCCCAGAATTCCTGAGGTAACATGACTGGAGGAGGAGTCCAGAAGCTGGGAGTTGAAGTCCACGAGTCTTAAAGCTGTCAAGTTTGAAGACCCCTGCCTTAGTGAATCAAATTGGAAGGGAATGCTCCGTTCCACTGGCAGTGTTTTCACAGCTCCTGGGGAAGATGGTATCTTGTATAGCAATAGTGCCTTGGGCTCGCTTACATTCAAGAACCTTGCAATGGTTCCTGTTACCATTCCAGAGGGAAAGAAGCAGCAACTCTTAACCCCAAGGTCAGGATACCATTGGAGACACTCAGGTCCCTCAGATGGTGGGTATCTCCAGCAATAACCAAAAGAACCCTGTTCAAGGAGCCAGATGTCTTACCTTGACCTCAGATACCAGCCTGTTCGGATGGGGAGCCCATCTCCAATCTCAGCTGGCACAAGGCTACCATAAACAACAACATAAAAACAACATAAACTGGCTGGAGCTCCAAGCAATCCACATCATCTTCAGCATTTCCAGACCACCCTAGAGGGACAGCACATACTGATCATGACGGACAACGTGGCCGCAAAGGCACACATCAACCACCAAGGGGGCACCCACTCCAGGTCCCTCATGCAAGAGGCGGATCAACTATGTCTCTGGGTAGAAGCTCACCTGCTTTCCATCAAGGTGGAGCACATCTCAGGGGTGACAAACACACAGGTGGACTATCTTGGAAGGACCAGGGTGGACCACTCCAAGTGGTGGCTGCACCCAGACCTCTTTCAGCAAATGTGTCAGAGATTCAGCCACCCGGTCCTGGACTTGTTCGCCATCCCAGCAAACTCGCAACTTCTCAGATACTTCATGAGATTTGCAACACTGGGAGCAGAGGAAGTCAATGCCCTCTCGCAGCTCTTGGCCCAGGGGCCCATTATATGCATTCCCTCTTCACCGGGGGTGATCAGGGGTGATCAGGAAACTTCTACTGGAAAAGACTCAGTCAAGCAGTTAGGACAACGTGTTTTACATTGCATCAATATTTTTGAAATTAATTGGAATATAAGGACAAACTTAATCCTGAAAGTTATCTCTAGCTCCCGATCTACCGATTGAGCGGCTGTCAGCGCCCAGCAATTAGGGCTTCGGCCCAGATCGGCGGTGGGGTGGATCAGCTGAGGGCTGATTTGTTGATAAGCACTAGAGAAGAGTGCAATAGGTTAGTGTGAACGAGCTTGCTCCACGCCACTAACCATTACGGTTTTGTGAAGGCATTCGACCATTTAATTTGCAATTTGCCTGAATCACGGCAGCTGCCAAACAGTGCGAACAGAACTGTCAAGGGACATTCGCCTTTAAAAGCTTTTTTTTGACAGTCTCCCTGGTCGCAAGGGAATTAAATTAGTTATTGACCTTTTCTGGCCAATTTCGTAAGCCTTTGAGACCGGAGAGGCAGCAATACTTCCAGGTGAATCAGATTGCCTGTCATATTATTAAAATGGCAGACTTGACAGCTAATTGTGGCCGCGCAGGCAGGAGAATGGAAGAAACTGCTTGTAGGCTGTTGGGTTCCCAGAGCCATGAAGCATCTGCCACAATGGCTTCAATGAGCACTACAAAGCCCAAATCCAAAGAGCTCCAAGGTAGCTGAGCATGAGAGGACCAGAGATAGGGCTCTGAATAGGTTGTGGGCTAAAGGACAGAGAGAAGCAGCCCAGATAAGCTCTCAATACAGGGCTTTACCCTTTGGTCTCTCTTTGGCACCAAGAACTTTCACGAAACTGTTAGCAGCCCTAGCAGCCCATCTTAGGGATATCCCAGTCAGAGTCCAGGGTTATCTGGATGACATCCTAGTCCAATCCTCTTCTGCACCTCAGGCAGTGGAGGACTTCAGAATCATCATCCAGGTGCTCCAGGAGCACGGTTTTTATGTAAATAAGGCCAAGAGCCATTTTTCTCCCACTGTTTGCTTCATCTAGGAGCCATAGTCACCTTGGCATGCAAGGTCTACCTATACCAGTAGTGTCAGTCGAGCTTAAAGGAATTGATTACCCTTGTAAAATCAAAGCACAGGGTACCCCTGGCCCTTCTCTCATGGCTCCTGGGCAAAATGATTTCAAAATGGTTTCATAGTTCCCTGGGTATGCCTGCACACCAGGGCTCTCCAATGATTTCTTCTACTCTTTCAAAGGGTAGGCAGGAGTAGTTTCCATTCCCAGGTTTGGGTCCCACCAGAGGTTATTAAGTCCTTCCATTGGTGGTTTTCACAAGTTCTTTCTTTGGGAACCCTATTCAAGGAATCTAACCGGATAGTTCTGACCACCGACGCCAGCCTATTTGGCTGGGGAGCTCATCTCCAATCGAGGATGGTCCAGGGACAATGGTCTCAGGCTGACCTGGCTCATGACATTAATTGATTAGAACATAAGGGCGGTCCTGAGAAAATTTCAGGATGTTGTATCAGACAATTATGTTCTGGTATTAACAGATAATATAACCAGTAAAGCACATGTGAATCACCGGGGGGGGGGGAACCATTCTAGACTCCTGATGCTAGAGGCAGTACAACTGTACCTCTGAGCGGAGAGACACCATGTCTTGCTCATCATGTCTGAGCATATTTCTGGCGCATCCAACATACAGGCAGACTGGCTTAGTAGGGCCATAATAGACCACACAGAGTGGCATCTGCACCCCTCTTTATTTCAGGAGCTGTTGGAGCACTTCGGATGACCAGCAGTCGACCTCTTCACCTCTCAGGACAACGCACAACTCCTGAGATTCTTCCAGGTTTGCTGTTCTAGGGGCGGAAGGGATGGACGCCTTATGCAACCCTTGACCCCAGGGGCTCCTTTATGCATTTTCCTCCCTGCCCCTTATCCCAAGGGTGAAACAGAAACTATTGAGGGAAAGAGTGGAGCTTCTACTTATCTCTCCTCACTGGCCCAGACGGCCATGTTTGCTGACTTGGTAAGCCTTAAAGTGACCAGCCCTTGGAGGATGCTGGCGGACAGAGTATCCCTCAGCCAGGGGCCCTTGCTGGATCCGGACCTCCAGTGGCTTCAGTTGACCACTTGGAGATTGAGCAGGGATTTCTGATCCGGGACCATTGCTCCTCCAAGGTGATACAAACTGTCCAGGCATCCAAGAGGCCTTTCATGAATCGCATTTATGATGCGATGTGGAGAGCCTTCTGTGCCTGGTGCTCCAGGTCAAGGTTGGACCCTGCATCGGTGTCAGTTGCCCAGATGCTGGACTTCCTCCAGGACAACGCCCCTTCTATACCATAATGCCAAATAATGTGCTTCTTTGTTACAGGCTTTATTTTATCATTTAAGTCATGCTGCTGCTTTAGGGTAAATTTCTTTTTTTTCAATTTCTTTTCTGTGTTGAGTTGTGGTGTAATTTGAGTAGGAATAAATATAGTTTATATAACTATATAAATATAGTTATATAAATAAAGATAATACAAGAGCAAAGTTCAATCATATAATCTTTCTGTTAGAGTAACATTCATGCTAAATTTTTCTGATAAGCTTCTTGAAATGTTGTTTTTGTCTAAAGAAGCATATTTTACCCCAGATGGTAAATATTGCTTATTTTCAGGAAATGGAAACACATGTTAAGTTCTCCAGCTAGAATTTGGGTGTATTTCACTTGATGCTCAATTATAACTCTGCCAGTAGAAATATTGGCTTAAATAAATTGGTGTGGTGGAGCAACTAGCCTTACAGACAGACACATATTGAAAAATGTAAATGACTAAACAATTGTAGTCACACTGTTCAGAGTTACAATGTCACTGAAAAAAGTAAGTTACAACCAGTCCTCACTCTTAAAACATCCCCATGGTCACATAATCAAAATTTGGGCACTTGGCAATTGGTATGTATCTAAGACAATTGTAGTGTCTTGGAGTTATGTGATTACTGATTACAACTGGCTTCTCATAAGCAAAGTCAAGGGAGGAAGTGGATTTGCTTCATGACCACATTATTTGCTTAACAGCCATAGCAAAAAAGGTGGCAAAATCAGGTACAACTCACTCAATAACCACCTAGTTTAGTAATGGAAATTCTGATCCCAAGTGCGGTTATAAGTTGAGGATACCAGTAATAGATGACCTAGCTCACCATAGGCATACTCTTCAGTCTGTATCCATGCTAGGCTTGGTTGAAGCCTGGACACAGCCTGAAACTGAGACATTAGACCAAATTCTTTGAAATGCCCCAACTACCACTTTTGGAGGGCAGAGTTAATCTCTCTTCTTATTACAAACTTTTCAGAAAGAGTCTCACATGGAAATCATGAATTACTTATCAAATGGTCAGGATTTGAAAGGCTTTAGAATTGTAGTCAAATTCTCTACCATCTCTTTTTGGAACTGATTGCTTGCCCAGGTGTTCCTAGTTCAGGCATGTGACAATTAACATCTTTAAACTATCACCAATGTTTTAATAAACTTGTATTGTACATACTAATCTGTTTATTATTTGGGGTGGATGAACTGTAGGCCTTGTACATCACTAGTCTGGGGATAAGACTTTCTTTTGAGAGAACAAAGGTGATATGAGTTTAGCCATCTTGATTACTGCTTATTACTGGAACAGATGAGTGTTGAGAGACGAACCAAATATTAACATTTCTTAATGACTGGACTTGTTTTCTTCTAGCTTATGGGGAAAGAAACACTTCTGAAGCAGGTATGCAATTATTTGCAATGTATTCTTTCCTGAAGCATATGTTTCTTGCTTAAGTATAAATTCATTATTTTAATTTCATTAGTAAGGACATTTATCAGGGCATCAGACTGACAGGCAGATGTTAAAAGATTAACAGTAAGAATGTCCTGGCTAAAGAATACTTAAGAGCACAAAGAAATCTGTCCAAAGACTTCCAGTTTGGGAGCTCAGCCAGGCAAAGAATCAGAGGATGAAATCAACATCAGAGACTAGTCATTAAACTACATGTCTCCCTAAAGATGTAACTGTTCTGTACAATGCAGAAAGTGTTACATTTAGTTTTCAACTTATGACCACAACTGAGCCTGGAATTATGGTCCTAAGATGTGCTAGTCATTTAGCAGGCCACTATGTGACAATTCCAAATTTTACAACTTTTTTCCTGGTGATAGTTAAGCAACCACGGGAGTCCTGAAGCAAACACTATGGTCATTAAGTGAATCCAATGTCTGCAATGGGCTTTTTTTGCCAGAAACCAGAAGTAAATGCCAGTTTCTTGGAAAAAAAACATAAATTGTGGTCATATAACTGTAGGATGCTGCAAATGACTGTAGACGTGAACATCCAACATGCAATCACATGTCTGGGGGGAGGGAGCCATCAAAATTTTGAATCCAGGTCATAAGTAGCACTGGGGAGGTCCATTATAACTTTGAATGGTCACTAGGCAACCATTCATAAGTCAGGAACTACCCATTTAGAATTTAATGGGATTATATTACTAAAAACCATCCCACATACCTTTTAAACAAATTCCATATTGGCAACAATGATAGGGATCCATATGCCTTTTGAAAGGACAGGGGCAAAGTTGCAATGCAGTGCATAACTGTAATAGTTTGTACCTGTTCCTTCTTATTTGTATGTTTTGTTGCTCAAGGTTCTGTTTCCTAATAGAAATTCTAAATATAAGACATGCACTGCATAATTTTCATAACACTTTCCCCTAAATTTGATAGTTTATTTTATCTTGTTTATGAAAAGCTGACATATCTAGCTGGTTGTTCATTTGCCTCAGAATTGTCCACATGGATAGACAGAAAGAAATCTTTCTCCATTAAACTTGGATATTATCTGTGCTTTATCTTTATCTAAAACATGCTTATTCTGGAAACTGTAGATTTAATATTCAATTGCTTATTCAATAATCAGCTTGATGGTCAGAGAACAGGCTGCTATTTCAGGTAAATCTTATGACTGATCAGTAAATCTATGGGTAAACCTGGGATTCAGATATTACCTTCCTATCTGTGACTAAAATCCTCAGGGGTGGAAGCTTTTCAAGGGCCAAACTATCAAATCCCAGCCATGACCCAAATAAAGGAAATGATACACAGATGCTTTTGGTCAGTTAAAAAGTTTATCAAAGAAAGATTTAGTCATTTAGAGCACTATTTTAATGGCAAATAAACCTAATAAATACTTCTCAGACTTCTTCCAGTTATGTAATTGGCTTTTATTGCAGCTTGCAGTCCACCCTGGTTAATTCAGGGTTGGACATGCCTAATGCCACATATTTTAGGATCAAAGTCTGTTGTAAAAAAGAGAGTCTACCAGGAGATAATATGGAAAAAAAGACTGCGACCTTACTTAACATATTACATATACACATTATAAATTGCTCTCATCCACACTAAAATACACTGCTACTACAATTATCTTCCTCTCCTGCCTTCATTATATTTCCTAAAGGTTCCTCAGCACATCAGGAAATTGGATAATGTTAAGACAGCTTGACAGGGTTATAAGATATTTCTGTATCCTTTCTATTCTCGTATTGATATCAGATTACAAACATTCTCTCAACTATTTTCCATCTTTCTGTAAGACATATTGAACAATCAATTTTACATGCATAAATTGGCTGGATAGAAGCTAAAGAAAATCACTTTTTTAAAATTGTGGGAACCAGAAATCTTTCAAATGTATTTCATGTATAATAGCATTACAGTATTAAATTGGTAATTGATTTTCAGTCTCTTAATGATTCCCATATGGAATCTATCTCTTTATATAGCAGCTGCACACCTGATTGGGATTTTTACTGAGTTATCCACTATACCTATACAATCCCAATCCTGATCATCCATTTACAGCTCTGGCATCATTAAGTCTATAGATACCTGTGCATGTATGAGTGTTTGCATGAACTTGTTGGTCTTTAAAAGGTGCAGTTAAAGAAGATCTTTTTCTCTTTAGGATAGAATACTTAAATTACATGTGCTAAGCAATTTAGGGCAAGTTTTAAAATGTTTTAAAATGCTTTTTCTGTAGCAATTATTTTTATTAGGTTTGGTGGATGGGGGAATGATTCAAAACAGTCTTGATTCCTGGCAATTGCCTCAACATGAACTACTACAGTTTTCTTGGCAACACATTCCAGAAGTGATCTGCCATTGCCTTTTTCCCATGGTAGGGAGTTTGTGACTGGCCCAAAGTCACTTGGGGAAATTCATGCCTAAAATGGGATTAGACTCATACTCATTTTTAATTTGATGCCTAATTGCTATACCAGTGGGTATCTAATTAAAATTCCTGGAGACTAATTTTATCAGAAATGAAACATTTAGTTACTGATCTACTTTTCCAAGTACATCACTGCCAGCTTTTGGAGTGCCAATTGTCATTGTAGGAGACCTGAGTATATTACTTACATTGTCTTGTGTTTTAGTGGTTTTGGCTGTACAATAAACCAAAAGGCAGTATTCAGATGTTTCACCTAAATGAAAAGGAATGAGGGAGAGACTATTATATAAGAGTTTCTCCTTTTTTCCAAATAGAAGCACTCAAGAAGAATAATTATCTGCTGCCTGGTTAATAAGTATCTGAAATTGCTATGCAACTACATGGAGTTGCCCATGATTTCTTCTACAATTAATGACTGTGTACTAGAAGGTAGCACAGCAAGTATTCCTGACTGCTTTCTGGACTATCTCATAACAAACACAATTATATAATGCCACAAAAGCAGAAGTTTATCACAAACCAATTTCAATAATGCAGGTTGGGAGAATAAACTCATTGTAAATTCTGCTTCAGAAGCACAAAAAAATGATACATGGAAGTGCTCAATAGGACTTGGCCCTAGGTTCCTACTTACTATGTAAATGATTTTGGTAAATTGCTATCTCGTAAGTCTTAGTTTCTTCATCTATAAAACTGGAAATAATTATTTGCCTCTCACAGGATATGAGAGATTGTGTGGAGACAAGGAATGGAAGGGAGAGTAATCATAAATGCCAAGAGACAGAAGCCAACTCTATTAGCAGCTTATCTTATAAATGACAACAGTTCATGGTTACAGAAACCTGGGTAGAAGCTGTTTAAATATTCAGAGAGCTCTGAACTCACTATAAAGGAGAATGGGAATTCCTCATCTGATTTCTCAGATTCTGTCTTTAAATCAAACTTGCATTAAAAACAACTTGCCAAAGTCTATGGAGTTCTTGTTCCTTTGTTATTACCCATCTGTGTGGAGCTTGGCCCAGGAAAGGCCTGTTCATGAAAAGCATAATTATGTGTCTGCTATTACAAAGAATTAGATCATAGGAATTGACAGTGTGTCATACTGTCTGTTGTTGACTCTTAAGGAACTAGATAGATTTCCCCCTGACAATCTGTCTCTAATCTAGTTTTTTAGGGCTTCTAACATTGTTATTGACTCCATCCACCTTGATGTTAGTCATCTTTTTCTTCTCTTTCTTTTCACCTTCTCCAGCATCAGAGACTTCTCCACAGAGCTAGATCTCAGATCATTACTCCAGCATAATGTGTCTTAAGTAGGAGCATTTGCGCTAGGTCATTTGTTGCTTGAATGAGAACTGTGGGTGCAGTGTTTGATGATCCATTTATTTGTTTTCTTAAAAGATAGGAATAGCAGCTATATATTTTAGGATATATTTACAGTGTTAATTTACCATTTTCCTTTGGCTGAAGTGTGTGGAGCAAACCTATAGCCACATTATCTTGCTTCATTCTGGCAGAGATTTCTTCACATACATTATTTTAATATACATTTTAATTTCTCACAGAAATTAAAAGGGATGGTTCACTAGGAAGTTAATACAATGCAGACAATGGAATATAATATACTATAATATATGGGACTGTAGAGTAGCTTCCTGTAGAATTTAGTGGAAAAGTATTGCATGAAGAGCTTCAGTTCCGAACAGTCAATGCTGTTGTGCAGAACTATATTACAACTACCATCCCACCCACAAATGAGAATGGGAGGGCTCTTGTTTCTTTAAAAAAAAAACAATTTTACTTTATTTGAAACATTAAAATACAAAGTCCCCAAAAGGGGAAAAATACCAAAAAATAAAGCTAGAAAAGACTGCACAAAATGTGCATTAAAAACCAAAATAGACACGTACATAAATCCCCCAGTTGAATACTTATATAGTTCAAAGATACTAACTCTTCCCCCTCCCCCTTGCAAAGCAGGCACACAATTTATGAATTTCTAGAACACTATTTATCCAACCCACTTAGCCTGATATCTATCTACTACATGGAAACATAGTTAGCAGGTAAAACCAACACCTAAATTGAACTTCAAAACCTTACGTTAACAGTCTATTTATTGTATTTCACTAACAGAAATCCACAACAGCTTCTGATCTACCATAAGTTACCACAATCATTGCCTCTGGTCCATCCAGGATCAAATATATACTTGATTGATTCTTAATGATAAAGCTTTTCCTTAAGATATTAATTGGGATCTTTTCTAACAGTTGGATTTTATTCCCCAAAGTCATAAGCCTCTGTTGTATATTTGTTGTTCAAACAAGTCTCCTGTAAATTGTAAGATAACATCTCTTAACATTTGTTTTCTGATTGGGCATAATAAATCCATTCCCCAATCTTTCTCAATTTTCTTGAAAAACTCAAGTTCATTACTGGTTAATTCTATCAATTTTGAATCTTTAAAATCCATACCTCTCTTGGAGTCCTCTAACCCAGCAGTCGCCAACTGGTGGGCCACGGCCCACTGGTGGGCTGTGGAAAAATTTTGGTGGACCGCAGAAAAAATGGCCCCTGAAAACAATTAATCTGGGCCGTGCTGTTCTCGTGCCTCCTGGCTCTTCGAGGACCCCGGAGTCAGGTCCCTGAGATGCACGCACCAATCAGCTCCCACACATGGTGGGCGGTGGCAACAACAGTCCCCTCCCCCGGTGCCCACTGTTAGCTCTCCCCATTAGTTCTCTAGTTTTGAATTGCTCCTGCTTCTCTTTCCTTCCCCCTACCCCACTGCACCCACGTTCAGGCAAATAAGGAAAGGGAGATGGAGCCTTGCGCAGCTCTCGGCTCTTCCAACCCTTGCTGCCTCTCTCGACATCGAAGCCTCAGAGATGCAGGCAAAGCCGCCACAGCAGTAGCACCCTGAGTTGCCTTAGCATGCTCGGTTAGTTAAGAATTGCCCTACCCAGAGAAGGAGGAGGAGCTGGAGGAGGAGGAGGCAGTAGTGGAGAAGTAAGCAACTCAGGGCACTACCGCTGTGGCAGCTTTGCCTGCATCTCTGAGGCTTCAATGTTGGGAGAGGCAGCGAGAGGTGGAAGAGCCAAGAGTATGCATGGCTCCATCTCCCTTTCCTTTGCTGCCTGCACGTGGGTGTGGGGAGGAGGGGGAAGGAAAGAGAGAGTGGCAGGAGCAATTCAAAACTAGAGAACTAATGGGGAGAGCTAACAGTGGGTGCTGGGGGAGGGGACTGCTGTTGCTGCCACCGTGTGTGGGAGCTGGTTGGTGCGTGCAGCTCAGGACCTGACTCTGGGCTCCCTCAAAGATCCAGGAGGTGCGAGAACTGCAAGTGGGAGCATTTGATGATTTCAAAGAACTCCTAGAATGCAGTAGATTGGCGTTTTGTAGGTCTCGGTGAAAGAGTGAGCTTTGTTTCGCCTCCTTTCCTCCCATGGTAATGCGAGAGATGCTCTCTCTCTCTCTCTCTCTCTCTCTCTCTCTCTCTCCTCCTCCTCCCCCACCCCCAAATAATCACTGGCTGTGGCTGGGTTTGGCAGCGAAGTGCTAAAGCGAGCAAAGTGCCCCCAGGGACATCTTTCCTTGCCTGTCTCCAAGTGAGGCTGGAAGAGCCCCCCCAGCTTTTCCTTGGTTGCAGATCTGAGCTCTCTCAATCCTCCACCTGGGATCTGAAAGGAGCTCCCACTTTCTCCCCCTTCCCTCCCCCCAATTAATCACTGAGGGTAGCAGTCCTTCTGTAGGCAGATGCCTGCTGAGAAGCCCCTGGAGTGGCAGCCGAGGGGCGTTGCCCCCCAAGGAGAGCAAAGCCACCTTTCTGCCTCTGCTTCTCCCAACAGCAGTTGCTCCGAGGCCCCCCAGCTCCGCTCTTCTGTCTCTTTGGAAGGTGCAGGTGGGGGGAGGCTTCCAGCCCGGAATGTTTTATTTTGTTATCATTAAGCATTTATGTTTTTGCTATAATTAAATAAGTGTGTATATATATATGTGTGTGTGTGTGTATGTGTGTGTGTATATATATATATATATATATAAAATTATATTTAATATATATTTTATATTAAAATATTATTATAAAAATCGTATTAGGATTATATTTAATATATATATTTTATATTAAATATATTAGCTTTTTAAAAAAAAATCGTATTAGTGGTCCTTGGGATTTAAAAGTATGAGTTTGGTGGTCCCTGAGGTCCAAAAGGTTGGCGATCCCTGCTCTAACCAACTTATATTTTCCAACTCAACCTCATCATTCAGGTCTGCCAGTAGCAAGTTACATTCCAATTTGTCTGGGTTTAATTCTGCTATTTGCATCTGGTTATCGTCTTTAAGTTGATATACAACATCATTACTTTATTAAGCTTTTATCCAAATTTTCAAATTGGGCTTGTAATTTAAAAAATATTCTTTTTGCCCAACTTTCCCAATAAATTCTGTTTTGATATACTGCTTGTATTTTTTTTACAGTGTTTTGATACAGTCCAAAATTCTTCAGTAGTTAAATTTTTACAGCTGGAACTTTTACAGTCAATCATACACAGTTCCTCTCAAAGACAGGAAAAGCACCATAGCAAATTCGCCTCAAAAACATTGAGAAGAGTTTTCTCAGCATAAGAAAAGGAGCTTTTAAAAATGTATGAAGTATGAAATCTTTGTGGTGGAAGTTGATACAAATGTAAATCAAAACAGATCTCTTTCACTACCCAGAATTTGCTGTGCCTTCCAGGCCGAGGAGCTGGAAGTGATTTATGACAGCTAATAATAAACATAAAATAAAAAACCACTAAGATCCAGCAAGAGGTTAAACTAGATCAGCATTCAGCCAATGAATTAACATTTCAAAACATGCTGTTAAAACCCAGGAGTGCTTAAAACAACAGGCAGATGGAAGGAAAAGATGGAGACACAACCCTCTTACCACTCCCACTAAGAATTGCTATTTTCTAGGTCTTCTCAGGTAGGTCCACAGTCATCCAAAGATTGTCTTCAAACACTCTTAGTAGCTCCCATTCAAATCCAGGAAGCATGCTGCCAAAGACTCAGCTTTGTCAGCAAAATGAGCTGTCTGTCAGCAGGGAAGAAAAAAATCCCTGCTGACTCAGGATGCCATTTTGTGGACTCTCCTGCTCTTATTTCTCTTCAATATATATATGTTTTTCTAGTTGAAAATACCTTCCTTTGCAGTTCTTTCTAAAGTCCAGATCCACCCAAAGAGCAGGACTATCTGTTATTTGGATTCAAATTATTGCTTTGGAGCAAACTGGAATGTAACTGCAGCTATCTGCAGCTCTTTAAAATAGCTGTATCAGTTCCTTGTTTGCATTGCCAAATGCTCCATTCAAGCACTCCTGCCTTTTGGAATTGAATTTAAACACTGAGCCTTATTTAAAAAATCATAAGAAGTAAATGATTTGGTACAGCTGGGTTTTCCTTATTAATAAATAATTCTCAGTAAAAAGACTCCTGCATCAACTCATACTAGCATTTAGAGAACTACAACCCTGGGAAAAAGAAAAGGGAGAATAGATAGGAACGTGGCAAGGAAGAGGCACTTGTTTGTTGGATATTGATTGGTTGCTGTTCATTAGAGGAACATAGGGACAGAAGAATTACTTTTATGACCTGTAGATACATTTCATTCCAATTTTGAGGCCATCCAACTCCTTGACAAGTCTTGGTGGCTTATAATACAATAAATGAAAAAAATGCATATAAAAGAGAATACAGAAAAACAGGATTGTCAGCTTTGGAAGCCATATTGAGATCCGATACTCCCATGCTGTCACAATTGAGCCTGGGAAAGTGGGAGGGGGGAATTAATTTGAGTATATCTAGTTAGACAAAATAAAATTATTTTTCTGGTTCAAGGTCATGTAGTATTGCACATAGTGAAAAGGAAGTCTTACTTTGGGACTGATGGTGATTGGGCCATGTGATGTGGTGATGGGTATAGGGGATGGATTTGTAGTTTTTACTTTTGCAAGGAAGCCCCAAACTTTCAGATTCGGGATTCCACAGATGTACCAGTTACTATCCAAATAAAAGGAACCTTTGAGAGATGTCTGTCTCGGAGTTATTTGTTGGAATGGAGGTTTGCTAGAATGCTGACATCCCGAATCTCGGGGTGTGCATAAAAAACATGTTCCCCTCCCCCTCATGAAGGAATTATTAAATCACCTGTCTAAAGGCAAGTTCTTTACCAAGCTAGATCTGAGAGAAGCCTACTACTGAGTTCACATAAACAAATGAAGGAATAAATTGTCTATAGAAAATTGTAAAACCCAAGAAGCTCTGAAATTTACGTGTTTTGGGGGGTTACTAGTCTAGCACCGCTTTCACCTTTCCAGGGTCCACCTCAATCCCCTGGTTAGACACTTGGTAGCCTAGATAGTCCAAAGACTCTATGGAATTCATATTTTGACAGCTTTGCATATAACTTGGTGGCTAAAAGTTTTTTCAGTACTTAATGACTAATTTGACATGTTTTTTGATGGTTTCACTGAATATAAGAATGTCACCAAGTAGATAAGGACCACTTTGTACAGGTGTAGATGTAACACTTCATTGATTAGTTGCATGAATACCCTGGGAGCCCTTGGAGTCTGAAAGGCATGACTCGGAACTGGAAACTACCCAGAGGGCAGTTGAAGGCAGTTTTCCATTTGTCTCCCACCTTTATGCGAACTCGATAGTAGGCTTCTCTCAGATCTAGCTTGGTAAAGATCTTGTCTTTAGACAGGTGATTTAATAAGTCCTTCATGAGGGGGAGGGGGTACATGTTTTTTACGCACACCCCGTTAACCCCCCTAAAGTCCACACATAAGCATAAGCCACCATCTTTCTTTTCTTTAAACAGTACTGGGGCTGCCAACCTAGATTTTATTTATTTTATTTATTTATTATTGGGACTTGTATGCTGCTCAAGACTCGGGGTGGCTCACAACTAAGAAACAACAGCAATAAATAATTAAAAAGAGATTAAACCCAGTTACAAGCCCAAACAAATTTAAAATACATTAAAAATATAAAACCACCCCCAGGAAAGAAAAGGTCACAGCCCGGATTGGTCAAACAACCAGGTCTTCAAATCATGGCGGAAGGTGCGGAGGTCGGGCCAGGCGGAGCCCCAGGGGGAGCTGGTTCCCGCCGACGGGACTCCAAGGAGTCCTTGCCTGTGTGCTCACACAGGGCGGTTGGCATTCGATGTCGGCAGGAGTCGCTCCCTTAAATATTGAGGACCCATGTCGTGAAGGACTTGGTATGTTAAAACTAAAACCTTGAATCTCACCCGGAGCGCAACCGGCAACCAATGAAGGCAGCGCAGGAGGGGGGTAACATGGGAGAATCGGGAAACTCCCATCACCACCCGTGCTGCCGCATTCTGCACCAGCTGCACTCTCCGGATGGTATGCAAGGGCAGTCCTAAGTAGAGAGCGTTGCAGTAGTCGAGTCTAGAGGTAACAAGGGCATGAGTGACTGTGCGCAGGGCATCTCGGTCCAGGAATGGGCGTAGTTGGCGAAGAAGACGGAGTTGGGCAAAGGCCCCCCTGGCGACAGCTCCCACCTGCTCCTCCAACTGGAGCCAAACATCCAGGAGGACCCCCAAATTCCCTATCCACAGGGGGCAACACCACTCCCCCTATGGCCAAAGATGGATATTCCTGACTGGGCCGAGATGCCGGTACGCACAGCCACTCAGTCTTGGCTGGGTTGAGTCGAAGCATGTTCCCGCTCATCCAGATCCGTGCATCTAAGCACTGGGTCATCAGGAGAGGGCATCACTGATTTGGTTCGGGGTGGAGATGTACAGCTGGGTGGCATCTGCGTACTGGTGGTAACTCACTCCAAAACCGCGGATGATCTCACCCAGCGGCTACATATAGATGTTAAATAGCAGGGGGGAGAGAACCGACCCCTGAGGGACCCCACACGAGAGCACCCTCAGGGTCGACCTCTGCCCCCCGCCAATACCGATCGCAATCGCCCCGAGAGGTAGGAGGTGAACCACCGGAGCACGGTGCCCCCCACTCCCAGCCCCTCGAGGCATCGCAAAAGGATACCATGGTCGATGGTATCAAAAGCCGGTGAGAGGTCTAATAGGACCAGGACAGAGGAAAAACCTCTGTCCGGGCCCTCCAGAGATCATCCATCAGTGCAACCAATGCCGTCTCCGTGCTGAAACCAGGTGCCCGATTGATACTAGGTAGTCCGCTTCATCCAGGAAAAGTGGAAACTGCTGAGCCACCACACTCTCAACAACCTTCGCCAAAAAGCGAAGATTGGAGACTGGACGAAAGTTGTGTAACATGGTCGGGTCCAGGGCAGGCTTCTTCAGGAGGGGTCTCACCACCGCCTCCTTCAAGGCTGTGGGAAAAACCCTCCCTTAATGAAGCGTTGACGACTGCCCGGAGCCAACTGCAGGTGGCCTCCCTGGCGGCATAGGCCAGCCAGGAAGGACACGGGTCCAACAAACATGGTGGAACTCAGCCGCCGCATAATCCTGTCCACTTCATCCTCGGAAACAGGTTCGAACTCATCCCAGATCACATTGGCCAGACTACCTGTATCTCGTTCCTCAGACCACTGCAAATCAGAGGACAACCCGCTCCGAATCCGGGCGATCTTATCCGACAGATATTGACCAAACTCCTCAGCCCTTCCCTGCAAGGGTCCCCCCTCCCTGTATGAAGGAGAGAGCGGGTAACCCGGAACAGGGCGGCTGGGCGGTTATCTGCAGACGCTATGAGGGCGGAGAGATAAGACCTTCTCGCTGCTCTCATAGCTACCAGGTAAGTCCTAATATGGGCTCTTAGCTGGGCTCGATCGGATTGGGAGCGGGTGGACCTCCACCTGCTCTCTAAACCCCTCCGACGACGCTTCATCTCCCGGAGCTCCTCAGTATACCAAGGAGCCATCCGGGATCCACGGCGTGAGAGGGGACGCATGGGGACAACCCTGTCGAGGGCATCCGACGCAGCCTGTTGCCAAGTGGCCGCCAGATCCTTGACAGAGCTGTGGGCAAGGGAAGAGGGAAAGAACCCCAGTTCCATCTGGAACCTCTCAGGGTCCATCAGGCGTCTGGGGCGGAACCATCTAAGTGGCTCCTCATCCCAGCAGTGGGGGGTGGCCTGTTGGAAGACCAGCCATAGGAGATAGTGATCAGACCATGGAACGGGCAGTGTCATAAAAGTGGCTTGCCCTCTGTCACTACGCCACTGTTGGAGACAAAACTAGGTCGAGAGTGTTTCCCTCATGAGTCGGGCCTTGAATCAATTGGGTCAGGCCCATGGCTTCCATGGAAGCCATGAATTCCTGGGCCAAACCCGACGCTCCCCCCAGGGAGGGCAAATTGAAGTCCCCAGGACTATAAGGCCCGGGAACTCCAACCCCCCCCGAGAGGAGATCGAGAAGCCCAGGCAGGGCCGCTGTCACACAGCTGGGGAAAGGTATGCAGCAGCAGGCCCACCCAACCATTAGGCCCCCACCTCAGGAGGAGGGTCTCACTCCCGCCTATCTCTGGAACAGTGACCTCCCTTGGAAACAAGGTCTCCTGCATAACCACAGCCACCCCCCCACCCCTTCCCTGGGCCCGTGGCCAGTGTAAAACCCGGAAACCCGGTGGGCACAGATCAGCCAGAGGGACACCTCCCTCTGGGCCCAACCAGGTCTCGGTGATACAAGCCAGGTCCGCAGCCTCCTCCTCAATGATCTCTCGGAGGAGGGGAGACTTATTAGCCACAGACCTGGCATTAAAATACACCAGCTTAAGCCCAGGGGTCCCAGTTCCCATGCCCCCTGGGGAGGAGGCCATAGGGTCAGAGCATGCCACCGCACAAAGATGGTGGGCACATGCTCCCGGCACATGATATGGCCCTATGCCTCGACGTCTCCTGCCAACCCCAACCACCCTGGGAATCGTGGTCCCCACCTCACACCCCGGAGCCCCGGCAGCCCCCAACTCCCGCCCCCCCACCATGCACCGGGCTGAGACCCATATCCCTGGGATCATTACCCACCCTCCTCCCTAGCCTTCTTAAAAATTTAGTTAAAAATTTGACTAAGGGGGCCCTAGTGACCCTCTTTTTCGTAGCAGAACCCCACCCATACCCCACCCCCTGTCATGCCATCTCCGGGTTCCAAGATCCATCCTCGAGGTAAGCAGAAGATAGTGTAACAGGCCAAGCCGAGAGGAAGGGAGTCCCTCAGGGCATACAATTCCAGAACCAAATAAGATCGCATAATGGGAGGGCATTAGAGAACAGGCATAGGGATTGTCGAGAGTGGTAATGACAAGGCGGCAGTAAAGTCTGGGTTTAGAGAACTTGGTAGGACCAAGGTGGTAAAAAAATGGTTGGAGAGTCCAGACTCAAAGAAGCCAGGCTGCCCTCTCACGGCAGACGGGTGACAGATGATCAAAGTCTCAGTCTAGAGTGGGCCACGCTCTCTCAACGCGGGCATCCCAACACGTTCCGGTTAGGCTGATGGTAAGATGTTAAAAGGGTCCTAAAAGAAAAATGTTCAGTATTAGACAGGGCGATGTCCTAACCTCCATTGACTTAACAGAGGCATATCTACATATTCCAATTAGACCCTCACACAGCAAATTTCTCAGATTTTGTTACAACAATAGATATTTTGAGTACGTCGCCCTACCCTTTGGTTTATCATCAGCTCCAAGGACCTTTACAAAGGTTCTTGCAGCCTTCGCCACCCATCTCGGGGGTATACTAGTTAGAATGCAGTGTAATCTTGATGACATTCTGCTCTTGTCATCATAAACCCATCAGTCAGAAATAGATACTCAAATTACCTTGCAAACCCTTCAACAACATGGTTTCTCCATTAATTGGGCAAAGAGCCATTTATCCCCATCAACTTGCTTAATTCACCTGGGCACCATTATAGATACAGTGGAAGGGAAGGTTTTCCTCTCCCCAGAGAGGCAGGAGAGCATTAGAAACTTAGCTCAGGAAATCAGAACACTTAGGCGGCTTCCACTGGCCAACTTGTCTAAATTATTGGGAAAAATAATCTCATGTTATCCCCTGGGCCCGATTCCACACCAGATCCCTACAATGGTACTTACTTCTGTACTAACAGTCGGGAAGAACCAGCTCTATGGCCCGTGTCATTGTACCATCGAAGATCCTGATATCCCTGCACTGGCCATAAACAAAGGGTGCCCCTTCAAAGAACCCCACAGACTCACCATCACTACAGATGCCAGCCTGTTTGGATGGGGAGCACACTTCCAGTCCCTCATGGCTCAAGGGCGTTGGTCAGCAGCAGAACAATTGTACAGCATAAACTGGTTGGAGCTCAGAGCAGTCCATCTGGCTCTTCGCAGTTTCCTTCCACACATTTGGGCGAAGAACATTCTCATACTGACCGACAATGTCACGACAAAGGCCCATATAAACAGGCAAGGGGTACACGTTTGAGACAACTTATGAGGGAATCAGAGACACTGTGCCTTTGGGCAGAAAGGAACTTGCTCTCAATCAAAGCAGAGCACATCTCTGGCAGATTGGTTGAGCAGGGCCACAGTAGATCAATCAGAATGGCACCCGCACCTGAGTTTGTTTCAGGAAGCAGCACAGAGATTCGGTCAACTAGTCATAGATCTATTTGTTTCTCCCCTGAACTCGCAGCTCCCAAGGTTCATCTTGAGGTGCCCAGCTTAAGGAGCGGAGAACATCAACACACTACGTTGCCCTTGGCCAGCGGGACTTCTGTATGCCTTTTCCCCTTTACTAGTGATTCCTAGGATGATCCAAAAATTTTTGGAAGAAAAAGCGGAATTGTTTTTGGTGGTCCCATACTGGCCCAGGAGGCCATGGTTCACGGATCTCAGGGATTTGTCATCAGAAGAACTTTGGAGAATTCCGCCGAACAGGGTCTCACTTACCCAGGGTCCGATTCAACATCTGGACCCTCAATGGCTCCACCTAGCCGTATGGAGGTTGAGCGGAGACATCTTGAAAGTGAAAAACTCTCGAACAGAGTAATCACCACCATCCAAGCGGCTCGTCGCCCCTCAACAAACAGCATATGCAATGCCACATGGACCATTTTCTATAAATGGTGTGTTAAATCCAACATTGACCCCCATCTCTCCGTCAGTGGCATATGTATTGGAATTCCTTCAAGAGGGACTCAACAAGGGTCTCTCACTGAACACCTTGAGATGGCAGGTTGCGGCCCTAGCTTCGGTCGTCACCTGGAGAGGCCTACGATCTATCTCACACCACTCACACATATGGAGTTTCATTTGGGGTGCCATGAATTTACGTCCTCCGGTGGTGCACAGTTATCCGACCTGGGATCTTAACAAAGTTCTCACGGCGCTCACTAGGGGCCACTTTGAACCACTGAAAACTACGAGTCTCCACTTTCTCACATACAAGGTAGTTTTCCTTGTAGCTATAACATCAGCAAGACATATCTTGGAACTAGCAGCCTTATCAGTCCGACAAGACCTCTGTATTTTTCATTCTGACACAGTGGTTCTTCGTCCAGATCCTACGTTCATCCCAAAAATTAACTCGGCTTTCCACAGGGCACAAGAACTAGTTCTCCAGAACTTTTGTCCAAAACCGTCTCAAGGACTAGAACATCAATGGCATCGACTAGATGTAAGGCAAGCTCTCAGTATGTACTTAAACCGAATGGCTCTTTTCAGGAAAGCATAGGCTCTTTTTGTTTCCTTTCAGCCAACCACTCAGGGACACAAGGTTTCCTTCTCAACAATTGGTAGGTGGTTGAGAGCCGCAGTTGCTAAGACGTATGAGGCTCAATTGTTACCAGTGCCGAAGGATGTAACAGTGCACTCGACCAGGAGTGCTGCCACTTCAGCGGCATAGGCCACACAAGCGCCAATATTAGAAATATGTCAGGTGGCAACATGGGTCTCCCCACCACCCTTCATTTGTCACTATAAAATTGATGTCTTTGCCTCGGCCAAGGCCTCTTTTGGCAGGAGAGTTTTACAATGGGTACATAAGGACCAGGAGGGGACTCAAAACCAAATGGAGACCCTCCCGTAGGACAAGCCAAGCTTTGGTATGTCCCACTACTGGATGTTCTGAACAGCTCATGGGAGTAAGGTCATTGGTACTTAACCTGATACACCAGTTCTCTGTGAGCTGTTCAGAGCATCCAGCCCCACCCAATTTCCATCTGGTGGGGTCCTGTTCTGGCCAACAATTAGACAGATTGACGGAGATGAGGGTTTCATCACTTCGTCTTTGCAAAAACTGGGGGACGCTAGGGAGGAGTCCCGCGGAGGAGGAGGAGTATCCTATGAATTTAAGCCTAGCCTATCTAAGCGGAGACTGAAGCACCTCCCACTACTGGATGCTCTTCATAGCTCACAGAAAACGGGCATATCAGATAAGTACCAATGCCCATTTTCTGTCAATGAGAACCATTAATCAATGGAATAGCTTGCCTCCTGGAGTTGTGGGTGCTCCATCTCTGGAGGTTTTCAAAAATAGACCGGACAACCATTTGACCAGGATTGCATAAGACTTCTACCTTGAGCCAGGCATTGAACTACAAGACCTCTGAAGTCTCTTCCAGCCCTATGATTTTATGTTCCATGTTCTATGCTCTCTGAGGTCCCAAAATATGACATAATTTAATCAAGGGGAACCATAGCACACCCACTTTGCCAGAGAGTATCAGCTGAACATAACCACAGCTCCCTCAAATAAGTAGGCTGTATACCTTGTAGGGCTTTCAAACAAATAACCAGCACCTTGAAGCACACTGGCAACCAATTCATCTTGCAAAGCAGAGGAGTCATGTAGGCATGCTGAGGCTAGTCCATTGCTACTTATGTTACTGCAGTCTAAACCAATTGGAACTTCTGAGTGGTCTTGAAGGGCAGTCTCATGTACCATGTTGCAATAGTTGAGCTGTAAGGTACAAGGGCCTAAGTGACTTGAATGGGAATTGTAAGTTCAATAGGATTGCTAAATTCGCATGAAAAAAATCCAGGGAGCTTAAGTTTAAGTTGACTGTTTCAGAAAATTGCTAGGTATTCAGATAGATGCCTTAAGAAATTAAGAAATGAATGGTCTACTGTCCTGGATTGTCAGTCTGTTGGATGATGCATCTGATCACTGAATCATGGAATCATAGTGTTGGGAAAGTAATCAGTAAATAATTTGATTGATATTATTGTTTATGATGAAAGAGTGGGAACATCAATAAGAAAATAAGAACTAAATAACTCTGAATGAGGGGTGCATCATTAACAGTAGTTTCTAGAGTGGATCTTGGAAAATATAAACATGGAAGAAAAAAAATATGTGGAAGTAAAATAAGTGTAGAAAGAGAAAATATGACTGCTCCAACAAAATGAATTGAAAGTGGACATAAGGAAAGAGGAAGAAGACGGTGTCTGGTATAAAGTGGAAATAATTATGTTATCAATTTGCCACATAAGTGTGGTAATGCAAGTAAGAAATGGGGAAATTGAAAGACATGTTGCAGTATGTCACATGTTTGGATCTGAATTATGAGAAGTATGAGTATGAATGCTTGTGCAAAGATAAAGTCAAAGAAGCCACTGATGACAGGAAAACAACGATAAATGATAATTGCAAAAATGAGAGTGGGAGATATCTCACAGTGTGAATATAGAGAAAAGGTAGCAAATAATGTAGTCATAAAGAACAAGGAACAACTAAAGTAGAAAATTCAAAGATCTCAGTGGAAATAAGCAATTCTTTTGGAAATGGGTGAATAATATTGTACAGTAAATACCCAGTGGAGTGAATGGAATTGAAAATAAAAAACGATAAAATGATTTGGGATGAAACTGAAGTGAGGAAATGTTGAGAGGGATATTTTATAGATTTATTATTTTTATTTATTTACTTATTTTTTATATTCCTAAATCACTCATCTCCTCTCAAAGAGGGACTCTTGATATATGTATGGCAGAGAGGGCATGCTGCATACACCTTCTTTAGGGGACATTTATTTATTTTTATTTATTAAATTTATATGCCACTCATATCACACTGAAAAATGAATCTGAAAAGCAACTCTGGCTGGCTTACAATTAAACTATTTAATGGATCCCAGAAGGTGGCCTTCTCTGCCATGGCACCTACCTGATGGAACATTCTCTCCCAGGACCTGGTTAAGTCACCAGGTTTGGGGGTCACAGAAAAGTGGCAATATTTTAACCCCTGTTGTAGTTATAGTTGTTCCCTCTTTTCATGGTTTGTATACTTTGATTTTTAAATATTTTTAATAATGTTTGTCCATATTTTTATAATGATTGTTTTTACTGCTCACTTCTGGTGAGATGGGAGGCACTATAAATTTGATAAATAAAAAAAATTGAAGTCTGGAATGAAAGCCAATGTTATAAATGTTATTGGTGAAAACGAAGTGAGAATACTGAAAAAATGGCAAGGCTGCATATAGAAAAATGTTAAGAAAGGGATGTGGGTTTGTGTGTGTGAAGGCCACATTTCCATCTGAATAATTTTGTAATTCTGAAAGAGGTGACAATCAGCAAAATTTGAGAAGTACAATGAGGCTTTGTGGAGATCAGGGTTTTTTTTCTTCAGTTGGTCACTGAGAATGAATATGAGAAGATACACTTCTCATGTTTGTTGATTTAGAGAAAATGTATGATAATTGCATAGGTTGAATTAACGGACAATGATTTGTTAATGTGTACAGTTAAACTGGTATATTAGGAAAGTAAAGCATGTCTGAGAATGTGGAATTCTAAGTAATGGTTCAATATTGAGATCGTAGAAGGGAACGAAATGTATATTTATGCTTTATTCCAAAATCTAGGTCCCTGGATATTTGATGGAAAGTTCAACATCATTCAAAGCATGAATAAAATATATGCATCACACAACATTTTATTTTCTATTTGCTTAATTTGGTATATATTTCTGTTCACCTTCAGCATTGAGAAAGGAATAGAAAAAGAATATGGAGTTAGCCACTGCTTCTTTAATATACTTATGAATTAATACATGATGAATGGGCATGGTACTATTACAGATGTTAACTGTCATTCTTCCCTGAATAGCAACAGGATATGGAACCTTAGATACTGCTCTTAAATATAACTAATATTGTATCCTACCATCTAAATAAAATGTATGCATATAAACCCATATACTGTAAATGTATGTTATGGTACGTTTATGACATTTTAATGATTAGGAATACTGTGAACAGATACAAAAATGTATTTCCTAAGGAGATTTTTCATTCTGTTTTTCATTGCATATTTTCATTGCATGTAGCAATGATGAAATAAATTTTTTCAATAACAATGTAGGTCCCTAGCAATTCTCCAAAGACTTTAAAATATGTGGAATGTTTCCAGAGGTCCCAAAAGTAATTGCTATAAAGGTTAAATTATTGTTCATATAAATCTAGTCCTGGTGAATCCCCACTGTCTTCTCATGTAAAAATATCAGGAGGTTGATAGATGCATGGTCACAAAAATAATTTTTAAAATGCATTTATTTGTATTTGGAGAAATGAGAAGCTGGGTTAAAAGAAAGGATAACATATAAAAATAGCTAAAACTTTGGGAGGCCTTAAAGTTAAGATGGGAGAAATAGGTAAAAACTGGGGATATAGAAGTGTATTCAGAAATGCTAACTATAGCACTTATATCATAGAAAAAATGTTATTCTCTTGAATATGGTAAATGTTAAAAATGAACAGTTGAATCCTATCCAGAAGAAATCTCTCTCTCTCTCTCTCTCTCTCTCTCTCTTTCTCTCTCTCTCTTTCTGTCTCTCTCTCCTCCTCTCCCTCCCCCTCCCCCTCTCGTTTTGCCACATACTAATCTTCTATTACTGAAATAAAACGGAACTCCCATTTTTTCTGAATGCCTGCTTCTCTGAAATGAGAATGAAAGTTATACAGTGTATGAATCTTAACATTTTAACAAAGAATGTAATTTATGGTGTGCTAAGTTTGAAGATAGGCAGTATTATTTTTCCAGTTTGTAAGTTCATTTTTCAGCTTATAATGCAGTTTAGAAATCAAGTTTTGTATGCATCCAAACTCATGTAAGGTTTATCCTCTGTAATTTATTTATTGAATTTCTGGAATTTTAATGTTTAAACTGGCAGCCTTTGTAGAGATAAATAATTTCTGTACAATAGAGATGGCTTAAATGAATAATCCAAAGAAAGCAGTGAAGTGTGACTAACTCTGATGAAATTTATTTCTAATTTGAGTTGGAGTCATACAGATGCTTCATATTTGTATGATAAATAAAAGCTATTATGAACAGTTAATTAATATAAATGCTAGACATAATTGGAATTTTGTGAAAGGCCTACAGAGAAGTCTGAGCTATTGAAATGAAGAAACAGAAGGTAGAAATCAGTATTGAAAATCTGTATCTCAAATCTACTACCCAAATGAGGCTTGTACAGTTGTAAAACCCAGTTGTGGTTGACTGATTTTACATTATTATTGTTAGTCAATGGCAAGTATATTTCAGAAACTAGCAATATCTATTATACAGCCATTGCTTATCTACATCTTTATAATTTAAACATTCCATTTGGATGTATCAGTTTGTATCTCATGAATCATGTACACATGACTTATTTTTTCAAAGGACTGCAGTGTATTACTTTTAAATTAAAAATCCTATAAACAGAAAGTATTTCTATAGATTTTCTAAATGCAAACAGAGTGAACACAAAAGCAGGATATTCTTTAATCTGGAGCAGCATGCCTAATAGCCAAGCTTTTGATAATGGAGGCATTTACAGAAAGGTCTCTTCTGTAGATACTGATAGCAAAACAAATTTGTAATGGTAGAGATGACAATTCATATTCTCAGGCCCTAGTTTGTTTAGGCCTTTAAATAATAATACAGTGCCTTAAGTTATGAGCAATTGACAAGTGATGTGTAACTTGTTTCTGGAACTTTGCGTTTTGCTTTATTGGAACATCTAAACATTTGAAAGGGTATCCTAGGGAGATCATATTAAAATGAGTAAGACAGAATGCAGTTGAGGCACAGATAATGTTTGCCAAATACGACTGAGAAGTGGTCACAGATGATGATGTAATAGGAATGACTGTGCAAATCCATTCCTTGCCATTAAAATGAGATGATGATTTTTGTGCCAAATCTTTGACAGTCCAACTGTCCTCTCAGACTATGGCCTTACTGTTTAACAAGGATTGAATTCTGTCTTCCTAAACAATTTTCCTTAAATGCAGTTTCCTACTGACTATCTAAATTGGATTTAATTTTAGCTTTAACAATCCATTCTCCAATTTAGATGACTTTAAAAGATACTGATTGCTTTCTTGTTAGACAGCAAGAAACAATAGGATTAGGTGGTAAAAGCAGCATACTGCTATGATAGTACCCAACTTCAGAGTTTAAAAGATTTTTTTCTAATTCTTTCATGAGCAACAACCTTTCATGAGCAACAACCTCGTAGGGCATTATTGTTAATCATGTAGGAATAGTACCTGATAACACCACTTTCTATAAGTAGCCCGATGAGGACAGGAATCATTGTAAAATAATATATTAAAGCTGAATATCATCAAAAAAACCTAAAGATTTAGACATTCAGTAACACTGAATGCTGTAAGAGGCTCAGAAGGAGAAGCCGGTCTTAATTCTTACCCTCCCTTCCAGTTTGTAATGTTGATCATGTATTAAATTTACAGAAACATGTCCTGATCCAAAGCCTGATAGCACTATCCTTGTAATCCTTTTGGAACTATGTATCGGTTATCTGAGGGACCTTCTTTTCCTGATTATATCAGCTTATTAGATCTGCTAGAGAAGGCCTGTTGTCTGCTAGGGACTAATATTTGGTTGGTCCCAGGAGGTGGGCCTTCACTGCTATGGTACCCACCTTATGGGACATTTCCCTCCTGAAGGTAGATTAGCTCCAGCTTGCTCAGAATGACAAAATATTAGGCTGCATTGATACGCCTTTGGTAGTATGCTAGCCCAATATATACTAAATACCAAATACCAAATAGGATATAATGTATCTTAAACTGATCAACTGTTCAATGGATTAACTGGCAGTAAGAGAACTTTCTATAGACCATGGCTATTCCATACCTCAACACCAAGCCTCAGTATCCTGACTTAGTGCATACTTCTTGCCTTAGGGCAGCAGTTCTTTTAAATCCCAGAAAGTCAGTCAATTTTATGGTTCTATGACGATTTTCATGGTTCTTGTGAGATGTTAAGCTATAAGAAGGCAAACTGGAAAAGAGTCCTATGCTAAAGGGCTCTGCCTCTTCCTTCTTACAGTATATCTGGGCAAGGTGATAATAGTTTTCTCTCACCTGATAAGAGAATGTTGCTAGTGACAGATCTTCCCAAGCTGTGAGCTTGTTACTTCATTATTATGGCCTATAATTATTGCTTATTGTTGTTAATATAGAAATTGCCTCTAAATCTCCATATAATTTGCAGAGCATAGTTCAATGCACATAGCCATGAATAAAATATAATATAATTTAATATAATATAAATGCAAACACAAAAGCTACAAATAAAAAACTATCAAATGGAATGTGTTTAATAAAATGCAGCTTAATACCCTGTATAAATAGGGGAACAATCTGGCAATAAGCCAATAGCAAAGTTGGCACAGACTAGATATTCTTCATCTTTTATGTCATCTCTGACTGGTGTTTGACAGCTGTCAATGCTATTTGTTCTATCAAAATTATTATATAAAACAACAATATTGTTATTTTTGGCAAAAAATTGATTTTTCCATCCAAGATATGCATAGTTTGCCAATGCTTTGTTTTCCTTGGACATTTCTGAGTAAAATTGCTTTTTTTATATTTCTCATAGTTATCATGGATCCTTAATATTCCAATTTCATTTTATTGATGGTATTTAGACTTTTTGTATCTTTGTCCCTATACTATGTATCAAAATTGATTGCAGAATCACTTGACTATTTCCAGAGGAATAAAATTATTTCATTTGAGTTAAGATTAAGAAAAAAATAATTATATCATTTTAATAATGTTTTAATCTATAGGTGACAAATTTTGCAGAATAACTACTGCTAACTGCAAGCTTACCCAATCAAAGCTGGAATGAGGTTTTGACAGGCTTTCATTTTACCTTTGCAAGCCTGATCAACTCTAAAAAAATTCCTTCTTATTTAATTTACATGACTTTGCAACATCTACAAACACTGTTCTTTCCTAACAGTTTAATATCTGTCCTTTTACTATCTGTGATAATTACTTCTATCATTTTACTGGACGTATTACATAAGATTGCAATACTAATAACGCACTGCATTAATTCTCTGAAGTTTAAAAAAATTGACGTTTAAGCAATTAAATAAAAGCAAATTCCAGCTAGCAAAATTAAAAGAAAACTAATCCATTTTTCAAATCCATGTTGTTATGTGCTTTTTTAAAAAAATGCTTTTTGAAAATCAAGCAGAAATTATTAAAGTTTTCATTTTTAAAGGTTTTGCATAGTTTAAACATTGTTTGGTGATATAATATTACTGAAATAGTTTTATTATGAACTTTCAAATCTCTTTGTAACTACATCAAGGAAATGTCCCAAACTAAAGACTAGGCCAGTATTTTCCACAAATTTTTGAATTAGTTATCTACCACTCATAAATTTTCTTCTGGAAAAACTCTTGATAATTTATGAGACTGAATAGCAAACCAACCTTATCTATCGTCTGTCTGTCTGTCTGTCTGTCTCTCTCTCTCTCTCTCTCTCTGATTAATTTCTATGACCACCCACCTTATAAGTAGTATCTCTTGGCACCATAAATAAGCAAATAAAAACAACACACATATAAAACAGTCATTACAAAAATATTAAAAGTAATTAAAAATTAAATATTATAGAAATTAAAAATATACAAACCCCTGGCAGAGGGGATTCTTGAATATTGTGTTCTCCAGAGGTGTTGTGATTACCTGTGGTGGAGTGTTGTCTGAATTCCAAAGAGGGAGGGAGTGCATTCCAGAGGAGCAGAAGACAGCACAGTTTAGTTTGTGAGAGAGAAAGGGAGTGATGATGGCTCCTCCCCAGTAGTTCCTAAAGTATATGTTGATGGTGCAAGTAGTCTGGTTTAGGTTTTTGACTGTAGGTGAGAACAATAAAGGAAAATGCTTGGAAGAATCTCAACATGTCTTTCTTGGTTTTTGGAGCCTGACACTACCACATGTAGAATTCCCAGAAAACATGATGAGAACTGTGAGAATTAATAGCACCAATGACTAGCATTTTGGCAGTGAAGAAGGAAAAGAGAACATTTGAGAGAAAAAACAATGTTGAATGGGCAGCATATTGCAAAGGATTCTATGATACATCTGCAGTTGATTATCAGCTATACGTATAATCCAGTTGTTCAGGAATCTACAGATATCTTCAACAGTTGGCATTCAACTCCTGTAGGATCACATCTTCTAAATGGAAATCCCACCACCACCATCTTTTTCTGGGCAGTCTGTTCACTACTTTACATTATTATTCTCATTCATAACTCTCATTTATTAAGTTCTTTTCTTGTTCAAGGTTAGCTACCAACTGTATTGTGAAGTCTGCAGATGATACAACAGTGGTGGGCCTCATTCGGGATGACAGTGATAGTGCTTACAGGGAGGAGGTAGGAGGTTTGGTGGACTGGTGTAATAAGAACAGCTTGGCTCTAAATGTTGAAAAGCAAAAGACATCCTCGTCGGATTCAGAAAAGGCAGGGACATTAATACCTTTGTGTATTAATTGTTCAAATGTGGAGATGCTTAGTAGTATTAAGTTTCTGGGAGTATAGCCAACAACAGTGAAACACTGGTGAAGTAGGCTTAGCAGTGAATGCATTTTCTGTGTCATTTGAGAAGAACACATCTTCCTTCCCCTGTCCTCACCACTTTCTGCAGAAAGACAATTGAAAGCATCCTGTTGTATTGTATTACTGCTTGGTTCAGAAGTGTTAATGTTTCAGACAGGAAGGCTGTGCAGAAAGTTGTGAAGATGGCGGGAATTCACTTCCTTCTATACATATAAGTGCTGCTTGACCAGGGTCCATAGAGTTGTCTTGGACTTTACACATCCTCTGCATGACTGGTTTTCATTGTTGCCTTCTGGAAGAACGTTTCATGGTACCCAAAGCAGAGCAATTAGATTCTATAATGGCTTTGTTCTGTACAGAATCAACCTTGTTAACTCTCAAGACTCTTTTTTCTGCTACCGTGTTTCCCTGAAAATAGGACTGAGTCTTATATTAATTTTTGCTCCAAAAGACGCATTAGGATTTAATTTTCCAGCTAGGTCTTATTTTCAGGGAAAATATGCCACTAAATGCATCTGGCTGTCTGATGATCTTAACTGGGGCTTATTTTTGGAGTAGGGTTTATATTATGAGCAACCTGAAAAGGCATGCTAGGGCTTATTTTCTGGTTGGGTCTTATTTTGGGGGAAACACATATGTATTCAGAATGATCTGTGACTAATATAAGTTTTGGTTGCTTTTTATATAACTTGGCATTTTTGGCCCTGCTGCTATTATTATATCAGTATTGTTATCCTTGGGATGGTATCTTAGTTTAGTTTAGCTTAGTTTTGCTTATCTCTTACCTTCTCATCCCCTATTTCTTACCTTCTCATCCCCTATTTCTTTCTCATCATTCCAAATTTTATTAACATTAGCACTATATTGCATTTATATTTTGTGGCATACTAAATTGTCTTTTACAATATTGTTCAGATTTATTTTCTTTGTTTTCTCTTTTCTTTTAAGATGGGTATGGGAAGTATTAAATTTTAGTATGCATTAGACAAAATATTGTCTAATACAATTAAATCATTTCTAACATTTCCCAATTTAACATGCTGTCCTTTAAGACTGAAATTATTCTCTGTCTTTTAGTAAACAGCATCAAGAGAAAGAGATTTTTAAAAAAGTATTGTTCTTTTATTTGGCTTTGGATGACTTAGACTTTGCATTTGGTTCATTGTGCTTCATTGGTTAGGTGAGCAAGTTCATGCTCACCTAACCAATGGAGGCATCATAATCAGTAAATCTGATCATAATCCTTTCTAGTATGACTCTGGTCTGATTCATAATTGATGTTAAAAAAGCAGGTTCTCCCACTTGATTTTTCCTCCAAAGAAAAGCAGTGTGCACTCAACTCTAGTCTCACTCTATCTCCCAGCCTTTGGGTTCAGTGACCTATTACTTTCCTTTCCCCTTACAGGCACATAGGAGCTCTATTCTGCAAGTTACAACCATGGTCTCAGCTGTTGTGAAAAGTGCCTGGATCCAAAAAGGCTGCCATGTACTTGTTTCAATATCACAGCTAGCAGAAGCTTTTTAACAGAAAAAGAAGGAAAGGCGCCTTCACACCAGGTGTCTTCCCTCATAACAACTGTTCATATATTTTTTTTGCAAATAGACAAATCACATACCATGCACTAAAAAAGTGGAACGGGGCAGCAGAACACTAGCAGCTTGTTTTCTTTGGGTGTGTATGTATGGAAAGGAATAGTGTATTTTCTTTGTTAGTCTATGTATGTTGGCATCTCAAAGTGCTGTTTTAGTCCTGTTTTTAACTCATGTGTTGGCATTCCTGGGGAAAAAAGTATTGGTCTATGGCATTCACTGTCCTTAATATTTCAAGCCAAAAGTGAACTCAACAGATATTTAGCTTTAGATTAAAGAAGTTTTCCCCAAACCTACTGTAAGGTGTGTGTGTGTGTGTGTGTGTGTGTGTGTGTGTGTGTAAAGTGCATTTGCTGTCCTTCCCCAAAACAACATTAATTCAATGACTTAAAAGAGGATACTATTCTGGGTACTGATAATTACATCTGTTTATTAAATGTTGGTGAGTTGGCTTCATTATCTTTGCTTTTGAAAATAATTTAAAAAATTATTGCAGTGTTTTTCTACATTTGAATGTTTGAGCCATAATAAAATGTTCTTCTATTGTGCAGTTTCATTTTTTTCTAGAATCTAATGGCAATAGAAACAAATTTAGGAGCACTCAAAATGCTATATTAGTATTTTTTCCCCAGAAAATATCATACTAATTTCATGCTAAATTCACATTGTAGTCTGCTTTTACTTGTACTGTAAGATATGTGTGGCAACAAGTTTTAACAGGGACCTGAGGAATCTGCAGAGTATAGTAACTGCTGCTGCAATCAAATCTCCACCTATTACTTTGATGGCTGGCATGCTCGTCATCTTTTTTTTTGCCTACATTTTGTGGACACCACTGACAGGAATACACCAATAGAAAGAGTTTTAAAAAAAAGCCTCAACAATAAACAAAGTCAGTGAAATTCTGCTAGGCCCCTACATGTCATTATATCAGTCACTGAAATTATTTTAATATTTTCCTTAATCTCCATTCTTTAATTTTAGTTTAGTTTATTGTCATTGCACCCTGTACAACAAAATTAAATGCAATCTTCAATACATTATAACTATAAAAATAAACACAAACACACATCCTTCTCATTCTATACAATTGAATTGAAAACCCCTGATATTGCATTAATATTGCACTATACAATAGAATTCAATATAGTTGAATATAGAACTACGTATGGGATAGAAGCAGTTTTTCTGCCTATTTGTCCTTGTTTTATTATCCTGTACCATCTGCCAGATGGTAATAGTTCAAGAAAAGCGTGCCCAGGATGAGATGGATCTTTAAGAATGTTTTGAACTTTCTTAAGGCAGCGGGAGCTATAAAGCTCTTCCAAAGAGGTAAACCAATGATCATCTGGACAATGACATTAACCCTCTGGAGTGCTGTTCTATCTGCCACTGTGCAGTTGGCAAACCATATGCAATAAGTTAAAATACTCTCTATATGCAAATATTCAAATGATTTTGAATAAAGGAAATTTGTATGTTTGGATGACTTGGAAACCATTGCTTAATATATAAAACCTGAAAATTTATACGGGATGAAATTAACCTCTGGATGATTACATAAAATGCTGAATACCTTAAGATACCACTGGTATTAGTTTTCGTTGCTTTAGATTTTTCATTTTTTTGCGTTAATTAGATTGACTAATTGCATATTGCGCTAAACCATACATGTTTGTCTTTTTTCATTTTTTGATTTTTATGTTGTGTGAATTCAACCTATGTTGTTTGGAAATTAGAGTTTATTGTATGATCATAACAGCTGATTATGACTTATTCAACAAACCAATGCACTAGTTCTTGACCGCCATAAAGTCTTTTAATTCATATCAATATACCTGGCTAAATAGATTTTGCATGATGTTTGCATCTAGTCATGGATACATAGTTGCTCCCCCGTGGGAGGAGATTTCAAAGTATTTCTAGCAGGACTACCAAATTCTGTAACAGCTTTGTTCCCTATGCCATCCATCTGGTAAACTCACAAGATTTGTTTTTCTCACCATGTATACATCCAAACTAGACCATGTTGTTTCTCTGTGTCATTGTTCTGACCTAGGCTTCCCCAAAAAGCACTAAGCAGACTTTTTGTCCCGGCAAAACTCCCTTTTATTAAACGAATGGGAATTTCTTGCATACATATTCAGCCAAAGGCCTGGCAAACAGTCTTACAAGGGTCTAATTAGGAGCACAGACCTTATCTAACCTGGAGAGCTGCCAAGTAAATATTTTCAAATGCAGTGCTGACCAGGAAAGGCTTGGCACAGAGTCTCTGAGATGCACAGACAGATCTTCACATTGCTGCAATGAACAAATTGTTTCCTGCAAAAGCTCCCTCCCCTTTTTCTTCTCTTTTAATACCTATGGGAGGAACCATTCACCATTCACCTGGCTTTACCCCCATCTCGACCCTTAGTTCGTAATTTTTCTTTTCTTTTGGTAGCTCTGCGCATGTGCAGGCTGGGAATCGGCTCCAGCTGCTTCTCTGCCTCCCTGCTGTTCGACTCTGAAGGGAGCTGATAACTGATAGTCTGCCCTGGCTCCATCTCTGCCTCTGACATAGAGCCCCCTCCGAGCCTTCCTCAGCCTCCAGGACTGGACCATGTTCCCCCCCCAACCTCACTGTCTGACTCTGCTGCCAGCTCCACTAGCCGCCAGCGGGCCACAACAGTCATATAATATATGTGATTATATACATAATTATGTATGTATGTATGTATGTATGTATTTATTTATTTATTTATTTATTTATTTTGTCGTGTTTATATAGTGTATATTGGATGTGGTGACTCTTTGACAGCTGTATGCAATGAAATTTCATTTTAATGTATGCCAATTAGTATACATTCAAAGTGACAATAAAGTTATTATACTATTCTATTCTATAGCAGGAAAATCCATTGGCTAACCTGTGTGTGATGACATATCCTAATAGAGTGACTGATGGTAAGGCATGCTAGGAGAAAGCAAGCTAAATAAAAATGGAGATATGTAAGAAAGATCTATGAATCTTTAGGTTCTTCACAAATGTATTTGATGGCTCCAGATTAGGCACGACTGCTTAAATTGCTAGCTTTACAGCAGGGTCCAAGGCATGCTAATGATGAATTCTGGGAATGGTATGCTTAACACATTTGGAGCATAGGGAAGTACACAGTCTGATGCCTTTGTTATAGGGAATGTTATAGTTCGTAAATCAAATAGCAACCTGTTTTTCATAATTTTGAGGAATTAACCCAACTCTGAATTTTCATCATTAGATAAGAGTTGAAAACTGTATTCATATTTTAATGAGTACCTTGATAAGAAATGCAGCTAGAGACATCTAGTGGTTTGAGCATAGCTTGTATTTAATTTAATTTTTTACTTTAAAATAAAACCATTTGTTTCTGTTTTAATGAAAAGCATAAAGAACTATGTTGTAATGTGAATGGGACATCCATAGCATTGAATTATTGATTCAGAGATTTATTTTGTTATGAACAAAACAATGTGTGGTATTCATATTATTTCAGTCTTTTATGACAGAAACCAGACAACTTTAGCTAAGTGGGATCAAACATACTTACCATGTTTGGCTTAACAAGCACCCCCCATTTTAAACTGTATAGTTGCTTTCATAGAATGAAACATATTCTGCCTTGTTTGGTCCAAAATATATCAAACTATTAAGAGTTGGAATTTTATTCACATTACTCCTATGTTTTACTGATTCCATTGGTTTGCAACTAATTTCTGAATTCATTTTAAAGTACTTATGTTGACTTATGTCAGCTGATCAAGTTACATAAATTAGTTGCAAATTACATAATTACAAATTAATAAGAGTTGGAAGGGATCTTTGAGGTCTTCTAATCCAACCCCTGCTCAAGCAGAAGACCCTACACTATTCTGGTCAAATGGCTATCCGTCTCTTCTTAAATCCCCAGTGATGGAGCACCCATAGCAATGCAAAACTAAGCTTCCTCTCACTATATTCAGACTGTATGTCTGCACACATTATGAAACTGTTGTTTCAGCAAGGAAGCTATTAAAATCAAACGTCTACTTTGCTGATCAGTAAATGGTAGAAGTGGGTGCTCCATTAGTGAAGAAGTGAGTGTATATAGTTCTGGAATAAATACTTCAATGCCTTATTTAGTCTCTACCTATTATTCCTCAATCTGTTTTAGCAAAGCTCTTGTAACAGTTTTGGTGGCATTTTGTTTTTCTATGCCAGTAAAAAAATGACAAAGTTTTTAATTCTGGTTGAATATATCAGTAATTCCACCGATAAAGTAGTACTAAAATCAGAATTATAGGCAATTGCTTGTCTTACTTCCTGATTAGAATTTAATGTTGTGGGCTTTTTTCCAACATTCTACATTTTTTCCACATTTATTTTAAATTCCAAAAGGAAAAAAGAAAAAAACTAAAAATTCTGGAAAGTTTCCATTTAAAGTCAACTCAAAGATTACAGTTTTTACTAGGAGGACATTCAAAACGAACTGTTCATAGTCTCACCCCATATAACCTCTGCAATATTTGAAAGTAATTGCCACATAGTTCATAATGTTTGGGAAATCCTACCTCAGAACCAAAAGGTGTGTATAAAACAAATGAAATTGAAATAATGTAGTGAAGTGAAAGTCTGTTTTTGAATCAGAATGTTTTCCAGAAAAAACTTGGAAACATTTAATTGTTTTCAGGAGGTAATAAAACATTTTAAAAACAAATATATACAGGCATATGTAAAGCTGTCAAGAAAGTAAAACAACCAGAGTATGGTAAAAAGATTTTGTATCTGATAAAATTGAAAATCACTGTTGTGTTAGCATACTATACTTCATGTTAGTCACAGAGTCTCTAAATTTGCATTTGAATAACTTTAAGTAGGTGTTAAACATTAGTTAAAAAGAACAAATTGTCCCACCGTACAAAGGTTTCATTACTAGCTATTAGCTGTCTCTTCTAGGTAGGCTTAAGGATACACCTACGGAATTTAGGAAATCACATCAACATTTCTTTAATATCTTCTTATGCTAGCATACTTTTGTTTAATTTTACTCTGTGACAACTTGTCATTGTTTAATAGTGTATTTACATTTATTATCATTATGTTTTGATATCATACCAAAAAACTCGAATCTTTTGCATAATGGGTTTTTTGTACTGAGTGTGAAACATGGCATTTACAGTGTTACATCCATCTAAATTGTGAAAAAACTCTCTCCTGAGGAAGATGCTGGAAACCGTTAAAAGCCTATGTTAAGATTTTATTGCTGCCTACTTTTTACATAAGAAAAATTGCTTTACATATGTCAGATTTCACCCACCAGGAAGACTAGAACCAGTTAGACAAGTTTGCAAACTTTTGAGAACATCTGATGAGTAATCTTTGCTGGAAAAAAATAGAAAGCTTTACTGAAAAAAAAGTTAAGAAGCTATTAGAAAAGAGTTCTAATGACTGTTGGGTTTAAAGAGTAATCTTAAACTATGTATGTGCATATGTACAGTATGTCTTTATTCCTGTTCACCACCCAAACATAAATTTGTTTAAGAAAGAAAGACTATTTTAGCCATTCTGTGCTTTCATTTTTTCACCCTATGAAGCCTGTCTTCCACTTTAAATTTTTTAAATTAATGACATTAATATGGCTGCTCAACTCAAGCTATTGCTGAGCGCATTGGGTTGTATCCCAAAATTGTAAGCCGCCCTGAGTCTTCGGAGAAGGGCGGCATATAAATGTAATTAAAAAAAAACTCACTCATGGTAACTCCAGGTGACTTACAGGAATAAAATGCCAAATACAAAACCCAATACACTCTTATGCCACTGGCAACAACATTCAAATAAATCACTTGATGGGCTCCATATCAACCTGGAATTCTCAGGCCACCAACAAAACTCCAGCTCCTGCGGTCCTTGGATGAGACAGATTATCTAGAGCCTTTTCAATCGAGTTTCAGGCCTGGCTACAGCACGGAGACTGCTTTGGTCATCCGTTTGATGATCTCTGGCGAGCCTAGGATAGGGGTTATTCTTCTATCCTGGTGCTACTTGACCTCTCAGCAGTTTTTGATACCATCGACCATGGTATCCTTCTGCAGCGGCTGAGAGAGTTGGGAGTGGAAGTCACTGTGTTACGGTGGTTCACCTATCTCTCTGGCCGGTTGCAGTCGGTGTTGGTAGGAGGACAGAGGTCGACCCCCTGGCCCCTCATTTATGGGGTGCCTCAGGGCTCGGTCCTCTCTCCCCTCCTATTTAATATCTACATGAAATCGCTGGGTGAGATCATCCGACAGCATGGGGTGGGATATCAGCAATATGCGGATGACACCCAGCTGTATATCTCTGCCCCATGTCTGTTCAGTGAAGCAGTGGATGTGATGTGCCGGTGCCTGGAAGCTGTGCGGATCTGGATGGGAGTCAAGAGGCTGAGACTTAACCCAGACAAGACTGAGTGGCTGTGCGTACTGCCCCCCAGAGACCATGTCGATTGTCCATCTTTGGTTTTGGGTGGGGAGAAATTGTCCCTCTCAGAACGGGTTCGCAATCTGGGTGTCCTCCTAGACCCACAGCTGAAATTGGAAGCAACATCTGTCAGCTGTGGCTAGAGAAACTTTTGCATAGGTCCGCCTTGTGCACCAATTGCGACCCTATCTGGACTGGGAGGCTCTTTTCACAGTCACTCATGCCCTAATCACCTCATGACTGGATTATTGTAACGCGCTCTACATGGGGCTACCCTTGAAGAGCATTCGGAGACTTCAGTTGGTCCAGAACGCAGCTGCGCAAGCTGTTGAGGGTGTCCTGAGATACACCCACATATCACCAATTCTCCGCGAGCTGCACTGGCTTCCTATCAGTCTCTGGGTGCAATTCAAGGTGTTGGTCATTACCTATAAAGCCCTATATGGCTCAGGACCAGGTTATCTCCAGAATCGTCTCCCACCCTTTGTCTCCCTGCGACTGGTAAGATCCCACAGAGTTGGTTTCCTCTGGGTTCCATCAGCTAAACAATGCCTGCTGGCAGACCTGCAGGAGAGGGCCTTCTCTGTGGCTGCTCCGGCTCTCTGGAACCAGCTACCTCCCGAGGTCCGGACTGCCTCCATCCTACTGGCCTTCCGCAAAGCAGTCAAAACCTGGCTTTTCCGGCAGGCATGGGGCTGTTGATCTTGTGACTGAGATCTAGCGAGATCCGGCCCTTCTGTTGTTCGCTGTTTTTTAAATTGCTTTTAAATTTTTAAAATGTCATTCTTTTGTGGGTTTTTTTGCTGTGAGCCGCCTGGAGTCCTTTGGGAGTTGGGCGGCATACAAGTTTAAATAAATAAATAAATAAATAAAAATAAAAATAAAATAAAAAAAAACCCCGTGTCTTCAGGACATCTCAGAAGACTACCAAGGTGGAGCCAGACTTATCTTCACAGGGATGATGTTTTGCAAGCAGCAAACCACAATAAAAAAAGGCCGTTCTTATTGGTCCCACTAGGTGGACCTCTTTGATAGAGGGGACCATAATCTGGTAGGATAGATAGATGTAATTGGGAAAAATACAGTTCTGCAAATAACCTGACCCCAAGCCAAGTGGGGGTTTATAGGTGTTAACAAACATCTTGAATTGGACCTGGAAGCAAATCAGCAACCAATGCAGCTCTTGCAAGGGAGGTGATGTGTGCCAATCTAGAATCACACAGAATCATGCAGGTCATCACATTTTGAACCAATTGAAGCTTCTGTTTACTTTTCAATGGCAGCACCATGTACAGAACATTACAGTAGTCAAGATGGGAAGTAACTAGAGCATGGGTAACTAACTCTGAGGAAGACTTTTGGTCCAGAAGGGCATAAAGGTTTCCATATTGTGCAATAGTCAGATTTGCTACTAAGTTGTTTGAAATGAGACGGATGGCAAATAAATTGAATAAATGAATGAAATATTTTTCACTCACCGTGTGAGAATTCTCACAACTTAATATATACAGAAATCTCTCATTTGTTTTCAAGTAATAGACGACACATACAGATATTTTAAAAGGAATAGAAGGAAGGAGGGGAGACAAACTACTGCTGAAATTTAGTTCTTACAGCATCTCCAGACCCCTGCACAAGTGGATAGCCACGTTCCTATCAAACAGGCAATAAATGGTCAAAATAGGGAAGGCCCTATCAAATCTAGCACCAGTTAATAGCAGTGTCCCCCAAGGCAGTGTCTTAGGACCCAGACTCTTTCTGCTTTACATCAATGACCTATGTGACAACATTAAAAGCAGCTGCATCCTCTTCACCAATGACGTAAAATTATTTAACACCACCGACAATGCTGCTGCCCTGCAAAGCGACCTTGATTATGTGTCAGAATGGTCGCACAATTGGCAACTCCAAATTTCAACTAACAAATGCTCTGTCCTACACATTGGCAAAAAAAAATCAGAACACCAAATACAAGTTAGGTGGAAGCGATCTTGTAGATGACCCTCACTCTGTCAAGGACTTAGGAGTACTTATCTCAAACGATCTAAGCCCCAGAGCTCACTGTAACAGCATTGCTTTAAGAATTGTTAACCTTATTTTGCAAAGCTTCTTCTACAGCAACGTTAACTAGGGCATACAAAACCTTTGCCAGACCAATTCTCGAATACAGCTTGTCCACCTGGAATCAGCACTGTATATCGGACATTAACACAATTGAGTGGGTTCAGAGGTATTTCTTGAGAAAAGTACTCCATTCCTCTACTCACAATAGTATTCCCCATGCCTCCAGGCTCAAAATTTTGGGCCTGGACAATCTGGAACTGCGCCGCCTGCGGTCTGATCTAAGCATAGTTCACAAAATTGTCTGCTATGACATCTTGCCTGTCAATGACTTCTTCAGCTTCAATCACAATAATACATGGGCAAACAACTAGAGAAATTATTATCCAGGGAGATGGTAGAATAGGCTGGAGTATTTGGAACTTCTTGATCTGCAGAACCATAGCCCTTCAGCTAGGGCTATTCCCCTTCCACATTCATAGCTTTGCTTGGGAAAAAAGCACAGTTTTAAAATTGTACTAACTTCAGCCACTTGATGGCAGTCCTCTGTTGCTTTCAATGATTTTCTCTTAATAAAATTATCTAGTTTGGGATTGATGCTTTAGTGCTTTTTACATATGTTTTGAAATATGAAGTTCTTTTACTAAAACACACAATAAAACTCATGTATTTTTATAAATCATTTAATTCAATCCAGAAATACTTTAGTATTTTGGTTGTGGAAAAGTGTAGCATCCTTTTCAAAAGGCAAAACACCAGGATACTTGTGATTTGATGCACATTAGTTTTAAGCATACAAACTTTTAATAACACTTGTTTATATACAGATTTATATAGCAAGAATTTTCTAACATTATGAAACATGTTTTGAGTGTTTTGATCCTGCAGCAAGTTTGGATACTTTTTCCAGGCAATTAATATTTGATATAATACCGTGTTTCCCTGAAAATAAGACACTGTCTTATATTTTTTTGGCTCCAAAAACACACTAGGTCTTATTTTCGGGTAGGTCTTATATATTTATGGTGCCAAATAGTGGTGTGAGTGTGTAGGGGGTGTTTCAGGGTGCACGGTTGCTCCCTGAAAAGTCTTCCTGGAACTGGAGATTTACACTAGGTCTTATTTTCGGGGTAGGTCTTATATTAGGGCAGGTTTAGAAAATAGTGTAGTCTTACTTTCGGGTAGGTCTTATTTTCGGGGAAACACGGTAGTAACACTGCCCTGTGTTATACATATAAATTAATACATGTTGAAAGTAATTGTTTCTAGAAACATACTGAAACAATTTCTCTTTTGATTTATGTTTTTCATGTACTTAGTATTTTCAAGAATTAACACTTTCAATCTTTCAATGGCTACATGTGTAGCCTGTATGTAGCACTTATAATTGTGCACAATTCAACTGAGAAGGGCTATAAAACACTTCATCATAAAAGAAGCAAGAGGCAGACAATTAGAAAGGAAAAGTATATAGGAAATGCTAAATGATATTGAACAATAGAGAAGACTTAATATAAAAGGAAGATTTAATTCATTTAGGAAAATGTATGTAACCAGAATCATTAGTATTGTATCATGACCACCTGTTTTATAGGAAATGTGATCAATTCTAAGAGCTAACAATAAGCCAGATATTTTCTGATCAGTTAGCCACTCAATTTCTTGGGATTTAGTCTGCATTTGTGTCATCCTATCTGGGCACTTACAATCTCCCACATGTAGTGGAGATGCTCATTACAAACCAATGAATTTTCCTTCCAGTGTTTCCATGTAGATATTAAAATGATTGTGGTAATGGAGGAGAAGAGGAAATTGCATTGGACATCCCACACTTGAGTAATCAAGAATTTAGTCACTCAATTTGCATGATCACTGCCTGGAACCACCCACTCAGGACACAAAAGCACTATAAAATGGTGTCCCATCCTAACCTTTAAAGGTAGCTCAGAAAGATACCAGGATTGGTGTTATCAACACACTGAGAGGTCTAAAAGAACAAGGAGAGCTGTACTACTTCCATCCAGAGGTGGATGAGAGTCATCTCATACCCGGTAAAGAAATTCAAGTGGAAGGGATCATGACAATGGGCTTCATTCAAAATAACCAGAATTTTATTTATGTGATCTCATTTATTTAGGCATTTATCTGATATAATAACTCTGGGCAGCATACAAAGTAATAAATCTTTAAACCATTAACTAATTTAATTTAGAATTAAAATAATTTTTTAAAAAAACCAAAATGCCAAGAAAACATACAGGTGAAACTCAAAAAATTAGAATATCGTGTAAAAGTTCATTTATTTCAGCAATGCAACTTAAAAGGTGAAACTAATATATGAGATAGACTCATTACATGCAAAGCAAGATAGTACAAGCCGTGATTTGCCATAATTGTGATGATTATGGCTTACAGCTCCTGAAAACCCCAAATCCACAATCTCAGAAAATTATTTATTTATTTATTATTTATTAATGAGACTTGTATGCCGCCCCATCTCCGAAGACTCGGGGCGGCTCACAACTAAAACAACAAGAACAATAAATAATTAAAAAAGAAAATTAGAATATTACATGCAATCAATAAAACAAGGATTGTACATAGAACAATATCGGACCTCTGAAAAGTATAAGCATGCATATGTACTCAGTACTTGGTTTGGGCCCCTTTTGCAGCAATTACTGCCTCAATGTGGCGTGGCATGGAAGCTATCAGCCTGTGGCACTGCTGAGGTGTTATGGAAGACCAGGATGCTTCAATAGCGGCCTTCAGCTCTTCTGCATTGTTCGGTCTCATGTCTCTTATCTTTCTCTTGGCAATACCCCATAGATTCTCTATGGGGTTCAGGTCAGGCGAGTTTCCTGGCCAATCAAGCACAGTAATCCCACAGTCATTGAACCAGGTTTTGGTGCTTTTGGCAGTGTGGGCAGTTGTCAATTCCTGCTGGAAAATGAAGTCACAGCATCCCCATAAAGCTCATCTGCGGAAGGAAGCATGAAGTGCTCCAAAATCTCCTGGTAGATGGCTGCATTGACCCTGGACTTAATGAAGCACAGTGGACCAACACCAGCAGATGACATGGCTCTCCAAATCAACACAGACTGTGGAAACTTCACACTGGACTTCAAGCATCTTGCAGTGTGTGCCTCTCCATTCTTCCTCCAGACTCTGGGTCCTTGGTTTCCAAATGAGATGCAAAAGTTGCTCTCATCAGAAAAGAGGACTTTGGACCACTGAGCAACTGAGTGGTCTTTAGCCCAGGTAAGATGCTTCTGACAACATTTGAAGTCCATGTCCAGGATCCGTCTGTGTGTGGTGGCTTTTGATGCACTGACTCCAGCCTCAGTCCACTCCTTGTGAAAGTCCCCAACACTTTTGAATGGCCTTTTCCTGACAATCCTCTCCAGGCTGCGGTCATCCCTGCTGCTTTTGCACCTTTTTCTTCCACACTTTTCCCTTCCACATAACTTTCTATTAATGTGCTTTGATACAGCACTTTGGGAACATCCAACTTCTTTTGCAATTACCTTTTGAGGCTTTCCCTCATGGAGGGTGTCAATGATGGTTTTCTGCACAACTGTCAGGTCAGCAGTCTTTCCCATGATTGTGATTCCTACTGAACCAGACTGAGAGACCATTTAAAGGCTCAGGAACCCTTTGCAGGTGTTATGGCTTAATTAGCTGATTAGAGGGGGACACTTTGAGCCTAGAATATTGCATCTTTTCACAATATTCTAATTTTCTGAGATTGTGGATTTGGGGTTTTCATGAGCTGTAAGCCATAATCATCACAATTATGGCAAATCACGGCTTGAACTATCTTGCTTTGCATGTAATGAGTGTATCTCATATATTAGTTTCACCTTTTAAGTTGCATTACTGAAGTAAATGAACTTTTGCACGATATTCTAATTTTTCGAGCCTCCATTCTACCATGGGATCTCCAAGCTAGTTGACAAAACCATTGCTTTTAAGGACCTTCTTGAAGATCAACAAGGCTTGGGCCAACCTCACCTTGGGGTAGTGATGTTCCATGAATGGGGGCTATGACGAAAGGCTAGGTTCTGTCTGATTACATTCCCTAGCCAATTGGACCAGCAACATAAATCTCCTGCTGGACTTGATGGGACAAGTAGATATAACTGGGAAGAGGTGGTCCTTCAAATAGCCTGGTCCTATGCCATGTAGGGCTTAAGGGTTATAACAATACCTTGAATTAGAACCAAAAACCAATTGGAAACCAATGCATCTTGCACAGCAGAGATGTAATGTGTGCAGATCATGGAGAACAGATGATTGTTCATACCGCAGGCAGAATTACAACCTTTTGCCATTGTGTTCTAAGCCAGGGAAATGAGGAACTAGATGGAAATTATCTAGTATAGCTGGATTGAGAGCTAGATGTTTTAGGAGGGCCATGCTACCTTCTCCTTCAAGAAAGAGAACAAGGATCTACCATTAATGAAGCATTAATTACTAGTCCTTGCCCTCCATAAATTTCTACAGCCCAAATAAGCCAAGCAATCAGGCCTGCAGGTTGCACATCAGTGGTGGCTATAGGCTGAAATAGAAAGATATACAGGCATCTACCATCTGAACCTGATTCATTTGTTCTGAGGTAAAGACTAGAGCACAAACAGAACTAACCTGTATGTCTGAAATCACAGTTTTCTTGTTTATCAATGACTGTTCCAAAAAATAATAGTTCCCGGTACCCAATATCTACTAACTCTAGTCATATCATTCTTTCATTTTGAGGTTTATCCCTTCTGAAGCACTTCTCCCCCTCACAGTCATATTTGCTTAGATTCTGTCCTTACTATTTCTACTATTTACTTCGTTCCTATTTCTTTCCATAGTCCTGGTTCAATTCCTTATTTAATGTGTCACACATTGATGCAGCTTTCTGAACCCACTCATTTTGATCCATCACTTCTAGCTTTTAACTTGAATAAACCCAGATCTTGATATTCCCAATTTTTTTTAGAAAAGAGCAATGCTTTAGGCATCTCATCTGGGACATTCCAATTATTTTACTTTTTTTTTTACCAGCCTGTTAGTGTGAAAAATGTACTCTCGGTTTTCTGAGAGATGCACCCTATCCTGCATTCCCACAATTCCCCAAAACAAACACAGAACAATCTTTCCCCTGTGCTGTATATAAAGGAAAGTAGTTATACAGACACAGAGGGAAATTGTTTTGTTCTGCTCATAAATAACAAATGCAATAATTTCAAGACTCCTCACTGGAAGATCAAGGAAGCTTCTAGCTTCTTTTTTCTTGTAGCAATAGGCAATATCTTAAAATCTATTGACTCATTGCCTTTTGCCCCTCTAAGAGCCTATGCAGCCATTAACCCATAGAATGGGTCGCCCATCTTAAGTTACAAAACAGGATAGGATTAGTGCGCAAAAAAGTACTATGAAGGTATTTAGAGAGAGCAATTCTTGCTCTCTACATATTTCCATTGTGTTATTCATTAATGAGAAGGCAAGGACACAAAAGGTGAACTGACTGTGTTTATTTTGATCAGTGTAGACTTAACTCTGACCTAGAATAAAAAGGAACTTAACGTGTTTGTTGTAAGTAACATATCATCATTCCACAAAACATGGGTAGGCTAAATTTTGGATAAATACTGTCTTTTTTACACCCACTGCAAATCTGTTGTCTCCATGGTTAGACTGGAAACCAGCCACTGTAGAATTCCTCAGTTGTTAGTGTTTAGTTCTTTTTAAGCTGGAGTTATAGGTGGAGCAAAACAACCAATAACCTCAAAGGAATCAGCAACATGTGATTGATGCCACAATATGTATTCTTGAGTGATTTTTCTCGGTCCATCTGACCCACTTACAACCTTACATCAAAAGCAGAGAAAAAATAGAAAGAACCAATTGTTACTTATATTGTAAAGATATAACAATAAATTGATTATTTTGGGTAGCTTTTTATCTCATGTCAATAATCAGTCATTTTTATAACCAAGAATTACCTTTTAAGACCTGTTTCATAGCAAACAATATTACTGCCCTAGAGCAAGTTGTGATTTCCCCAAAGTGGATGCACTTCCACATTCCTCATTCCATCTTTCCATTGCTGCTGAAATCAGTCCAGTCCTTTGTATTTGGCAGCTATTGATTTACTTTAACTCACCTACAGTGTATATGAAGCTGTACTAAAGGTCATATATCTATCTGAAATAGCAATGGCAATAGCACTTATACTTGTATACCGCTTTATAGTGCTTTACAGCCTTCTCAAAGCAGTTTACAGAGTCAGCCTATTATCCCCCAAAATCTGGGTCCTCATTTTACCCACCTCGGAAGGATGGAAGGCTGAGTCAACCTTGAGCCCAGTGGGACTGGATTTGCCAAATTGCAGTAGGAGTAAATGCTGAAGCTTTTTCAGAGATTGTGGTCTGGTGATTCTCTCATTGCTGGGGCACTTGTTTCACCTGACCCCAGAACAAGTTGATTACTCCATCGCCTCTACCAAAACAAAAAGGTTAATAGGGGAAGGAACTAAATGTATCATACTTCCTTTTTTTTTTTAAACAAATTTTATTCAATTTTTAACAATTTTTTAAAACAGCTCTTTTCAGTAGACAGCATGTTCCCGGGTCGTCACTTTTACATGCAAATATGACAGTAGATCTATATTCATTTTAAACATTTAACTTCACTTCTATTCCATTTTAGCAGACAAAGGGTCAAAGAAATTAATCCTAATCTCAAATCTTAATCTCAATGTGTATAACCCCCCAGTTCATTTCGAGTTAATTGCAAATATATATATATATATTTTAAAAACTTCATTTATAAATCTTACAAATAACAATATATTTGCCCATCATATTAAAGATAAAGTTCATCCATATCTATCCTTTAATTATCTTCACATTGTTAATACTCTTTTATCATTTACAGAGTTCTTTTGTCCGTCAGATTTGCCCTTTCATCACATATTCTCTCCATAATTCTAAATCCATACAGATTTTGACACTAAAAAGAATAAGAAAAAAAAAACCTAGACTTGCACCCTTTTACTACTTTGAAAGTGACACCTCAGTGGTTAATATAGTAGCATAATCATAATCATTCCCTTTAAAACGAAAGATAGAGAAAAAAGAAAAGAAAAGGAGAAAAGAAAAGCTCCCTTACAATATATCTCTAATCGATCGGGTTCTGCAATAGATATCCCCTAAGATTTATTTATGGTTCCAAGATAATAATAAAAATAACTAATCTTGGTTATTGACAAATCTCATTTTAGGCATTTTCTAAAATCATTTCAATTAATTCAATTTATCTAATCATCATTTACCTTTCTTTTGTAAATAAGAAATAAAAATATGACCTTTTACCAGTAAAAATTGTCAGTAACCCCTATTGTTTTACACTTTTATAATTACAATATATTCTTATTACCATTTCTTCATGCAGAACCCCCTTTTTAATACATTAGCCATTATCTCTATGCAAACAAGTTTCTTTATTATGTAATTCCCGTGTCTCTCTATCTTTTGTTCTTGTTTCTTGTTCCTTCTCCTCTCTTTTATCCCGCTATCCCCCTTCTCTATCCAGTTTGAATCCCTCTCTCTCTCTTTACCTTTCTGCTCTCTATCCTTCTGGACCTTTCTAACATGCCTAATTTCATAAATGTTCCCCTTTTTAATTACCTTCTTAAGTTTCATTTTTTTGACCATCCTCCCTTTCCTTTTATTTGTATTAATCTTTGTGTTAGTTGTCTTCTTAAAATGGCTTTCGCTTGCTGGCTCCCTTCTCCTCCCTTTTATCCTGCTCTCCCCTTCTCTATCCAGTTTGAATCCTCTCTCTCTCTTTACCTTTCTGTTCCTTTCCTTCTGAACCTTTCTAACATGCTTAATTTCATAAATGTTCCCCTTTTAGATACTTTCTTAGGTTCTGTTTTTTTAGCCACCCTTCCTTTCCCTTTTATTTGTATTAATCTTTGTATTAATTGTCTTTTTAAGATGGCTTTCTCTTGTGCTGGCTCCTCCCTTTCCAAGGCTCCTTCTTCTTCTTTATTCAGCATTTGAATGCCCATGTTTTCTGCAACAAGCCAAGTTAGTTCAGTCACTTCCTGTAGCAGTTCTTTCATACTTTTAAACTCCATTTTTAATTCTTTGGATGGCCACCAGAATTTTTATTTTCCTTATTTCTTCTTCTTTAAATTTTCTATGATCCTAACCCAGGTCCAGAGTCTATATCAATATCACCAATTAGTCCGGTAGTCTGTCTTTGTGTATTCAAGCTTTCACTTTCTATGAGTCTTGCGTCTCTTTAAAATGTAACAACTCAATCCACAAAGGAACAAGATAGTTTCTTTCTTCTTTAGCTTCCAATTTTTCTCCACAAAGTGGCACTTTCTGCACAGAGTCTTAACCCTTTCCTTTTATTTTGATATTCAAAGTTTTCCAAGCCCCAAACTTAAGTTCTTACGCTGGCTTCTTCCTTTCCCAGTTTGAAGCCCCTTATAGCTGTCAGAAATATTTTACTTATTTTTTCCTTCACTTGGAACTGCGCTGCTTCTGTTTCTTTTTTTAAAAACTCATCTTTATCTTAATCCGGGTGCCTTGATCTTACCATCCGATACTCCCGGTTCCTCTGCTGTCGACTTCTCTCTTTCCTCCTGCACCAATCTTAATCCCGTTGAGACCTTCTCTTCGAGGTGGCCATTTTTGACCACCACTTCTTAACGTCTTCGGAGGGAAAAGACCAGACCCAAAAGGGGGAGATGCGGCTCCCCTCACTCTGGCTGGCAGATTTCCCTTTCTCCGCCGCCCCTACGAGGCAGCTTCAGCCCCAAACCTTGCAGGATCGGGGCTCTCCGACGCAAGAGCCAGGCTGCGGTCGTGGACGATCACAAACCGCCGCCCGTTCTCGAGAAGGCTCAACCCGGAAGTCCCCATACTTCCTTTTTTTGTGAAATGGAAATGAGAATGTTTTTTGTAGCTTCAAGACTAATAGTATTTTGGAATGGGTTATTAACGGATGTCATTTTTGAGTACTCCTTTAAGTCTACTGATAGGAGCTCTGAGTAGTGTTCTACATTCTAAATCCAACAGACAAAAAATATTGTCTACTTCAAAATACTTCATAGAAGTCATGTAGTGTGTAAATGAACCTCGTTTATAGAAATCAACTTAATTGGATTATAAAAACTTTAGCACTATTGCCTCTTCTCCCTGGTTTATTGCTAAGAAAAAATGATGAGAAAGCCTTTCCTTTCTTATCTTCTGAAGAAATTCTTTATGCAAACCTTCCTTAAACTAGAATCATAAAATATATAAGTTGAAAGAGGACTTGGGCTTTAACTCCTGTAACTCAGAGCAAATGTATGTAGTATTAAGTTAGGAAAGATTGCTCTAAACAAATAGTTAAATATAGAATACATAATAATATAATTGGAAAGGACCTTGTAGGTCTTCTAGTCCAATCTTCTGCTCAAGCAGGAGATCCTATACCTTTCTGAACTAATGACTGTCTAATCTCTTATGTGTCCCTGAAAGAAACACTTTTATTGTCAGGCAAGGCTGCCAAAGAAAATCTCAAAGGTGAACTTAATTACCATGCAATTTTGCTGTTTTATAGGGAAACTATTCTCTCTCTCTCCCCTCTCTCTTTCTCTCTGTCTCTCTCTCTCCCCCTTCCTTCCCCCTCTTTCTCCTTCCCTCTCCCTCCCTCTCCCTCTCTTTCTTTGTGTGTGCGCATGTAGTATATATATATAGATAGATAGATAGATATAGATATAGATATAGATATAGATATAGATATATTCTTATATAATTCCAAGAAAACAATGCCAAGAAAGTGCATTTGGGTATTTTCTTTTGGAAGGGAATTAGATATCTCTCTAAACAGTTTTTGAAATTCATGAAATCATGAATTATTCATAGGGAAGGAAGCTCACCACAAGGGGAACAATTCTTGCATCTGGTATGCTGGGAAGGGAAGTTATCAATACCAGTCTATAACTTTAAGCTCTTCAGGCTTTCCTTTTTTTCTCCTATTCCAGAAAAATAGAAGTGCTACAAACTAGATAAGAAATTCTTCTTCAGTCAAATGTTGAAAATAAAACAGACCGTCTGGATAGATTAATGATACAGCACTTTAATGTACATCAAATTGAATCCTAAGTATAAAAATGCATGCACAGCTCAGAATTAAATTAATAGAATAATGTATTTTGAATATCCAATCATATGAAGATTATACCATGCAAGTACTGTCCCTTTGAATTTGAAGAAACATATTTAATCTATGAAATAGAAGCCTTAGATGGATATTATAGCATTTCTCAAATATCCCTTAAGATAGCTGTACAGAAATGGCCATTAGTTATTTCACTATAGATATTAATTAATTAGAGTAGATAAAATAGCATTCAGCACTAATTATTAAAGCAATGTTCCTGTGATGAGGACTACATCACTGTTTTGAGGTCAGGATTGTATGGATTCACTTTGAATTTAAAAAACATTTTGTCCCTTATTCCTTCTTTCAATGGTCTGAAATTGGGAAGAATGCTTCTTAATGCCTCACCCACCAAGACATCCAACCTTAAAAAAGGGAAACAAAATTTTTTAGACTCTCTTAACTCTAAGGACATCCTGGAAGCTGCCCACCAAAGCAAAAACCTGTGAATATTGGCCCTGTTTATTCAGGAAATCTCTGCAGACCAAGAAGACGAAGACGAAGAAGAAGAGGAGGAGGAGGAGGAGGAGGAGGAGGAGGAGGAGGAGGAGGAGGAGGATGGTCAAGACTTCATTCATCTCTGACCAAGAAATTAATGGACTTTGTCTCATTAAATATATTCAAGCAGAACCTGTGTAGGCTGCTCTATTTTTTCATTTATGTCTTATTATTTCTCTTTGCAATTATTCCACTTTAGTTTTTTAATTTCTTTGTTTCTTTTATGTCCATTTCCCCCCACTTCTAGGCTACCAAGTAATAGTTTGTCACATTTGGAACTATTAATAGTTTGTCCCGCATTCTGAACCTCTTAGCACACTTGTGATTTTCACTGAATTATTTCAATCTTTCATCTCAAAGAATCAGATCAATAATATTGTTATCCATTACTTTTCCATATTCACTTACGCTTAATCTATGTATTCAGGACAAGGGAAAAATTCCTAAGCAGATATTCATCATTGTTCAAATAGCTCATCTACTTTTTATGTATTGTTGTAATGGTGGCATGCAGGAATGACCTTGGGAGACAGGAGCTGCAGACTAAACAACTAAGCAAATTATTGATTGGTCTTCTATATATAATATTAAGAGCCATCCTCTTTTTATTAATGAATATTATAAATAAACACAAGAGAAGGCAATTTTAGTGCCAGAGTAAAGAAGCTAGTGCCTGACTTATTGTTGTTTTAACTTATTGCCATTGGTTTGACTTTCCAATGCAATTTACATCCCTGAAATTTCTTGTGGACTTAAAAATTTTAAGTCTTAAAATTTGAAATTATTCAATACTGACCCTGTTTAGTTTCTATATCATTCAGGTTCCTCTTCACTTGATTTGTCTTATTGTGTCTTTTTGAAGTACTCTTTGAAGTAAAAATCACAGTTTGCCAATTTTGATTTAATTGTTAATTATGGCTTTGCCTATAAAACTGATCTAAGAGTGGAAAAAAACAGGAAGAAGCACATAAACAAAAAATGCATCGATGTCTTTGGTACTGCATCAGCTTAATGACTTACTGTATATAGATAAATACAAAAAGGTGAATAAAGCTATGGTGTTTTATTTATTTATTTCGATTAAAGCTAGTCTAGACATATCTTATTTGAAGCCAATATTCATTTGATTTAAACTTGTAGGACAGTGAAAAGATTGTGAATGTCTATTTTTGCAGAATTATATTAATTTGGAGGAAGAAATCATTTGCCTTTTATGCTCTTTTCTGTCCATTGTTAAAAGATTATTAAGAGCCACTGTGGCACAGTGGCTAGAATGCAGTACTGCAGGCTACTTCTGCTGATCACCGGCTGCCAGCTGTTTGGCAGTTCGGATCTCACCGGCTCAAGGTTGACTCAGCCTTCCATCCTTCCAAGGTCGATAAAATGAGGACCCAGATGGTTGGGGGCAATACACTGACTCTGTAAATCACTTAGAGAGGGCTGTAGAGCACTGTAAAGCAGTATATAAGTCTAAGTGCTATTGCTATTCCTATTATCTATCCTCTACTAGTAGCCAAGTGTTATAGAAACAGAGACTTTGCTTGTTGAAACTAAAGTTTTTTAAGAAGTACAGGGATCATCATAGTAAGCTGATTTTAAGACTGATTTCAGGTGCCTTTTAAATAGTCCCATTGATGTTGAATGCTTTGAAGTAGGCTTAATTTTTTTTCTTCATTTAAGAAATATCTTCTTAATTTTAATTCCTTTTCCTACACTTGTTCACTACGATGTTATCAGTATGATTAGTAAATTAATAAAGAAAGTAAATACATATGCATAAAACCAGAATGTTCCTTTTTATAGAAGTGGTGACTTTTACTATTGACGGGGAAATTATTATTATTTTCTCTTAAGATGACTCTATCATTTTTGCTGCAAGGCCAGCTGTGCATAGAGCCCAAGGATTATCAACTTTGATTCTTTTTAATACATTGATATAGAGTTTGCAACATTTTATAATATATTAAACTTTTTTAGAAAAAGGTACTGCAGTGTCCCAGTGGCTCAGTGGTTAGAGTGCAGTACTGCAGGCCAATTTGTCTGCTTGCACTTTGGCAGTTCAAATCCCACCAGGCTCAAGGTTGACTCAGCCTTCCATCCTTCAGGTAAAAGGATGGGTAAAATGAGGACCCAAATTGTTGGGGGCAATATGCTGACTCTGTAAAACCGCTTAGAGAGGGCTGTAAAGTACTGTAAAGCGGTATAGGTCTAAGTGCTATTGCTGTTGCATGAATTCTCATAGTTAAGTTATATTTAGTATATTTAGCATTTTTAAAGCATCGTTATTTGGTAAAATTGCCCTAGGAAAGAAAGAGAATTTCAGCACTTTGACATTGTATCAAGCCTTTATTGTGCAATTCTTTTGTTGGAGGCCTTGAGCTGAACTCTAGGCTCATTTTTAGTGAAATAAACACACATAATAATAGTTTCTCATAGTGCAGCCACTTTCTTATTCTGCTATGTGTTTAATCATACCAACTTTTATTAGACTTTTTATTTTCTTGTTTCCTCTTAAATGCCTAAAAAGGAGGTGTGTGTTAAATACTTCGCCCTACCTGTTTTATTCTGCTGGTCTCAAATTTTACTTTACAGAAATGTCACGGAAGTAGTTCAGAAGGTTGGTTGTAATCTTGTTCCCAGGAGATTACTTCTTACAATAATTCTTAACTTTGCCATTTTGCTGCATGGAATATTACAATATATCAGGCTTTTAATGTGCCATCCTTCATCTTATAGCATCAACATATTTTGTCTTTTCCCCAGACTGCTTTCAGTTTGGATACTAAGTGCAGCTTGTTGAGTACATAAGGATGACTACTGCATTAGTAATGCTTCAGCATGAATGCAGAAAGGTGGGTAAGGGAGAATCATTTTAGATGTTAGTTGTTAACTGGAAACAGCCGAAGAGAAGAGAAAGACTGAAGAAAATCACAAAATGCAAGGATCTGCAAAGAGAAATAGAAGAACTATGGCAGAAAACAGCAAAGATAGTATCAATAGTAATAGGTGCCTTCGCTGCAATCCCAAAATATCTGGAGCACCACTTAAACACCCTTGGCATTGACAAAGTCACTTCAGTCAATTGCAAAAGGCAGTCTCACTTGAACAGCTTACATTCCATGACACCTTTAATACCATCAAACAACATTTGCCTAACTCAGATCCTTGGGAAAGACTCAGCAGGTGGATAAAAATGCCAAATCCAGTCTGGATAACTGTGTAACCAATCAATAATAATAATAATAAGCCACCTAACACTCAGAGTAACTGGATTACAAATTGCTAAAAATATTTAAAAACAACAAAACCAAAAAAGAAAAGAAAAGATGGAAGAAATTACAGAAATTACAAAACCAGATGGGAATAAAAAAAAGAGGCATCAATCATCCTCACTGCAGGCTTGCCAAAGTGCCTCAATGAATGACATTGTTTAGATAGGATAATATAACTTTATTGTCTATTTTTTTACTGCAAGCACATCGGCTTACATTAAAAATGAAATTCTATTGCCTGCTCTCAAGAGAAAGCATATATCTACTCAAAGATATACACAACACACACATACACATGCTATATACATACATATATATGTTTTCGTAGATTTTCACGGGTAAAGGTATGTAGGTCTTGGTGTATTTGGGTCTTGTCTTACACGGGACAAGACCCGAATACACCAAGACCTACATATATATATATATATCTGCACCATACATACATCATACACACACACACACATATTAATCACTGTCCATTTTGAATACATAAAGGTAACTTGAGAGTTCATAATGGAACTCAAAACTGTGACTGAATCTGGATGTTCTGCTTCGGATACCAGAAAGCCTTCTCCCAGAAGGTAACAAGGAAAACAGGTCACGAAGAGGATGTGTAGTGTCCCAGTCACTCCTGCGGACTCTGCTCAAGCATCACTTATGTGTTATGTCCTGGATAGAAGGAAATGAACTACCAATGGCCTTTTCTGTCATCCTCACCACTGCACCGCCTTCCTGTCTAAAGCAGTAATGCTTCCAAACCAGACAGTAATGAAATATAACAGTTGCTCTTTATCGTCCCTCTATAGAAAGTGGTAAGGACTGGGAAAGGAAGATGAACTTTTCTCATGTGACCCAGAAAATGTAGGCACTACTGAGCCCGCTTCACCATGTCTCACTGTTGAGTGACCAAGCTAGCCTTGAATGAACCAGAATACGCTAACCTTGCAAGATTGAATTGGCCAGACAGATGCTAAGGCAGACATGTGGTCCCTCAAGTAAATGCCCTATACCATCTAAAGCTTCATAGATACTAGTACTTTTAGTTTCACCCAGAAACAAAGTGGTAACCGGTTGTCATGCCCCCATCAGAGTCTCAATCTAAGGGGGAAGACGAACAGCTGACAGAGAGCGGGAGAATGACTCCGTTGGCTGTGGAGGAAACTGGGGAAGGGCAAAGTCAGGCTGGGCAGAGCATGGGAGAGGTAGAACAGGGGAGAGGGGTTCAGATGAAGACCAAGGCCCACTCCCTCCTCATTCTAGGGCACACAGGGAAGAACATAGAAGAGAGCAACGTGGGTGGCGTGACTTACGAGGAAGAAAAGGGCCCCAATTCTCTTCACAAGGCACACCTAGGGACCGAGTTTAAAGGAAAGGCAGTTGGGAGGGGCATTTGTCAGGAACAAACACTGAATTCATCTAGTGCTGAGAGCTGTGGCCTGCATTCCTGGCTTCTTCCTGACTGAATTGCCATGCTTCTGTGTGCTTATCTTGCCTTGCTGGAGTGATTGATTGCAGCCATTCTGCTTGCAGTGTTTGGACTGGAGTATCTGCAGCCAGAGGCTGCTGCAGGTTAGTGGGAGAACTTTTCTCCAGGTCGGAGAGTAAACAGGATGTTGGGCAAGTTGGAGCAAATAAAGGGACACATATCTGTTCTCTGGCTGTGTTGCCATCGTGCCACGCCCCAGGTCATCACACCAGTATAGCTCACAAAACAGAGGTATACATGAGGATATCCATATAATTACGATAGAGGAAGTAAAATGGCATTACTTATTAAATATGTATTATTTAATTATTTTTTAAGTAATTTATTGTATTGTGTTTTTACATTGTGAGCCGCCCTAAGTCCTTAGGGAGAGAGGGCAGCATACAAGTCTAATAAATTATTATTGTTGTTGTTGTTATTGTTATTGTTTGTTTGTTTATTATTTGATTTTTATTCAACCTTTATTACTTCATAAGTAACTCAAGGCGATGAACATACTTATCTAACATATCTGTCAATGGCCTTTCCTTGTCCCAGAAAGTATTTATATTTAGATTAACCTTTTTCCAATCAAGTGTACTGAATTATATTCCACAATTTCCCAGAACCATGACCAAAGACATCAAGTAGAAGAGGCTGAACTAGAACACATCTAATATGAAGGCTTCTTCCAAGGCCAACAATAAAAGTATTTTTAAAAGATTAAACATTAAAAAATAGAAATATATTTAGGCTTTCACCATACTGAACGTTTCCTCATGAAATGTTTTGGTAGGCATAGAGTAAGATGTAATTTGTAATTATATTTGCTGCAAAAGAAATTGGGAGCGATTCCTTACTTTTCTTTTTTGCATGTTTGATTTTTTTCCCTTTGTTTTTTTTTTTTTTTCTTTTTCTTTTATATTAATTATTTTGTGTATGTATTTGTGTGTGTGTGTGTATGTGTGTAAGGAGCACCAGGCTGTGGTAAGGCAAACCGATCAACATGAAGATAGAGTGTATTACCATAGTTTTAACCTGATGAAACAGAGCCTTTTCTGAAGGAAAGCCTCCTTTACTGTATGAATCATAATTGTATCTTTAATATTTCTTTTTCATAAAATTGATTATACTTTAATTAGTCTATTTTGCAATGTTATCTGGGAGGAATGTGACTCTGTGACTCCAAATGAGGTGGACAGAGTCATGGGGAGGATGAGTGCTGCCACGTGTTTGTTGGACACGTGTCCCTCCTGGCTGGTGTATGCCACCCACAACTCACAAAATTAACCTAGAAATTAGCATTCCACATAAATGTTGAAATTCTTTTAGGTAGGTTTTTTTTTAGAATTTCACTGAGAGTTAAAATTGTATTGCTAATCTTTTCACAGCCGTTTAATTAACACCATTTCCTATTCACTGCTGTTCAAATACTAATTTTGCTGGTTTTACATAAAAAAAGAAACTTGTCTTTTAACCAAACCAAAATGAAAAAATGACACTGCTTTCACACCAAGCAATCTTTTTATATTTACAAAATAATTTTCTTACTGTGTTCTAAATAAAAACAGTTGTTACATAGTTCAGCAGATAATACTTGCTTTGAAAAGGTAGCTATAATAAAATAGAAAACAAATGGTTTTCTATATTTAACCGTGCAAACATTTGCAGCATATTCAAGTGTGAAAGTAATATATGAAACTGTATACTTCCCATGTAAGATGAACAAATATTTACATCTGTACTAACAGAAGAGAATATTTGTAGCTTTAAAATGAAAGGTCCTTGGTGCTCTCTTGTTTTCTTACAGACATTTCATTACTATATTAGGTAACAGTAGTGCTACATAGTTTGGTAATGAAATGTCTGCAAGAAAACAACCAAGCTCAGAGAGCACCCCCCTCATTTATATTTATAAATATATACATTATAAAAATCTGAATTTTAAAAAATTGCCTTAGGAACAATATGACCTCCAGTTGTTATCTTTCTCTCCTCTATTAGCATATCAACAAAGGCTAACTTCTTCTGAGATGAAATGAAAAGTTAAACTGAAAATATGATTATTTTCATATTATTGTGGGAGTGTCTCCTGCCGGCATCATGCTCCGATCGCTCAGTACGCTCCCACAGGCAGGGCCTCCTTGGGGTACCATCGGCCAGACATTGTCGGTTGGTGGTACCTAGGGGTAGGGCCTTCTCTGTGGGAGCACCCACCCTATAGAACCAGCTCCCCTTGGGCCTTCATTTGGCCCCTGATCTCCGCTCCTTCCGCCGTGACCTGAAGACCTGGCTCTTTCAACAGGCTGGTCTGGACTGACCGGGGGGGGAGGGTTGTTTTAGAGTTATTTTAATTAATTTTAATCTTTTTTATCACTATGAGGCTTGTAATTGTTTAATTGTTTTTTAATGTAAATTTTTGTATTGAGTTTTGTATTGTTAGCCACCCTGAGTCCTTAGGGAGAGAGGGCGGCATACAAGTCTAAATAAATTAATAATAATAATAATAATAATAATAATAATAATAATAATGGTCAACACTGAAGATTCTGTCCAGTAAAACACACAAATGGCATCCACTTTCATCAATTTATTAAAACATGTTTCATATTATTTCAATCTATTGTTTTTAACATGGGAAAATCAGGAAATAGCAATAGCACTTAGACTTATATACCACTTTACAGTATTTTATAACCCTCTCTTAAGCGGTTTGCCCCCAACAATTTGGCTCCTCATTTTACCCACCTCAGAAGGCTGAGTCAATCTTGAGCCTGGTGAGACTGGAAGTGCCAAACTGCAGTCAGCTGGCAGTCAGCAGAATTAGCCTGCAATGCTGCACTCTAACCACTGCACCACTGTGGCTCAAATTAATATAAAAGTTTAAAAGCAAGTTTATACTCTCTACAAGAATCTGAACTACTAATAGTCAAGGGAAATTAGTGATAGGAATTCAATATAGGTTGGACTTAGATATCTTTTTGGCATGAAGGGTCTCAAGACTTATTTGAGCCCTCCCTTTCCTACAACTTTGTTTAATATAGTGTACTTCATGAGATGGAATGATGAATAATTTGAAACATGAGTAAAACTCATGCTGCAGAAAAGCATAGGAAAAATTAATCAGTGAAGTTAGACAGAAATGAAATATAATTACTATTAATCTGTATACCTTTGAATACTATTTGTTAATAATGAGAAAGTGGATGGAGAAACTATGCTAATAATGATAGAAAGGTAGTATTAAGAGTCTGTTGTGAGGTGTAAATGTTTGGTGAAAGACACTAGAATGGCCATGGATAAGATTGTGCTTTTGTTCACTTTGTTATATATACAAGAAGAGTTATATATAAGGGGAAACATAAAATCTAATTGAAAGCAGTGTAAATGGTTGCTTGAGTATTTAATCATTTAAATACCTAAATGGGTTAAATACTTAAGTTCTGTATTTATTTAAATGGGTTACTTTTGTTTAATGTGATAAAAAAAAGTAGGGTCAAAATTGTGTGGGTTCTGAGTAAATATGCTGAGACAAGAATGCTCAGAGGAAACCTCCACAGAGGCAGGGAGAGAAGGATTCTAACCTCCAGCATGCATGGACACTGGTTGTCTAAATCCATGCACAAAGCCCACAATCCTTGTCTCCTAACCTCCGTGGGGAGTCCTGCAGAGGCAAAGGAGAGGGATTTGAAGCTCTGAGCCTGTTACAAGCCCAGAGCTCAAAATCCCTCACTTCCTGCGGCTCCTTTTGCTTAATGACCCGTGAGATCACATAACGGCTGCCTCAGGGAATACTGGAACCAAGCTTGTTGAATGCAGTGGTCATGGTCACCTCAAATTTTATTTTATGTATTTGTTTATGTATTTGTTTGTTTGTTTATATGTTGCCTTTCTTACTTTTATAAATAACTCATGATGGAAGAAATCCCTAATAATCCTTCCTCATCCTAATTTTCCTAACTCTGTGAGATGGCTTAGGCTGAGAGAGTTACTCAGCTAGCTTTCATGCTTAAGGTGGGACTAAAATTCACTGTCTTTTTGGTTTCTAGCCTAGTACCTTAACCATTAGACCAGCGGTCCCCAACCTTTCGGCTTTGTGGACCAGCGAATGATTCCATGCAAGCAGCATGCGAGTGTGCTCATCTGCCACTAGTATGGCCTGGTTCTGAATGGGCTGCCATCTGGGGATTGGGGAGCCCTGCATTAGACCAAACTGGCTCTTTGACCACTTCAGTCAGTGCCAAGATTCTGGCCCCAACTGTGTTCATTAAGCAAGGCCTAGGTTGCTAACTGAGTTTAGGCATGAATGGTGGCTGGTGATTTTGGGCCAGTCACTCTCAGCCCAGCTAAACCTCAGAAGGTTTGTGATTGTGGGGAAGAAGGCAGGAATATTAGATATGTTCACTACTAAGAAAGAGGGGAGGGAGGGAGGGAGGAGGGAGAGAGAGAGAGAGAGGATAAAAAATGCATATCCCAAATTAAACAGCATGATGGGTATGTAGACATGTATTGAATTCAGTAGGACATACTTAAGTAAATATACCGGGGCTCAGGTGTATTATACTATAGATGATGATATCCATTTCGTTGTGTTCAACTCTGTGATTCTAATGGCCAGGTCTCTCCTCCTCTTCCAATCTTGCATTGATTGTATTAGATTCTGAGAAATTAATTAATTAATTAATTACTTAATTAATTTGTCAAGTGATTATAAGATAACAGGTATAAGTATAAACATAGTTATGAATACATGAAATGGATACATATAAAAAAAACAATAGGACAGGGACGGTAGGCACGTTGGTGTGCTTATGCGCCCCTACAGACCTCTTAGGAAAGGGGTGAGGTCAATAGTAGACAGTCTAAAGTTAAAGTTTTTGGGGTTTGGGGAAGAAACCACAGAGTCAGGTAGAGTATTCCAGACATTGACCACTCTGTTGCTGAAGTCATATTTCCTGCAATCAAGTTTGGTGCGGTTTACCTTGAGTTTGTATCTATTGTGTGCTCTTGTATTGTTATGGTTGAAGCTGAAGTATTCATTGACAGGTAAGACATTGCAATATTTAATTTCTTCTGCAGTTCATTTCATTTTAAGATTTCTTCCTTGTCTGAGGTTATTTTTGTAACACTAACATTACCCAACTATCAGAAATATTGTATGAGTCAAATTTGGGGAAAAGAGAGGGAGGATTTTAGTATGACTGCTTTTTATAACAATGTGTCTAAAACTGCATTAAATCTCAATTGTTTTTTAAAAGGTTGAGATGAAGCCTCAGTAACAGGACACAATAAAACCAAAATAAATTAAAGAGACATAATCATTTTTATTTATTTTAAGTGGTGCAATTATAATTTAGGACCGTGTATTTTAAGGGTGAATGAATATTTGATAAGATATATGACTGAATAAAATAATTCTTAGTAAAGCAATTCTGATCAAAATATTAAAAACCTACATTAGCTTCCAAATGTCTTGCAGGGAATAAAAAAAGAAGTGTAATAATTTGTTCATACTTCCTAAATATGATGGCCTTAGGCAGCTCACTGGAGGGAATCAAATAAATTAATTAACTTGCCTCTATAGCAAGAAATACTCTTTTAAAGAGTATAACAGGACATTTCTCCAAAGAATTTTTGCCATTATAGTATGATAGGAAAAAGCTACAATAGAGATAATTCACAGTTCATTTACTATATGTTGCTGACAAAGTATTATCATTTTAGTGTTTCAGGCAAAATGTTTCATGCACTGCTGTTCATATAAATAATACAAATTGTATAACCTAGAATCAAAGTGACTTAACAATTCTTAAATATCAGGAATAGGAATGTACTGTCTTAGAATGAGTAAAGTTGACTTGAAATGTTTCCTTGAATTAAAACTGCAAAGTTCTGGCGTTTTTTAAAATATCTTCTCTAGCCCATGAGTAGGATAGATAGAAGTTTTTAGTTGTTCTAGTTAAAGTGCTATTTTTCCTTTATTCTCACTTCAAGTAAAGGCAGCCTCAAAGTGCATCAAATTTCTTAGGTTTTGTCGCATTCCTAAGAGGAAAGATGGTTGACTACAGGTAGTCCTTAACATATGACTGGTGACATAGCGATGATTCAAAGTTATAACAGTGCTCCCAAATCTATTTATGACTGTGTTTAAACTTACAACCAATGCCCCCACAGCCACTGCAATATTCTCATGGTCTTTCTCTTTACAACTGACTGCAGGGACATCTTGGCGGCCCTCCTGCCTATATCTCCCAACCCCTGGGTACCCGCAGGTCTTGGGCTTGCTTTCTACCAGCCAATAATCCACCCAGGGGAACCTCAGGCTGGCTACAGTGGATGTGAAGTAGCCCCTATAGGGGGCTCCATTTTTAGCGAGGCTCCATTTCAAGGAGGTTCCATTTTTGCTTTAAAAATGGAGCCTCCTTAAAAACAGGTCTCCAAAGATTGTGTCTGTAGAAAAGTTGAGCCCCGCGTAGGCTGAGCACCTCTCAGAAACTGCAAAAGACAAAAAGGTAAGTTGCTGGGTCCTGAGCTGGTTCAAGAGCTGGCTGAATCCTGCACATCCCTGAATAGCTGAAGAGTAGCTGAGGGGGAGAGCAAACTCAAGGCCTATGAGGAAGGAGGCTCAACGTAATGGGCAGGCTCTATTACAGTTGTAACTCATGTATTACTTGTGATAAGTGATAAGAACTGATGTAAGCTGTGGGGACTGCAAAATCATGACATCATGCTAGTCATAAGTTTTAGGCAGTTCATGAGTGAATGAAGAACATTAATTCTGTAGCACAGTCATTAAATAAAAATAAACAAAATAAATTGATCCTTGCTAATTCTAAATACTGATGCTTTTCCTATTTTGCAGCAAGTTTTTTAAGCTGCTACTTTGCTTCCAGCAACAATTCAAAATGCTGGATGTAAATTACAGCATAAATTAAAAGTGGGGAAAAAAAATAAGATTCCTGAACGTTTAATTTCTCTAGGCAGTAACTTTCACACCATGGTGATGTCATGGCCTATACTTTCATTCTGGTGTCCAATACAAATATATTAAATCCCTTTGCATTTCCTTGTGTGTTCCAAAATTTTAGAAACACTTTCTCTTACATATGTCAGCTTTTAGAGTGTGTCTGTCAATAGCCAGCTAGTAAGGTAAGAAGGAAGTTGTTTTTCTGACATTTTTCTTTAAAAATTGTTAAATTGTGTGCTAAACAGATTTTCCTTGTGATTGTCACAATCAGAAAGCATCACTTTCTTTCTGCTCATTAAAGGGGTTTAATTTGGAGGAAAATCCATTTTCAAAGTTTATTCGAATTTATTCTGTACTCTGAAATAGTTTAAGACAAAATTAAATCCGGATTGGCAAAATGTTATCTTGCTGTTATTCCAGTTTTAAGAAAATAAAAATTTGGCAAGCACAAAAATGATGCTAATAATATCATTTTGAAACATCTTTTTTATCTTTTTTCATCAGTTGTTTTCTTTACTAGGTTAAAAAAATCTTACTTTCCACCACCCCAAACCTCTTGGGTATATTTAACAATAGCAAGTAATCACACTAATTTGTTTGTTGATTTGATTATGTATCCATACAAACATATAATGAATGGATTCAAACAAAAAGTATATTCTGAGCAGCTTTCTTCTTGATTGCCTTTAATGCTTAGAAAGAAGCTACTGACTTTTATGTTCACAGCCTTATATAAGTGGGTAAACAAGCTAAGGAAGACAACATTTAGATTATGGTTTCCATCCAAACAAGCAAATATTTGCAAACCAATAGATCTTCACTTGAAGCTTGCTAAGGTTTGTTCACATTGTCATCAACTTGAAGTGATGTACAAATGAGGACATAAAAGCTATTTTGCACAGTAAATTGGGATGTTCTTCATTCCAGGCTATTCTGTAGTAAATATTGCCAAAGCCATTGGATTTACAAGTACATAAGTATGTAATGGGATTAAAGCCTCATTATATTTCTTCCTCTCTCTCTCTCTCTCTCTCCTATGTCTCTCTTTCCCCACCACCCACGTGCGTGTGTATGGTAATACAATTTTAGGACAGAATTTGGAAGGTTAACTAATCTAATTTGCTGCTCAGTACAAATTTTGCAGTGGAGAGTGTTGTTACAGTTATCATTATAAGGACATTTATTTTAATGTTTAAATCAAATCCATTCCCTAACATTAAGTCTAGGCCTGTCCACTGCAATAAATGAGAATGATTTTACTCCAACGCTTGCAGGAAAAACATTCAGATATTTGAAGAGTACAATCATACAAGCATCTCCCCAGGAAATTTAAAGGACCACAATTGGGACCAGAATTTCTTTTCCTACACAAGGAGGTTGTTAAAGGGGTCATACTAAATTTTATGAGGTTTTTTTTTTGCCACAGTTAAGTGAATCATTGCAGTTAAGTGAATCATATCTGGCTCCCTCCATGGACTTAGCTTGTCCACAGCCGGCTGGGAAGGTGCAAATGATGATCTCATGAATCTGGGATACTGTAGCCATTCTAAATACATTCTGGTTGCCAAGCATCCAAATTTTGATCCTGTGACCATGACAATGTGCAATAATTGCAAGAGTGAGGGAAGGTTATAAGTCACTTTTTCAGTGTATTGTAACATTGAACAGTCACTAAACTAATGGTTGTAATTTGATGGCTACTCTCTTGGCGTTCCAGAAGGTTGTTAATGGGGGCTGCAATGGTTTATGTTTTAAATTGTTTTAATTGCATTTCTTGTTGTAAGCTGCACAAGGTCTGTTGGAACAGGCAGCCTGGTTAAATGTAATTAATTAATAATTCTACATTTATCATGTTGATGAAAACTTTTCACCCTGCAGATCATTGGCATACTGCTTTAACATAATGCTACTCCCCCATCCTTTTCTGTTGGTTCTACTCGTTTTAAAGAAAATCTTAAAAACCTCAAACCAAACCATGAGTCTTTTCCTGCTCAGTCACATTGATATATGTCACCTTATATGTACTGTTTTAAGTGAAATTTCAGCATGGAGTGGTAAAAACTTTTTTCAAATCAGCTGAAGTATATTATGTTTTAGAAGATTTGCATGTTCCACTTTTCTGCTTCCCTGCTGTATTTATTTTAAATGTCTAACTCTTCCAATCTCATGCTACTTATATTTAATCTTTTAAAATATTTATTGTTGAATTGTGTTTTGGATTGTGTTTTAATTGTGAGCCGCCCCGAGTCCTTGTGGAGAGGGGGCGGCATACAAGTCCAATTATAAAATAAATATTAATTCCTCTAAAATTTTGCTCCCCAGCTGGCTTGTGAAGAACTTAGTTTAAGGATCAAGTATGGCAAGTTTTCTGCCAAAGATTCTATGTATTTTATCGGAGATGAATTGATTTAATTTTAAATAAATAGCCATAGGGTTAAGCTATAACGCATAAATATTATGAATATTAAAGCTCTGTAAAAATATTCTAAGGGTAAAAAGTTCTGACCTTGAAGCATCATATTGATCTCATGAGAAACAGAAAGTTCGACCATCTAGACCAGTGGTTCCCAAACTTTTTCAGTCCACCGCCCCCTTGGTGCTACAAACTCATCCTCAGTGCCCCCCACCCAGGGGTGGGATTTAAATTTCTGTGGGTGTGGCCTAATTTGAGGGCATAGCTTGCTGTTCATGTGACTGGGTAGGCATGGCTTGCTGTTCATGTAACTGGGTGGGTGTGGCTTGCTGGTCACATGACTGGGTGGGCGTGGTTTGGTGACTGGCGAACCAAATACAAGCGGTCCTCACTTAATGGCCAGTTGCTTAGCAAGTGTTCTAATTTATGACTGGCCACCCCAGAGCTACTTGACCTGTTTTTGGAGTTTTGACAGCCATGCACACACATACACACACACTCCCTTCTAACCCTGCTGGAGCAGGTCATTGGACTAGAATCGGCAAAGCATCTCTGATTAGATTCTAGTAGAATCTAATTTAGCCTGCTGCACTGGAGGGACCTGCCCGCAAGTCCAAGCGGAACAGTGCACCAAATCAATGGGGTGAGCCTGAGAGAGGGAAAGAGAGAGAGAGAGAGAAGAAAGAGAGAGGGAAAGAGAGAGAGAAAAGAGAGAAGGAAGAAAAGAAAGAGAAAAGGGAAAGAAAGAAAAAGGGACAAAGAAAGAGTGGGGGATGGAGGAGGGAAAGAGAGAGACAGAGAGAGACAGAGAGACCTGATGCATCAGATTGAAATGAGGCCTAGTTTAGAGGCCCTTTTCCACATTGAAACATCTTTGACTTCTATTAATTAAAGGTTTTGTGGACGAAACATGGCCAAGACTATCAGGAAGCTCTCATATTTTGTTGAGGCTTTAAACAGGATCCAGTGGACCAGACCTCCACTCCAAAAAATTACTTTTCCCCAATGTATTACAGTGCCAATTCTGAAGAAGGCAAAACCAAAATGTACTGGTAAATTACAAGGAGAACACACAAAACACACACACACACACTCCTTCTAACCCTGCCTCCCTCCTCCTTCTTGAGCTTTTCTGTCCCTTCCTTCCACCACTCTTTCTCTGTCTGTCGCCATTTTTCTTTCTGTTTCCTTTTCTCTTTTGCTCTTTTCTTTTTCTTTTCCTTTTTTTGCTTTCTTTTGCTTTCTCTTTTCCTCTCTTTCTTCTTTCTCTTCCTTCCTTCCCTTCCTTCCTTTTCTTTCCTTTCCGCACTCACTCTCTTTCTTTCTTGCCGGCTGACATCCCTGCACTCTTCCCTATAGGCTCTCGGCTTCTCTGCCTCTTTCTCTATGGCCAGCTCGGCCCCGCAAGCAGGGCCTGCAGGCTCTCCGGGTGTTTCCTCTCTCAGCTTCAATTCAGTAGCCAGCTCCTGTATCGTCTCAGGTCACTGCCTCGAGGCAGGCACTGTGGGCGATGTTTTCAGGAGAGCTTTCCTCCACTTTTCAAATGTCCCGCTGCCGCTGCATTCGAGGCAGGCATGTCGGGAAAGTGGAGGAGAGCCAGAGTGACTTTGCTCTCCTTTTCAAATGTCCCACCGCCACTGCGTTCAAGGTGAGGCCCCGCAGGCTCACCCAATTGACTGCTGCACACTCCAGTGCAAATGGGGTGAGCCTGCAGGGCCTCACCTCGAACGCAGCGGCGATGGGACGTTTGAAAAGGAGAGCAAAGCCACTCTGCCTTTCCTCCACTCCCGCCGCCACTGCGTTCGAGGCAGGCAGGTTGGGAAAGTGGAGGAAAGCTGGAGTGGGCTTGCAGAGTGTAACTCACCTAGATAAGATGGTGGTAGGCAGGCAGAGCGGGCTGGCTGGTGCTGGTAGCGATGGCAGGCGGGAAAATGGGAAACAAGCACACATGCACTACATAAGGAGTGACTGGGCAAATGCTGTCAGCTATTGTTGCACATGCATGCGATGTCGTACATGCGTAAAAAGGACTGACAGCAGAAAATGGAGGAGAGGGCAGGGCCAGCCAGGGGCCCTTTTTACTGGTTCTTCAACCTACTGGAATGGTAACAACCAGTTCTTGTGAACTGGTAAAATCTCACCCCTGAATTGTGCCCTGCAAGGGGCCCACCTCCAGCGTCCTCCTGCTGCCTCTTAGCGCCCCCCTGCCAGCCCCCTTGCCTCTTAGCGCCTCACTAAGGCATCCCACCCTCCCCCAGGGGGCGGTACCTCCCACTTTGGGAACCACTGCCCTAGACATAAAACTGAAGTGGGAATGGCTGTTTGAAATTAGAGCAAAATATTTCAGGTCTCTAATTTTTAGGCTATAAATGATGACGAACATTTCTACATGTCGTAATTCTATTCTGTGCCAAATTTTAAAAAAATGGCAGAAACGTGAGACAATTTCTTAGAGAAAGAAATTATCCTATGGCTATAATGTCATTATACAAAAAGGTATTTAATGCGTATTCTTATTAACTTTAACTTTGGGGAAATAATATATGTTCTTAATATTGATCTTTTAAATGTCAGAATAATAAAACCTGTTGAGTACATTTCTTCTTTTTTCATTTTTACTTTTTTTCCACTTTCAACCTGAAAAAGCAATATGGGAGAATTACTTCATTTTTCCAACTTTTTTCTGTTGAATAGGTAGATACGCTAATATGAGAAATTGTATAGGAATTCAGGATTTGTCCATAGCTTGTCAATGCCTATTAAGTGCATCAAAATCTTTTTTTTAGAAAAAAGGAAAGGAAAGATCATTGGATAGTACTGCCATTGCTGAGCAGCAATAATATTGTAAGATATTAACATTCTTTTCTTTACAAACAAGGAAACATTCATAAAAGAGATATGTTTGTAATAAGGACTGATAACAACTGTCAATTTCTCCCTTTTCTGTTCTTGCTAATTGAAGTAGCAGGAAATAAAATTCATTAGCAAAGGACGGATGCCCTTTTAAGAATCCAGTTCTTTCATTTTTACTTGTAAAAGCTTTAGTACTTCTCCACTTTCAGAGGCGTTTAAGAAAGAGCCTGTATCTTACACGACTTTTTAAAATAAAACTGAGAAAGGACAAAACATTCTGAAGGAGAGTTTGGGATGAAAGGATTTAATCTACTCTTAAGTTTATTGTAGAAAGGTTTTTAATTATGTCTTACTATTGCTGTTTCATTTGTACTTTTCTTTTTTACCATATCTAAATTCTATAAAAATATCAATGATAGATATTTACATTGACATTTAAAGTTCTGGTATAGGAAATGCCTTTTTTATCACTTTTGGGTTAATTGTCCTGTTTCTTTAACTTATTTTCAAGTTTTTTAAAAATAGCAGAGTATAATTTTAGTCATAATAATCTACTTGTCAGCTTTGGAAGCCATATTAGCACCAGACACTTCCACACTGCCACATTCTTGAGCCTGGGAAAATGGGTGGGGGGAATTTCTTGGAGTGTATGTGGTTAGACATAATAGCATTCTTCTTCTAAGTCAAGGTCATGTTATTCTGCACCTGGTTGAGGGGACGTTTCAAGTTGGGATGGATGGTGATTGGGGCATGTAATGCGATGAAGGGTGCAGGGGGTGGATTTGTAAATTTTTTACTTATTGCAAGGAAACCCTGAACTTCCAGATTCGGTATTTCCCAGATGCACCAGGATTAGATCAAATTGTTTTTTGGGGTGATAGACTATCAGGAATGATAAGGACTGTAGAATAAAATGAATAATCAGACTTTATCCTGCAAAATGGCAACAGCAAAACTAATTCTGTTTTTTGGTCAAGAAAATGGAATGATTCGTCTAGGAACTGAGTTTGATTAATGATGAAAGAGATGACGGCATTACAACTTTCATGTTAAGTATTAGATTAGAAATTGGCATGATAATAGGTGTTAAAAGAATTAATAAGTACATGGTACTGTCAGGTCAATAAAGCATGCAGAAGTATCAAGAAAAATCCAGGAACCAATTCACTCTCAACCTTGGAAGACTATATGGCAGAGGTGGTATTCAGCAGATTCTGATCAGTTCTGGAGAACCAGTAGTGGAAATTTTGAGTAGTTCAGAGAACTGGCAAATACCACCTCTGACTGGAGATTTTACAGTAGCCTTTCCCTGCCACGCCCACCAAGCCATGCCCACAGAACCGGTTGTAAAAGAATTTTGAATCCCACCACTGCTATACGGTCACTTTGGCCAAGTCACTCACTCTCAGTGCAGCTTTACTGCCCAAGGTTTGTGGGGTGGGGGGGATAAGAAGGGGGTGCATGTACAGCATCTTGCATTCCTCTAGGAAAGGCAAGATATAAATGTAACAGTCTGCATATACAACAAATGTAACTATATGTTAAAGAGTTTTCCATGTCCAAATAGTATTTTCTTTCCAACCAATAACATTCTGTCTTTTTTTTCTAGCTTATATAGTACATTGATATATTTTTAAAATTGTGTTTTCCCTATGATGCTTAATTTAATTTAATTTAATTTAATTTAATTATTCAATTTAATTTATTAGATCTACTATAGTCAGGAAACTCTATTATCCTGGAAGGCTAATAATATATATTTTTACTATCAGCTTTACCTTATGATGAATATTATCAAACGTTGTCTAGTTTTATAATGCAAACTGACATGCATAAATTATTTGCTACCATATTTAAAAAGATATTGATCTATAGTTTGAACAACAAGTGCAGTTTTTTTTAGACTTTAATGTATGATAAATCTCAAAACAATGGAGGGAATAACAAAAAGATTATATGTTTTATTATAGACAACAAAACAAGATCAGTGCAGTTGCATTTGTGATTGCACTGTCTATAAGCAGTCAGTCATGTGATGTTTTGCCTAATGTCCACATTACTTAATGAAGGAAATTCCTATCCCAATTAGGGTCATTAAGCAAGGACTAGCTCTCTTATGGGTTTTGACTACAACGGGGTTGAGTGTGTCTTCTACAAAATAAAAGCAGGCAGTACTTACTCTAAAACAATTTTAATACATATGAGAAAAAAAAATATTCTGTATATATTATAATTAGAGAATATGAAATATCTATTACATTACAATATGTGAAATTGAAATACATTTTTATTGTATTGCAATATTTATTTATTTATTTATTTATTTATTTATTTATTTATTTTATTAATTGGATTTTTAACCCGCCCCATCTCCCGAAGGACTCGGGGCGGCGTACAATCATAAAACAATACAAAATATACAATTAAAAAATTATTAAATGAGAAACCCAATTAAAAGCTAAAAACAATAAAACCATCGTCTAAAACTCCCCTCCCCACCCTCAGCCCAGGTCAGCACATTGGAACAGCCAGGTGTTGAGGCCCCGGCGGAAGGAGTGGAGGTCAGGGGCCACCTGAAGCTCCAGGGGGAGCTGGTTCCACAGGGTGGGTGCTCCCACAGAGAAGGCCCTGCCCCTAGGGGTCACCAGCCGACATTGTCTGGCTGACGGAACCCCAAGGAGGCCCACTCTGTGAGAGCGCACAGGATGATGGGAGACAGTTGGTGGCAGCAGGGTCTCCCGTAAATATCCCGGTCCTAAGCCATATAGTTTTAAGAAGAGGTAATGGGCAGAGGTGAAGGGAAAAGGATGGAGTATTCCTATTTAATTGAGGATTTTGGATTAAGTTAAAATTACCAGCATAGACTGTATTGCATACTAAGGGTTTGAAAAATATAATTTAGAAAAATATCTATGGAGTATTTCAACAATGTTCTGTATAGGCTACCAAAATTAATCAGAGCAATAATAAGGGCAATGACTATCTTTGCACTCAAGAAAATAAAGACTCCAAATTTGTTTACAACTTGACTAATTTGTATTACATTTTTGCTTCATTTATGAGGGAAGGCAGATTCTTCCAGTGCTGATTTTCAAAGTGTCAGTGTCAAGTTAACTAGCCTGGCCTACTTAAAGATTGTTACTAAGGCAATCACAACTGTTTCACTCCAAAACAAAATCATAATACAACTATTGTGCTGCTGCCCTATTTGTTACAGTATCAGCCTATTCAGGGATTATTTGTAATAGGAAACACAGAAAGAGATTTCAATTTACAGTAAAAAAATCTATCTTTATATATTTTCCAATTTTTATTCTTTTTAAAAAGGTTTCCTATTTCATGATCACCAAATAATTTCAGCTCATGACGCTTTTATATACACCTTTATAATATGCATATTTTGGATAATATCAAAATGTACACCTCTAATATTTCTGAAAAAAACTGTTTAATTTTATGTATGCTATATTGAAGTAATTATCTAGTGTTCCAGAAAACAAATCTGTGTTGTCATGGATACAAACAGGAGGAAGCCTACCTTATAATAAATTTATAAGTTTAACTATTTTTAGTTTGTCTCTTTTTTAAAAAGAGACATTTTTTTTAACATTGGCCATGATTTTCTAAGTAAGCCTAGATCGATAAGGTCTTCCAATCCATATCTCCAACTATATTTTTACTATTACTAAAATAACATTTTAATCCTTAACTGTAATTTTGATAAATCACATTTAAACTATAAGGGCTTTATGGAGGAACAAATATAATGTCAACAAGAAGCATTCTGTGAATGTCTACATTCTGAGAGTAGTTACACAGTAGGAAATCCTAGGGCTGCACATTAGGGTGGGAAATCCAGAAACCATTTTAGAAGAAGACATTGGCAAGAGGCTTCCATATTACCAAGAAAGCTACACAGCTCTTTTCTTGTAGTCACAAAATGTCAGACTCAGATCAAACTTTATATTTAATTATTAGCTTAACCATGAAGTCTAATATTTAAACTTTATCTCCCAAGTGCATCATAAAGAACCAAATAATGCCTTAAGTAACAAATAAGAAGTCTATGGAAATTTTCCCAATAATCATTTTCTGAAACTGTTCGGTCATATAGGAAAAGACCTGCCACAAAGCAATCCAGTTTACTGGGTTCATGGTGCATAAGGGGCCAAAACAGTTCTGAACAGGCGAGGAACAATCCAGATAATGTATATTTTGCATTGGTGTAATTGCTTAGGATAAAAAGCCTCATTCAGAGGAAGATATGACTGGAAATATTCCCAGTAATAAAACATCCTGACAAAAGAGTCTATATTACTGCCAAGTGCTTTTCTTAATGGCTTCCCTGCAGAATGTAGGTTTTCATGGCTGTGTTTATTGATAAAACTACTTCTAAGTGATGAGCAATGCATTTGTGAGAATGAATGCATACTGCTGGTTTCTGAAGAATTTGAAATCAAATTCAGAAATAGATGTCATGTTTTTGTATATTGTCCTGTTCTTTTCACGTTCTTTAATTTTGCATTCTACATAACATCCCCTTATATCCAACATAAATGTCCCCACACTCACAAATTATATGTTTCCATGTTGTTGTTTTTTTGGTACTATACCCTTGTTAGAGAGTAGGCACTTAATTTTATCCACCATCCCAAATTTTACTCTATACTTATTTATCCAGTATTTTTCTTCTTCTGTCAATAATCCTGAAATATATGGAAAGTTTGCACAATGTTTATACTCTTTCCTTGTTCATTCTTACATTTTTTTGTGCCAATTAGATTTTTATAAATATATAGATAAACATTATAGAGCACTGAATTTCTTTTGGTTCAGTACGGTAGTTAGATAGCTTATTTTGTGTCCTATTTATGAGTGACCTAATAAACTGATGTTTCTAGGTATGTCACATCGTTTATACGTGTCTGCTTTTTTATATATTTCGTGATTTTGATAACCTTCATTAGTATGCTTAACCTACCTGCATCAGGGGAGGAGTTCCCCATTTTTTGCTGTATCTACTAGAAGGAATAGCATGTGTTTGTGTACATGTATGTATACTTTCATATTTGCATGACAGAAAGTGTTGTTTGTAAAAATGTAGAAGAATTCATGTGAATAGCTCACCTCACAGTAAGCTATAAGCAAATAATTTTATTTGGTTGTGTTAGTATGCTTCCCCCCCATCCTGTCCCTCCTCTTCTTTGGCTTTTGGCAGGTGCATACATACATTTATAAGCACATAGACATGCACTTGCACCTTTTTTGTAGGCAAGATTGACTTTAAATTAATATGAACTATACAAAAATGAAGAATATGAACAACGGGGCATATTACGAATATGGCAAGTATTAAACAATATTTATAAAATTCAAATTAAAAATTCCTCGATTTTTTTTTAAATCATGAAATCCTTCCAAAGTAAAATATATTGCATCAATTTTCCCTAGTAAAAATAACATTCAAAAACTAGAAACTGGCCAATGTTCAATATTTTTGTCTACAATTCAACTTTTTCCTACTTCTTCTTTGTTAGGAATAGTCATCTAAAATACCAGTTGGCTGCTTTTTAGACAAATTCTGTAGTCACACCAAAAATCTATCAACTTTGACTTCCCGTTATAAATACCAAAAAAGTGTAAATACTGATATCATTGTGGGTTAGCATAAAAGAAGCTGAATTCCTTATTTCATTTACAAAGAAGTAACATGTTATGAAACAGTTTGCCAACTGTCCTGTAAGATTGTAGTAGACTTACTGCGAATTTGACATCATAGAAAAGAGTAGTATTAAATGTTTTCAAATGGCTTTCTTTTTCCCTTTTCCAGATTTAGGGGATCTATCATCTAAAGCTGAGAATGGAAATGGGGATCTTTAGCCCCTGGGAGGTTCCAGGCACACTTTTGACCAGCTTCACATAGCTGACAAAATGGCCAAAAAGTATAGCATTGTTCTTCAACCCAGAATCACCAAATTTCAACCATTTTCATGTACTAGGCATATCCTTCTTGTTTTCCAAAGCTCTATATATTTTCAGCTCAGAAGTATGTAATATTATTTAAAAGATGTTGCTCTTAGAGTTATATTGTCATACTTTTGCTTACAATTTTGACCCAGTGATCCTACATTGTATTAATTGTTGTAAGAATCAAAATATATGAAGTCTGAAAATTCTTGTGTTATTTCTTTTGAGATCTTTGAAGAGAAATCTCTTCAAATCCAGATACTCCTCAACTCACGACCACAATTTAGCAGAGAATTTATGTTGCTGAAACATTTGTTAAGTGACTTTTGCCCCATTTTGTGACTTTTCTTGCAACATTTGTTAAGTGAATCACTGCAGTTGTTAACTTAGTAACACGGTTATTAAGTGAATCTGGCTTCCCTATTGGTTTTGCGTGTCGGAAGGTTGCAAAAGGTGATCACATGATCCTGAGACATTGCAACTGTCTTAAATATGAACCAGTTGTCTAATATGTGAATGTAAATCACGTAACCATAGGGATGCTGCAAAGGTTATAAGAATGAAAAATGATCATAAGTCTCTTTTTTCAGTGCCGTTGTAGCTTCGAACAGTCACTAAATGAACTGTTGTAAGTCGAGGACTGCCTGTATAGCTTTTTATGACTTCACTTGCATATAGCATATCACATTCCTTTAAAATATTACATAAGGATTTAGCAAAAATTATTTGCTTGTTTAGATACGTGACATTTTTCCAGATTTCCTCCCAGGTTTTTAAACAGGTTTATCCCCAGTAAACATGCTTTCTCTCACACGAACAAAGTATTTTACTTTTCTTTTCTTTTTCTCTTTACAACAGTAATCCATAGAATAATATAGCAATAGCAGTAGCATTTACACTTATATACCACTTTATAGTGTTTTACAGCCCTCTCTAAGCGGTTTAGAGTCAGCATATTGCCCCCAACAATCTGGGTCCTCATTTTACCCACCTCAGAAGGATGGAAACATTGAGCCTGGTGGGATTCGATCTGCCAAATTATGGTTAGCTGGCTGTCAGTAGTAGTTTGCAGTACTGCACTCTAACCACTGCGCCACCGAGACTGTAATATCCTAATTAATTGAGTTTATGCAAAAGTTGAATTGAGTTTAAGTAAAAGGTTATTCTACGGACAGTCACTCATGCACTCGTCACCTCCCGACTTGACTACTGCAACAACCTCTACATGGGACTTCCCTTGTGGACCACCCAGAGGTTGCAGCTGGTGCAGAATGCGGCCGTGCGGGCTGTGTTGGGGGTGTCCCGATACTCCCATGTTACACCCCTCCTGCGTGTCCTGCATTGGTTTCTGGTTGCCTTCTGGGTAAGATTCAAGGTGTTGGTAACAACTTATCCTACATGGCTTGGGTCTGGGGTACTTGCGGGAGCATCTCCTGCCGGCATCACGCTTCAATTGCCCGGTACGTTCCCACAGACAGGGCCTCCTTGGGATACCGTCAGCCAGACATTGTCGGTTGGCGGTGCCCAGGGGCAGGGCCTTCTCTGTGGGAGCACCCACCCTGTGGAACCAACTCCCCTTGAGCCTTCGTTTGGCCCCCGATCTCTGCTCCTTCCTCCGTGACCTTAAGAACTGGCTCTTTCAGCAGGCCAGTCTGGACTAACCAAGGGGAGGGGTGGGTTTGTTTTAGAGGGTTTTTAAATTTTAATTGAATTTCAATTCTTAGGCTTGTATTTGGTTTAATTTCTTTTTATTGTAAAATTTGTAATGAGTTTTACATTGTTAGCCGCCCTGAGTCCTTGGGGAGAGAGGGCGGCATACAAGTCTAATAAATTATTATTATTATTATTATTATTATTATTATTATTATTATTTATTTATTTCTGAGGAAAAAGTGTTGCTTAACAGTAAAAGACTGCCAATTGTGACTGCTAACTGTTTGGTAATTTTAATGCTGGATTTAATTTCTAAAGCACCAAAATGTCTTTCAAGAGTATAGTAAAATTGGTTACAGCTGAATCCTTGAGGATTTTCCAAGAATAGTTATAACTGAAGTAATTACTCCTCAATTCTGTAGTTGGTTTCTTCTTTCTATCATGTTAACATAGCTGTCTGTTTCTTTCTCCAATGGGATTTGTGATAGTATTTATCAGAATCACCATTACTCTTCAAGTAGCTTGGCTTATAAACCCTATTAAATTGGTTACATGCATGCATGCATACATACATACATACATACCATAAAACAATGTTGACAATGTTTAGCAAAGCTCATTATCATCCAGATGTGCAAAACAGTCTTCTCAATTCCACCACCATCCACCATGACTAAAATTACAGTAGTTCTTTTATCAAATGGGGGCTTTAGATACGTGGTAACTATTTGGTTTTTTTTAAATACAGCAAGATTATTTTTGTTTGATTAAGGAAATCTGTAAGATGTAAGGTATTGCATATTAATACAGAATTTCATTGGAATGTTTGGGGGATAAATATAGGAGCTGATTTGCTTGCGAGCTCAAAAGTAAGAGCTTACTAGTAAGAACATACAGTACCCTTGCTTTAAGCTTATCCTATTTTCCCCATTTCCCTAAAGGCACCTGCAGTCAACATTATGACTATGCTGGGAATAAGAAAACTGTAAACTCATTGATGTTGCCTTGTCAGATTATTGCAGTGCTAAAGTGTTTGCAGAAATATTATAAATTGTTTTAATAAATAAAAATAGTATTTTTCGCACATTTTAATTTTCACTGTATTTGTCCTTTTGTATCTGCCAACTTGAAAATAGGTATTCTGTTTGGAGTGTGGGTGTTGTGGGTGTGCTGTTAATTTTTTTTTCCCCTTCAGTTTCTTTCCACGTGATTTTAAATTGTATATTTGGCCCATTTAATGTTAACATAAGCTTTGTTTATGAGCATACTAGTTGTTTGAAAAATGAACTTATAACTCACATCCCTCTGGGCTGTACTCAGTCACCTTGCAAGCACCATCTGGTATCTCCTTATACTAAATAGCTACATCTCACCTATCACTGGCACTAGTCCTCTAGAATTAACTTCTACAAAAAATTATCTGTAATCGATCAACATTTTGAAAAGTATTTAACCTCCCCTCCCCTTTGGTTGGCCTTTGTAAGACTGGTTAAAGTATTAAAACTATATATAAATGTATTATTATTTTGATATAAGATTTAATGTTTGTTTTAAAGTAATGGACTATTCAGTTTCTTGGGACGAATATTAAATTCTGTTGTAGTGATTTCATCTACTAATGTTTGATGTTTTATTTTATTAATTAATCCTGGGACCTTTTAAATGAAAAATGAAACAACTGCTATTAATGGGCACAGAAGACATCATATTTGGAATGATACCAGTATTAATATAGAAAAAATGTTATAAATGACAAATATGATGCTATAATATGCCAATTTTTCTTTAGATTCCATGTATTCACCAAAGATCATAAAATAATTAGGGATCTCTGGATTCATAGAAAATGAACCTGCGTGGGATAGTTGAAATCATTGTGGGATCAACAAACGTGTCAAATCCCACACTCTGTTCCTGCTGTAGTTAACCAGATGCCTTTTTGTAGGTGAAAAATATTGCATATATCCAGTTGTGTTCCCAGCATCTATTATTAGAGCTATATTTAAAATAATGTTGCCGGAATGGTTAGTAGCTATTGATAGTCTTGGCTCCATAGATATCTTTATCTTCCACTCCTTGCAGTGTTCTTTTTTATATGTGACCTAAAGCATTCTATAAATGGAACATTTACATACATTTAAATAGAATGACAACTGTGCTTGTTGTTGGCTGTGTATTGTGCCTGCAGCCTCTTAATAATAACCCAATATCTTGAAAAGTTTAATTGCATTTTTTTAAGATAACATTTAATATTGTGTTATGCATATAAGCCTTGCTTCCTAGCAATGAAGAGTTTCAGAGGTATCAGCACTAAATTGAGACTTGGTTTCTTTAGAAGATAGTCTCTGAGGAGTGATGATAGTTCTGTGATATAATGTTTGCTTACAGATATATAAAGTACAGAAGAAATTAAGGTGAGGCATTTATTGCGTTGATACTCCAAAGATTACTCTTCCATACCAGATTTCTAGATATATTCACAGCATTTTGCAGGTTATTTCCGCTACAGGGTGATCACAAAATGACATTTCATCTTGACCCCTGGGAGAAAGTAAGATGAAGTAATTTCCATACCTTCTCAGCCTCCACGTTCCATCCTGGGCTATTAAAACACAATGACATCTGTCACCTTCCCCTTTGATGTTAGGAGGCATTGTCTCTGACTATCTATTTTGGTAGTTCAAATTACAGACATCTTGGACTCAAGAAATAGGTCAAGTTTTATGGGAAAAAGGAATCCTTTGGGGTCACCTTAACCAACCTCCTCCAAACTCGTAACAGTTGAATGCTCCTTTCAAGTTCATATAGCCATAATCACATTTGACACTTTTAAAGGCTTAACCTCTTTAAAGGCAGTGTGGTGTGTATATGGCATTGAAAAGAGAAGTCACAGTTTTTTAAGTACAGCCATTTCCCTCTTCATGAAAGAATGCATAAAAATGCACACACCAAGGAAACAGGAGGCTACCCTAATCCAATGTACATGGTTATATTGGTTGTAACAGAGTTATAGTTCCTTTTTGCTGAGATAACATGAAAATTGATACTTCCTTGTGTTTTTCCTTGTGTTTCATCCTTTAAACTGAAGGATTCTAGTCTTATGCCACTCATTGATCTGTGAGACCTCATATGGTTTCTTAGCAAAAAAAGAAAAAGAAATGCAAACAATTTTCAGTTACATTTTTAAGTAAAATTGGCAGCTTGCCAGGGGGGCATCCCTGTTTATTTGCTAATAATAAAATGTATGCATTGCAACACGATTACTATAATTTTAAATTAAAATTCTTAACATCAGACACAGTTCATCAAAGAGTGATTAGATGATTTTTAACCATTTCAGAGCTAGCTAGCTCTTCTCATTATCGTCATTAAACCCCTCCCTTTTCCTTGAAAGCTTTTTATCTTCACTTGTGCTCCACAGGAGAAATTACTTGTTTGCTGGATTGCTTTATGTGTTTTGTTGCTAGTTTCCTGTGATAAAAAAGCAAGCAAAAACAGAATGCTTGTGGTCTAAAGGAAAGGAGCAAGAATGAGCACACAGCTCTACTGCAGGCATTTTTTTAGAGCATGCTGTCCCTTTCTCTGTAATACGGTGCAGCCCTCCCCTGAGCAGCAGCAAGCAGTCTGATTGCTCTCATTCAACACATTTGGTATGCATGAGCACAACCAATCCAAACTGGGAAGGTGTTTTCTTACGGAGGATCAGTGGCTAAAGCAAACCAGTGGCTAAGGCACTTTGTCAGATTTTCAGTCAAGTTAAAAGAGACATCCGGCTAATGGAATTGCAGGTGTGGACCCCTAATGGGCATGGAATTTCAGCACAGTGGAAGAGAATTTGTTTTTTAGACATTGGTAAGGTTTGTGTTTCATTATTCCAGTGGAATATTTGAGGGTCATGAGTCAAAGTGATGCTCCCCGACCACTAAATTGGACCATTCGGAAGCTCTGCCATGCTGCCTTTCTCCCATCTGTCAGACTACTTAAGGTACTGTGAAAGCACCGTGTTTTACGATTGTGATTATGTTGTTAACTGTTTCCCATGCTGCAATTATAGTACAAATCCACAATTTACTTTCTACATTAGATGCTGCTTTTTTCAATCAGGGTAGATATTCTGTTGCTCATGTGTAGGTAAGAAAAGTGCATTTGTAGACTTGGGTGGAATCTTTAGCCTTGGTGTAGTGTCAGATGCATTTAGTGCTAAAATTAAATGTTTGCGATAGCAAGGAAAATTGCTTGTATGGTACAAGTTTAGATTGAAAGAAATGCCAATAGCTTTACGTTTCTCTTATTAAGTCTCCAGATCTATTTATGGGAATAGTGGAGTGTTGTGCTCATCTTTGGTAATTCCCATTGCAGTTTATATAAAGACTAATTCAAAATCTTCCCATGGAGATATGAGATCAGCTTCTGGACAGAGGAAAACTTCCTAATCGTATTCTTTCCTCCATTTAGAAACAAGCTCTTCTGATTTTCTTAAGCATCTGTGTCTTGGTTCTTGTTGTTGTAAAAGTGGCATAATTTCCTTTTGATCCAGTAGAAGACCCCAAGAATATCCTCTATTTAACTGTACAATAATTTATAGGGTACCATTGAGGCTGATGTATTCTACTTGAGTAAATTTTAGATCAACCTTAGAAGGGGATATATTGAGAAACAAGCATTTAATATCTGTTTGTAAAAGTGAGTTTTATTAGACAGAGTTTGATACTTTTGCACTTTTGTTTCACAAAAACTTCTACTTTGATTAATGAGGTTTCTCTCATATGTGGTCATGGGATTACAGCCATAGTATGCATTACCTGCCGTTGTATAATGCTTCTAGTATACAGAATGTGTTAAGCTGAAATGCAGCCACTGAGCTTTGATCTATGGCTAGAAAGCTAGAGGAAGTATATTTCCTTTGTCCCATTTCTCTCTTCAAACCTGTGCTCCACCAGCTGTTCATAGGCAGGGAAGAAGTAGCAGAGAGAAAAAAATTAAGCAGGCTCTTTCTAGTGCTCTTATCTACATTCCTCCACCCACCCCTAAATCATACTGCATTGTTATGATCTCTGACTGAAGCTTTGCTATAAAGGACTTCCCTAACATGAAAGAATGTGGAGGGATTTGAGGACATTTTGTGATTCAACCTAAGGCAAATGCATCAAGTGCTTAGTTCTAATAGCAATACAGAATGGTATAAAAGAATACTAACTGTTTTAGAGATAGCAGTTATAAAGATATCTAATTGTTTTTTGCTTTTCTCAGATACGATGACATAATTTCAAGTAGAAATTTCTATAGGAATTATTTATTAGAGAAGAAATTTGCAAAAGGTGGGTCACTCTGGAATGAACCCCCGAAATCAACATGCATCATGCTATGTACGTATGTTTGCTGTGGACTAGTTTCTGGATCAAGCCAGTCCATAATCTTATAAATTTATCAAATTATAACAAGAGGAAGAGGAAGGATTGCAACTACACCCTTTTCCTAGTAAAATGTAAAATGCTCCTGCTGGAGTGAACTTTGGAAATTTTAATTTAATTTTTTTAAATCCAAAATTAAGACTGAATTGTTTTTAAGATGGTTACTCTCAGATGGCAGCTTCTGATGAGTGTAGAGACCAGATTATTACATAGGAGTTTCTCTGAGCTAGAAAAATGCCTGAGTTTATTCCGAAATTTTTTCAGAAATTCCCAATACACCTACATTTTTATAGCTGCAGTTTAATTACTGTTCTCTTATAGGAGAATCTTGTGGTACCTTAAAAACTCAGCAGTTTCTTTTCTCATAAGCTTTCATAAAATGGTCCATGGATAAATGCCGCAATTGCATACCACTTTTCTGAACCACAAGGGCTCTTTATTTATTATTATTTTAGTAGGAACAATTGAGGTGGAATAGGAAGGAGAGAAATACAAAGCCAAGAGTGCTAATACAAGGAGTAGGTTCTTGTTTTTAGCTTTTGGTGTGAACATGTAAGTATTTGAAACTTAGAGAGTTTGAATAACTATCTATAAAATAGAATTATAGGAACAGATAATCTTTGTTTAAAATGGATTAAAAAAAGCTAAAATAATATTTCTCTCCTTCTCCCCATTGATGCTATAACTATTTCAGAAGTGAATCAGAGTCAATATGGAAAATCTAAAAGACACTTTATCTTGTTTACCATCTAAAAAGAGTGTAAACAGAATAAAAGTACAACAATAGTAAATAAAATAAACAATGAAAAAGAACACGAGAATACATCAATATGACAATATACATCAATTATTTTCACAGTGAAACTTTGTTTGTAGATTGCCTTTATTCCCTGAAGTTAATAGATAATATCAAGTTAACAGTTAATATTTGAATATCCTACAGGAATACATTATGTCACTTCATCCATTGTACAGCATTCAGCAGAGATCTCTAGTTTCACATTTTCATATTATATGGATCTATATTAGGTATATTCTCAGTTACACAAAGCAACAGTGGATAAACTCTGAGACAGAAAAGTCCAATTAGTGAAAAGAGTATTATTTGCAATTGCTGCAGATTCAAGCCAATCCACAGAGAAAGAAAGTTATGTGGTATTTTTTAATATTTTAGTGTTATAAGCAACTTAAGTGATGCCTTTTTGTGCACCCAAACTAGTGTTGGCTCCTGGCAACTGTCTGCACAAGTCACTGCAGTTTTCTTGACAATGTTTTCAAAAATGGTTCACCAATGCCTGCTTCCTAGGGCTGAGAGAGAAGGACTGGCTCAAAGTCATTCAGCTGGCTTCGTGCTTCGTAATCTCCTAGTTTCTAGTCTCATGCCTTGACAGCTACAGCAGAGTGGTTCGTTAGATTGTGGTGGCATAAAATCACTGTAATAAGTAAACAAGGAATATAAGAAAAACAAAATTTTCTCTTTGGTTTGTAGCCCATTTTAGCTATGGTTTTCCCCAACAAGGGAGGGAGCTGTCCAGCAGAGCAGGAAGGAAGGCTACCAAGACTGTTGAGGAATCTAGAGACAAGCTGTTAATCAGAGAAAGGTGTAACTAATACAAATGAATTATATCTCTTAATTCTGTGCTTCTTCCTCAGATAAAATATTTTTTATCTCCCAGAATTCCAAGTGGGTTGTTTTGATGTCTTTAGGCCCTGCAATTACTAGGATCTGTCTTCAGAGCCAAAACTATAGGTGTCTTGTGTCCAATTACTTATCATCTACTTCTGAGAATGGTTCTTATAAATCAGACACTAATTGAAACTGCTCTAAGGTGTAGTCTGTATACCAAGGTATTATGAGTATTTTTAATGCTTTGAATCTTACAATAAACCTATTTGATTCTTCTTCATTGTATGCTAAGATTATTTGTGGATCCTCTTGTTAAGTAACCTGATGAAGCTGATATATAACCCACATGTTCATAAAAGTGTGTACGTTCTTATTATGCACCCAAATATGCAGCCTCTTTTTTGATGGAACACCTTGCTATATGAGGGATGGGAAACACTGTTTTACTTTTGTAAGGTGGTTAAAACCTTATTATTCCATCAAGCCTTTGGTACAGATGGGCTGCTGTATTATAATATTTTAAATAGTTTTTTGTGTTATCTCCTGTTTAGCTTTTATTTTTACTGCACAACAAATATCCTGAAGTTATATTATAAATATCCTGGAGCTTTCCTCTTCTTGAACCTAGGGCAGCATATCAAGAGTGGTAGAAATTAGGGTTTTCAAATTGGAACCTTGCCCTTCTCCAGAAATTCAGTGAAGTTCTATGAGAGCCTAAGGACAAAACTTGAGCAGGAATGTCCATTGCAATTTTTCTAGGATACACAGTAATGTGCAGAGTTTCTGTACATAAAACAACTAGGCTGTCGTTGGCAGATCAGAAATTCTCTGGGTATTTTTAACAGGTTTAAGTTTAAAAAATTGAAAACTCCTGATATAAATAATTAAAATGATACCAATATTTATATGAAAATTATTAATTTGTCACATTTATACCTCACTGCTGCATAGTTGTTAATAAGCTAAAGGCCCTAAGGTGCCTCCGGTAGAATAAAGGTGGAAGAAAGTATCTGTTGGTTTTCTTTAAAATGTCAGAATGTATTTCAGCCAGACCATCTCTGGCACCTCCTTGAATGCATGGTATGGCACACTGAAGGTCGATTGCCCTGGCTTCTGTCTCCCTTATTGAGCTGTGACTACTGGTTGTGGATAGTTGATAATGAGATTGAGCATCAGGTTGAAAGGAAGGAAAGGAAAGGAAAATGTTTTACCTCTGCTACGAAAACATCATACTTGTAACAGTCCTTCTCCTTATGAACCATAAGTGAGACTGTTTTCTTTTTGTTGCTTTTATTCAGCACTAAACATTTTCCTCATAGGAAAGTTTGCAGATAACTTTGCCTTTGGGGAATGATCCAGCTCCCAATAGGTCTGTTATTTCTGAATATTGCTGAAGTTCAATAATTATGTGAGTGTGATGAAGCAAGCTGAAATTATTGAATCTAACTTCTTCTGGTTAATAAGAACCTGGACTTGGTTGATTGAATTTCAGTATGTTCTAGACAAGATTGCATACCACTGAAAGAATGGGCTCACCGTTTGAAAGTATTCCTTGATTCTTTGCTGTCACTAAATGTGCAGATGTAAACAGTAGTAAAACAGGGTCTTGTGTATCTAAAGGACAATATTTCCTGTTATGCCAACACAAGAGATTTTGTATTTGCCCACCCAAATTTTGAAGAAAGTGTCAAGAGATGCCCAGTTCTCTCTCCTGAAGGACTTAGCATGAAATCTTCTAGTTTATTTAGCAAGTGAGAAGTAAGAACTGCTTGTGAGGCTGTGCCTGATCCATTAGCCCTGTCTTGTCTTCTGTAAATTTTGCCATTGCTGAAGGTTCTTTCTCATCCTTATTTCATGTGAATGGAAATTACGATTGTTTGTTTTCTTGCTCCCCCCACTCCTCCTCCACCTCTTGCTGCACACAGAGGAGGAAGAAGAGGTTGAAGATGAGGAAAGAAATAAAATCTTCCTGACCATGGCTTCTGTTTGTGAGGAAGACTATATGGATGCCTCTGATTCTTCTCAAAAGAGTGCCCAATATTATTTTATTAAATACTAGCTGATAACATGGTGTTCTCCAGGTATTTATTTATCCCAATTCTGTATTAGACAGGAAAATCCTGTAATCGGGACTCATGCTGTTGTACTGTCTCTTGCGCAGCGTCACAAGTCTTCTATTCCTCTCCTTGGGAGTTTCTTGTCTACGCTGGTGTTTCATTTTTTTTCATTGCACTTGGCCAATTGCCTGATGTTTCCTTGGAGGGCTGAGAGGGAGTTCCTTTGCGGAGTACTGGAGTACTGTGAAGCTGTTACTATGGCAAATCCATTGTGCTGTACAGTAGAAGCCATTTTAAGGCACATCCCTCCCTGAGGGGTATTAAGGGTGTCTTGCCCCCCAGTATTTATTTCCAGAGGGCAAGTCATCTGTGTACCAAGTTTGGTTGAAATTGCTTGAGGCGTTCTAGAGTTATGCTGGACACACACACACACACACACACACGTTCTTATATATATAGATATTATTTTGTTTAACGCTTCCATTACAAAGATGTTTCAACTCTTATGCTGCCATATATTGTCTAGTGGTCTAACTGGTAGCCAGTAGCCTCTTTTCAGATTCAAAAGCAGCAGTGAGTTGCGATATACCCATCCCATTCTCTTTGTTACTGTTGCTGAAATGGTTTTTCAAAAGTCTTATTGAAATTCTTTCCTATCCCAATTAAATTAAACTTTACTAAATATTAGGAAAAATAACCCCTATGTAATGACAAAATATTTCACTTTTACTCATGATTTTATTGCTTTATCAGACTTCTGTTTATTTGTTCATAAACTCTGAGCTCTTTCAGTAGTATTAAAAAAAAACTTCTGACTGCTGGAGAACATCTTTTATTCTCTTTTAATCAGGATCTCACTTAGAAGAATTATTGAATCTAAAACTTGACAGTTGCACTTCTGTAGAAATAAAAAGAATTATGCTCCTTTTTTTAGAAATCTGAACTATCAAATTGTGGCCTCATGAAATAGGACTGAAGATAGTTCAAGTGTATCATCAACCTACAAACTTACTAGCAGATTTGGAGTTCAGCCTAATCTATCTATAGACTTGTCATTGTGGATCACAAAATGAAGGAAAACTGTCATTTAAATACCTAGACTTACAGGATAATTTTTAAAAATGAAATATACATTAATAAATTAGAAGTGCATGTTGTACTGCCTGTTTACATATTCACATCTAAATTTTCTTAGAATTGGCAAGTTGGAGATAGTATGAGTTGATTTAAAAATCAATCAGACAATGCCCAAACAGCAATTAAAAAGGGAAATGTGAAGAAAACAAGTTCTGAAATGGTCTATGATCCAATATAGTATTTCTCAACCTCAGCAACTTTAAGATCTACAGATTTCAACCCCTAGAAATCCCCAGTAGGATGGCTGGCTGGAGAATTTTGGGCGTTGAAGTCCATGCATCTTAAAGTTGCTAGGATTGAGAAACACTGCTCTAATAACATAGCTGTGTAATTCTTAGTTTTTTATATAGCAAATCTTTGCTTCATTGGTCATACTAAGCATGAGGCTAAGAAACAATCAGAGGAAGATGTCTGCTGTTTTCCTGCAAATGGAACTAGGCGTGCTTGCCCACCATTTACACGGAACCATCCCTCTCCCTGCCTCTGCTGATCCACAAAGCTGGAAAAGTTGGGGACATCAGGTATATTTAACTTATAGTAGGAATATGCATTAGATTATTATGCTTTCTTAAAAGAATCAGATCAGTTCTTTATTACCACGTGATTTCATTCTGAGGAATATCTTCTATTAGTTTGACCCCTATATTTTTTTTATCCTCAGTTGTCAAAACTGCAGAAGGAAATTAAAGTACTGTGCTGTTAAATTTAAACTATCATTGGTAATAACAGAAAACATTAATTTTAAAAACAGTATGTTAAGATTTATAATATATTAAAATGTATATTTTTTAAAGTAGTGAAGTGCTTAGGCTACTCATATTGCTAGATGTACAATATTGTTAGCGTTGTCAGCAGCAAATTGCTCATAGAAATTATCACATGCTAACTGCAATATGTGGCCCACTTAAAATCATGCACAAGATGTCCCAGTAATAAATAGTCATATGGATGAAACCAAATTGTCCTTAATATCACAAATGAATTGTATACCAAAATAGTTTAGTGCAACAGCTTGTCATCTGTGAGTAAGCCTGTCATGCATGAGTGTTTTGTGTCTGTTCTATGGTTAGGGCATCTATTTTTCCCTACTTAAAAAGCATTAAAAGCTTTATTTTATTTGTTTTACAAAGAAAACTAGAATATAATTTTTCAAAATAAATGCATCTAATTGTTTCAAAGCATGTTAAACTGGTGGTGTAGGGATGATGTCAAGGGAAAGATGATTAATGTAGAAAAAAAATGAGACTTTGAATATTGCTGTTAATTTATAAGAGTTATTATAAAGCATTCCCTTTTGTTTCTAATTTAAATTCTTGCACAGAAGTTACATTCTTAATCTAAAGTCAGGAAAACAAGTTTAAACAATTTTTGGTGTAGAAACCAGTGTTTTTCTATGCTATGATAACTATACAACCTATGACTGGGAATAGAGTATGTTGCTTCAAGAGGCATCTGACAACTGTAGCTCTCCAAATTTACAAAGTCGATGCAGGGGACTCTGATTGTTAGATGGTTGCTGACCTGCTTTCCTTAAAGAAGTGTCAGTGGCTGACAATTTGGAATAAAAAACTTCATTTATAGAGCTTTGAGGAATGATCCAAACCCAATTTATCCCCACCTAATTCAAATCCACCAAGTCTGGTAAAATAAGGAAGAATAAGGAACACAGAGAACATCAGCTGTGTGGAGCATGCTTAAGTAAGAATTTTCCCACAATGAATGCCTCACCTTCTGTTTTCCCTTCCTATTTTATGCATGGAATGTCAGGTGTATCCCAGACAAAACATTTGACAGATCAAACCCAAGGGCATTGAGGTAGAAGAAGTGCAACAAGGCAGTTTCAGTGTTTCAGTGTAGAAAGTAGAATTTGAAAGAGGCATCAGGAATAGCCAATTTCACCAAGAGTTCTCAACAAAACAGAAGGAAAGGTTATAATTCCCTCATGAACTTTTGTCTTGTATATAATTTGCCTATAAGAAAAGCCAATGCCCTTGTATAGGATTTCTTTTCTGTTTCTGTTTATTGGAACAGACAGTGTTTAAATTACAGAGCAAATAAAAACATACCATTTTCAACTTTAGAATGGAATGTAGTAGGTGCTGTAGGCATTAAATCTGACATTCCTGTACCCTAAAATTATATTATCAACGTTAGTTTCTTTTCAGATTAATAAATGCTGTTTGCTCAACATTTTCTTTTACATCTAAATGATTTTTCTTAGATTTATCTTGTAGGAACAAGTTGTTAAATTTGCTGCTATATTTAAATAAATATGAGATAATACTTGCTGTAAGTAGGCTGTGTTATTTCTGTCTGTGATGATGGCATAAAGTTGTTGATGAAGCTGTATACTGAATTATAGAATTTGAATTAAAAATAGTAAAGGTAAAATTGCCCCTGTGGATTTTACTCCACTAGTCGTAGCCAACTATAGGAGGCAGTGCTCATGTTTGTTTCCGTAAACCATTGAGCCAGTGCCATCCAAAGACTATTCCATAGTCATGTGGCCAGTATGATATCAAGCCACAGCACAGAGCATATGGCAAAGCATAGAACACTGTTACCTACCCACCAAAGTAATAGCAATTTATCTACTTGCATTTGTACATGCTTTTGAACTGCTAGGTTGGCAGGAGCTGAGGCAAGTGATGGGAGATCACTCCGTCATGGTAGGACTCAAACTGCCAGAGCATAGACTTTTTCCAGTGTATATTAAGCAACTGAGCCACCATGCCTCTCAAAGGTAGTATGTAAATAAAAAGAAAATAGCATCTAATGCTAACATCGGTAAAAATTAATTTTATTCCCAAATATCTATGATTCTGACCTTTAGTATGTAGGTTAATATTCAGAGGGAAGACATATTCTGAATCTGTCAAAATTAGTGATATCTGTGCATGAACTTTGGGCAAAATTAGGCTCAAATTCTAATTTGAATAATTGAACTGATTGACTAGGTCTGTGCAGGGTCCATGGTTGAATCTTCATCTTAGGAAGAAGCCCCATTGGTCTTATACCAGTTCAGGGTATAGTATCAGAGCTTTATTTGGGAACTCAAGAGCTCCAGTCTCCTCTATCTAGCAAGGGCATGCTAAATAAGGCTTTAAAAGAGCCTTGGTGGTGCAGGCTGTTAAATGCCTAGCACTTAGTTCCAGCTGCCTGCAATTAGTGCAGGCTTGAATCCCACCAGGCTCAAGGTTGACTCAGCCTTCCATCCTCTCGGGGTAGGTAAATTGAGGACCCAAGATTGTTGGGGGCAATAAGCTGACTTTGTAAAAATGCCGCTTAGTAATAAGCAGGCATATACAATGGAATGAAGGCTATTGATGAGCACATTGGGTTGTGCTCCAAAGATTGTAAGCTGCCCTGAGTCTTCGGAGAAGGGCGGCATATAAATGTAATTAAAATAAATAAATAAATGTATATAATTGTAATGATTATTTCAGGTAGCACTAAAAATGGAAGCAGGCTTCATTAAATTGAAGTCAGGCCTGGTTATTTTTCAACTACTAATTCAAATTAAATTTCTTTCTAATGGGCTTAGTATCTCTTATTCTGATTCATATTTTTCAATCCAATTGGCATAGATATATAGAACTCAAAGTGGCCCCCTTTGGATGCTTATGTGTAACACGTTATCTTTAGGGTGCAAAAAACTGAAACAGATTATTAGGAAAATAATTTTAAATTGAAAGTATCAGCTTAGAGGATTTATGCCAAGGTGGCACAGTGGTTAGAATGCAGTACTGCAGGCTACTTATGCTGCCTGCCTGCTGCCTGCAATTTGGCAGTTAAAATCTCACCAGGATCAAGGTTGACCCAGCCTTCCATCCTTCCAAGGTGGATAAAATGAGGATCAAGATTGTTGGGGCAATATGCTGACTCTGTAAACCGCTTAGAGAGGGCTGGAAAGCACTGTGGGGTGATATATAAGTCTACTTGCTATTGCTATTGCTATGCAGGAGAATATCTGAACTGTTTTCAACCATCCAGATAAGTTTATTAAGCATTTGACTGTCTAACCAATTTGAGGCAGTACAGGGCCTTTATGTGGATTCCATTTTCAATGGTCTTAGAGTTGAAACTGTGGTATTATTACAGGAAATTGGATTTGTCCTTGGCTAGAGGAAAGGTCAAGATCCTAGCTCATGTATTATTATATTATTAATTTTATTGGGGTGTTTATGTCACTTGCACTACTCTGTTTTTCACAAAAAGACAGGGAAGATTTGACCTATTTTATTTTATTTTGGCAGCTACAATTTCAGCTGTTACATTTGATGTAGCCAAATTTTGTGCTGCAGCTTGTAGAGTCAATCAAATGATTCTTCAGGAATCAATTGAGTGGCGAGCTAATTAGTCTCAGAGCTCTATTTGGTCTGTTTCTCTATATTATTTTAGACTGGTCAGTGTCTGCATTGAAAATTATCATTAATCATTGTGTTGGCTTTTATCTAAATATGATAGAATAGTAATTTATTACTACAAGTAGTCATCGACTTGCAACCACAATTGAGCCCAAACTTTCCATTGTTAAGTGAGACATTTGTTAAGTGAATTTTGCCCCATTTTACAATCTTTCTTGCCTCAGTTGTAAAGTGAATCACTGCAGTGGATAAGTTAACAATCTGGTTGTTAAGTAAATCTGGCTTCCCCATTGACTTTGCTTGCACGCAAAATGTGACACATGACTTTGGGACACAGCAGTGGTCATAAGTATAAACCAGTTACCAAGCATCTGAATTTTTATCACATGATCATGGGGATGTTACGAATGTTATAACTGTGAAAAATAGTCATAAGTCACTTTTTTCACTTCCATTGTAACATTGAAGGGTCCCTAAATGAACTTTTGTAATTTGAGGACTACCTGTATTAAATTTATTAAAGTAAAAATTTATGGGGAGGAAATATTCAAAACGTCATTAAAAAAGAAAAGATGCATGAATTTTTAAGCTGCTTTTAAAATCCTCATTTTTCTTTTTAATAGAGTAGAATTAAATTTACAGAAAAGTTAGCCTGTTCTTAAAGGATGAAAGATCCTAATGTTCTAGAAGTTGTATACATTGAAATTAAATCCCTTAAATTCTGACATTGAAGTTTTACAGTGCACATAAGTGTTGAATTTATTAAAAGTGTTTAAAAGGGATATTAAAAAGCATGTAATGAAGTCTGCAGTGATACTGAAGTCCATCTTGAGTAATATCAGTAATGAATTGTAGCTAGATATTTATTTATTTTTATTTATTTTATTAATGGGACTTGTATACCGCCCCATCTCCAAGACTCTGCTCACAGTTAAAAGAACAATGACAATAAATATTTAAAAGGAATTAAACTAAACAAGCCCCAAGACATAATTACAAAATACAACTAAAATCAACCCAGAATCTAAAACCACCCCACCCAGGGGTCACAGCCCGGATTGGTTAAACAACCAGGTCTTCAGATCATGGCGGAAGGTGCAGAGGTCAGGGGCCAGGCGGAGCTCCAAGGGAAGTTGATTTCAGAGGTCAGGGACCGCGACAGAATAGGCGCGTTGTCGGGGGACCGCCAGCCGGCATTGCCCGGCCGATGGGACCCCAAGGAGTCCCTGTCTATGAGTTCGCACAGGGCAGTTAATATTCTATGTCGGCAGTAGTCGCTCCCTTAGATAATGAGGACCCATGTCATGTAGGACTTTGTATGTTAAAGTTAAAACCTTGAATCCCACCCGGAGCGCAACCGGCAACCAATGTAGGCAGCGCAGGAGGGGGGTAACATGGGAGAACTGGGAAACTCCCATCACCACCAGCCGCCGATTCTGCACCAGCTGCAATCTCCAGATGGTATGCAAGGGCAGTCCCAAATAGAGAGCGTTGCAGTAGTCGAGTCGCGAAGTAACAAGGGCATGAATGACTGTACGCAGGGCATCCCGGTCCAGGAACGGGCGAAGCTGGTGAACCAGTCGGACCTGGGAAAAGGCCCCCCTGGCGACGGCTCCCACCTGCTCCTCCAACCGGAGCCGTGCATCCAGGAGGACCCCCAGGTTCCTCGCCCTGTCCACAGGGGGCAACACCACTCCCCCTATGGTCAACGATGGACACTCCAAACTGGACCGAGATGCCGGTATGCACAACCACTCAGTCTTGGCTGGGTTGAGTCGAAGCATGTTTCCGTCCATCCAGATCCGCACCGCATCCAGACAGCGAGTCATCACGGAGAGGGCATCACTGATCTGGTTTGGGGTGGAGATATACAGTTGAGTATCATCAGCATATTGATGATACCTCACCCCAAAACCACGAATGATCTCACCCAGCGGTTTCATGTAGATATTGAATAAAAGGGGAGAGAGGACCGACCCCTGAGGGACCCCACAAGTGAGTGCCCTCGAGGCTGACCTCTTCCCCCCCTGCCAACACCGATTGCGACCGCCTCGCGAGGTAGGAGAGCCACCGAAGAACAGTGCCCCCCACCCCCAACCCCACAGGCGCCGCAAAGGATACCATGGTTGATGGTATCGAAAGCCGCTGAGAGGTCTAATAGGACCAGGACAGAGGAAAAACCCCTGTCCCGTGCCCTCCAGAGATCATCCATCAGTGCAACCAATGCCATCTCCATGCTGAAACCAGGCTGGAAGCCCGATTGGCACAGATCCAGGTAGTCCGCTTCATCCAGGAAAAGCGGAAATTGCCGAGCCACCACACTCTCAACAACCTTTGCCAAGAAGTGAAGGTTGGAGACTGGATGAAAGTTGTCTAACACGGTCGGATCCAGGGCAGGCTTCTTCAGGAGGGGCCTCACCACCGCCTCCTTCAAGACAGAAGGAAAGACACCCTCCTTTAATGAAGCGTTGACAACTGCCCGGATCCAACCACAGGTGACCTCCCTGGCGGCATAAGCCAACCAGGAAGGGCACGGGTCCAACAAACATGTGGTGGAACTCAGGCGCCGCATAATCCCATCCACTTCATCCTCGGAAACAGGATCGAACTCATCCCAGAACATAATGGCCAGACTACCTGCATCCCGTTCCTCGGACCACTGCAAATCAAAGGACAACCCGCTTCAAATTTGAGCGATCTTATCCGACAGATATTGACCAAATTCCTCAGCCCTTCCCCGCAACGGGTCCGCCCCCTCCTCTGGACGAAGGAGAGAGCGTGTAACCCGGAACAGGGCAGCTGGGCGGTTATCTGCGGACGCTATGAGGGCGGAGAGATAGGACCTTCTCGCCGCTCTCATAGCTCCCAGGTAAGTCCTAATATGGGCTCTTAACTGGGTTCGATCAGCCTGGGAGCAGGTGGCCCTCCACCTGCTCTCTAAACCCCTCCGATGGATAGGAGGGGATATGAAAAGAGGGATATGAAAAGAGGGAAATAGTGGCTAGGAATATTGGTACCCATTGTGAATAAATTGGAGCTGATTTTGGGAATAGAATGTGGAGTGTTATATATTAGATTGATTCATTTGATCTTTAAAAATAAACATTATCATTAAGCTAGTCAAATAACTTGGATGCCAGTGCTACTACAGGTAGTCCCTGACTTACAACAGTTCATTTAGTGACCATTCAAAATTACAATGGCACTGAAAAAAGTGACATAACTGTTTTTAATACATACAACCATTGCAGCATCCCCATGGTCATGTGATCAAAATTTGGATACTAGCAACTGACTCATATTTATGCAGTGTCGTAGGATTATATTATCACCTTTTGTGACCTTACAAGCAAAGTCAATGGGGAAGCCAGATTCACTTTACAACCATGTTACTTACCGTCTTAAGAACTACAGTGATTCACTTAACAAGTGTGGCAAGAAAGGCCATAAAATGGGGCAAAATTCATTTAACAACTGTTTCACTTAGCAATAGAAATTTTTGACTCAATTGTGGTCGTAGGTCTAGAACTATCAGTGTTTCTTAGGATAAGTGATAAGACATTTGAGTCAATAGTTGTGCATGTGGAAGTCTAATTTTAGGATTCATTGATTTGAAAGCAGAATTGTTAATCTCTGAAACAAATATTTGCCATCACCGTAAGGCATTTTAGTTCATTAGATAATACCAAAAAGTTATGTTAATATAAACATGTTTCTTTTTTATGCGTTGGTTCCTTTTCTGTCTACTGTGCTTAGTTCCCAAACTATATATTACTGTCTTACATAACTTGAGGCAAATGATGCAGCATTTCAATTAAATATTTCAATATGTATCTTAGTTTTAAAGTGAACCCAAGTCTAATTCTTCAGAATTTTATTATAGAAGGAATATGTGGAACCTGAGAAAGAAATATTTATGGAATCAAGTAAATTTTACTTCAGAAATTTATTTTTCCTACAAAATGTTGAGAATTCCCTAGCCCTAACTTTTATGGATCTCTAACTGGCTATTTGATTTTTAAACCCTTAAGTAGTTGTTGAAGGTTTAATTGGAGCCATAGCATTCATGCGTTTATTAGCTCAGCAAGCTAACTCTATTTTCTGGATAATTCTGCAACAGAATTTCAGCCCTGCCTTCTTGTTGCTTAACATGTTTGTTAAGATTCAAATTCAAAATATGATTCTGTTATCTGATAATGTCATACTTGTGTCATTCTAAAAACAGGTCTGCATTTAGGGCAGTCTGTGTTTTCTTATTTTCTGATGGAGACAATGGTTTGGAATATACTGTAGACATGGTTCATTATCCAACTAGGGTGTGCAGTGCTTCTGATGTAATTTCCAAAAGATCTTGAAAAGATCTTTGGAATGTGCAGGAACACAAATTTAGCACCTGTCTGCAATAACTTAAATTACTTAAAGCAGTCATTTGGAGGGGAGCATTTCATGGCACTTGTTTTAAAATGCTGCAGACAGATAAATGTTCATGTCTCAGCATGTTCCAAAGTATCTCTTGGGAGACCAATCTTGCTGTTCAAAGCCATTGCCAGCACTAAGGTGTTATGAATTTGGAAGCCTAAAAAAAAAATCAAATGATTGACAACCAATAGGAAAATATCCCAAGTGCTATAGAAAACAGGAACAGAAGGTAACTGAAGAGGGAGAATCTGTTTTCTGTTAAGGGAAACAATGTTGAAAAAGAACATCAAGCTTTAAACATATTGAATAATTTTCTAAAAATAAGATCAGTCTTTTGCCGCAACTTTGGGAATTTTCCATCTTGCTTTGAAGTGAAAATAACTAGATATCTTGGAAAAAATGAAAAACAGTCAACTCCCAACTCCTCTTTTATTTTAAATAGCTTGTCAAACAAGGTTCCTTTTTTTGCATAGTGCCACCAACTTGCAAAGCTAGGGAACTGTTTTATTTGTGAAATGATCATTTTCAAAAAAACAAGGCTACCAAATAACTATCATAAAATGAAGCAAATAGGCTATTTCTGCAGCTTTTATTAAGCATTAATATATATCAAAATACTTTCTAACATATTATATCATATGCCTACAATGGGATATTATGAATTGTGATTGTATTTTGTTTAATACTCTTATTTAAAATTAGCAAACTGATTATCTTTAAAATCTTAACTTCAATAATTGTAAAAATTTTGGATCCCAAGGCATATGTATCTCAACACAATAAAAAGATTTTCTAATAAGCTTGTCACATTCATTCTGATGAAAATAATACATTAAGTTGCTTATGTCAGTAAATTAATAATGTGTACCTCATGTGTCTTCAGTGCAGATATATCCACTAGGACTCATGTGTGCAGTTTCCATTTCACTGAATAAATTGTGACAGTATAGCTAAAAAAATTAAGAAACACAGAACTGTTATGCCATATTTCTTTCCTTTTTGTCCTCATTGCACTATTTCACATAAACAATTGCTGATTGAGAGTTTGCTACACTATGCAAATTGTAGTCATCTCATAGAAAACATTATGATATGAAGGCATTAACCAGCAGAGGTCAGGGAATAGCACTTTTATGTCTTTGTAATATCTGCTTCAGTGAAAACTCCCAATGTATTGAAATGAAAAAAAGAAAGTGGTTAATACATACTGTAGTTGCTTTTCTTTCAGTCTTCCAAGTACTTTTCTCAAACCACACTGGATGTTTTAGGCATAAGAATCCCATTTTGTTGATTCTCAGAAAGTGGAAAAGAGACAGGAACTAATATAATATCTAGTTGCAAAGCAGCCTTGAAGTTTCTTAACAGCTTCAATTCCTCCTGAAGACATTGGGTTTTGTTTTATTCATCCCTTCTTTAGACAGATTTACTTAATTTTGTTTCCTACTCCTAGCCTTCTCTTAGGTACAGAGAAGGGAGAAATTACTCTTTCCCAAGCCCTTTTGGAAAGCCAGAATCGGGGACAAACTTATTGTGTGATGTGGTCCTTGTAGTTATTTCATAGTCATGCAATTATTTCACGAATTAGTCTGATCAGAATTCCTTTCTTCCTTATTCTACATGCTCTGCTGTGCGTTGTCCACACACCTCTCTATTCTTGTGCTTCTCTCTCTTGCCTTCTATTCTTCTTGTTTATCAGCATATTCTGTTGTTCATGAAAAGCATGTTCAACTGCATAGAAATATCAAGCAAAATAAAATAAAATAAGGCTGACAAATATTATATTAGAAGGAAGATGTGTTCAATCAACTTGCTCTAGTTAAATCAAATATTTTGTAGTTGTTTCCATGACACTTCTTTTGTATCTGACAAGATCTTGAGACAAAATAAAATACCAATCTGAAGATTTTAAGACAAAACATAACACAATCTTAATCATGACCCTTTGGAGGCCCTTATAGGATCTGTAACCCTGGAAATTTGGCTAAATCTAGTAAAAGTCTTATTTCAAAGAGACTGGGATTCTAGAGATAACTTTCTGTATCAGTGATCTGATATCTGTATCTGATATATTGTCTCAGCTATTTTCCCCAGGAGTGTCTACTTGACTGTTGTCTCATTGACTATCAAGCTGTAAGAACCAGATTTAGTAACGGAGGACAGAACTGCAAGTTAACAAACATATTTTCTGAAAGAATTTTTCAATTTTCAAGGATCATTTTTGCCCTAAAGCTCTAAATATCATTAGTGAAGAAAGAGGGAGAAAATACTTTACACATAATGGCAGATGGTTGGTTGTTCTGATGATAGGAAAAAAAGATACCAAAAAGATAATATCACTTCCACCACTAATCCTTGCTGGAGACAAACAGTGATTTATATTACTTTGAAATATTATTGCAATTGACAGTTCCATTTCCTAGCTGAAATAAGAGTTATAATTATCAGAAAGAACTTACAATGAACAATGGAAAGAGTTTATATTTCAATAACAATTGTACCTAATATTCTCCAGGGAAATGTATTTTATATTTTTAGAAATTTGTCAATTGGGAATATTTAAGTTGTCTTCTACACTAAAATAATTAAAGAATGATACTGATATACAAAAATAGCCATATTTTGTAGAACAAAGTCAACATGAAATTCAAAACAATCTGCTTTGGCTGTCCTAAATAGTGATATAAATAAAATGTGTCAATTCTTCATAAAATATTTATCTTTCAGCTAAAGTAAAGCCATTGTATATGTCAGTTCACAATAAATGGAAGACTTGTATTGTTTTCAAGAGACAGATTTTAATTAAAAATGCTATGTATCTACTTTGTATTTAACAGTATTTTATGATGATGTTAAAAACTTTTACCTCTTCTACATGGTAGTAAATTTTAAATGCAGTGAACATTTACAAAACTATTTGAGCATTCATTAAACAGCTTACATAGTGGACAAAAACACTTAGCTTAACAATTTGTGCAGGATCTGAATATATTGTAGTGGTAATTTCTCTTAGTTGGAGAAATTTCCTTCCAAAGAAGCAGCAATCACATATATCTACAATTCATCTAATCAAGCAAAATTTACAGACAGTATTAATGTTTGTCTACTGATGAAGTGCCGAGCTACATTTTTGCCTTAATTTGAGAAAGTGCTTGCAATGGGTTTCTTGTTATAGCATGTAGCTTTAGGAACTCTTCTTCTAAAATCACTTTCTTGAGACTCTTGATGGCTACATTGGGGTATTCAGGTAGTTTTGTGGCAATAATAAAAAGATGGTTTTGTTACTGCCACATTTTGGGATATTAGCTTACCTTTCTAGTCAATAGCCCTAGAATTTCCTAGTTCATCTATCTATTAACTAAGTTTGTTCCCTAGCTAATTCTTCCACAATATTCTTGAGTTTTCTGGAGTTTTACAGACCCATGTAACCTTCCAGAATATATTAATGCTTTTGAATTTTTAGATTTACTAAGGCTAATTCTTTATTTATTATTGGTGCCCTTATATTCTAATACAATCCAGTTATTTAGTTTCAGATAATGTTTGTTATGTGTGTCTTTATTTATCTTACTTGTGTCACAATAAGTACAGGTGGAACCTCTGGTCGCAAATGCTTCCGTTCGACCAATTCAGGTGACCAAAATTTCTTACTTCTGGTCGTGAACAGGTGCTCAGGTGGCAACCAAACACAGCCGTGGCAATTTGCTGTTCCACGCCGATTTCTTCTTCTGCGCCGCACCATTTTTTTTTACACGCATACACTTCTGGTGAGGACTGAATCAGGTGACAACCGAATTCTCAGAACGGATTATGGTCATCACCTGAGGTTCCACTGTATACTGTAGGATATGAACAGGTTGAGCCTGAGGGTGGGGTCAAATACATCATTTGGAATTGCTAAGTACCCACAAGAGATCCAAATCCAGGCCTGCTAACTATGAGAGCCTCAGAGCTGCCTGCAATTTGGCAGATCAAATCCTACCAGGCTCAAGGTTGACTTAGCCTTCCATCCTTCTTAGGTAGGTAAAATGCAGACCCAGATAGTTGGGGGCAATATGCTGACCAGAGGTGGCATTCAGCCAGTTCTGGCAACCCGGTAGCAAGAATTTGGCGTGGGTCGCAGAACCAGTAGCAACTTCTGGCTGGCCACGCCCTGAACTGTTTCCCCGGTCACTCAGTGGCCCCGCCCACCCGATGCTCACTCACACAGCTTGCCCGCCCGCCGGTCGCCCCACCCAGTCACTCCTCCCTTCCTATCTGGCACACTGGGCCCTCGTGGCTTGCCTAACCTGACTTCCCCACATACTGCACCCTAACTGAGCAGCCCTGATCTACCTGCTCACAGGTAAGCCTGTGAGTTGTGCTAGGCCGTCGCCCACTGCCCGGGGCCTTTCCGTGCCTCCACCCCACTGCCCAGGACCTTTCCGGGCGGGAGGAGGCCAAGGTGGTGCTGTTTTTGGGCCAGTCCAGAGGGCGGGGGTGGCACAGCGGACAGCAGCAGTGTGGCTATGGGAAACAGCCCCAGAAGTTTCCGGCCTCCCTTTCAGGGCGCCTCTGCACCCCTCTCAGCTCCAGCAGAGTGGAGAAAACGAAGGGAAAGCCGCCCCTCTCCACCCCAGCAGAACAGAGAAAACAAATGGAAAGCCCTTCGCTTTTTCTCTCCCTTTCAGGGCATGTGCACGCCCCTTTCCCATAGCCGCGCTGCTGCCGCCGCTGTCCCCCACACCGCTGCCCCCCCACGCCTCCGCTGCTGTTTCCCCCCCATGCTGCCACCGCTGTTGTGTCACGAAAGGGAGGCCAGGATGTCCTGGGGCTGCTTCCCATAGCCACACTCACCCGCCGCCACCGCCACCCATGTGCTTTGAAAGGGATGTTCCGGGGCTGCTGCTTTCTTCATTGTGCCACCGCTCGCTGCTCTGGAGTTTGCCCAATAAGTTCTTCCCAGAAAAAGTGTGTGTGCGTGAGATAGAGACAAGGAAGGAATGGAAGGGAGGGAGGGAGGGCAAGAAGGAAAGGGCAAGAAAAGAAGAAAGAGCAAGAAAGAAAGAGGAAGGGAGAGCAAGAAATAAAGAGGGAAAAAGAAGGAATGAAAGAAAAATAGGAAGGAAGAAAGAAAGAGCAAGAAAGAGGAAGGGAGAGAAAGAAAGACAGAAAGAGAGAAAGGAAGGGAGAGAAAGAAAGAGAAAGAAAGAAAGGAAGGGGAGAAAGAAAGAGAGAAAGAAAAAAAAAAAGAAGGAAGGGGGAGAGAGAAAAATCTGCTATTATTTTTAATTGTTCCATTATTTATCATATATTAATATTTTGCACTGTCCCTACACCTAGGGTGATTTTACTGCCTTTCTTTTGCCCAGGTATTTTTCAGGGTTTACATGTCAATAGTCTAAAGCATAAATACAGGTGCGTTTAACAGAGTTGAAAGGAACTATGGAGGTCTTCTAGTCCAACCCCCTGATCAGGCAGGAAAACTCTGAGGATGCCAAAATCTGAATAGAGGTCCTGGGAAAGGTGTCAGAATAACAGAATAACACTTAGAAGGGACCTTGAGGGAACCCTATACCATTTCAGAGAAATGGCTGTCCAGTCTTTTCTTAAAAACCTCCAGTGTTGGAGCACCCAGAACTTCTGGTGGCAAGCAGTTCCACTGGTTAATTGTTCTCACTCTCAGGAAGTTTCTCCTTACTTTTAGGTTGCTTCTCTCCTTGATTATTTTCCATCCTTCTGGTGCTTTGGAAAATACATTGCCCCCCCTCTTTCTGGCAGCCCCCTAAAAACCTGTTGCCTATCACACTCTTGGGCAAAGTATGTGAGCCATTTCCTCCTTTCAGTGGTCCATGAAAATACATCTATAGTATGTAGATAATAAAGTCAACAAAAGGTGAACAACATTTTTACAGAACTATAGATACGTTGAGGCTGGGTGTGACAAGGAATGGCTCGGAGGGGAGGGGCCAGGCAAGGCACCCCTTGACGTAAGTGACATTGAGTTGGCCACACCCACCCAGTCACATGACCACCAAGCCACACAGCCAGTCATGTGACCACCAAGCCATGCCCACCCAGTCACATGACCACCCCAGTCACATGACCACCAAGCCACACCCACCCAGTCACGTGACACTAAGCCACACCCACCAAATAAGGCACGCCCACAGAACCAGTAGTAAGATTTTTTGAATTCCACCACTGATGCTGACTCTGTAAACCGCTTAGAGAGAGCTATAAAGCACATAAAGCAGCATATAAGTCTAAGTGCTATTGCTGTTTGAGCTAAGATTTACATTTCCAGTAAATGTACACAATTAAGTTTAAAAAAATTTTTTTACAATAGATCAGTCACAAATATTAATAGAAACCTCTGTGTCAGGTCTCCAACAAATCCACCCCCATTCTATTAATACTTGCTTAATACAATGAACATTTATGTTACCGAAACATATTTTACAAAACAAATCTAAATTATAGTTATTAAATGTTTTTTTATTTAGTTATTAAAGGTTTTAAGTAATCATGCAAACATTTTTCTGATTTAAAATGTATATTTTTTACATGAATTTCTATATTCTCTGTATATCTGAAACTTGTCAAACTTATATATTTAGGCTTTCTTCCTGGATGTCAAGGTTCTATATATATAGCAATAACACTTAGACTTATATACTGCTTTACAGTGCTTTACAGCCCTCTCTTAAGTGGTTTTCAGAGTCAGCATATTGCTCCCATCAATCTGGATCCTCATTTTACCCACCTCGAAGGATGGAAGGCTGAGTCAACCTTGAGCCTGGTGAGATTCAAACTGTCAAATTGCAGGCAGCAGAAGTAACCTGCAGTACTGCATTCTAACCACTGCGCCACCGTGGCTCATATATAAAAGACTTCCACACCTAGCTTTTTCCCATAACAACAGTGTGAAGTAGATTAAGCCAAGTTATAGATTGGTCCCAAATACAGTGAATATGTTTGACCACTACTTTATAGTATCTTAGTAATCAGTTCATTGAAGGTGGATCTGTAAGTTGAAAACCTGTTCTTGTCCTTTTTCTTTAGAAATAGCTGGTTGCCTTTTATTTTTGTGGGTTTTTTTAATCTTTTGCAAAACCTGTTTATTTTAAAAGTTATGCTCCCTCAAAATTGTACACATGTGTAAACATTTTCTGGATTTCAAAATTAAGAGAAAGATTGTCATTGTACCACTGTATTTGTGGCATATACTTGGACTATAAATAGAAATGATTAATCACATGTGACCTCTCAAACTCCTAAATGTCCCACAATTATGCTAATCTAGAGTTTAACCTTAGACTACATTCTAAATACAACTCTGAACTGCATTCGTTAGTGCCTGACTGTGGAAGATTTAGATTTTTTGCCTATTGCTTTTTTCTGCTCTGCATAGTCTGAATAAACGTTCAGAGAACTTAAGAGCTTACACATAGTTTTCTGAAATTTTGGAAACTGATTTTTAAAAATCATGTATTAATACTAAGAATTTTTTTGAATGGTTTTGAAGGCAGAAAAAAATTGATAACTTGCTTTACTTAAGAGGATCTGAGAAAAATGTTTGCCAGATAAATTACAGATATAGTGATTAGTAAGAAAAATGACAGGTTATAGAAGTATTAAAATTATTTTACATTTTTCAATTTCATCATTATAATTCAGTTTTTAGAAAATTTGAAACCATGCAGAATCATATTTTCTAGTCTCGGGTGCCCCTCAGCACAAAGAGAATTCTAATGCTAGGCTTGAAGAATTTTATCAAACGAACTTTGGAAGTCTGGAAACAAGCATCCCTCCAGGAATGCATAATTATCTTTTTTGTAGCATGTTTTATCTGACTTTCTTAATAAATTAAGAGATTCTTCATCGTCGTGATGAGAAGAAGCGTTCAGGTAAGACAACGCTCTTTCTAGACTTTGGGGATGTTAATATAAGAAAAAAAGGTACATTTTTAACCCACAATCACTTTCCAATACTTGGTTCAACATAATATTAACCTCTGACCAATCAGGAATTGTAAGTAGAAATGTGGACTGAAAATATTTCCAATTTATTACATTTTTTCTTATTTTTATTTATTTGTTTTACATTAAAAATTTTAGTCTAAGTGCTTAACTGTTATCTCTTTTTAATATATTGATAGTTTTTTAAAAATGTATATAATTATATTATTGTCTTGGTGTATTCGGGTCTTGTCCCGTGTAAGATTGAGAATACCTTGGCAACGTTTCGACGAAATCTCATCCGTCATCTTCAGGCTGGTGTCTTCAGCTTTGTTCTTCTGGGAAGCTGAAGACACCAGCCTGAAGATGACTGATGAGATTTCGTCAAAACGTTGCCAAGGTATTCTCAATCTTACACGGGACAAAACCCGAATACACCAAGACCTACATACCTTTACCCGTGAAAATCTACGAAAACAATTATATTATTGTTTCAATATATGAGATATTGATATTTTCTTGTAAATAATATGATTATATAACTACATGATCTGATGAATTGATTCTATGTAATCACGTCACTTTCACTTCTTAATGACTACACAGACAGATTTTTCTCTATGATGATTGGTACTCAACCTAGACCTTTAGGTCTTCCAATGATGCACCCATTCCCAGTGTAACTGAGTCTATCTACCTTTCTGCCAGCCATCCTTTTCTCCTTTCCTCAACCTTTCCTAGCATTAGAGCTTTCTCCAGAGGGTTAAGTCTTTGCATAATTTGGGATAATTTGAGCCTGGTAATTTGTGCCTTGAGTGAAATCAACTCTGGGTTGTTGTTGTTGTTTTTGGATGATCAATTGGCTTCTTTTTCTTGGTTATCCACAATATTCACAGCAGTCTTCTCCAATGCCCAACTCAAAATATTCTTCCTGTCCTGTTTCTCCAAAGTCCAACTTTTGTTTCTATAGAATGTCAATAGTTACATAATTCACATATATTACATATAATAATACTTTTACAGAAATATTTATAATATTTTTCTAAAGTTGAGTTATATTTAGATTAAAAATGGATACAGATAAAATGAGAAAAGCAAAAAGAGACCAAAGCCTTGGTTGGTTGGTTGGTTGGTTGGTTGGTTGGTTGGTTGGTTGGTAGGTAGGTAAGTAAGTAAATTTATTTGCTGCCCATCTTGCATCCAATGACTCTGGGTGATTTACTTATGCTGAAAGTATCTATTCTAAGGCAAAGAGGTTCAATATTTTAATTTATTTAGCAATCAATATTATACCATATTGTTAGTTAATTATATATAAAACTATTTAAATAATACATTAAAGATACAGAAATTATCTGTAAAGAGACATAAGGCTATAATTATATATCATGCTTTGAATTCTGTTTTCTAAACTGAATCTAAGAATTGAATAACGTCTGTGAGGACAACATCAATGTTACTAAGGTTCTCATAAATTTGATTGCTAAACTTTTTGGTTGGAAAATTAGGTAGAAAAATTTTCCGTAAACTTCTGTACTGTTTTTAAAGCCTTAACCCTTGGTCAGAAAAATCCAAAGATCTCATGATAAGGGAAACTTGGCTTGGTTTGTACATAAATATTTATTTCATTTCATTTCCAACATCTTTATACTAGTTCACTTGTGAGACTCTGCATAATATATATAATATATATAATGTATAATATAATATATAATGTATAACAAAGCAAAGAAATGGAAATAGTAAAAATTAGAACAGTACAAAGCACATGTTCCAATTATAGTACCCATAATTAACTGGCATCAAAGTCACGGTTGGGTATCAATATTTTAATCATAGACTGCCAGGAGGAGTGGCATGAGAGCCATCTCAGAGAAATTCTGCCATCAATCTATTTACTATTTACTTCCTGAGAGGAAGGACTCTGAGCAGGGACTCTCAAGATGTTCATACCAGATAGGCAGAATCAATTTCAGCAAGGTAATGGCTACACATAACCATAGGCTGTACTGTAAAGGATGTTACAGGTGATAAGCAGAATTCATGCAGTGACTTCAAGAGTGGTGCAATCCTGAAGTGGTTGGGTTAATTTAACACTGTCTGATCAGTGCATTCTGAACTGGGTTCCTTGCTATCTCCAAAGTCTCTTGAAATAGAATGCTTTCCAAGAAAGACAGGCAGACAGACAGACCATCATGGTCCAAGTAGGATTGTTATTGGTACATTAGACTAAGTCTTCCCTACCCCCTGCCATCTGTTGTACCAGTTATTTTTAGGGAGAACTGTGTCCTGTCTAAAGGGTCTCCCAGGATTGATGTTACTATATTGCCCCAATGTTTATTGGCAAGGCAACTTGATCTTGGTAAAATTGAATCAAAACTTGTTCTGTCCGACTCAGGCTTCCCCAGTGTCTTGGGCTCAATACCAATAATCACACAATTGTATAGTTTCAGCTTTTTGTATTGTATTTATGATTTATAAATCACTATTTATACTTTACAATCACACATGAGCCAGATTGCTGAGGTGTGTTAAGCATCATTAAAATAAATAATTGCTTAACATAATATGTGAACTTGGCCTTAACTTAATGAGAGAGAGACAGAAATTGCATATTATTACAGTATCTGCCCACTATCTCAAATACAATGTAATTTTATGCTGGTGTTAGCTTTTGTTTATTTTATACAAATTTGTAAAGCATACATAAAATAAGAAAAAGCTCTGGTATGCTCTGAAGAGCAATGTCAGTGGAAATGTCTAGGGTATTCAGGTATATTTAAAAACTATTGAAAAATGATGTAGCCACCAGTGGTGGGATTCAAAAGTTTTTACTACTGGTTCTGTGGGCGTGGCTTGGTAGGCGTGGCTTGGGGTGTGTGGCAGGGGAAGGTTACTGTAAAATCTCCATTCCCTCCCCACTCCTGGGGGACGGATACTGCAAAATCCTCATTCCCTCCCCATTCCTGGGAGAAGGTTGCTGCAAAATCCCCATTACCTCCCCACCCCACTAACCTGCTTTCCAGCTCCATTCTCCTTTGCAGGACAACCAAAGAAGACCCAGCCAATCAGCTGGGACTTGCAAGGCAGAGAAGAGATGGAGGCGGAGCCAGTCAGAGGTGGGATTTGCCAGTTCTCCCAACTACTCAAAATTTCTCCAGAATCGGTCCAAACTGGCTGAATACCACCTCTGGTAGCAACAAAATGGAAGAAATTTAAATGCTCACTGCTGACTCTCAATTTAAGCTAAATATCATGTTAAACTATTGGTTTATGTTTTAGAGCTATTTGCTCACAAAGCTTTCTCATCTGCCTACCCCCATTTCTCCACATAACCTAAATTTCTGTTTCTTTCTGATATCCAATTATACATGTTTTTTTGTTCATTAATTCAATGTGTATGGCTTCCCATCTAAAACATATCATTCTGGCAGCCACCAAGGATTTATTAGATTCTTGGTTATCCATTTCATATTTACATATGAAATCTTAATTATTTTGCCCAACGGTCTTCCAAGTTTCATCATATTACAGCATACAGAATTAATGTGATGTAGTGTTTAAAGTGTTGCAGAAGGTCCATCCTCAGGCAAGGAAGCTGATTGTGTGACTTTGTACCTGTCTGTCTCTAATAAATAAAACAATACAAGATAGAAAAATACTTCAGTAGAAATATTTAAATAGGCCATTTATTATATATTCAGTGCACTTCTTCTACAGGTCTGCATTGATGCTGGATAAACCTATCCTCTTTATAAAAGTAGCTTTAAAACAGATTGTTTGAGACTTGCACAATTCTATAACAATAAATAACAATGTTTAAAAATGAAAAATAAATGCAAGTATTGTGGCTTGCTTTTTTCAGAGAGCATCTGCCTTGTTTTGCATTTTATTAATATTCACAAAGTCAAGATTCATGAAAAATTATAATTACTTTTGCTGGAAATATTACCTTGGGAATCTGTCACTTCAAGTGTTCCTGAAAGCTTCGTTAAAGGGACTTGTCAAAGGAGAGCTAACACAACCGATTACTCTGAAACACTTGGTTGCTTTGGAAAAGAGAACTTTTCTTCATTGCCAACTCATCAATGTTTTATTCTTTCAATACTCTCTGGGTGTCTTAAAACGAGGCAGAGTACATTTCCTAATTTGCTTTAAAAAAAAAGATTACACCACAGTGCACTAAGATTTTTAATGTTGTATTAGCTTCATAGACAGAGTACCAAAATGATTTTTCAAGCTGCTTTTTTTGGGGGCCTGCAGCAGCTTTCCAATATATACCAATATATAAAAAAGAGAATTGGGTTTAGCAATGCATTGCAATATACTACAAGGTAGCTCGTATCTATAAACTGAAAGCAGGCATGGAGACAGAAAGCATCTGTGGATGTTCAGATGATAAAATATATAAGTCTTTCTGTTTTTATATTTTCATTATTTGAAGAATTCCAATTTGTTTTATATTAACAGTCACTTACACTGAAACCTTGATTTAATGCAGTACTTTCTAACAGTGTTCCATACCCCTTTCCTCCAAATAATCCATTAAATAAAAGTTTATTAGAATTTTTAGGAAGGATTATAAGAAATGTTGGTATTATGTTTCATATCCATTGAACATGTTTAAAAGCAGTTTTCACCAATATAATTTAAGAACATGACTGCACATTGAGGTAGCATGATAAATGTAACCTATCTCTCTCCCTCCCTTTCTTCCTCCCTCTCCCTGCCTCCATATCTCTAGATCCATGATGGCAAACCTATGGCATGCATGCCATAGGTGGCATGCAGAGCCATTTGTGCGGGCACACAAGCCTCAGGCAAACTTACCTCACTGTGCATGTGCATGCCTCCCAGCTGATTTTCGGGCCTTTTTCGGCCTGCCAGAGGCTTGAGGGATGCCTCTGCAGGCTTTGCAGGCTGAAAAATAGGCCCGTTTCGTCGCTTCCTGTATTTCCGGAAAAGGTCTCAAATGGGCCGAAAATCAGCTGGGAGGCACAGTGCAGGTAAGAGGAGGGCAGTGGGGGGGGAATTGCACACGCATGCGCAGGGGGCGTGTGGGGGCTGCGCACATTGCCTTCTGGGTGCGCACACGCAATTATTTGGCACAGGAGCCCAAAAAAGTTAGCCACCACTGCTCTAGATATTAGAAATGATTCACATTGTGAAATTTGTAACCTATATTGGTGCTATAAATAAATATAATTTATTTTCTTTTTCTTCCTATTGTGCTCCTTCCAAGAAATGGGTGTGTGGAATAATTAAAGCAGAGGCTTCCTATATCTATTAAAAGTGGTTAATAATATATTGTTTAAGTTGTTCATATTTCTTCACAAATAACATTTGTTTATATTTATATTTCTATCCCATATTTAACCCAGACAAGGCATCCAAAAAATCTACCTCATTCAACATATAATGAAAATTCTGGGAAGCTCAATTGGGATTAAATGTGTGTTAGAAATACAAACTTAAACATTATTTTGAACAACTCTGAGCATTAGACAAGTAACTTAGGAGCAATGTTTCATTGAAGAAAAGAGCTTTTCACAATTGTATAAGAAGATATAATTCTGAGACAGAATGGCATCAACTAGCAATATGGCTGTAGTATGTCCCCCACAAATGCAAATTGTTCTAGACACAAACAATTTTGAGAGTTAACATGGAACACGGGGGGAATGGTAAGAGAAGATGTGTTCACACTCTGTTTCAGGCTAACATACCAATTTAATGAATACATTCATAATTTGGCATGGTTTCAGATCATGAGAGAAAGCACTGCTCCATTGGAAGTCTGAGGATTATCATGCTGTTCAAATCAAAATTAATCTGTATTAAAAAATCATGCACCTCAGATTCATAGTGCTGACAATTCAACTAAACCACCTTCAAAAATCTCCCCAAAGTTCATCATAAATAAATATAATGCAGGAAAAGTAGGATTAGCCTCTTTTTTATTTAAACCCATATTGTTGTGCTTGGTAGAATATATTTTAAATTATATATTTGGTTCAAAGAGAAAGAAGAAAGAAAAAAAGTTCAATAAACAATCTGCACACAATAAACTAAAACAGAGATTAACAACTATGTTTCTCTGAAAAAGTCTATGTCGTTGGGAACCTTAAAAGTGTTTAATTAAAGGAATGAAATCAAGGCCTTGGTGCAGGTAGCCTATTGAAATTTCTTAGAATACAGGTGGTCTTCGACTTATGACCACTGCTGAGCCCAATGTTTCTGTTGCTGAGTGAGACACTTGTTAAGTGAGTTTGCCCCATTTTATTACTCTTCTTGCCATAGTTGTTAAATGAATCACTGCAATTCTTAAATTAGTAACATCGTTGTTACATTTGATAAAGTGAATCTGGCTTCCCCATTGACTTTGCTTATCAGAAAGTTGCAAAAGGTGATAACATGAGTCTGGGACACTGCAGCCATCATAAATATGAGTCAGTTGTCAAGCATCTGCATTTTGATCAAGGGACCATGGGGATGCGGCGACGGTCATAAGTATGAAAAACAATTATAAGTCACTTTTTTCAATGCCATTGTAATTTTGAACAGTCACCAAATGAACTGTCCACATGTAAAGCTATCTGTATTCAGCCTTTGCCCGGATCTTATTAGGACACAAATTCAGTATTTGTGTGTATATATGTGAGATTGATTGATTGATTGATTGATTGATAGATAGATATTGTCAGTGTTCCAAGTAAACCATCATTGCAATTCAGAACTCCGAGACAAAGTCCATCAGAGTAAGAATTTATTAGAGAAGTCATGTTGGCACATCTGGGGAAAACCTGAATCTGAAATCCTTCATTTTCCCCCACCCACACTAAAACTCACATCCTGCCCCATTTAGTGACATTCACATCACATGGCCCAATCAATCTCCTGTCTCAGCTGCCTCCAAACTTTGGTCACTCCCCTCCAGGTGCCAGCAGCTTGTCCTTGATCTCTTGTGAAAGAATGTTGTTATGGCTATACTCCCTTGACTAGTCTCCTGTTCCCACAGCTTGCCCATCTCCCACTGTGGCAGCCCTGAAAATCTGTCCCAAGATGGATCCAGGGCTGACATAGATATAGATACACACATACACAGACAATGCACTTGTTTCAAAATTTAAAATTATTTATGAACGTTGATTATGGAGTCTGAACTTAATTTATAAATTTAGTTACATTCCAGTGGTGAAGTTAAAAACTATTTCATAGCTGTGTTTCATACTGTTTTAGAAGGAAAAATAACATAGGGAAAATACCATCATTCTTGCATTTGTGTCAGAAGCGCTGAGGCGCTTCCATGTTTAAAGAATTAACCACTGAGACCACCATTGCCCAGGAGATGCCCAATTGGGGGCTCCTTTCATATCCCCATTAATGAGCTCACTGAAGTGGTACCTATTTATCTACTCGTGTTTGCATGCTTTCAAACTGCCAGGTCGTCATGAATGAATGACAGGAGATTGCCTTGTCATATAGCAGTATTCAGTCTTGAACACGGGCTTGCAGATTGTCAACCCAGCATTCTAATCATGTGAGCCACTAAGACTCATAGGGAAAATAGAAACCAGACCAGAACATGTGCAAATGTATTCTTTTAACCTTAATCCTGAGTTTCAATTAGGTAATAATGGAATAATGTAATTTGCTTCATCTATGGCTTAGCAGGATGTGTGTAATACCATAATAACCAGGCTATTAAACAAATCATAAAACAAACCATGGCTTGGCATTTTATGTGAACAATGGCATTATCTAAGTGCTTAAAACGGAAAGACTGAAAATGTAGGTCTCTTAGGTCACCTAGCTTGTCTAGAAATCTGATCCCCCCCTTTGGGTAGCATTAATGACTTTACCCTATCATTATGAGGTTTTGTGCATTTTTTCCCCTGATGTTGCTCTTATTTGCTATTAGTTGCTGCTTTGTAAGGATAAGAGGGATCCCTTTGGAATTCTTCATAGTCTGTTTTAATTTAATCAGTATGAGCATTATTAGATTATTAGACATACTTGCCTATGTTACTATTTATCCTGACTCCATATAATTCATGAATAAATTATGTAACTGTACTCTTAATTAAGATTCTTGGGAGAGCATATTTATTAAGTAAGTAGCATGGAGCTTCATTTATTTAATTCATTGAACCATGCAGCTTTATTTATTTGAAACCTATTAATACAGTGAAAGCAAAGATCAACTACCTTAATGGAAATAGAAGCATTAAAGTAAAAATACATAAATCATATAAAAATCATTGCAAAATTAAGTTAAATTGAACCTGAGTCAGCTAACATTAACCTAGGAAAAGGAAATGGTGTTTGCTTTGTACAAAAAAGAAGTAAGCTTTGATCCCATCCATTAGTGGACAAGTCACTAACTAATTTCAGACTTAGTAAACGCTGTGTATAGCTCACTAATAATATGAGAAAACCAACAACACTAATATTTACTTATACTTCTCTCAACCTGTCTAATCTTAATTTATTACTTTTTATTGTCCTGCAATGTATTTCATGCAATCCAAATGTAATCCAATTTTGAATATTATAATATGTTCCAATGAATTTGAAGGCAAAGGGGATCATATTGAACACATTATTGATTGTAAAAGACACTTCTTTATTGATTATAAACAGGTTTATAGAGCCCAATCCAACAACAAAATATATTTTATTTTCAATAAAAGGAAAAAAGTTCTATGGTTTTCTTCCTAGGCTTTTAGATTTTCAACTCCAAGATAGTAACAGAAGAAATACTTTAAATGACTGTACCATATATTTAAAATACCTGAAATTACATAGGTAACTGTTCTGTCCCCTTCCCTTCTCCAGAAGGTAAGGAAACTTGGCACCAACACCCGCACAGAGAATCACGCTGGCCTGTCTCCAAGAGCCAATTTGCTGCAGCTGATAAGACTCTTGGCAATCACACACACTCTGACTGCCAAGTTCAGATCTGTCAGGTATCAGAGTACTCACTGAGCTAGAAGGGGTTTTTTACTCCCAAAGTCCACGACACGAACAGAATTCTTGGATGGTTCGAACTTTGTCACGCACGGAGTTTGCAACGTAGGCACACCCACTTTTATACCTTGTGGGGTGTGGTCCAGCTCAGTCTCTGGCCTTCCCACGCCCCCTACGTTGCTGCTGACGTTTCTCCCTCCGACGTTGCCTGGGATCAAGCCAGGAATCCTCCTCCTCACTCCCCAGCCGTGGCCGTACCGATATGCGTCTCTCAGGCTGTTCCTCTTGGCTTTCCAAAGAAACCTGAGGCATTGCTAGGGAGGAAGGTCCTGGAGAGAAAGGCATTGTCAGGGAGGAAGGTCCTGGGGAGGGAGGCATTGCCAGGGAGGAAGGTCCTGGGGAGAAAGGCATTGCCTGTTCCTCCTCTTCATCATCCAGGTCCTCTTCCTCTGTCAACACAGGCTCAGGAGGCGGGGCCACAACAGGTAACCTATTCTTGTGACTGAAGTTTTCAGTAGAGTACAGCATGCCAAATAGCATACTTAAAGACTGTCACAAAGACACAATGTGCATTGTTTAAATGTTGACCCAGAAAACCAAATTATTGATGTGTGAAATGCTTAACTTGCCACAGTTATTGAGATTATTATTTATATGTCGCCTGGAACAAACAACAGAAAAGTTGGCAGCAGCATTAATTTGCAATCATGTTTGCCAGTTAAAAAGAGATTTGGATGTGATATATATTGGAAATATATATTTCACTCTGCAAGTCTGAGTTTTCCAGAAACTGTATATGACTATAGCAGTGAAATATGAACAAGGGAAGGGAAACATAAGGTATCTTTATACCACCACCATTGATTCAACATTTTTTGAAAACCTTAAAACACTAAAAACTTGAGGAGGTCAGGATGTCCCCCACCTAAACAATAAGTGCAACAAGTGCCATTCTATCATACGTCCAGCCCCTGAGTGACCCAGATTCCAGAAAATCAGGAACCTCATCTCTGTACAAAACAGAAGCAACATAAGGGTCTGGTTACCTGCTCCAGGTTATGATAGGAAACTGTATGAGGGAATTTCATTTGTAAAGTCAGTAATAGGGCACTGCAAATAAATTGGATTCTATGGTGTTTTCAAATAAACTGTATCAGAGTCAGGGAGGGGAAAAATCTCTACTGTCAAAAGCAGCCAACGGTGTGCAAAAACTTGGTTCTAAATTGATAGAAAGCCCTCATATGAATGTACTCTTATTGAGTATGTAAATACTTAACACTTCTTATACCCATATTGCTTCCCTGCAAATGGAGACAGAAGCTAATCTGAATGATTTCTGAGATTTATTTTAATTTTGTTAGCTTCCTTTCAGAATTGATACCAGGGGTGGGATTCTACCGGTTTGGCCCAGTTCTATAGAACCGGTAGCTCCGAAGATCTTCTTTTCTTCAGTTGGGCCCTCCCGCCCGCCTGGGCTCTAGGCTGTCCTTTATTCCCTGCTAAAGCAACCTTAGTTGCTTTGCGCTGCACAGCTAAGTGCCGTGCATCAGCAGGAGAAGGTTATTCCTTGCAGGAGAAGTTGGGCAAAGCGCGCATTCACTGAACCAGTTGTTATGCCGGTAGGATCCCACCCCTGATTTGTACACAGTGCAATGAAGAATACCTAGTATGTAATCCATTGGTGAACTACCGATCTCTGGAGTACTAGATGAATTTTCAGTGCAGCCTTGATATCAGGTATATCTTCTCATTTACCGCACAGTTCAACAATCATGTCTCATTCAGGTGTTTCAGATAACCACAGGCTTCCAACATATAGAAATAAGCATCAACCAATTTCAAGATAGCAAAATCAGGATATGGAAAAATCAGATTTCTGCTTCGGACCTAGCTATAGAACTGTGTCCTTGGCCATAGGCAAACCTTTTAACCTTCCACACAAGTTGAGAGTAAATTAGAGAATCTTAGCATGATTTTGTTAACTAGTAGTTGAAATATAAATGCAATTATTATTTTTAGAAATAATTTTTAGAAAATTTTTTAAATTCATATTTATATCCCGCCCTTCTCCAGAGACTCAGGGCGGCTTACAATTTTTGGGATACAACCCAATGCTCTCAGCAATAGCCTTCCTTCCATTGTATATGCCTGCTTATTACTAAGCAGCATTTTTACAAAGTCAGCTTATTGCCCCCAACAATCTTGGGTCCTCAGTTTACCTACCCCGAGAGGATGGAAGGCTGAGTCAACCTTGAGCCTGGTGGGATTCGAGCCTGCAATAATTACAGGCAGCTGGAACTAAGTGCTAGGCTCTTAACAGCCTGCACCACCAAGGCCCTTTTCTGTGCTGCTTTAAAAAAGGATCCCATACACTCTATGGCTACATAAAACAAGAATCCTATAAGTAGCTACCAACATTTAACTTTTGTTTCTCTCTCTTTCCATCTCTTTCTCCATTCAAAGTGCTTGAACTTCAGCTTTTTGTTTTATATACATTAAAAAAATATTTTAAAGGCAACTTTTGTAATAGTCTCTCATTTGGACCAAGATTTAGCTATTAGCAAGCACTTTTATGTTTCTAAATATTTAATATTCTCAGGGTATAATGAGGGCAAAAGGCTAGAAATTTAACGGCACAGTAAATAAAAGACTTTGAAATATTTTACAAAAGTGCAGCCTTTTAAATAGTATTCACCATATCACTAATGGCAGGAGCAAACAGTCTTTTCCTTATTGGAAAAGCTGTAAAAGTATTTAGAAAAATTATGTGAAAACATGTGCATGTGAAACACATAATCAGCATATGTTTTAGAAATATAGGGAAAAGTTGTACAAAAATTGGGGAGGGATTACAATACACAAACCTATGACTTGTGCGTCTATGCAAAACTGGCAGAAGGATTTACAGTGATCTATAAACATCCTTAGTCCTACATATCACATCCAATATTTCATAAAATTCCTTTCCTTCTCCATTTTATGATATATTATGTAGCTTATAAGAGTAATAAGAGTTATTTGAAAGCTTTATTAATAACCATAGTTAAATTAATTAAAAACCACATTATAAACTCTTTATTCCACTTAGTTTATTTATTTATTTATTGGATTTCTAACCCGCCCCATCTCCCGAAGGACTTGGGGTGGTGTACAGTCATAAAACAATACAAAATATACAATTAAAAGACAATTAAATGAGAAACCCAATTAAAAGCTAAAAACAGTAAAACCATTGTTTAAAACTCCCTTCCCCACCCTCAGCCCAGGTCAGCAAGTTGGAACAACCAGGTTTTAGGCCCGGCGGAAGGAGTGGAGGTCAGGGGACACCCGAAGCTCCAGGGGAGCTGGTTCCATAGGGTGGGTGCTCCCACAGAGAAGGCCCTACCCCTGGGGGTCGCCAGCCGACATTGTCTGGCTGACGGAACCCCAAGGAGGCCCACTCTGTGAGAGCAGACAGGATGATGGGAAACAATTACTTAGTTACTGGACTCTGCGTCCAGACATTGAAACTAAAGAGTGTTTGCAGTAAGGAAAAACAAAGAAGCATAACCCAATATGCAAAAAAATCCTAATAAAATGAATACAAGAATAAATCTCTGGATTCCAGGGATTTTACCTCTTTGGTTGTGGATATTTTACATTACCACAAATAAAACCAATATGCAATTTGGAGTTATTCTGGAACAGATGGCAGCTATAGCTAAGGTGGCTCTTGCACAATTTCATTTTGAATGCCAACAGCATCCTTTCCTGGATCAGAAGGCATTGCTCAACTCCTGTATGGATTACTGCAATGCACACTACATAGGGCTGATCTTGAAAACCATCTGGAAGCTGCAATTGGTGTACAATACAGTAGCATGGGCATCTCAGGACACAAAGCAGTAACACCTCTGCTTTGTGAACTGCATAGGCTTCCGATACAGTATGTTTCTGAGTACAATCCAGGATGCTGGTTGCTACCTCTAAATCCCTACATGGAATAGACCAGGGGTATTCACTGGGCTACTTCTTTACAATTGTTTCCACCCATCCACAAATTCCAATAGGAGAGACATATTATCGGTTCCATTGATCAGAGCCCATCATCTAGCTCACGGGAGTCAAACTTACCATCTCATGCTGTCACATGACATTTTGCAATATTTTCCCCTTTCATGGAGCCAGGGTGGGCGTAGCCTATGCATGACGCATCCCGCCTGTGGGCCGCCAGTTTGACACCCCTGATCTAGCAGGACCTGGAAAATAAGCTTTTTATTAGCAGAGCAAAGGACACTGTTTCTCCTGAGATTAAATTTGCCCTAGAAAGGTTAAAGATTTCCCCTATCCAGTTGTGTCTAAGGGGTATTTCTCATCTCTGTTTCTTAGCCAAGGCAGCCAGCATTGTTCGAAGATATTTCCATAGTCATGTGGCCAGCATGACTGTAATCCAAGATGCATGGAACATTATTATGTTCTCACTGAAGTGGTACCTATTTATCTACTCTCATTCACATGCTTTCAAATGGTTAGGTTGGCAGGAGCTGGGAAAGAATGGGAGTTCACCCTGTTGCATGGAGCTCAGGTCTCAAACCCGGGCTGTCAAGCTTTCCAGCTGACAAGCTTAGCATCTTTAACCACTGAGCCATCACACCCACTGAAATTTGACCGGACCTTGCCTTAAAATGTTGGCTGGGTTCCTCCCAGGCACAGAGATTGAAAAGTTACTTTGCACCCATGATATGTGTCTTTTTTGTGGTTGTGGCTATAGCAGTCAGTAGCCAGATAGGTTAGGGATGTAGAGTTATACATATGTTAATTTTTTTTAAATGTTTTTATATGCTGGTTTTAATATTTTTGTATGATGGTAGATGCTCAGAGTCAGTGTGGTGAATTTGGCAGCCAGATAAATAAATTAAAATGAATAAATAAGTTGCTGTTCTGAATGCCACACTATTATCTATAAATAAAAGCAAATGGATAACATGGAGTTTAACTGACACTATATAAAACAGCCTTTCTACATAGTTGGGAATACAAAGGAGGAAGAATTCTTATTCTTTATGTTGAAAATTTATTACCTGCAACTATGAAATATGAAGATGTAGTATGTGGAAGCGATTGTTTTCATAATTGACTGTGTTGGCTACATTTTATGAATTTTCATTTTACCAGGTGCCAATTTTCCATAGAGTATGCTTCCTTTTCTGAAACAGTAATGTTAAAATGACTCAAAATTTTAATTTTTCTTCTTTTAAATATTTAATATCCACAGATCTCATAAGCATTTTTCATGTTTCATCATGTTAGTCAATGCTTACATAATTCTTTTAAAAATACGTTGCTTTTTGAGGGGAAAGTGTACAGCATTCTGATACAAACTGACATTTTAAATACTAATAAATCAAGAAGAACTAAACACTCTTTTTATTTACTAGAAGTCTTCATGGAGTGAATGCCAAAGCAGACGTTTTCACATTGCTGGAAGGTTTAGACAAGAGACTAAGTCCAGAAACAAAGGGTTAAGGTCTTGCTGAAATGGTTGATTTTGAGCTGTTGTATAACAGTTCACTTTAATAGCCAGTTTGGTGTGTAGTGGTTAAAGTATCAGGCTAGCAATCAGGAGACTGTGAGTTCAAGTTCCTCCTTAGGCATAAAGCCTTTGGCCAGTCCCAAAGGTGCTTTTTCAAGAGGCAACTGGACTTTCTGGTTTTTCTTTGAAGACATTTCACTTCTCATCCAAGAAGCTTCTTCAGCTCTGACTGAATGATGGGGAATGGAAGGATTTATAGTCCTTGTAGACAGCTGGCCATTTGTATCCTTTTAGAGAGTTGTTAAGGCCCCCTGGAGGTTCATCTGCGTCATCAGGGTCACCTGAGTAGTGCAAATGGGTGTGGAACCTTGGAACTGTTGAAAGGACTGTGTTGTAGACTGGAGATAGATGATGTCATATCCCTCACCCTCTCTTGAGAGAGGGCTGTTCAGTTTTGACATGGATGGCTTCTTTGACCCCTCTTTCAAACCAGAGATCCTCTCTGTCTGAAATGTGGACTTTGCTGTCTTCAAAAGAGTGGCCTTTGTCTTTTAAATGCAGATGGACTACTACTTAGGTGACCCTGATGACACAGATAAACCTCCAAGTGGCTTTAATGACTTGCTGAAAAAATGCAAATGACCAGCTGTCTGCAAGGAGTATAAATCCTTCCATTCCCCACCATCAAATCAGAGCTGAAGAAGCTTCTTGGGTGAGAAGTGAAACCTCTTCAAAGAAAAAACAAGAAAGTCCAGTTGCCTCTTGAAAAAGCACCTTTGGGACAACCATGACCTGGATGACTAAGAATCTCCATAGACACTTTGGCAGATCATTTTCTCTCAGCCCTAGGAAGGAGGCAATGACAAACTGCTGCTGAAAAAGCCTGTCAAGAAAATTACAAGGTCTTGTTCTGTCAGTATCTGAGAATTGTATACAATTCAGCAAATGGAGTACAGATCCCCGGATTGTCAAAGATGTGAGGGTGTTGTCTGCCAGAGTGCCCGGGAGAGAAGAGATGGCAACAGAACAATATCATTTATATTGAGTTCCATCTCAACTCCTGATTCTTTATTTATTTTATTTATTTTATTTATTTTGTCAAGCAATTACAAGATAACAGGTATAAGTATAAACATAGTTATGAATACATGAAATGTATTCATATGTATTCTGTGGAATTTTTTTCTCTAAAAGTGTCCAATTCTCTTGCAAATAGAGGAGTGGAAATGACGAAGAAATATGCCAAGTGATAATATGGAAACCTTGAAACCACAAAAGCTTCCATGGCAATTCAAGAATGACAAGTTCTTTTCTACACTCAGTAATGAAAGCACATTTTACTTCCTTAAAACAGCTAACAGTCATGCTGCTTTCAAATCACATTTGCTTCTAGATAGTGAAACAACTGTTATACTCTGATAAGACTGTATAAAATCCAATTGTATCAGAAACCAAAAACTATGCAAACAGAGCTTTGTTCATTGAAAATTTGAATATTAATTTGGATGATCCATTTCCTTTATAAATTATTGTGGTTTTTTTTAAAAAAAAACTTCTTATGTGCAGCTGAACAAAGAGCAGACACTATTGCTGGTTGCTGTTTACCACTCCAGTCATAATCGTGTGTACATGTGTGTGTTCGTGTACCTACACAAACAATCCATGTGTGCTTGCGTGTGCATCTCTGTCTGTGTATCTTTGGGCTTTTGAGCCTTTCAATCAGTTGACTGAGGGGACACTCAACTGGCTCTCCATAACAATCATATAGAGATTAGTAACAGTTTCTGAGGAAATGGACAAAATCAAAAATCTCTTAGATGTTATCACAAGAAATGAGAAAAGCTGCAGAAGCATCTTGAAGTCTGCTAAAATACAGACAGCCTGGCAGAGAACGTCTGCTTCAATTGATCCTGCTGATTTCTTGTGTCAGGGCAAGAACTGTAAGTGACCTGTCAGCTACCCTGCTAAGAATATTTTACAATCTAAACGTATTTTACTTTTACTGGTGAAGAACGGGCTAAATTCAGGGCATGGAGACACAAGGAAATCATACCATATGAACTAACCATACTAAGATACTTTCTTGTCTAATACTTCATACTGTCCTCTGTGTAATATTAATGTGTCCCACATTAATTATTATTCACAAAATTACTTTTGCTTACTTTTTATCAAAGCACTATTCTATTATACTATCATAGACTAGACAGATAAATTTCAAATATTTCTTCAAAATGGTTTCATAATTTCACTGTTAAACCTTTACTTTAGCAGAATATTAGAACTGTCCAACATTATAACACAGCCCCCTCCTCCTAAGAATGCAGGGATTTAGTATTGAAAACAGCTGCATGGCCTGAAGTTCAGGAAACTCTGCCATAGAAGATAAAAAGTGATGCTTCAGAACATAAATCATGACCTAGATAACATCAGCTTCACTGTCTCATTGCAGACAATGCTGATGTATGAAGTCACAGACAGAGGAGGTTGCAACATTTCTTTGTGCATTTAAAGAGTTGGATAATCCAGAAAATGTCACCAATGCTAACATTAATGTTTCATTAACTCCAAATGCCCTAGACTTAATAAATAAGAAAAATCTTACATTGACTCAGATACAGACAACAGAGAATATATAGTAATTTTAGTGTTTACTAGACTATTGCTATATTGTTATGGAACAAGCACTTGGAAATCAGCAAAACCTCATTATCAACCCCTCATCAGAAAATGAGTCAAATGCATCTATCCAAACGTCACACTCTTGTACAAAGTAATCAGTTTCAAAAGGATGTCACGTTGATTCAGTCTTGTAACATTGCATGAAGAGAGTTTTGGTAGGCCCCAAGGCCTCAAGACAACACTTCCATTTTAGCATCCAGACTCAAAGATGTTTTACTTGTTTGATATAACTTTAATTATAAACTGCTCTTCTTACAAGTGGCTTGGCTATCTGAAGACCCTTGATAGTTTTATGGCATTTTCACTAAATGTTTTGCCGGTCCCTCAAAAAGGCAGACATCTAGAGGACACCCTGCTTGTCGCTTTCCCCATCCAGGCTACAATCATGACTTTCCCATCATGCATGCATTATGCAATGGCCCCAACAGTCAAGATTGGTAAAATACATTATGTATTGATGAATGGTTACATACCATCCATTCCCCCCAGTATGTAGGGACAATATGAAATATACATAAAAGAAGTGAAATGTGCTTATTCACAACAGTGGTTACTGAAGACTTTAATTTTAGCCTGGAGGAGAACAGTAGCTTGTTCTATATTAATTTTCACTGCTCTACTCCTCCCCTTACTGCAGGGGTGTCAAACTCACATCATCATGTGACGTATCATGACTTATCCCCCCTTTGCTAAACCGGGCGTGAGCATGGTCAGCGCATCACACATCTGGTCCATGGGCCGCGAGTTTAACAGCCCTGCCTTAGTGGAATGAATATTACTTCCTCTCCCCAAATAATGACAATTATTCTTATTTGACAATATAAGAACAAATAGGGAATTCTGCTACCCACACATCTGATGCGTTACTTTTATATTTTTGTCATAGTCTCTTCTCTTCTTGAAAGTCTCAAGTGATGACACTCCCACAACTTCCAAAGGCAAGCTGTTCCATTGTTTGATTGTTCTCACTGTCAGAAAGTTTCCAGGTTAAATCTCTCCTTGTTCAGTTTCCATCCATTATTCCTTGTCTGGCTTTCGGGTGGTTTAGAAAATAGCTTGACCCCCTCCTCTCTGTGGCAGCCCCTCAAATATTGGAACACTGCTATCATGTCTCCCCTGGTCCTTCTCTTCACTAGACTAGCCAAGCCCAGTTCCTGTAACCGTTCTTCATATGTTTTAGTCTCCAGTCCCCTAATCATCCTGATTGTTCTTCTCTGTACTTTTTCTAGAGTCTCAACATCTTTTTTATAATGTGACCAAAACTGGAAGCAGTACTCTAGGTGTACTCTATAGTGTCATAGTATAGAATTATCTAACAATATACTTTTTGGGCCACGTCTATGATTTCTACAATTGATTGTACACTTATTTCAGCCAGCTTGCCAACTCATTTATTCATATTCAACATTGCTAACCATGCTGACCATGACCATTTCCATAAAGAGCTGTGTCTGAATTTTCTAGGAAATGTATTTTGCCTTAAGAAAGCCAGCTTCTCAAAACCAGAGCTGGAGATCTGATTCTCTTGTACAAGATGGTCTCTGCAAAAATATTACCCCTGCACTGAATTCAAAACACTTACTATATCTTTGTTCTACTCTGTTAAACTCTGATATGTCAAGAAGCATCATGAAGCATTATAATTGAATAGTGCAAGCACTGCAGCCAACATTAATTATCAGGAGCCCACAGGAGCCCAAGGTGTTATTTATTATTCAAAGACTGATTTGATATAGAAAGTATAAATATCATCAATGCATATCAAGAGACAATTTATCATCTTTCGCTCAGGAGTAATCTTCCACGCATCAGGGAAAAAGCATTCCCAGAAAGATTATGTGATACAAAATGCATTTAATTAGCTATCCAAGCCTTTAACCATTGTTGGAGTGTCCAGTTCATTCTGGATACCAGGTATTCAGCAGAGTCTTTCAACAAATTCTTTTCAGCAAATTGTTCAGGAAATACCCTGGTATTTATTGCAATTTCTCAGATATTAAGTCTGCTCTGTCCAGGTTTCTCAGAAATGTTTTCAAAGGTTTTTATGTGTATCTAGTATTGTTCTTCAAATGGATGCAGGCCTATTTAGTACATGGAATAATATCCTTGAATTTTGGCTACAATGTTTTATTTTCCTTGATGGCTTAGCCACATGTTTATAAGTTGATCCCTTTATCACAAAATGGATTGGATGAGGAAAAGTTGCACCCATTCTGTCCTCATGCATTAATAACAATGGGATATAACCTCACCAGGAAGAACCTCAACCAAGAAATAGTTGATATGGAACATCAAACTGAGCACAGCCTCATCCTTACTGATATCTTCTTAGGCAATCATGTTAACCAAGCATAACATCCAGAGCAGTGGTGGGATTCAAATTTTTTTACTACCGGTTCTGTGGGCATGGCTTGGTGGGAGTGGCAGGGGAAGGATACTATAAAATCTGCAGTCAGAGATGGTATTTGCCGGTTCCAAGAACTACTCAAAATTTCTACTACTGGTCCTCCAGAACTGGTCAGAAACTGCTGAATATGACATCTGATCCAGAGTTTCTGGGTGTCAGGCAGTGTACCCTTTTAATTAAATGAATGAATCAATCTTACACTAATTACCATACCAACATTTCAAAAAGATGTGATGCTTGTATCACTGCTGCAGTTCAGAGAATTGCATATAATATTTCTTACTGTGAGCCACTCAGTTGTGCTGTGAAGTGGACAGCCATACAAATTTTTAAATGAATGAATGAATCAACACCTTTGTCACTTTAAATCAAAGCCATTGAAACAACGGCCCACATACTTCTCTACTGTCAATCCTATCAAGAGCTGCAACTTAATTTTTCACACTTTCATTAACCCAATACATAATTCGTTCCATAACTTTGGTTGCAACCCAATTTGGTCATGACCTGAATCTAATTTTGGAAATTTGGCGCTTACAAAAAAAATGGCACGGAAAGAGAAATTGGCTGCAAAAAAAAAAAAGTGATTTTTTTTGGTCAGAACCCGATTTGGTCATGGTCAGAAGCATTCGTGACCAGAGGTTCTACTGTATTCAAGTCTCAGTGATTCTTTTTATATCAATTATCATTCAACTGATTGTGTGTTGGAAATTCCTAGACAGACTCTCTTATAAAGTTTCCATTGTTTTGTTTAATGTTTAACAAAAGCTTATTAAAACAGTTGGACTTGCTGCAGGTTAGTTTGTGCACTTAAGTGTCTTGTGGTGCACAACTTCAGAAAACTAACAACATGATCAAAAACTCAAACAAGTTTACTAATAACTGCTGTCCTCCTATTTATCTATTTTCAACTATATTTATCGTCTTTGTTGAAGCCTTAGTGCTAATATAAACCTAATTATTTATGTTTAATCTTATATTTATGTTTAAAGTTCAGACTCAGTCATAATCCAATCTAGATATGATGGAAATCTACTTGACACAGATAACTCAATGAGTAAAGCAATGTCTTCTCCTTAGGAGAAAGGATTACCAACTGTACACCGCAAAAAATTATCACTAGATCACTGTGCTGATCATGAATGAAATCAATTGATTGGATTCATTTGTTTATAGGAATAATGAGTGTTTCTCACTTTCAACCCTGTAACTGTTTTACAAGCTCTCAGAGTCAAAATCCTTTGGGAACACCTCAAGTTTGGCAAACTTGTGCATTAAATTTATAAAAATATAATTCAATAATTAAATCTGAAGACTATTAAAAGTGTCCAAATAAAGGTTATTAATTGCCTTTACATTAAATTACCAGAAAAATATGTTCTAGAACATCAGGGTTATCATCCTGTGAAAATATAATTAATCTATTCCTATTCTTTTGTATTATCTATCATAGTAAGAATGTGGAAATATCAGATTACCCTGAGATAGTTATATTTAGTTACATATGGTCAGCAGATGCTGAAGACAGAGAGTTAATTCCATAAATTCCTCTCTTCTTCCATTTTATTATCATTTTCTTTTCAGCAGGGAAGTAATTAACTGTATATTTCTCTGCAGAATCTGTTCATGCATGCTAAATGAATGACACTAGGAAGAGATAATGGGAATTACAATAAATTACACTGGAAAACAAATTACTCAATGCAACAATGCTTTAAAATTATGTAAGAATGTATGTAAATTATTTACACAAATTTACACATAAGTGTATAAATATTATTTTCTCTAATAGTACAATCTATAAACATTCTGCTCCTAGTAATGAAAAAAGGGGGAAAAAAGGCTACTTGAACTCTTGGCTAACTACAGAAGGGCCTTGTTCCATATGCAAATGTACAATATGTTTGTAGATCTCTTTGATTGTGGATTTAACAGTTAATAATCATGCTAATTAGAACAAAAGCCACCAATTACAGAATTACAAGAGCCCTATCTAGGAAATATTTGGTGTCTCATGTCTGCAGTTCTGGCAATTCCCTTTTCTGTCATTAAGTAACAGGGAAAAAGAAATGAGAAAGGGGAATTGCCAAGATTGCAGACATGAGATACCAAATGTTTCCTAGATAGGAGGGCTCTTGTAATTCTGTAATTGGTGGCTCAGATGGAATCCCAAGGAGTGCAGGAATACCCCAGAAGGGGTAGGAGGCAGAGGTGGTATTCAGCAGGTTCTGACCAGTTCTGGAGAACCGGTAGCGGAAATTTTGAGTAGTTTGGAGAACCGGCAAATACCACCTCTGACTGGCCCCGCCCCCCTCTATTCTCTGCCTCCCGAGTCCCAGCTGATCGGCTGGGTCTTCTTTTGTTGCCCTGCACAGGAGAACAGAGCTGGAAAGCAGGTTAGTGGGGTGGGGAGGGAATGGGATTTTGTAGTAACTTCTCCCAGGAGAGGGGTGGGAATGGAGATTTTACAGTATCCTTCCCCTGCCACGCCCACCAAGCCACGCCCACAGAACCGGTAGTAAAAAAAATTTAATCCCACCACTGGTAGGAGGTCTGGCCCACTTCCACATATGAAGCAGTCAACGCCCCCCACACACACAGAAAAGGCTGAACTTCTAGGAAATCTCTACAGCATATCACAAAGCAGCTGCTCCGCAGGAAGTTCAGAAGGCTCCAGGGGTACATCATAAGCCCAAAGCAGTTATGCCTCCTGCCACCAAAGGGTCAAATGTCCAGGAAGCCCCAGCCCCTACATTCTGCCACACCTTCACCCTTTTCTTCATCCTACTGCTTATGAGGTCAGTCTGACCTTTTGTGAAGAAGGATGAGAAAAAGAAATGCTAAGCTGCAGTATCCTAAAATGGCCCTTTTAGCCATGGACCTGCATAGGGCTGAGTGAGAGAGTTGACTTCATTGAAAAAAGGGGGGGAGAGTTGTCTTAGTTTTCCCAAGACTCTGGAAAAAGGGCATCATCAATCCTAAAAGAAGCATTGGCTTCCTCTGCATTAAAACCACCAACAGATTTCTAAGCAGAGACTGAGGTCAGCTTGGCTTCCTGTAATACTTGGAACAAAGCAGTGGAACAAAGAAAATGGTGAAGATCAGATGGGATGGGGTGGTGGGCTAATGGGGCTGGGCTGGGCTGGGGCTTTGTGTTTTGCTGGAGAGGTTTCCTGGACATCAGGCTCTTTGTGGGGAAAGTGGAACCACCTTATATGTTAAAGGGCATAGTTTGGCGGGGAAGGGGGAATAGGAGTTTTGCTCAGTCATAAGTGTAGGCAGGCAGCCAAGTCCCTGGATTTTGATCACATGACTGCAAAGGCACTGCAATAGCTATAACGTTAAGCACAGGCCATGTCCCTTCGTTCAGTGCTTTCAGAATTTCTAATGATTATTGAATGAATGATTGCTAAGTGAAACTATCTATACAAACAACTATTTGACATTATGACAGACCTTTCTTGGAGTGCTTATGACGTGGTTCCAAGCATCTGACAACCACCACTATCTCCACAGTCACTCCGCTTGGCAGCCAACATGTATTTATGGCCATTTGCAGCATCCCACGGTCCTGTGACTGCATTTTATAACAGTTTTGCCAAAAACTGCCATTTATTTCCAGTTTTTGGCAAAACCAGCCCAAAGTCTAAGGACCACAACAAAAAGTCATAAAATCAGGTTGGTCACCTGGATGACTAATTTCAAGACCACTGTGACTGTAATGGGCAAGACTTCATGATCTTCATCATAAACAAACGTTTTTAATCAATAATTTCCAAAATCAGCAGTTCAGTTTTCAGCAAAAATTCTATAAAAGGTTCCCACTCTTTTATAAAAGTTGTTATAGTTTCCTCTTTAATCAAACAAGTTAAGTTAAGCATTTCTGCAAACTCAGAAATCTGCACAGACCATTCCTCCATTACTGGTGTTTTTATAGTCTTCCATCTTTCTGATTAAAAATATTTAATTTTTAAAACTCTCTGCATCACCGTATATATTTTGGTCCAATATCTTTTTGCACAATAAAACATCCCTTTATGTTTTTCACATTTCCAGCAGTGATTAGAAATACTTTATATGGCTTAGACAATTCCTCTGGTGTCATATACCAATGGTATATCATTTTTAAAAGAGTGTTCTTTTAACCTGTAAGACAGTGTAATGACCCACCCTTTCCACAATAGCCAGACCATGAAATCAACTCCACAGGATGGTTAAAACTACATAAAAACAGAATCTTGCAAGTCTGGTTGTGATATACTTATTTTACTTCCTTCTTGTAGTTCAGTGAATTAAGAAAGTGTTCCAAATGTTATGTAGACATTCTGACTTAAAAAATGCTTTACCCCATTTTGCTAAGCAATAGCTTTTGCATATCTCCATCAATGGTATCGTCTTCACTCTCTACACATATACCTGGCTCTGAGTGACAACAGTATGACTGCAACTTTAACTAAATAGAACATGGATACTCAAATAGGAAACTTAGTTTAGAAGATAGAACCACAATCAAACCAATGCTTGTCATATGATCCTTGCCCATCACTGAGATAGTTGCCCTCCAGTCTCACAATTATCCAAGACTCGACACACCTCCCATCAGAGCACTCCTGCCATAAAACAAAACATTATGTCAGCTGAGTTCAAAGGCCACTCCAGGAACCAACACCATTCCCATCATCAAATTTCCTCCACTTGGTGATGGGTTGGAAAAAAATATAGAACACATGCCCATAAAGTAATAGAGAAGACCTCCTCTGTACCTGGGCCCCAGAGAATGGATAGACAACTATTTTCTCAGGCTCTTATAAACTATCTTATAAACTAAACTTTTATTATTTTAAACATTTTTCTTTTTATTATTTTTCTAACTTTTATGTGGTATTTTTATATCCTTGTAAGCTGCCTTGAGTTGCCATGTGTGTCTAGGTGGCAATATAAATTTTCTAAATAAATAAATTTGAGAGGTTGTCGCAAAGAGGAGGGGGTTAATTTATTTTCCAAAGCACCAGAGAGCAGGACAAGAAACAATGGATGGAAACTACTCAAGGAGAAAAGCAACCTAGAATTGAGGAGAAATTTCCTAACAGCGAGGACAATTAAGCAGTGGAACAACTTGCTGTCAGAATTTGTGGGTGCTTCATCACTGGGTTTTTTAAAGAGAGACTGGACAGTCACTTCTGAAATGGTATAAGATCTCCTGCTTGAGCAGGGGGCTGGACTAAAGACTCCAAGGTGCCTTCCTTGATTGATCGATTGATTGATCTGCCATCTCAATGACTGCACGACATAATAAATACTGGAACAGAACATGACAGATGGAAGATGGGAGATGGAGGAAATTTACACTTCACTCCCACTATCCTCTTTCCTATTGATATTCCCATTGAAACAGTACTGCTACTGATGTTCCTTTGAAAGATTTAAATAATTCCATCAAATTAGTCAAACTTTACTTTGCTATTGCTTTTAAATATGCTTAGACCCATAGTACTGATACTTGAGATCAGCTGTAGGAGTTTAATATAGTACCAGAAAGCCTAATGATCTTTTTTCACATTGACACTGTAAAAGTTGTTGCTCATTGTAACAAATGTCAATTTTTCATTCATATAATGAATGGATGAGTTATATTAAAAGTTAATGAGATTAGTTAAATTCCACAGCAGTTTGTATAGGCAAGGCTTTAGAAAGAATAAAACATCTATAATTGCAACTAATGTCTAATATTGTAAATTGCACTAAAGTTGCTAAAAAAAATGTCAAGTGTATTAAATTTGCTGGATTTTCAGACTTTGTAATGCTGCTAATATAAATTTATGCCAAAAAAAGAGCAAAGACTTTCCCTCTCTTCTGAAAAAGATATAAGATTTATAAGTTCCAATAATTTGATTTGCATACATCATATCCTAATGAAAATTCTGACAAGGATTGCCCAGAGTTCGATCAATAGTTCACAAATGCTCTGATGGAGCCACTGGGTTTCCAAACTATAGTACAGGGGTAGATGTTGGCTGGGGAATTCTGGGAGTTGAAGTCCACAAGTCTTAAAGTTGCCAAGGTTGGATACTCGTGCTAAAGTACTGGACTAAATTTATTAGTAGCAGTAGATTTATCAGTAACCCTGCTCCAGCAATAGTGTTTGTCCCCAGGTAACTTTTAGCACTTAGTCATCACAACAGTGCTTTTTTCAGACTGCATACATCAATTATAAAAGCTACAGTAGATGAACAGTGACTGATTCATTGATAAAGTATCAATTAAAATTATACTCTTTCAGTTGGAGTTAATACAGTTCATAGGAATTTAATAGCATAATTTAAATAGCATGTATATGTGGTTTAGATGCTGTTCTCTAAAGCCAGGTTGGGCAATATAATACACTGTAATAATATAATCAAAATAATGTGAGATGGCAAATACTATTATATGTTGGCAGTGCTAGTTGATCTCAAAGAAGTTGGACTTCAACATATGAAGATAATATATTGTATATTATATATGTAACCATGTATGTGATTGACTGAATTAGAAAATACTATATATTTTCTATTTGTTTTTCCAAACAGCATTGTCAAATCTGTATTAAAAAGTACCTTATCTTGATATGTAACTTCTGTGTTGCAGTAAGATCAATACTTTGAAATGTCAGTTTTTCATAGCAAATATTTTTGTCTTCCAAGTATAAGAAGGGCTTTTATAGGTGCAAATTCTACATGTATTTATTTTAACACTAAAATGCTAAAATGTTGGCTCTGGAAGTTGATGTACTTTTCCAGCTTTATCAACTTGATATCTTAAAATGAAGAACTGGTTGTAATATACAAGGAACAAACAAAAGTGGCATAACCATTATTTATTTTTCCTATGGGAATAGTTATTCCTGTTAGTCTTAGTCCAATATCAAGTATTACTTCTCTTGCCTTAAATAATTTCATTTATATAATAAAATTAGAGGGATAATAAATAATCACATAACTCTGTAATTATCATAACTGAGATGAAAGCAATTAATATTTTGCTCCCTATTATTTGTAGTTCAGTTTAAAAACGCTTTCTGATATACCTGTTTATAGATACCTCTGAAAGGATAAAGAAAAGGGACTGTAACAGTATTTCTAGAAGTGCAAGTCAATCTAGCTTGCATAAAGGAATGCATGGTTGTTTATATCTGTCCATAATATTCTGTTATTTTTTTCTCACAAGCTGTTGCTTTAATCTAACACCTGAATCTAATGAATGTGAACATTCATTAAAGGTTTAAATTGCACTTTATTTTGAAATTGAATAGTAGGACACATTAGGGAACAACTAAGTGACTATATTCAGTAGTAACTAATTATGTAAACTCTTTCTCAAAACCATCTCTATCAATGTGAATTCATTAGGCAGCTTTGGGCAATTAATTCACCTCTAGGTCAAAGTAGATGCAATGGGACACTTATCCTTTTTATTGACATGAACCACATTCTTTGAAATAGGAGGAAAATGTTACTTCTATTAAGAAGGAAAGCCTCCTTAGTTTGTTTCAGCCCTTTGCTTGAAGTATTTTTCAGTTCAGCTCTGATACTTGAAATTATCATATCTGGGAACTAAAGTAGTTAAAGCTGTAGAGTATAATGGATATGGATGGATGGTTATTTATCTTTCTTTGCTTCTGCACTTCTTTCTTACATACAGTTGATGTGAAGTTTCCATCGTATGAAAAAATGCACATTTGTCCCCATAATAATGATTAGCTTCAATTATGAATACACCGTAAAAAAAGGACTAGTCTTCTTTCATGAACATAAAATACAAGCTACTCACAAAATGGTCTGCAATGTTATCTAAATTCTGTTGCTCCCAAAGTGCACTGTAATCTTTCCCAGTGCATTATTGGAAGAGAGATACAATTCTGTAAATGACTGGTGTTATTTGTTGGAACAGTCAGTTGGAAGATAATGGAATTAACATATCAATGCAAAATAAAAGAGATTTTAAGCAGCCAGTCCCAGCAAATATGGCTCATCAAGGCAATACATGTCTGGAAAATGTTCTCTTTAAATTTTGATCAAGCTGGGAAATCTAAAGGTAGATAGCAATCATAACCAGATTAAAGAGTCAGTGCAGGGGTGAAAATGAGTGAGCAGAGAAGTCATTACTTCTGTATTTCTGTAAGGACAGAAGGAGAGACAATAATTAGGTAGTTATTCAAGGGCCCAGTCAGACTAGTGTAATTGAAGGGGGCAGGCATATAGACATTCAAAGTCAAGAGCTGTCAGGAGCTGAAAAAAATGAAAATAAGGCTGATATTTACTTTGTTCCAGCAAAATCTAATCAAATCAATCAATCAATAATCTATTCCAATCAAAATGTTTTTATCTTTGACTTTTAAAGTTTCTACCCATATGAATTCAGAGGACTTCCACTCAAATAAGCCTGCTGTTTCTGAGTTCTTTTCTTCTCTCTACTTTCTGAATCTGGAATCAAAAAATCCAAATCAAATCTTTGTGATCTCACTATGTCTTAAGTTTTGGATTTGACTATGCTAATCAGATATCTACCATAGAGTCTGTACAAAATAATTCTGTCCCAGACCTAGCCTTTCAAATCCCTAGTTCTTAGGGTATGGGGCATGATCTAAAACCTACTTATATGGATCAAAATAAGCTACAATAGCTGAAGGGCAATGCACTATAATAGCAGTTCTTTCATGAAACATGGTGAAAGAAATTGATAGAAATTAGAACTCAATGGATCCTGGCATCACATGATTCTTAGAACAGAATCTGTTAACAGTTTCTATCTGCACTATATAATTTTAATTTCATTTTCAATTGCACACTGTTATTTTAATATTTTTAATTCAAAGTAGATATTTTTATTGTGGCACTTCAATTAAAGAATGAATATTCCAAGAATGAAACTTGGAAAGATCTTACGTTATCTAGTCAATTGTACCAGTCTCCATTCTAGCCTAGTGCCATGTCAAAGGAGAGAATTTTGTACCATATAATGGATAAGGAGGGAGGGGCACGGTGGCTCAGTGGTTGAAGATGGGGTGAGCTCCTGTTACTTGCCCCAGCTCCTGCCCATCTAAGCAGTTCAAAAGCATGCGAATAGATAAATAGGTATCACTTCAGTGGAAGGTAACAGCATTTCATGAGCCTTGGCATATAGTCATGCTGGCCACATGACCACAAAAGTGTCTTCTGACGATGCTGGCTTCCTCACTAAGAAACAGATGAGCATCAACCCCTAGAGACGGACATGTTTACCTTAATGGACAAGGACATTGTGGATGATACACCAAGTCACACACTACTACTCTACTTTGCCAGAATACCTTCTGGATGCTGTTTGATAACATGGCTTTTATTCTCTCTGGCATTCCACCACTTCTCTATATCTAGTCCAATCTCCAACTTGATGCAGAAAACTCATCTAGACTGTTTCCATAGATACCTTCTCAATATCTGTTCCAAGTCTTATAACAAAGAACTTGGTTGCTTCATTAAACTGCTCTTTGTTTTAGGCAGAAATTCTTAAAACTTCTCTTTAAATCCACCATGCTGCTATGGAATTCCATTTGGTCACTTCTCTGGGAAATCCAGGCAAATTTCATGTTATTGGAAAAGTGCTATTATAACTTGCTCTGCATGTTGTCATTATGCTGCATATGCACATTTTTCAACTTTTCTTATAGAATTTGCTTTTCATACTTCATTGTTCTTCAATTCAGGATAAGCATTGCTCTTCTTTAATTTGTCTACATCGTTTCTCAGAGTGTGATTGTATTAACTAGACAAAATATTTCAAATGAGGTCAAACTAAAGCAGGATAAAAATACTGCTTTTCACAAAATGGGAATAACGGTTCTTTTACAATATCCTGAAATAATGTTATCTTTTTGCAAATAAATTACATTGCTGATCTATGTTGTAATTGTGATTTATTACAATCCCAAGAGTCTTTTGATATGTACAGTTTCCAGCATTAGTTTCCATTTTCTCACCTCAATTCCAACATAGAAACATAAATACACAAGATGCAGAATTTTGCCATTTTTTTTGCTGAATTTTCTGCTGAAACATTTTTTGTTTCAGCTTAGTTTTCATATTTAATATTATGTTTGTTTTCTGGAATGTATATTACCGGATGAGTAATATATGATTTGCAAATCTGATTAAGAAATATTCCCGAGTCTTTATTTGCAAAGTATCCTTACCATCATTCTTTGTGGCTTTTCAACTGTCTGTATTTTTGTTCTCTTCCCTGTGTTTAACCATTGATAAAATTATCATGATGCTTTGCCAAGAACTTTGCAAAAGTCAGGATAAATTATATCCACAACATTCCTATAATCAATTAGAGTAGTAGTCTGATGGACTACCATCAGATAATAGTCTACGAGCACTCTTCAAAAATTTAAATAGAGATCATTTGGAAAGTTAATGGGAGCAGTTATTCCAATGATTAGATTCAGTGTCTTGAGATCACTGCCTTTCATGAGTACAGTGATGTGACTGTCTTGTCTCCAGTTCATTGTTATTATTTTTTTAAAGTATAGAATTGTGCTAGACGTTAGATGAGAAATTACTTACTAAGCTTGGAGGGGGGTTTTTTGTATTAAAAATAGCAGAAGTGTTTCTCTTAAAAATATTTGTAACATTTGTTCATATAATTCTATAACTAATCACTTTTCAGCCCACATCGTGATCACTAGAATTACATTCACCTTATTAAAACAAGCAAAATTATGTAAACTACAAGCCAATTTCACAGCAATACTTGTTCTATTTATAATGATAAACTTATGTTGCTATTATTGATGCTTACATTATGTAATGCCAAAATTAAGAAGTTTATAAATTTATTCATTGACTGTTCAGGAGATATTCAATGAATTTAAAAAGTGAAGGAAGAATACCTTTGTTCTGAAGATATAAATTAAAATACCATATTTACTTAATTATAATCACTTGCATAGCTTGGCAAACATTACTTAGTAGCAAATTAAATTTCTACTGATCCTCCCCATTGCCATCTGCCTCATTTTTTCATTGAATCAGCAAGCTCAAGCATTAGCTGTTGCAGTCAGATTCTTGAACCTAAGAATTATTTTGTTTCATTTCTTGAAAAATCCTTCTCAGGTAAATAATCTGATTACTTCTATTGGTACAAAGAAAAATCAATATTAACTGCTTCTCTTGTGACCAAAATTTATTGTCACTCCTGTAACACTTAATAGTTATAACCATTAGTTTCATTTTGTTATAAAATGAATCCAAACATCCCCAGCTGCTAGAATACAGTCCTTGATTTACAACAGTTTGTTTACTGACTGTTCAAAGTTACGACAACACTGAAAAATGTGACTTATGACCATTGTTCACAATTACGACCTTTGCAGCATCCCCATGATCATGTGATCAAAATTCAGATGCTTGGCAACTGGGTTGATTACTGTTGCTGTGTCCCAAGGTCATTGTGGTCACCTTTTGCGACCTTCCCACAGGCAAAGTCACTGGGGGAACCAGATTCACTTAAGGTTCCTAACTTATCAACTGCTGTGATTCCTTTAATAACTGTGGCAAGAAAGGTCGTAAAAGAAGCCTGCCTTGGACCCGACCATGTTAGACAACTTTCGTCCGGTCTCCAACCTTCGCTTTTTGGCAAAAGTTGTTGAGAGTGTGGTGGCCCAGCAGGTTCCGCTTTTTCTGGATGAAGCGGACTACCTGGATCCGTACCAATCGGGCTTCCGACCCGGTTACAGCACGGAGACGGCATTGGTCGCGCTGATGGATGATCTCTGGAGGGCCCGGGACAGGGATTTTTCCTCTGTCCTGGTCCTATTAGACCTCTCAGCGGCTTTCGATACCATCGACCATGGTATCCTTTTGCGTCGCCTCCGGGGGTTGGGAGTGGGGGCACTGTTCTTCAGTGGTTCTCCTCCTACTCTCGGGCGATCGCAATGGTGTTGGTGGGAGGGGTTCGGTCGACCCCGAGGGCTCTCTCTTGTGGGGTCCTGCAGGGGTCGGTCCTTTCCCCTCTCTTATTTAATATGTACATGAAACCGCTGGGTGAGATCATCCGTGGTTTTGAGGTGAAATTCCATCAGTATGCTGATGATACTCAGCTGTACCTTTCCACCCCAGGCCAGATCAGTGATGCCCTCTCCCTGATGTCCCGGTGCTTGGATGCGGTACGGATCTGGATGAGTAGGAACATGCTCCGACTCAACCCGGCCAAGACTGAGTGGCTTTGCGTATCGGCGTCTCGGCCCAGTCAAGACTTTCCATCTTTGGCCATAGGGGGGGAGGTGTTACCCCCTGTGGATAGGGCGCGGAATCTGGGGGTCCTCCTGGATGCACGGCTCCGGTTGGAGGAGCAGGTGGGGGCCGTCGCCAGGGGGGCCTTTGCCCAGCTCCGCCTTGTTCGACAACTTCGCCCTTTTCTGGACCGGGACGCCCTACGCACAGTTACTCATGCCCTTGTCATCTCGAGACTCGACTACTGCAACGCTCTTATGTAGGACTGCCCTTGCATACCATCCGGAGATTGCAGTTGGTACAGAATGCGGGTGGTGATGGGAGTTACCGGTTCTCCCATGTTACCCCCTCCTCGTGGCCTGCATTGGCTGCCGATTGCGCTCCGGGTGAGATTCAAGGTTTTAGTTTTGACATTCAAAGTCCTACACGACATGGGTCCCCAATATTTGAGGGAGCGTCTTCTTCCAATAGCTAGTGCCGGCCGCCCTGTGCGGGCTCATAGGCAAGGACTCCTCGGGGTTCCATTGGCGGGTCAATGCCGGCTGGTGCTTCCCCGACGACGAGCCTTCTCTGTCGCGGCCCCCGACCTCTGGAACCAACTGCCTCTGGAGCTCCGTCTGGCCCCTGATCTCCGCACCTTCCGCCACGAATTAAAGACCTGGTTGTTTGACCAACCCGGGCTGTGACCCTTCCCTGAGGGGAGGGATGGGTTTTTAATGTATTTTTTATTGTCGTGTTTCATATTTGGGCTTGTCTGGTTTAATGTTTTTTTAAATATTTATTGTTTTGTGTTTTTAGTTGTGAGCCGCCCCGAGTCTTCGGAGATGGGGTGGCATACAAGTTCAAATATAAATAAATAAATAAATAAATAAATAAATAAATAAATAAATAAATAAAATAGGGCCATACTCACTTAACAAATGTATCACTTAATAACAGAAATTTGGGGCTCAGTTGGTTGTAAATTGAGAACTCACTAACTGACAGCAAACTGCACTTCTTACTAGCATGATGTTATGTAGTTTGGGTAATAAAATGTTTGCACGAAAACAAGCAAGCTCAGAGAGCAACAAGGACTCCTCATGTCAACCCTGATCTACAAATATTCTCCTTTATTAGTACAAAGAGACTAAGTCCAGCCCCTCTTGAATTCTGTTGGCCTTTATCTAATATCAAGATAGTAAGTTTTCTATGTTTCTATTCCTGTACATAGGCATCATTAGTATTAAATCAGTTTAATTGGAACTTCACTTGTGATTCTAAACTTTCACACCTGACAATATCGGGGTAGATTTCTTTTATTTGTATGCTTAAATGTAGATCTTAGCCCTGCTATTTGTTTTGAGACTTTTAAGGTCTCGCTGCAGTTTAATCATTGTGTTTTATTCATCAAAATTTTTATTGATTTTTTTCTGTTTTCCTCTTACATAAAATGGCTTAGAATGCTTTTATACAAAAGAAAGAAAGACATATATCACCAGCTTATTCAACGTGTTATATAGCAATTATTATTGATGGCACAAATAATTTAAAATTTCTAGTCAATTTAAATCTGTATGTAAATCAGCTTCCTATACCAGTGGTGGGATTCAAAAATTTGTTACTATCGGTTCTGTGGACGTGGCTTGGTGAGCATGGCAGGGGGAGGATACCGTAAAATCTCCACTCAGAGGTGGTATTTTCCGGATCTCCAAACTATTCAAAATTTCCGCTACCGGTTCTCCAGAACTGGTCAGAACCTGCTGAATACCACCTCTGTCCTACTCATCCCTATATCTCTTTCTTAGGCTTTTAGAGGTTTCTTTCCTTTTTATCTTGTTGATGAGCTATTTCATGATCCAAAAATGAGAAGTAATGTGCATGGGCTACTCCTTTGGACAAGATGAGATAAATTTGGGTAAAAAAAACCCCAAAGCAGTACAGATTGAAACAAGTGTAAACAAACGGTGTTTCATGATCCAAAAATGAGGAGAAGTAATGTGCATGGGCTACTCCTTTGGACAAGATGAGATAAATTTGGGTAAAAAAAACCCCAAAGCAGTACAGATTGAAACAAGTGTAAACAAATGGTGTGGGAGGGGTAGTGCAGAGATGAATAAGAAGTAATAAGTGGTGATATATGACATGCAAACTGTTTTAGAAACCAGAGAAGACATAACACTGAGGAGAGAAGAGTGATAATAATCAGGGGCCCATTGGGTGTAAATTTATCCGTGGCACTTTTTCACTTCCACATAATTGTTGCTTTGTGTCATTTATAGTATCACCCAACCATCAGCATGGTGATAAATCACTTATAGTTAATCTTTATATGGCTATAGTGCTATAAGTTGCTAATAGAGAATGGCCTATGAGAAAACATCCCAAAGTGATATTACTCTCATTTCTAATATATATTTTATTGTTTGAGCACACTGATAGCATTGCAAAATCCAACATGTTTCAAACTAAGTCAGCTATAGCAGATGCTAATAATATTATTTATTAGTTTCTTATATCATCTTATTTTAATTTCCTTACAAATATTTGCACGACTGCAGATGGTAAAGAGGAAATTATGGGAAACTTTCCAATTGGCAATGATAATGAATCATTCCCTGTAGTTTTTAGAGCGGGACCAGAATATTTTATTTACAAACATATAAGAGCATTCTAACAAATATTTTTACAATCAAATTTTTAAACTGGAATTACGCTCTTTTAGGATCTATGTTTATAGTGAGATATTAACAAGGTATCTTGTTAATTACACAGACATAAGCTGCTGTCTCTAATGGCTAATCAAATTACACACAGAATCAAAACTATAAACTTCATATTTATGTGTGTGTGTGTGTGTGTAGGATCTCTATACCACAATACAAACAAACACCTGGACACAAACAACCCCCCCAATACCTCCAACCCAAACACACCCCCAATACACAAAACACAATGTTGCCAGCCAATCAAGAACACAGCAACTCGAGGACCAATGAACACAGACCTAGACTCCCATCCAATAGGGATGAAAAGAGGACCATTCAAATAAAACACAGGGCCAGAACCAAATTCAAACAGACAAAGGCTGCCAAGCCTGAGACACACGATTAGAAAAAGAACCCAGTACACAAGCCTGAAGATGGCAGATGGGATTCTGCCGAAACGTCGCTATAAAAGCACATCTATGAACACGTGGGAAAATACCTGAAGAAACCTAAATACCATATATATATATATATATATTATTTTCCATAGATTTTCACAGGTAGTATATATAGTAAGATTGAGATCTTGCATATCTGATCAGCTGGTGTCTTCAGCTTCGTTCTTCTCCCAGAAGAGCGAAGCTGAAGACACCAGCCTGAAGATGACGGATGAGATTTCGTTGAAACGTTGCCAAGATACTCTCAATCTTACACGGGACAAGACCCAAATACACCAAGACAGACAGACAGACAGACAGACAGACATACATACATACATACATACATACATACATACATACATAATGTCTGAGCATCTTTGCAAAATACATTCACATGACATGTCTGTTTCCCAATTCAAACAAAACTTTTTAAATTTGTTATTTCTAACAAATATTCTATCTATTCATTGTTAGATGTGGTGACACAGTAAAGAAGAGGGTGTTTTTTTTTTGCTGGATATAAAGTAGCATGTTATCTTCCAAGCACTTACTCGAACCTTTGTGTACTTTTATTATTTTTATGTTATTAAAATCAAATAATTGAATAGCCAAGTATTATACAAGGAGACCAGTTTTATCCTCTCTTGGCTTTCAACCCCACTGCCCAAGTGTAGATGTTTCTCAGGATAATCAATATCTGCAGTATCACTTTCTGTGCTTGTGGGGACAGTTTAAAGAAACATATAGAAGTGGCTCTTCCCCAGCATTGCATTCTTTAGTGGCCTCTGAAGCAGAAAAACATCTTAAGGCTGATAGAAGATTTTTCATAAGATAGTAAGCACTGAGTAATCCATCACTTGTAAACAGAGTATTTCAGAGGGGGCAGGTAAGTTATCCATGATAATGGAGTAAGATAAAAGCCAATGTGACTGTTAAATGTTATATTAGAAGAAAGTGGGTACCAGCAGAGAGTAGGTCAATTTAGTTGTAATAATTCTTCTATAGCGTAATTTGCATCCCAAAGTGAACTACAGAGGGCCCTGGCATACAACTGACTTTAAAACTAAAGCAGTGTTTGCAGACCAACAGAAATAGAATTCCCTACAGTTTGTGGGGGGAAAAAACAAGAATTAAATTCCACAACTCAATTGAGTAAGTTGAGGAAATCAGATTATCTCCCTTTTTATGACCCTGTAATCCTTAATATGGGCTAGAGTCAGGGTGACTGGTTGGTGAGCATTTACTGGTTGGATGCCATGTGGAGTTTCTCCTCTAAAAGAGAAACATCTGCCGCTACCTAGGTTTGAACTCTCAACCTTCCAAATGGGAGGCGAATATCTTCACCACAATGTTACCATGCCACTCAAAGGAAACCATCTTATCTACAATCATCCTTTTATTTGGACTACCCGCTTTCGGTTACAAAAAATCTGGATGGGCATTAGGGAAACCAATTGTCTACTTCCTTTTTTGGTGATCTGGATTTTTCAGCTGAGATATAGTAGCCCCGACTTTGTAATAAGGTAAACAACACTGTAAGATTCTTGCATTTAATATTATTTGCAATAAATATTCTTAAGTATATTCTTCAATATTATTTCTAAATATATTGTATTTCAATATAACCGGATATCTGGTTATATAATCTGTACAAATAGTTTTGTTTGAAGAACGTTCTAAATTGTGTTTGCATTATCCTCTAGCAGTAACTTCTATTATGTCTCATGAAAAATATATAAACCTGGAAAACAGGATAAACCTGCAAACAGACCTAAATAGTAAGAGGTGTATGAATTCTCACTTCTTTAATATCTCAGCCAGATTTAGCTTCTTTATCATTTATTCTGCTTCAATGAATTTGGACTGCCAACTCAAATGGCAATTAGTGTCAATCACATTTACGTCTTGCCTTGATGCAACCAATAATTTTCCAGAAAATAGCTAATTAAGTTTATTGAAATTTTTTGGTTCACTTATCAGATTGCTTTACTCTTAACAATTACATTACTGTAAGATGCATGCTTTTCAGATCTTTTTAAAAAGAAACTATATGCAACAGAATACTTAAAAAAAACTTCTCATAGATATATTTAGCTTCTCTGAACAACCTGTATTCAAAATGAAGAATTTGCTATTACTTTAAGGATATGAAATAAATTTGAATATACATATGCTATATGGATCGACCATTCTGTTAAAAAAACAATGAACTTTTCAGCCAACTTTATTCAGACACAAAATTCATTAATTTTAGCTCTACGTTTGTAATTCGTAGCCATGATTTCCAATCAGTTTAACACAGGCAATGCAGAGTGCAGAAAGACATTTTTGCATAGTGTTGTGAACACTCAGTAAACTATCCCCATTATGTAAACACAATAGTATGTTGTACTTGGAGTCAGGAGTCATCAGTGACTTGGGGCTCTTCCTCAAGACCACATTTCCCATGTCCCATGTTGATGAGTGGTTCTGTTCTTTTTCTTCACTCTTATTTTGATTCTCCTACTCCCACCATCATCACTCAGCAGATGTTGTGGCAAGGGATGCTTGGACAAGAGTGGGTGGCTTTCCAGGCAAAGGTTTTAGCCATCTTTCAGACTGCCTATGTTACAGATTGCCAGCCCAGGAATGTTCAGGTCCAGCTTGTTTTGAACATGGTTTACCAGTCTTCTGGAAATGCAGTAGATTTGTACCAAGAACAGTCCACCTGTCAGGTTGAAGTGGATCAGTGAGAGGAGCTTTCTGAGAATGCTACCTCCTGCTTTATCTTAGACTGTTTCCCCCCCCCACCCTCATCATCCTGGTAGCCAGTCTATTTGGGTATTGATTTTAACCTGTCATTTAGATTCGAAGGTAAAACTGACAGAACTCTTGTCAATTTCACTGCAGTTTCCCATTATTCAAAATCCATAAGAGACAATAGAACTGGCAGCAAATGGTCTCATTTGGCACTTGAAATATCCCTGGACTGTACGAAACGTATTGTAGGGAAAATTGCTTCAGCTTCATTTTCCCATTGTAGTAAAAATAGCAGAAAGCACCCTTGTTAACACAAGCCTCAGAAAGCCTGTAATGGACTTAATCTGGGACAAAACCAGCAGAATATATATTTCCCAGTTTAAATCAACTGGCAGCACTTACTTACATACAGACGTACCAGTCTTTTGAAAGACCACAAAATGCATGTTTAACAACCATTCTAGTGGTCTTCCTGTAGAGCAGTGTAAATAAAGGATACTGTAGTGTTTGAAAGGCATTTTGTGAAACTAGGGCAGATCAGATGCACAGTCTCTCCTGCAGCACAGCCAGAATGATCACAGAAGGAAAGCCTACCATCCAGAGGGAAGAAAGGTATATGGTCAGAGCAGCCTCTACTGGCCAACTGGAACTTAGTAGATGCAGTTCATGAGTGAAGTATTGTAGATGGTTTGTACGCTAAGACTTGTGTTGGGAATAAAACAAAAACTAGGACAGGTAGGGACAAAATTAAGTTGTCTCAATAGTAGGCTGCTGATGGTGTTAAGCAGTGGTGGGATTCAAATTTTTTTACTACCAGTTCTGTGAGCGTGGCTTGGTGGGCCATGGCAGGGGAAAGATACTGCAAAATCTCAGGTCAGAGGTAGTATTTGCTGGTTCTCCGAACTACTCAAAATTTCCGCTACCGGTTCTTCGAACTAGTCAGAACCTGCTGAATACCACCTCTGGTGTTAAGGCTTCATCAAGAGGACATATCTTTAGAAAACAATTAATGGGGCATCTTTATGCCAGATATAGCAAAATCTAAAAGCAAATCCTTAGTAAAAACCAAGCTTTTGTTCTTTTTCTTTTCATCTGTTGTCTATAAAGTCAAGTAATCTCAATGCACTGCTACAGTCACAATAGTAACTTTATATGCAGACAATCAATTTTAAAGTTCACACCTGTTTTGGCTTTTACATTCTTAGTTGCTTTATTCCTCCCAATTATAAGCCTTAACATTTTCCAATTATAAGGCCTAACTTTCTCTATGAAATGGATTCTCTTTCCACAGTGTTGCATTTTATGCATAAACCTGTTTTTAACTTTGGAAGCCATATTCCACGCTGCCACATAGCCTGAGAAAGTGGGAGGGGGGTGATTTCAATTGAGTAGTTCTAAGTAGACGAAATAATTTTTTTTTGTTAGTTCAAGATTATTAAGTGTGGAAAAAGGATCTTACTCTGGGACGGATCGTGATTGGTCCATGTGATGTGATGATGGGAAAAAGGGGATGGATTGTAGTTTGGGACATTGTGGAAAGTCCAGGAAACTTGTTTCGAGATTCCACAGATGTGCCAGGTGCTCTTCTAATAAAGGTACTTTTGAGATTATACTTGTCTCGGAATTACTGATTGGAATGGAAGTTTGCTGGAACACTGACACCTATTTTTCTTATTCTTCTGTCTGCTTCTCATCAGCCCACCTTTCACATTATAGCATTGCTTTTTATACTCTTTCACCTTCAAATGCATAGATTGCATGTTCATTATTTGCAACTCAACTTTATGACTGATTGCCATCATTTAGGTTGTGATTTAATTAATTTGGCTTAGTGTGTTGTATAAACAGCCAGTTGTAATTCATTCAATAAGTGTTTTACTAATCTTGGTTTACTGTAATGTATAAATTCAATGTAGATACTATAGGTCCTTACTTAAATCCTTGCTTTGCTCTCCAGAGTCTGGATGAATGGATGGAAGGAAGGAAGGAAGGGAAGGGAAGGAAGGAAGGAAGGAAGGAAGGAAGGAAGGAAGGAAGGGCTCTGACCAAAAATATATCAAGTACTAGTGAAAGATATTCAATTGTGTGAAAACCCAGTACATATCAGAAATTCTTTTATCAAGAGCATGGTCATTAATACCCATTCTAAGCCACAATTATAATGGCATGTAAATGATGTAATTACCTAATTTGTATTATTTCTACAATGAAGATATAATGCAGAAATATAATGAAGCATCATTATTATACTTCTTGCCAACACATAAGGACAATGCAAATCAAAAATATATAAACAATGTACCTTACTTTAATTTAAAAAAAAACTTTGTGTTTTAAAAACTAACGTTTAGCAGACTATTTTGTTCAGAAATTAGAACAAACGAAATAAAAATGGTTACATTTCATTCATTATTGTTCTCTTTAATATTAAAATTGGTGAAGAAAAGTGTAGCAGTATATCATACGTTGGAGCTATAAAAAGAGCAACTAAATAAATCCAGAAGTAAGAATAGAAGTGTGGCAGTAGGTGGCAGCACCTGGCCAATCTTCTCTGGGTCCAAAAGCTGGGCTCAGGCATGGTTAGTATTTGGAGGGCAGATCTTCAGGGATCTCCAGGGAGCATCAGAACCATAGATAGTTGAAAAAAGAACCCAGAGGAAGTCAGTGATAAATTACTTAATGCTGTTGAAAAATGACATTGATATATTCATGAATAACAAAAGTACTCTATTATGTAGTCTAAAGAATAGCGTAATGTCAGTAATCATGTTGGTCTTTCTTTCCTGTTAATCACTTGGATTTGCTTGTTCTGCTTTAATATTTTTAAGATATGTTTTGTTTACCTGGAGACTTTTTGCTAGTATAACAAAATTAAGAAATAAATCTACTCTTCACAGCCTGAAGGAAATGTACCGTGTTTCCCCGAAAATAAGACACTGTCTTATATTTTTTTGGCTCCCAAAAACACACTAGGTCTTATTTTCAGGGTAGGTCTTATATATTTATGGTGCCAAATAGTGGGTGTGAGTGTGTAGGGGGGATGTTTCGCGGGTGCACGGTTGCTCCCTGAAAAGTCTTCCTGGAACTGGAGATTTACACTGGGTCTTATTTTCGGGGTAGGTCTTATATTAGGGCAGGTTTAGAAAATAGTGCTAGGTCTTACTTTCGGGGTAGGTCTTATTTTCGGGGAAACACGGTAGCAACAAATCTTACAGCAGATGGTCCCAACCATAGAAGTCCTCATTTATCAGTTGTCTCTTTTAGCCACTGTTCAGTTATGATAGGAATGAAAAAGTAATTTTGTGATTTGTCCTTTCATTTACAACATTTGCAGGTCTGTAAAACAAAAGAAAACTTAAGGAAGACTATAAGCACAGTTGTGGTTTAACAAGTAAATGGCTGGTCCCAGCTGTGGTGGCCAAACCACAGCTACGACTATGCCAATCTTTCTGGCTTTGTGAACCAACAGGAAATGGAAAGAGGGGATGGTTCTGGATGAGTGGTGGGCAAGGGCGTGCGCATCCACTGCTTGTGATACCCTGTATCACCAGGTTTGAAATTTTGGGCTTGGATAACCTTGAACTACGCCGCCTACGATTGGACTTAAGCGTAGTACACAAAATTATCTGCTACAATGTCCTGCCAGTCAATGACTACTTCAGCTTCAACTGTAACAGTACAAGAGCATACAACAGATACAAACTCATTATTAACCGATCCAAACTTGATTGAAGAAAATACAACTTCAGCAACAGAGTGGTCAATGCCTGGAATGCACTATCTGACTCTGTTGTTACATTCTCTAACCCTCACTCCTTTAACCTTAAACTATCTACTGTTGACCTCACCCCATTCCTAAGAGGTCTGTAAGGGGCATGCATAAGTGCACAGTTGTGCCTACCATCCCTATCCTATTGTCCCCATTTATTCATACTTATTTCCTGTATTCTTACTCATATTTATACATATTATCTTGTAAGCAATTGACAAATAAAATAAATAAAATAAATAAATAAAGGCCTGGTAGTGGGCCAAGTCCAAGAGTTGGGGACCCTTGGACTACCTGAATAGAACAATCTTGTTACCCAAGAGCATGTGTCTCAATTAAGAACCGAGATAGTTAACAAGTTGTCTTTTGATAATCAAAAGACATCTCTCGCTTTTTGAATTGAAGATGTGCTCAACAATATTTTCTTTTCCTTAATGGAAAAGGAGTACTGCCATCCTATGTCACTGTATCCTGACAGATGAATATCCCAGATAAAGAAAATTGGGCTACCTGTTTTGTCCATCCACATGTCAAAGCATGATTGTTGTGAAACAACTTAAACTGAATTGGACAGTATTGCTATGAATGTCCAAGCAACCCTATGATTGTATGTATGTAAGCCCTAAGAAGGAAGCAGTGGTAGATCAGTTCTGAAGAACCTTGGCAAGAAAACTGCAGGGACTTTTCCAGTCAGTCACCAAGAATCAGACACAATCCAACAGAAGAAACAAACAAAAAACAAACAAACAATTTTTTCAGGTGCTGCATTGATCTTCATCCCTCCAGCCCCAAACTCATTTCTTTCATTCTCTTTTAATAAATAGAAGAGCTGGGAGGAATTAAATGACTGATGGTTCTATCTTCTAATCACAGTGAATGAACTTAAGAAGAATTTGGCCATTTGTCTATTTTAATTTTACTGTGATTTTAAAAGGCTGTTTGTGTCATTTGATGAAGAGACAAATGCGATATTGCAGACCTCCCAAATTGCAGGTCACAGTAAAACAAACAATCTCTGTAGAAATGTATTTTAAACACAAAATGGCAACTTAGGTCTTCCAAGGTCAAAAAATGTCATTTCAGCCATAGTATGTGGGAAATACTTAAAATATCTTATACTGAATTAATTATTACAAATTAAGTTTTTTCAAGCTTACTTTTCTGATTAGACGCATGGAAAAGAATATGAATGAGAACTCCCCGTCTGTTTGTAAATTTGATTGCCTTTGATTTCACAGGCATATTTTCTTTTTTAATCTGATATTAAAATTTAAATTGAGGGCAATGGTGATATTTATGTAGAAGGGGGAAAGGGATTATTCTCTATTACTGTGCAACTCTATAAGTTCAACTTGGATATAGACATATGCAAAGCCTTTTGAAAGGTAAAAAGAGTAAAAAGATGACAGAAAAGAGTTGGTGTTGAGTTGAAGATGAGGAGCTAGAGAGAAAGGAAAAGAATAAAAAATGTTTAAACAGCACAGATTGACAGTCACAGTCTCTTAAGAGATGTGAGTTTCAGATGGATTCAGGACTACCAAAAAGAAATGTGTAACTTTTCTGTGCAAGGAAGGCAATGCACCATTATATCTGTGTATTCTATGTAGATATCCAGAGGGAAAAGATGCAGAAAAGAAGATCCAAATTTTGTCAAAAATGAGAAATTGTCAGCTAACTTCTAACCAGAGTTCCTAATTAATTATTTGGAGAAGGTAGTCATATTCATATACATAGGAGCCTCTGTGGTGCAGTAGTTAGAGTGCAGTACTACAAGCTACTTCTGCTGCAGCCAGCTACCTACAATTTGGCAGTTCAAATCCCACCAGGCTCAAGGTTGACTCAGTCTTCCATTGTTCCGAGGTGGGTAAAATGAGGACCCAAATTGTTGGGGACAATATGCTGACTCGGTAAACCACTTAGAGAAGGTTGTAAAGCACTATAAAGCGGTATATAAGTCTAAGTGCTATTGCTATATCTAGGCACACTTATTTTAGAAGAAGCAGTGCAGTACTATAGCTGCCAAACAGGTTAATCTCTGAATTTTAGAATAGTTAGATAATAAAGTAATTAATTCATTTTACAAGTTATGGTTTGGTTGGTAGGTGGGTGGGTGGATGGGTTGGTTGTATATAGCAGCTTATCTCACTTGCATGTGATTCTGGGTGGCATACACAATTAAAACAGAAATTATCAATCAGCATAAGTCAATCATTAAAATCAATTATAAAAATCAATTAAAATTTTTATAATTGATAAGTCAATTATAAAAATCAATTAAAACAGTTAAAAACTGTAATAACAAAATGACAGAGGGCAGTCAAACTTACACCAGCCATGTAACCTACCAGCTATTCAGCTACCTTCCAACTCCATTTAGCAGAGGGAGAGGAGAACTGTGGGTCTCTTTGTGTGCATGTGCTTGATTCCACTTGCTCAGTTATCTGACAGAGAAAGTTAAGCTTTTAGAGATGTGGGTCTTTTTCTATCCTTGTTAAGAACCTCAGGATTTTTTTAACAGTTATTTATTACCTTGGTTAGCTCCAATCTGATTTTTAATTTTAATGTAAGGACATTTGCCTACAAATTCATTACCTTGCATGACATGATTATTGATGCTTACAGTTGTTTAAATGAAAGTATGTGTATGGTTTATATTATAAAAAAGTATATCTAAAATTCTAGTCAACCTAAGCATGGTGATATTTCCATCTTCTTCCACCATTGACTGATTTTCAGACTAGTCTGTCAGAGTAAATTCAATATTTTAGGGAATTTTGACAGCCATATTTTGGTTTAACAACTCCCAGGCAGACTCACAAATAATAAGCCTTTGGAAGAATTGGCAAGAAAAGAACGAAGAGGGAACAAAAGCTGGGCTGTCGGTAAGGAAGCAGAGTTAATTCATTATGCCTGACTACAATACACTGTGGATAATATTATCCAAAACATGATAGAAAAAAACTATGGTGTTAGGAGAAAAGAGAGATATACAGTAAGAACTATGAAAAATATTACACATAAAACTAAAGTAGACTAATAGAAAATGTGCAGAATGTCAGGTTTCCAAGTGATGAAATCCATTTAAAAAGAAAAGAACAAAGTCTATCTTCAAAAAAGATTTCTTTTATTTAGGAAAGCATCAAATTGGCAAAGTCCATGGTAATTCCGGATCTGACACAACCCAGAATTACCCACAATATTACAAGTTAGAAACAGCCCCCAAAAGTCACATTCTCCAATAGAAGTAATTCAACGTTGCTTGATGTCATAAATCTCCATTTCAAGGGGCCCAAGCACGGACAGCTCGTTTCCCACAGGAAGAAAGATCACTTAGCCAAAACACTCTCTTTATCTCCATTCTTCCACCCGCTTAGGAATGTGGCAAGCCCGAAACCTTTCCTCCCATGATTGCCACAGAGAAAGTAAAAAAAAGAATATATATTAAGACTAACTAAAATGGCTACACTTTAGGGCTTGACATAGACTGTTTTTCATTTCAGGTATTTCAGTTTTTCTTTCAGCACCTTTAGTTGTTTTGTGTTATATAACAAACGCATCACAAATTATAGATCCATTCACCTGTCAGCTGACATTATGCACTTGCCAGTAGTTTATGATCAGGGACTCTGTAAGTAGCAACAATAACATTGTAGGGAAAGAGCACATTTTATTGAGTCAGGAGATAGAGTACAGATAATCATTTATTGAGTACAGATAATCATTACAGTTAATGTAATAAACAAATTCAAGAAAAGATAGATAGGTCATGTATTTGTTTTTATATAAAAAAAGTGTTAACTGCTTCCAACTTTTCAAACTGAAAATAGAATATTTCTAATATAGTTTTTTTTATTTATCTCATTATAACTACAAACCATTTACAGAAGACAAAGTCCCTGAAGTTTCAAAGCTGAAATTTAGCAACAGTCTGCTGGAAACCTGCCAATTTTATTTTAAAAACTACTAGTAATAATAGCTGTATGAAAATGCCAAACCCAGTCTAAACCTCTAGCTGACTTAGACTAATCATAATGCCTTTCCTTGAGGTGGACTTGATAGATGGATCAAAATGCCAAATTAAGTCTAAGCATCTGGTTGACTGTGTGTCCAACCATGACAATCAAAGTGCCTAGAAATACCAGGAGTTAATAAAATCATCCAAAGCTTTGCACAAAAGTCAGCAGCATTGAAGACAACACCGTTTCTGTCATTGGTATTAATATTAAGAGAGGAATCTTTTGAGGAAATTCATCATCACCACCATTTTGTCATTGCACTTATTTTTCTTCAACAATACTGAATAGCCATGGCTATTAAAATCAGAAAACAAGTGCCACTATATCCCATCTCCTTTACAGAGAAGATCTGAAACTGTATGGAAAAACATTGGCTGAAAGAGGATCGCTGCTGAATACTGTCGATATATACAACCAAGTCATTGCAATGGAGTTTTGACTGGACAATTTTTTTTTTAATATAAAATATAAAAAAAAACAATTTTTTAAATTTTTTTATTCCTTTTTCAAATGTATGCAGGACTCAAGATGATGTACAACAATTGCAGCTATCATATTCCAGCTTTTCCAACTGAACACATAAGTATATTCCTACATGGTTCACAGCAACTATAAAATAGCAGTAGCAAAAGCACTTCAACTTATATACTGCTCCATAGTGCTTTACAGCACTGTCTGAGCACTATACAAAGTCAGCATATTGTCCCCAACAATTTGGGTCCTCATTTTACTGACCATGGAAGGATGGAAGGCTGAGTCAACCTTGAGTCCTATCAGGATTGAACTGCAGGTTGTGGACATTCCATTTCTAACCACTGCACCACCAGCGCAGGGTAAAAACATGTATTTTCTCCAGAATGGTTCTGACAGGATCCAGGCATGGGATATATTCATCTCTGTTTGGCTATAGACTAAATAGAAAAAAACTGAAGACACACCCCCTTTTGGCCACCGTCCCCAGTTCTTCTATTTAGTCTCAGCTGAGATAGCTCCTCTGTTTTTTTACTAAATAGAGAGATGCTGGCAGCTTAATTTTTTTTCTTTTATTTTGGAATTACTTCACCAACAGTCCTAAAGGGACTAGAGGCACGAAAGGCTTTAATTTGGAATCAGCTCCCCTTGGAGCTGCGGTTGACCCCTGACCTCTGTTCCTTTCACCGTGACCTAAAGACTTGGTTGTTTCAACAGGCCAGCCTGGACTGAATGGGATGGGGGTGGGGTTTTTTAAAATCAATATTTAGTTTTAATCGGGTTTTAAATTTTATTGGGCTTAGTTTAGTTTAATTCTATTTTAATATTTGTATTTTTGTTTTATTGTAAGCTGCCCTGAGTCCCTCGGGAGAGAGGGCGGCCTATAAGTCCAATATAAATAAATAAATAAATAAATAAATAAATAAATAAATAAATAAATAAATTGCCTTTGTGCTTCCTTCGAGGGAGAAAAAGAACAGTTTCTGGTACAGAAACAGCTTTGAGTCAACCTTGAGTCCTATCAGGATTGAACTGCAGGTTGTGGACATTCCATTTCTAACCACTGCACCACCAGGGCAGGGTAAAACATGTATTTTTTTTTCCTTTAATACTTCCTGCTTCAACCAGAGGAAGATATTGCCTTTAACAAACAGTTTCTAAAATGCCAGGCTTTTTGTTAAAAAAGAAAAAAGGAAAATGAAATTTTGCACTAACCTGTTCCCAACCACACCAACACAGAGAGAAATTTAATTTATGTATGTCTATTTATCAGTACAATCCTACATACGTTTCTTCAGAAGTAAGTCCCACTGTGTTCATGAGGCATATTTGCAAGTCAATGTGCACAGGATTGCTGTACACTGTTGGCAAGAAAATCAACTAAAAATAGTAAAGTTGCATTATGAATAGATGTTAGTTAGATATGCTGTGTGGAAAACAGAAAATAAATTCCTGCAGTGTGCCTAATTTGATATGAAAGCTCTGTCTCGAAATAGAGGAGAAGAGCAATCTGCTGTGATTTACTTTACAAAACATTAAAAAAATAAAATAAAAACCAAACACGAAAAATTACTTTCTCTATGAGAAATAAAAATAAATCCTAGTGGAAATATAAAGCTCTGTAAATCTGGTCCTATGAAAGATTCTGTGGTTAATCAACAGCATTTTTAAAGCAGATGTCCTCCTCTCAGCATTGACCAGGCCAGGAGGGCAGAACATGGTAGTGATCTCTGTTTCTTTGTCCCACCCACATGATCTGATGAGAGGCAGCCATAACCTTCACACTCTGGACCATCTGATTGCATAATCCAGTGGTGGCAAACCTATGACACACGTGCCAGAGGTGGCACACATGGCCTTCTCCGTGCAGGCGAGCCATCACCCAGCTCAACCCCGCCATGCATGTGCGCGTGCCTCCCACCAGCCAGCTGGTCTTTGGGTCTCTGCCATGCGTGCATGGGGGGCAGGATGCATGTGCAGGATATGAGCGTGCATATGGGGGTGGGATACATGTGTGGGGGTGCACATGTGCAGGGGCGGGGATGCATGTACGGAGGAGACACGCACATTGCATTTTGGGCATTTGCATGCACATTCACGCACATACCATCACTGGCATAATCCAACTCTAACCAGTGGGGTGCAGATCATAGATGAAAGAGCAAGAACCCAACCCAGACTGAGTGACCACCCAGGGTAGATATAGCTCTTGTAGGTCACAAGGGTATACGTGACTAGAGAAATGATGAAGCATTCCACACAGGATCAGTGTGATTAAAATCCAGCTCAGTTTCATCCAAGGATCAAGCCTATAACCAAATGTATATATTTTAAACGCAATCATAAAAAATGTCAGTACCATAAATCCTGGCTAAAGGAATAAATTCAAAGGAGACTCATAAAAGGCATACATCATTAGCTGCATAATTATCACCATGAGTTGCAAAGTTGAAACACATATATGCTGTCTTGAGTCATAATAGATCGTTCCAGAAGATAGCTGAGGATACAGACTATGAATGAAGATTTCCGGTTGGTAACACTTCCTTAGGAAGGATATGTGCCACCCCTTACTATAGCAGGGGGGAAATAGTGAAAACTGAGGGAATCAAAATGCCACATGGAAATAACATTAAGGATCTGGGTGAAGCTCACTATAAATACTGGGCGTCCTTCAGGCTGACAACATCAAGTATACTGAAGATAAAAAGAAGGTTAGTAGCGAATATGTCATGACAGTGAAGATCTTTAAAATCCAAACTCGGTGGAGATACCATCAAGGCGATGAACACCATCAGCATTGACAAAATCAAAAATTTATACTACTGGTTCTGTGGGTGTGGCTTGTTGGGCATGGTGTGGCTTGGTGGGCATGGCAGGGGAAAGTTACTGCAAAATCCCATGCCCTCCCCACCCCACTAACTTGCTTTCCAGCTCCGTTCTCCTGTGCAGGACAACAAAGAAGACCCAGCTGATCTGGGACTCGGGAGGCAGATAATAGAAGGGGGTGGGGCCAGTCAGAGGTGATATTTGCCGGTTCTCTGAACTACTCAAAATTTCCGCTACCGGTTCTCCAGAACCTGCTGAATACCACCTCTGGTTGGAAGTCATAATATAGCAATATCTGGAAGGCCATTCATTTTTTTAGCATTAAATTATAATTTAGCATGATGACCAAATGTAACTTTTGGGTATACAGCCCCTTTGGAAATAAAGCTTAAAAAGCTGTACCATCATCTTGATGTCTTACTTTCTTGGAATCTTAACAACATATTAAAAAGAGTTGATAGGGTGTCTTTTTTACATTTGATAGAAGCATAATATATTCCAGGGTCTCCTTTTTCTCTGTAGTTGAAACAAATTAGTTGTTTCTTTGCAATCATGCGGTGTTTGAAAGAAAAAGAGCAAAAGCTGTCTATCATCTGATAAAGAACTTTTTTTTTCATTTCAAGCACAGTGAGGTAAATACTTTTCTAATTTAATGGTGTCTCACTTTTGTTTGCTTGCTTCAGAACTAAGACAGATGCTTATTTCAACACTCCCAGAACTGAGATGGAGTTTGGGGAATATCTCTTTTGCTAAAAACCTGCAGAAACAAAACTCCCAAACAAAACTCCCATGAAGTGGTTAGTACCATTCAGAATCTATTCAGTCTAATCAGTTATTTATAAAAGAAATTGGAATCTGAAAAGCATGTTTTAGTTTTAGAAAACACTGGCACCTGTATTCAAGGGCTGTTCATCAGTTCAGAGACACTTCAGATGCTTTTGAGAGCTAAGCCATTTTTGATAAGAAAAGAAGTGTTTTGTTTGTAAAGCTGAAGCTCGGCTAAAGTTATGATTGGTTTTCCAATTGAAGGAGCTTGTGATTCACCCCATCTCATTTGGACTGTACTCTAGCATTTGTTCACATCTGGAAGCCCATGCCTCTGATGTTATAAATTGTGGTTCTGTTCTGACCAAGGCTTCCTGAGACCGTAATTAAGTACATGCTGTTAAAACAACTCTTGTTTTATTTCAATGCTGGGAATTATGTTCATTTCCAGCCTGTAATGAGTCCCAAACAGTCCCTCAAGATAAGCACCCACCTTTCTCTCCTTTGAATTGCTGCCAACAACAAAAGTGCCAAATGAACTATAATAAACCAACCGAAGTACAAGTCCACACAGAGCTTCAAGGATTAATCTGTACAGAATGAATGACTTTGCTTCCTACAAAGGTTTTGTCACCGTTGCCTGTCCTTTATACCTTATGGGAGGGGCAATCTCTTCCCAGCCTTACTCGTCCCTTTTGTCTTAGCTGTTCTTGCCTTCTAGCAGCTCTGTGCACATATGCACTGGGAACAGGCTTCCCTGGTTCCTCTGCCTCGCTGCTGCCAGACTCCGGAGGCTCTGAAGTCAGCACACCACTCCCAGATGGTCCTGGCCCCATCTCTGCATTGGACACAGGATCCTCGTCCGAGACCTCTCCAGACTCCCGGACTGGTTCCCGTTCTTCCCCACTGTCCGATTGCACTGCTGTCTCTCCAGGCTGCCGGCGAACCACAACAGATTCCAGTATATTCATTCTGCCTTAATCCTTTAATAAGAAATGTTGAGATTGGGCCAATCTGTTTTGACTGGTTGCCTCCTTAGAGATGTATTCTGCACATGTAAGCTAAGCAAGGTAAAGGGATGTTTCTCTCAATCAAGGTACTTCAGAGTATTTGATCAGTGGCACCCATGTCAGAACAATAGATACCTTTAATACCTTTCATATGCATTGCACAGCTTTCATATGCACTGACTTTTCTGCACCAGGATTGTTGGAAACATCCATAGTTCTTTCTCCCTAGAGTTGGAGGCCATGCTTCAGAAAAGTAAATAAAGGAGAATAATAGGATTTGTGGCACAGACAGGACTTTTCATGGCCTATCACCAGAGGTCTTCAAACTTGACAGCTTTAAGACTTGTGGACTTTAACTCCCAGAATTCCTCCTCCAGTCATGTTAGTTCAGGAATTCTGGGAGTTGAAGTCCACAAGTCTTAAACTTGCCAAGTTTGAAGACCCTTGCCAAGAATGAAGAAAACCAGGCACTTGTTTTGTCCTCTTTTTTATTCTGTCTGGCAATTAATTTTATCCACTGAGTGAATCTTGATGCTCCCAGTAAGAATGTCCTAACTGTTTTCATCAAGTTCCAAGAATCTTTGGTTGTTCTCATTATTCAAATATTGGGCCTGGATTGTATCAAGCAAAATTAATTGCATTCTCCAATGGAATGGAGCAGGGTATCCAATTACTTTGATTTTGTTAAAGCTAATAATAGAGGAACTGAAATTATAATTTAAAGAATCATTAAGGCTTGCAAACCAGATGGAAAACCTGCTGGGGCCAAGAACAGCAGGTAGAAGTTCATTTATGTACTGTCTCCTGATAACCCCTAAGCTAAAGTGAAATTCTAATATTACTGTGTTTGCAATTAATGCATGAATGCATTATACATGAACAATGCAAGAAGAGAAATATCTTCTTTGTCTGGACTTATTCAGCATGCTAATCCAGGTTTGGTTTCATTATGGTTTACTGAATAGTGACCATTCCTCTGTTAATCCAATATGTTAAAATAAAATTAAATAAATAACCCACATTTTTTTGTGTGCATTTATTTCATTTTGAATAAAGAGGCTTTGTTTTAGGCACATGGAATAAATATTTATTTATTACATTTATGTCCTGTTTCAGTTCTGAAGAACTTGTTTTATAGGCATTTTCTAAGAGACAGTATAGACTAAATTATCCACCACATTTGGATTAAAATTGGAACATATAAGCATATAAAACATGAGCAATCACAGTAGCTAACAATATATAATTGCAAGTTGATAGTTTAGTTGCCTTGAAGAAGAAATAGCTGATGATTTCCAGGCAATAAACATAATTAAGCCAGGACTGAATACATACGATTTCCATTGCTTTGAATAAGAAAATTGTGTATGTGTCTACTAGAATCCAGCATTTTTTGTTTAATTCAGTTTTGGCTGAATCATACTTTCTATGAAAAAATGAGTATTATCTTAGATATTCTTGATTAAAAGTGCATTCTTATATGATGAAATATACATCATACATAGATTTATGGAACAATTTGTTCATAGAGAGTGGCGCTTCATACATCACAGTTTTCAAACGCCCTCAATAGAATGTACAGCACCAAATGGGACTTGTGTGTGAGCAGATAAGTAGTAAAATCTAAGAGATGTCTTCAGCATTGAGATGCCACTTTCTTATGTGCTGAACATTGAGCATCTCTGCACTATACAGGAGACAGACATTTTAAAGTAATATTGAAGAGAAATGGTTGATTTAATCAATTTGCTTAATGGGTGGATTTGAATCAATTTTTTTGGTATAGTCCATTTTTGAAATTTATTATATTTTTATGCTATTCAGGAACAAAAACTTAGCTTCATAAATTATAAAATAAAAACCATTTCCTACAAAATAATATATTAAAAATCAGTTGAAACAGAAATAGGAGATAAAATGTTCCCACATAATATATGGAAAATATTTACATTAGGATTGGTCATCCCAAGATTACTTTTTTTAATTTTTCCATATATTTGTATAGAAAATTAGTGGAAAGAATTTGCTACTTGGAATAGGTAGCTGGGGCCTTGGAGCATATTAGCTCTAGGTGGCTAAGCCAGAGTTATTTGAGGGATCACTTATGTCCATAGTTTCTTCCCAGTCATATAAGTGACAAAGTTGGTGTGCTTTGCATCCATTTGATTAAACAGTGCCATCTATCCAGATGCAGGAAGCGTTTCTTCCCTGCCACACGACCTGTCCTCCGGGATAAGGTCTCCCCTTTCCCAACCCTGAGATCCATGTGACTCCAATTCTAATGGCATTCCAAATGTCTTCAAGACCTGGCTATTGTCTCAAGCCTTGGGATAGATGGATAGAGCTCTTTGTTGAATGCATTTTGTAACCTGTGTATGTGTATGTGTGCACGCGCATGTGTGCATGCGCACAATCATACATAATGGCTAGATTTTTATCTTCTTTTTCATTTTGTATTGTGTATTATCATGCTTTTATTGTGAGCTCCCAGAGACAGCATCTAAATAGACTCACATGATCTGAGATATGATATGATGCAATACGATACCTGTTGATATGAATGGATAGGTCTTGGGCTTCTTTCCATCTGTAGGTCAGCAGAATGACTCTGAAACTGAAGAGAACCAAATGAGTGGAAGGGGTAGCTTGCCCCCCCCCAAAAAAGCCTCAATTAGTGCTAGATCATTTCCAGCTAGGGACGAAGGAAAAATATGACTTTGGTCTAACACACTCTCTCTCTCTCTCTTAGCCCAACCAACCTCACAGGGTTGTTGTAGGGAAAATAGGAAAAGGAAGTATTAAGTATGCTTGGTTGGATTTTCTACATGGAATCTTGCTATAAGGTGATCAGCCTGGACGTTCCTACTCTTTACCCAAGATGCCTCTGATAATGGGTAGCCCTTCCACTTGATTAAGTATTGGAGTTGTCTCTTGTGCCACCTCGAATCAAGGATTCGCTGCACCTCATAATGGGTTTGGCCTCCTATGACCATGGGGTCTGGGGGCTCACAAGGTAGGGGCCTCAGGGTCGATCTGACCACAGGTTTTAAGAGGCTACTATGGGATACTGGGTGTGTCTTCCCTAACACTCGGGTCAATTTCAACTGCACTGTGACTGGGTTGATAATCTTTACATGGGGAATGGTCCCATAAACTTTGGCCCCAGTTTCTTGCTAGGGAGTTTTAGCCTCAGAATGGCTATTGCGGGGCTTGGAGTTTGTCTGCCTGTTTTTTATAGGTCTGTGCTGCTTTAGCTAGCGCTTTTTCAACATTCTCCCAAGTTGCTCTCAACGTTGACATCCACTCGGTTGGGCTGACTGATGAGGAGAGATCCCTTGGATACTCAGGCATTGGGACAAAGTCCATACCTCTCACTACTCTGAAGGGAGTTTGTCCCGTGCTACTATGAACAGCATTATTGTACGCAACCTCTGCGAAAGGCAGGAGGTCTGCCCAATTGGACTGCTGATAGTTCACGTAGCACCTCAGGTACTGTTCTACCATGGCGTTCAGTCTCTCTGCCCCCCCCCCCCATTGGTGCTCAGATGAAAGGCCGAGCTAAGGCCCTGGGATGATCCAATAGACCGCATGAACTCCCTCCAGAGCTTAGCCATGAACTGGACCCTTCTGTCTGACATTATGAGTTGACAGCTTGCCTCTTTGAGTTATTTATAAAAACAATAAAGGCAGGATGTAAATCTATAAAATAAATTTAAAAGGTAATCCAAAGGCATTATCATGGTCCCTTAGGTACTATACCTGGAACACTGCTCACTTTCCATTCTCTTGTCCTTTCCAGTCATGTGACCTGTAGCAGAGCCATTTTTAAGGGGCTGGAAGAATTCCCAAAGCCATGGTCTGCACAGTTTTCTTACCTTGTTTAGCATCTTTCATCTGGCATTGAAATCATCATCATAAAAAGACAGGAATGTCTCTCTGATATGATATTGCATGGTGGGCATTTGTATAGAACAGGATCTCTTTCTGGAACTAACAGATAGTAGGACTGGAAAAGGGCCTTAGATCCAATTATAGTGCTCAAGGAGAAGCAATCTTTTAAGAGTGATTATTTAGCCTGTCTCAGGCTTCTTAATCTATTGCATTACTGCATTCTATTTTGTATGCAGAATGCCTATTTTGACCCTAGTAGGTACTTTCTAATAATTAATGCTCTAACAAAGTGCTTCTGAACAACTACAGGATGTGAGCAAAAGTAGAATTATTAAAGTATTAATATTCATAAAATGGTATATCTAAGTAGATGGGACATTAATCCTGTAGCTAATGGCGATTGCATATTTAAGAGCCATCATGGCTGTCTGAAAATCATAAAATGAATTATGACTTAATTTTGTTTATGGTAATTTAGAAATATTATAAGAATCATAAGTACTGCTGTACTTTATGGATATGTTGGAACTGATTTTGAATTCTGTTTCTTTTGCATTAATTGTAGCCTTTTGCATTTTTCTATTCCTCCAAGGATAATATCCATTTTAATGCTGTTCCATAACATCCAATCCTTCCCACGTCAACCTCACTATTTCATGTAGTTATATTTTTTGGGATGTATATATTCTCAGTCAAACTCTAATAGGTACATTAATAAGTTTACCCCAAAGATTGATATATGTTTACATTAATACTTACATAAATTAAGGTTATGCATGCAGCATTAAATTTGCATATGGATAACCCTTGTTTAGTGACTGTCTCATTTAATGACTGCAGTTTTGATGGTGATGAAAAAATAACTTTGCAACCAGTTCTTGCATTTACAATCTGTGCAGGTCTGAAAAAACAAAAGAGAGCTGAAGTAAGATCATAAAATTGTGATATTTCATCTGGTGACCTCTTTGCTTAATGACCAAGTCACCAGCCCCAATGTTGGCCACTAAATGAGGACTACACCTGTAGATACCTCCATGCAAGTTCATGGACTTTTATATTTATACCATGGATGTTTAAAGCTTTTTTATGATGTTCTTGTGTTGTAAACTGCTAAGAGTCTATTGAGAATATAGCAGTATACAAATGCAATAAATAAATTGGGGGGCGGGTTAGTAGTTAGTAAAAAAATTAGTAAAAAAGAAAGGTCACAAGAAAATTAAATTAAGAGATATAGTCAGAGATAATAACTTATATAAAGGGAATATTTACAAGACAGTTGTTGAGTTTAACATATGCAGTAAATGCACTACAATCTTAAATGCATTTTTAATTTTTTTTTCTTTATTTATTTAATTGGTCTTATATGCCGCCCTATCTCCCGAAGGATTCAGGGCGGCTCACATAAAAAACACCCAATACAAAAGTTAAAAGAATTAAAAAATAATTAAACTAATTAGATCAAATAAATATTTAAAACCCAAAACATTTAAAACGAAAGCCTCCGCCCTCAGTCCAGGCCGGTTTGTTCGAATAACCAAGTCTTTAGGTCTCAGCGAAAGGAGCGGAGGTCAGGGCCAATCGTAGCTCCAGGGGAAGCTGGTTCCACAAAGTGGGCGCCCCCACAGAGAAGGCCCTCCCCCTAGGGACCACCAGTCGACATTGTTTGGCCGACGGTACCCCAAGGAGGCCCTGTCTGTGAGTGCGCACCAGGCAATTGGTGTTCGATGCTGGCAGGAGATGTTCTAGCAGATAACCTGGCCCTAAGCCATGTAGGGCTTTATAGGTAAGTACCAGCACCTTGAATCTCACATGGAGGCAGCCGGCAACCAATGCAACTCGCGCAGCAGGGTGTAACATGGGAATATCGGGATACCCCCATCACAACCCACGCGGCCGCATTCTGTACCAGCTGAAGCCTCTGCATGGTCCGCAAGGGCAGCCCCATGTAGAGAGCATTACAGTAGTTATTTTTATCTAAAATCCTAGACAAAATTGAAAAGATTATATATTCTACTGTGAAACAGGTTGAGGTTTATGTGCTTGAAATTTTAATTGAGGGATTTTTTAAAAAAGGACCTGCCAGCATAAGACTAACATAAAAATCTACTGGAAGGTAAAGTGAGCCCTAATTAAGAAAGAACATTTATTTGACAAAAATGTTGCAGCAATTAAAGCAACAAATAAAACTCTTAACTGCATTTATATATGCCCATTCACTTTGTATTTACTGAACTATATAGGAAAATAAAGAGATGATTTAAAAATTACAGATTGTATTTGGAAAATTAGAACAGGGAGATCAGAATTAGCCACTATAGAAAGATGGATTTTTGTTGATAACACCAGATTACGTTGAAGGAATAAATTAAGAAGTGACAAGGAAGAGAATCTTTCTAAGATGAAAAGAGTAAAATGACAAATGGAATTAAATGTAACTTAATGTAAGGACCTGTTACCACTTGTATGCTGAACAGATTTAATGTGGTAAATATCACACCACAGTCTTCTTGTCTAATGGATAATTCAGTAAAAAAGCTATGTTAGTGAAGTTAGCTGCAAAACCCAAAACTGTTAATAATTTAATGAACATACAAAATAATGATGTAGCTATGCTTAGATTACTATGTAGAGTTTTATTTGCCTAACTAGAAAGGATATGTTACATCTAGAAAAGACAACAAAATTATTAGTAGGCTGAAATAATTCCCTTGTGATAAAAGGTTGTGTACAGTATCAAAAACTTTATAAATTAAAGTAAAAGAAAAGAGGGCAGTGTCATAGAGACAGATAAGATTACACCAGGTATGAAAAGTTTATCCTCTTCCCTTTTTTCAGAATAATTAAATCTGAGGTCATCCAATAGAATTGAAAGTTAGAAGTTATAGAATAGATAAAAACAAAATACTTCTTCACATAGGTTGAGGTTAAACATTGTAGTTATCGACAACAATATACTGTACACTGTTGTGACAGATGATCTGAATGTCTTTGAAAGAAGACTAAACAAATTCATCATTGATAAAGTTATTAATGGTTATTAATTATGATGTCTATCATATTTCTCAAATTCTGATAATCTTAAGGTCCCTTTTGGATCTCATGTTATTTTACACATTAAGACAATTTTGGAGAAAATTACAGTTAAAGGTCTAAACATGATATTAAACTATACTCCAGAAGTAGGAAATGTGACATTTTATGAAAAAATCTGATTTAGCTGAGCCTAGGGATAGTTAAAAGAACCATTCCACATAGATAGGAAGAAAAAAACACTCCAATAGTTTCAAAAATGTGTTATTTTTTAATCTGAGGAATGCCTTTATAGGTAAGAAGATATTTCTATATTGTCTAGTTTTAGTAACATAGTTGTATACTAATAAAGATCCATTCCTGTCTATTTTATATTTTTTAACCTTTTTGTTTTGTATTATAACTATTACACTGTTTTTATTTGTTTCTTATCATGTTTCATAAATTCACCAATTAAAAGAAAAACTTTATAATTCTGTTTCCGAACAGCATGCCTCTGTAGCATTTATGCTCTGTGCCTGGTTAATTGTTGTGGTAACAAAATAGTAGACTATGACAACTCTCAATCTGCTGCAGCACAGATCTTATGTTCATATGGAAATTAAATGGGGGTAGCAGCCAGCATGCAAACTGATAATTTAACAATGATGCTCTCAAAATGTAGTTACGATGGGTGCTTAAGGGAAAGAAATTTCTCTCTTCTTTTGAAAAATACTATTAAAATATACATGAGATGAGTATGTTTAGTGAAATTGGGATATTTCCAAATACATCTCTTTAGGACAGGCAAGAAACACATTGACTCCCTGAACATAATTGAAGAATACAAAATGAACTATTGCTTGAATTTATTGGTGAAGATCAATGCACCAGAAGCCATGGTGACACAGTGGTTAGAATGCAGTATTGCAAGTTAATTCTGCTGACAGCTAGAGGTTCGATCCTCACTTGTTCAAGGTTGACTCAGCCTTCCAACCTTCTGAGGGTGGTAAAATGAGGACCCTTATTGTTGTGGGCAATACACTGACTCTGTAAACTGCTTAGAGAGGGCTGTAAAGCACTGTGAAGCGGTTTATAAATCTAAGTGCTATTGCAATTGCTGTTGTTCCCAGGAGCATATTTTGTTACATTTTTATAATGATTTCTGTCAGCTCTACCACTATCAATTGATGAAAAGTAGAAGAAATATTCCCAGTCTGGAGAGAAGAGAAAGATGATTCCCTATCATTTAGCAAAATAATTAATGGCTACTGAAATTGTGTTTCAAAAATAGAGACAGGATGTAATCATGGTACAAATGTCTCAGATATTGAAATACAAATTTGAAGACAAAGTTTAATAAATAATTACTCTGAAGAAGGGCAGTGCTGGTTTTAGTATCTTCACCCACCATTCTTCCGTTATAGGTAGGTACCAAATCTTTCCATCTTTGTGCATGCAATAATCTTGCTACAGTTACCATGTAAAAAAGTGAAGTACTTTCCAACTTCATATCCATCACTCCCAAAGAAAAGCCTCCGTTTCAATTGTATACTCTTTAAAATCTTCTGAATCAGTGTATGAATTTTGAATGCAACTTCTGATTCAGTGGGCATACTTAAATCTCATAAAATGTTGGTGATCTCAAATGAAGATCTCACATAAGATTACCAAAATGTCATGATTTATCATTGGCAACAATCTCCCCCACCTCTCTGTCTCTGTCTCTCTCTGTCTCTCTCTGTCTCTCTCTCTCTCTCTCTCTCTCTCTCTCTCCCTCTCCTGCTACTTCCCTCCCTCCCCCCTCTCTGTAAAAATAATTAGATATTATTTAGGGCATGTGATAGAGAACATGGCGTCTTTGCTTACTATGATGCCAACACTTTTTTTGATACTTGATGGTTTCTCTGATGTTGAAACATTTAAATACTCAAAATGTCCACTATTAGGTAGAAACAGTTCATTAATTATAACAGTATACCTTCATGGAATATAAGACCAACTTTCTGTATGAGAGGATGTATTACTTAATGTAAAAATGCCAAAAATGTATCTCATAAATACAGGTAGTCTTTGAGGCATGACAGGTCATTTAATGACAGTTTATAATTGCAACAGACCTTTCCCTTCCCCCCCCAAAAAAAGTTATATGTGATCCTTATGACTGATGGCAGACTTGCAGCATGCCCGCCCACCTATTTTCTCCCCTTCCGGCTCTGCCAGATCCTCAGAGGCAATGGGCTTGCTTTCCCAGCCCACCAGGTTTCACATGGTCGATTCCACCCCCTCCCACAAGCACTCACTTACCTTCTGAAAATCTTCAGAACTCAGGAGGTAGAGGAGGGGAAGGAGAACAGGCTGCTCTATTGCTGAGCCACATGGCCCTTGGATCTCATAAGCAGTGTCTTTTTGTTAACCCGCATATCTCCATCTCGTGCAGTGAGCCAGCCGTTCAGCCTAGCAACAAATCAGTTTCTGCTTGCCTCCCTCTCACACAGGGGATGGCAAATAGCTTTCTGTCAGTTTGAAATTTGAGCTTGGTTTGCTGATGGGGAGGGTAAAGAACTGACTTGGTAAGTGAGTTATTGAGGGAGGGGAGGAGACCCAGACACCTGTGGGGACCTCAAGGGGTGGGAGGCAGAGAATGGGGTAACTCAGGGTGTGAGGGGATGCCTTGGGAGTCTGAGGCAGATGGACTTGTCCCTGCACTAGACCCTCTAGGATCACCCCTGAGGCATTCCATGCATACATAATGACCCACACATTCGTTTAATGAATGCATTGGGGAGAGTAGGGAAGTTGGGAGTGGGGGTCATTAATGAGACAGCTCATTTAAAGTTTATCCCAGCGTCTGACAGTATTTATTTATTTATTTATTTATTTATTTATTTATTTATTTATTTATTTTTGGTCTTATATGCCACCCTATCTCCCGAAGGACTCAGGGCGGCTCACATAAAAAACAATGAATACAAAAGTTAAAAGAAATTAAAAAATATTAAATCAATTAGGACCAAATAAATATTTAAAACCCTACCACAAACATTTAAAACAACCCCCCCCCCTTAGTCCAGCCCGGCTTGTTCAAATAGCCAAGTCTTTAGGCTGTGGCAAAAGGAGCGGAGGTCAGGGGCCAATCGTAGCTCCAGGGGAAGCTGGTTCCACAAAGTGGGTGCCCCCACAGAGAAGGCCCTCCCCCTAGGGACTGCCAGCCAACACTCTCTGGCTGATGGTACCCCAAGGAGGCCCTGTCTGTGGGCGCACACCGGGCGATTGGTGTTCGATGCTGGCAGGAGACGTTCCCGCAAGTAGAGGGCAGGCTCTGTTACTCTAGTAACTCAAAAGTTACCTGTATGAAAATATAGGTTGTTTTGTTTATGTGTAACATTTTTGTCTGATTGCTACAATTAGTAAAATGGAAGGTGGCAAAGTTGCTTCGAAATGGGCTACTTCACTACAAGATGGATTGATATGCCTCAAGAGAAAAAGAGGCAGAGAGAACAAAGTAGTCTTCATATTCAGTAGTAGTATTATTTGCATTTGTGGGGGTTTTTTCCTTATTATTACAGTTGATAAGTTAGTCTTTAAAAACTCAGCCTGGAGGGATATTTTTCTGCGATGTTTTATAAAATACACATTCTGAACAAGGCTTGTGTTCATAAACTTTCATTAAAACTTCCTAGCTATCATTCTAGGCTGATTTATTGACACAAGCTCTTTACCCTAAAGAAATATCTGAAGCTAAATTGTAATGTTTTGAAATAATATCTATGCATACTTATTTTCATGAGTGAATTATCAGAGTCTAGATTTTATGAAATTTGTTGTTATAAATGTCTGCATGAAACTTATCTGTTTGTGTCAGATTAATATTATACAATATCAAATTATCATGTTCTCTGATTAAAATTTTTAAGCTAGCTATACAGTATATTCACAATGGTCCTACCATCAAGCCCATGCATAACTATGTTGTTAATTAGCACATTGTAGGATTCTTTCAGTTCTTCCTGACGATTATTTTAGTATGCATTTCTTAAAATTAAGTTGTCACAAATTTCTGTACTACCACAACCGAGCTTTACTGAGATAGGCAAGCAATACTATTCTTACATGTTTAAGAGGAGCAATGGGCAGATTTCCTGGCTTCATGTTGAGTTCACTGGCCAGTGGAGAAAACAACCATCAGACAGTTTTCATAAAATGTGGTAGGACAGATTTGGGATATTTCAGGTATTTTGCTAAGATTAAGAGTTACTGATTTTTCCAAATGCAGATGATCTTGTTGCTCCAACAGAAAAGGCAGATCAGGCATATGACCACTTGTATTTGGCCCCAGGTGATATACAACAGGCCCAAGGTCCATAGTGGCTATGAACTCCTGAGCTACTTCCAACATCACACTCAGGAAAACAAGTTAAAGTCTCCTAAAACCATACCGCCAACTCTACCACTAGCCTGGCCATGGACTCAAGGAGCTGAGGAAAGGATATCGCAGAGCAACTGGTAGAGTTTCAACTGAACCCTAGAGTCCAGTTTAACAGAGAGAGTCTGGGCACATTTCTGAAAGGAGAATACACCACTCTGGTCCTAGCCAAATTTTGGTAATACATGTCAGGTATCTCATCCATAATTAAGTCACAAATAAGGATAGTCTTATTACAAGCCACCCTGGCATTCAGCAACAGTATCTGAAAATCCAGGATCTTGAAAGTCCATTGACCAAGACCTGGGAATGAAATGAGGACTGGAACATGCCACCAGAACTGTCCTTTAGAGTGGTCCCTGACAGTGCCCCTCCTATGTCTCCTGTCATGTCTCCATTAGCCATCACTACATACCTTTAAAAATTCTATATTCTTAATGTCCTTTACTTTCTTCAATACATTTTGAGTTTTCACTTTCAGAAGACCAGAGTTAGAGTCCCAGTCAATATCCTGGGACTTACTCTGCTGTCCTCCATTGTTTTTTCACTGTAATTAATTGCAAATGTAGTCTGAGCATCATCTTTAAGAACTCCCACACATCCTCAGTTCCTTTTCCCATTAGCTACTCATGCTATGGACTCCTACTGCATGTTTATTAAAATCTAGTTTTTGAAGTCTAAGATGCTGTTTAACTATGATAAGTTCTGATTTTCCTTAAAACCATGAATGTCAGCACTACCTAACTGCTTTCCTGTAATGTTCATATGATTTCTAGTTCCTCAATTAAGTATTCACTCTTGACTTCCCTCAGTCAAGATTATTTTATCTGTTCCTTCAATCTTTGAAGGAGAAGTGGTTAGCGAGGGAAATAAGGATTGTCCTGGAATGACTATATTTGGCAGAATTTGTTTTCCAACAGATGTCAGGGTAATTAAAATGACCCTTTACTACAACTTCATGCCTCATTAAAAGTTATGTATTTTGGTTTTTGAAAGTGTTGTTCACGTTATCTTGGCTGGACAGGCTATATAGACACCAGCAACAATATTGCTTTTATTCATTCTGCCATTTATTTTAGTGTATTTGTTGTTCTCTGTATCAGAGGTACCACCCCCTGGACAGCAGCTCACCTCTGGGCGTTGAGCTGTTTGGAACTGGGCCACGAGCATGTGTATGTACGTGCGTGAACAGCAGGAGAGGGTGTGCATGCATGCTCCATTTGCGCAAGGGCACATTTGCCCACTGCTTGTGCAAATTGAGCTGTGTACACACCACACGTGCTTGCCCACCACTCACGTGGAACTATCTCCTCTCTCCTCCACTTGTTTTTATGTAATAAATCATTTCTGGTTTTTTTGTAATAAAAACTGGAGCTAATGTTTTTATTTGACCATTAACATCAAAATAGTGAAGACAACGATGTCTTAAAATGATTTATGAGCCAATATTCTTCATGTAAACTACTTACTTCAGAGTTTTCATTCCCCCCCCCCAGATTCAGTCTGTAGGTCTCCTAATCAAACACATCAAATTTTTGAAGTGCAACCCATCTTAGATAAGTCAGACCATAGTTCCAGAACTATATGCTCCCATTTACCTAGCCAGAAAAGGACTCGAAGTATTATTTGTTATTTTTACCATTCCCTTGCATAGAAGGATGGTTTGGAATGCCACCTATGCTCTACAATGTAGGCTTTCTTCCAATATTTTCAAAATCTGTGATTGTAGTACTATCATGTGTCTTTATGAAGGAATAGCAAAAAGTGATCATTGGCAATGGAATTGATAAGATTTAGAAGTTGTTCTGTCACAGCCCTAATTCTTGCTCCAACAAACAATATATTTCACAAGTCAGTAGGTTGGGTTGCTCATAGTAACTATCATAACTTCTTTCCTGTCTATTATGGGCATAGTCCTATATTTTCTATTCTTTATTGATCCACTGTCATGTTACCAGGCTTGTAGTTGTTTTCTTCCCCTGAATATTTGAAACATGTTACAACTTAAAAATTATTTCTATGTTCCAGGGTGAAGACTCTGGTTATTACCTCATCCATTGAGTTTGCTTTTTTATTTTCTTTTGGCATTTTCCCCTATCAGAGCCTACTTTCTTTGAATTGATAAATTCTTGTCCTTTATCATCAGCTGAAGTGTAGCCGTTCACTCCAGAAAGGCTTTTATTTCTCTTTGTTCCTTCTCAGGTTTTGGGATTCTTAAATTGGCCAATGATGACAAGATGGGAAAATCTGTTACATGCTGTATCGCCTTAAACATTGAATTATCCTGACAAATTCTTGGGTTCTCCTGATTATTTGCTCCATTATTTGCTCCATGAAATTTAGATCCCTCATATACCTCTTATAGTAGCTGCTTACTCAGCAATAAGCAATTACTCTTCACCCACATAAAGCACTCAACGGGGTTTGTGGCCATGACATTTTCACTCCCACAGTTGAACAAACATGCAGAACACACAGCTTATGTGGTTACTTTCTCCCTTCTGTTATCTCTCTCTATTAACTCACTCAGCAAGACTCTTGGGGTTTTGTTTTAATATGGGGTTTTTAAATTGCTTAGTCGGCTTATAACCTGTTTAATATAGTTTTAAGTAATTTATTGTTGTATTGTATTTTAGTGTGAGCCTCCCCGAGTCCCTTGGGAGAGGGGGCAGCATATAAGTCGAATTAATAAATAAATAAATATATAGTGTAACAGGGGGGGCTTGGGAGGGTAGAATTTCAGACTTTAAAATATACTTTATGACATCTCTTAGTTTATATATTTTTGTTTAATATAGTAATTATTAAAAAAAATTCTTGTATAGTAAACTCATTGCACATAAAATGGCAAACTCTGATTTAATATTATTACATATTATCAATTTTATCATTCAATATTCTCATATGAATATTCTCATATGAATATCAAGAAGCCTGCCCTGGACCCGACCGTGTTAGACAACTTTCGTCCAGTCTCCAACCTTCGCTTTTTGGCGAAGGTTGTTGAGAGTGTGGTGGCTCAGCAGTTTCCACTTTTCCTGGATGAAGCGGACCACCTGGATCCGTATCAATCGGGCTTCCGACCCGGTTACAGCACGGAGACAGCATTGGTCGCGCTGATGGATGATCTCTGGAGGGCTCGGGACAGGGGTTTTTCCTCTGTCCTGGTCCTATTAGATCTCTCAGTGGCTTTCGATACCATCGACCATGGTATCCTTTTGCAACGCCTTGGGGGGTTGTTTAAGAAGACTTAAATTTCTAGGCTAACAGGGGAAATAGAATATAAGAGAAGAGACCAAACTGGCTCTTATCTTTCTTTAATTTTTCCATTGTTGCAATATCAGTCCTGTAACTTTAATAAGGCACAAAGAATCCACTTACACTGTCTAGTTGCCAAATTCCTTGCTAGGTATAGCTTCTGTCACACAGTCACACTTATATAGTCCACTACTTTCTTCTAAAGATACACATATGCATGTTTTGTACAGCTGATTATAATGTATAGTTTTTACCAGTGCTTAGTTTTGTTTTGATTGAAACAACATAAAATACTTTAAATCAAACAAATAATAAAAGAATTTTCTGTGGAAATATGTTTGCAGTAGGGTGGCATCCAGTATTTCAATATTTATTTTTCTAAAAGTCATATTCTGTGTGAGAATGAAGAGCTAAATAAGATTCTGGAAGTCTGTAGGACACTGTATATGATATTTGAATCATACAAAATATATGGGATCTTGGAGATTTTCAATCCTAATTCTGTGCTTCGTTTTATAATTCTGACATGGATGTTTTTATCATACAATTGCTACTGAAAATACACTTGTGGAAGCGAGGACTGGTGGCTAAAAGAGTATTTAAGCATTATATAAATGATAAAAAATAATCCAAATGAGGGTTTTTTTGTTTTTATTGCTTTATAAATAACCTTTATGAATAAACATTGGATGAGTTTATACTTTCCCCCATTTATGGAAAAGTTTTTACATTGTTTTTATTTCTAATAAAATCATACAAATATAATTATATTTTACTTCATTACACTTTACTGTATCACCTAGAATAGAAAACGGTAGCATTTTGCTAATGCTACTTTTGTGTTTATTTTATTTTAGTTGTTTCTGATGGTGCTGATTGGCCAGGTATATACAATGGCTATAATCTCTATTATCAAACATGTCAGTCATTTTTCGTGCTAATAATGGAAGGAGAATTAAGTTAGCCCAATGATGGTTGTTGGAACAACGAAAAGATCTTATGTAATTTGTCATGAGAAAGCTCATCACTTAGTCTGATTTCATGCCCTTTCCATTGTTGGTAAGTGATGACAGAACATAACTTAAACAAAGGCTTGGATGAATAAGATTTTCAGTACATAAAAAAATGACCAAATATTATCACATTGTATGATTTGGGATCCAGATGGCTTATTTTTAAGAAACTGGAGTGCAAATATATTTTACAATTTTGTCTGGAAATGAGCTTTATTGGAACATTTTTCTCAAGGGTTTATACTGGATATCCAAAAGGGCAAATGTCAACAATGAAAGAGTGAATTTACATTATAATTTTATAAGGCTCTTTTTGTTATTTTGATATCATTATGGTTGGAATCAAATGCCTGTATTTCTTATATGAACATAGCATGTATAATATCAGGCTGGATTTGATATGTTTGTTTTTAGGGAACTTGTATTCTTTCCATTCTTCTTTATAGGTGAAATGTCTATGTTACTAATACTGCTATTAAACATTTAGATGAAAGTACCGTGTTTCCCCAAAAATAAGACACTGTCTTATATTTTTTTTGGCTCCCAAAAACACACTAGGTCTTATTTTCAGGGTAGGTCTTATATATTTATGGTGCCAAATAGTGGGTGTGAGTGTGTGTGTGTGTGGGGTGTTTCGCGGGTGCACGGTTGCTCCCTGAAAAGTCTTCCTGGAACTGGAGATTTACACTAGGTCTTACTTTCGGGGTAGGTCTTATTTTCGGGGAAACACGGTACTAGTTGTAAGAAACTAGCAGTAATTTAAAAATGCAGAGTGACTCTATACACAAAATAGCAAAACTATGGCTCCTGTTCCTAAAATAATAAATGTCACATTTCACGATTTTTATAAATTTCTCACTCTTTTTCACAACTTGCCTAAGCTTCTTTTCTTCTCCTCTTTCCCCAATTTCTTCTACCAACTTGTGTGCATTTCTCTGCTTGTGTTTTTATTTTAAGAAAAGTTTGGATAATGTCACTCATACAGTATTCGTTGCAGCAGCTACTATAATGTAGGTTGTAGCATGTGGGTAGATTTATCATTTCATTTCTTAATTAATGAGTAGAGTGCAGTGGGAGTGGAACATCTATGTGGAACTGAAATTAAAAACCTATCAATACAGTGTACATTACACTGGATTCCTTTTTTGTGCTTTATTTAAAATTGGTATGAAAATTAAAGAATATTTAAAAAGCTAGAGATTTATATAATTAAAAAACTCCAAAAATATTTGACTAAGCTTATTAAAAGGTATCTTCCTTACCTTTGGCTCTTATTAAAAAAAACTGTAAACAAATTTTGACAAATACTACCTGTACATTGTATCTGTTGGGTTTTTAGATTAAATAGTGGAAATTTTCAAAAAAAACAAGGCCACTTTTACTTTCTTTGATCTTGGCAAACCATCATAGTTATTCAGTGATGGATGAATAATTAACTCACAACACTCACGTTTAAATATTTAGGTCCATCAGCTTTTCTATATCATAAAAATCGTTGCAGCTTATCTCGTTTTCCATTTATGTTTTACTTTATCTTTGCTTAATGATTGCAATCATACTGACAACTTAAAATGATAAAACATTTTTCACATGTTACAAATCATATATTCAAAGCATATGAACTGTAATGTATGGATTTTACCTATTGACATGATTTCTCTGAACCTCCTCACAGTTCCTACAAACATTCCAATTTTAAGAGGTACCAATAAGCTTCTGATAGGGAATTTGCCTTTTGCAAGATTTATAGGCATGCAAAAGAATTGGTATTTGTACAGTTGCTAATATGTAAATCTCTCTTCAGATCTTTCATTGGAAGGTTGTACATTAGAGGAAAAGACAATCAGCAACAGCTACTCCTCTTTGCCCTATATTTACTGTATTTTAAATAATAAGAAAAGGGATGTTGGATGCAGAAGTGGTATTCAGCAGGTTCTGACCAGTTCTGGAGAACCATGGGGGAGAAATTTTGAGTAGTTTGGACAACCAGCAAATACCACCTCTGACTGGCCCCACCCTCATCTATTCTCTGCCTCCCAAGTCCCAGCTAATCGGCTGGGTCTTCTCTTGTTGCCCTGCACAGGAGAATGGAGCTGGAAAGCAGGTTAGTGGGGTGGGGAGGGAATGGGGTTTTGCAATAACCTTCCCCCAGGAGTGGGGAGGGAATGGGGATTTTGCAGTATCCTTCCCCTGCCATGTCCACCAAGCCACTCCGACAGAACCAGTAGTAAAAATTTTTGAATCCCACCATTGATTGGATAAGACTATTTCCAGTTGTAGCTGGCCATTAATAGAATATGCCAATGGATTGATTCTTCTTCTATCCACATTCCCTTGTTCTTCCTCTAGTCAGCTTTATTGATTGGAGAAATCATTCAGGTAGATTTGGGAGAAAATGAAGATAGTACACTTGAATGTAAGTGTGTTTGCACAACGTAATTCTTAATTCTTATTAGAGTGCTATTGTTTTTTCACATTGATGCAGAAAGGGTTGCAAGCTGTATGTATCCAACATTGAATACATATGCCTTGCATAAAGTATTTCCCATTCTTAGGAGTAGTAGATTAGATCAAAATTATTATTGATTGAGTAAAAATGATTAAACCAGAATGATTTGTTAAGTGATGTACAGTGGTTTATTTATTTACCACATTTACAGACTACTCCATTCTCAAAAGACTTTGTAATTCACATGATAAAGTATTCAAACAATATGCAATTAAAGTATACAATTAAAATATTCACACAAGAGCATTCAGAAAGTATGTGTTGTAGTCTGTGTTTTTTTCAAAAGAATACCCAAGAAGGAAATTAAATCTCAACTTATTACTCTGCTACTTTCAATTAATCAACAGAGTTATATGTGAATGAATTCTTATTGACTCATTAAGGAATTTAAAACAGATTGTATAGATTTCTTCCCTGTGTTTACTGAGATATTTTTGTATTTTTCTTCTGAACTAAACTGGCAAGCCCATCTTTTTTCTTATGATTTAATCTATTATAGAACTAAGACTTTCTTAAATTGAAATTGGCTCCTAGTTACTACAGGGTCATTTTCTTTCTGTAAGTGAAGTTCAAGTTAATGAAAGCAGCTTCATGTCATTTCATTGCACACTCTACACCTTTGGGACATGCCTGTGATGTTGCTATTCATGTAAAAAATGGCTAAGTTCCTTTTAGGATATTGCAATGCTGCTTTTTATTTCCAATCCGGTCTACTCTTGCCATTACTGTAATATCTATATAATTTTATTGCCAGAAAGTATAAAAATGGTTTGCCTTTGATTTTTTTTCTAAATTCTTTTTTCTTCAGTTCTGGTTAGGTCTACTATCCTGGGTTCTCTTATATCTTTTCATCTATCTAGTTTCCCAGCTTACACAAGTTCAGCTGGATATTAGTTGATAGCAGTGAGAACAGTGAGTTCAAGTGAACATTTACTCCAGGGCTATTGAGTATTTGACCTTTTTTTGTATTGAAGAAAATAATCTGTCTAGAATTTCCATCTCTCTTATTTATTAGTCTGTAATGTAACTGCATAATAATTGTCCTCTTTTTAGCTCCTGGGTATTGAAACTATTGGTGTTTTTCCCTTTAAGAAGACTTAAATTCCTAGACTAACAGGGGAAATAGAAAATAAGTTAATCCCAGCCATAACAAGAATGCTATTGCTATTCCCCACAGTCACAGGTGAAACTCGAAAAATTAGAATATCGTGCAAAAGTTCATTTATTTCAGTAATGCAACTTAAAAGGTGAAACTAATATATGAGATAGATTCATTACATGCAAAGCAAGATAGTTCAAGCCATGATTTGTCATAATTGTGATGATTATGGCTTACAGCTCATGAAAACCCCAAATCCACAATCTCAGAAAATTAGAATATTGTGAAAAGGTGCAATATTCTAGGCTCAAAGTGCCCCCCTCGAATCAGCTAATTAAGCCATAACACCTGCAAAGGGTTCCTGAGACTTTAAATGGTCTCTCAGTCTGGTTCAGTAGGAATCACAATCATGGGAAAGACTGCTGTCCTGATAGTTGTGCAGAAAACCATCATTGACACCCTCCATAAGGAGGGAAAGCCTCAAAAGGTAATTGCAAAAGAAGTTGGATGTTCCCAAAGTGCTGTATCGAAGCACATTAATGGAAAGTTATGTGGAAGGGAAAAGTGTGGAAGAAAAAGGTGCACAAGCAGCAGGGAAGACCGCAGCCTGGAGAGGATTGTCAGGAAAAGGCCATTCAAAAATGTTGGGGACTTTCACAAGGAGTGGACTGAGGCTGGAGGCAGTGCATCAAGAGCCACCACACAGACAGATCCTGGACATGGGCTTCAAATGTTGTATTCCTCTTGTCAAGCCACTCCTGAACAACAAACAACGTCAGAAGCATCTTACCTGGGCTAAAGAAAAACAGACCTGGTCTGTTGCTCAGTGGTCCAAAGTCCTCTTTGCTGATGAGAGCAACCAAGGACCCAGAGTCTGGAGGAAGAATGGAGAGGCACACACTACAAGTTGCTTGAAGTACAGTGTGAAGTTTCCACAGTCTGTGTTGATTTGGGGAGCCATGTCATCTGCTGGTGTTGGTCCACTGTGCTTCATTAAGTCCAGGGTCAATGTAGCCATCTACCAGGAGATTTTGGAGCACTTCATGCTTCCTTCCACAGATGAGCTTTATGGGGATGCTGACTTCATCTTCCAGCAGGACTTGGCACCTGCCCACACTGCCAAAAGCACCAAAACCTGGTTCAATGACCATGGGATTACAGTGCTTGATTGGCCAGCAAACTTGCCTGACCTGAACCCCATAGAGAATCTATGGGGCATTGCCAAGAGAAAGATGAGAGACATGAGACCGAACAATGCAGAAGAGCTGAAGGCCGCTATTGAAGCATCCTGGTCTTCCATAACACCCCAGCAGCACCACAGGCCACGCCGCATTGAAGCAGTAATTGCAGCAAAAGGGGCCCAAACCAAGTATTGAGTACATATGCATGCTTATACTTTTCAGAGGTTCAATATTGTTCTATGTACAATCCTTTTTTTATTGATTGCATGTAATATTCTAATTTTCTGAGATTGTGGATTTGGGGTTTTCATGAGCTGTAAGCCATAATCATCACAATTATGACAAATCACAGCTTGAACTATCTTGCTTTGCATATAATGAGTCTATCTCATATATTAGTTTCACCTTCTAAGTTGCATTACTGAAATAAATGAACTTTTGTATAATATTCTAATTTTTCAAGTTTCACCTATATGTAAAGTCTTAAAATTTCTTCCTTACACACATCTGGTCTACATCCCTTGATCACCATAAACCACACTGTATTTTTGAAATCATCTTCATTGTCAACATGTTATGCCCTTTTGATCAGAACTCTACCAGATATCTTCCCAGGCACACTTAACAATTTAATCCTCTTTTGTTTGTGAATTCACACCTCCATTCTCCAAATTGTCAGGCATAGATGCACCATACAATACTCATCAAACATGTTGCATTGCTTTCAATGATCCATATTTCAATATTTTTCCAATTCCCAGATCTATATTTGTGATCTTACCATTTCCAACATTCTTGCAATATTTTAGATTTCCTTTTCATCAGTTTTTTTTCTTAGACACTAAAATAGGCAATATTTGCTTCTGTTCTAATACCACTATCATTCCCTCATAAATCTCAGAAATACTTCTACCATTCCTTCACTTCAGTTATATTAGAAAACATGTCATTACTTTTATTTTTAGTTATATTTATCCTGCAAGATATTTGATTTGTTCTCTTCCATCTCTTCTAAAACACATTTTTATTTCCATCAATATCTTTCTGAATTTTCTCTCTCTTCCTTAATCTTAGCTCTTCATTGTTCCTTTGTCTATATACTTTGCAAGTCTCTTTCTCTAGATACGCATTGGACAATATCCTTCTCAACCTAAATTTTCCCAGCAGTCATTTCCTTACATTATTTTTTCTCATCCACTGACTCCTTTCATCAGTAAGCTAATCATCCTTTTTATTCTTTCTAATTCAACAGTATATTGGAAAGAAATTCTGTAAAGGGGTTCCAGACTCTCTCTGTCTGTCCATCAGCAAGATAATTCTCCAAAAAACTGAACAGAATGGGGCCATATCTGGCATGGGCAGAAGAAGCCAGCAAAAGTAAGATCAAGTTCCAAAAAAGTATGATAGTGGCTCAGGATGCTGTTAACACCTGTATTCTGTCCCCTTCCCTCTGCTTTTCCTGTCACATAAACTAGGGTTCTTATTAATGTGGGAGAATAGATTCCAGAAGTCAATCTCTACCTTATTCTGTCTTGTTTGTATTTAGCAGGACTCCATAAAGTTCTATGATATTATTCTTTTCATGTTGTTCCAAGCAGCTGTTATATCTTCTTTCCTTACGTTCTCTTTCTATTATTCCATTGAGAGTGTAATTTAATTTCTATTATTTTTTTCATCCTGAATTTGTATTTTCTCTTAAACAATTCTCCCTTCACATTTTCATAACTTTCTCTTCCATGTACTTTTTCCTAATCCAGTCTTGATACAACCTATGGTCTCATTATCCTAGATCATACCAGAGCATTCCTTTTGACATACATTTTGTTCCTTTTATTCATAGTTAAACTACTACTTCACTTTCTTGAATGTAGTCTATTTCACAAAATCAGATTACTTTCATTCAGATCTATTTCATCTTTCCGTTCTTCTTAATTTTATAAGCATACATCTCATTCATTTTTTATTTCTGTTGTGTTATACTTCAATTTATTTATCCTCTTACTTTACAAGTCATAAACTCTTTGCACCTATGGTCATAAATTGGATGAATAGACTGGAGACTAATACATACGATGAATAGTTGCAGGAACTGGGCATGGATAATCTAGTGAAGAGAAGGACCAGGGGAGACATGATAGCAGTGTTCCAATATTTGAGGGGCTACCACAGAAAGGAAGGGGTCAAGCTATTTTCTAAACCACCCTAAGGCCTGACAAGGAATAATGGATGGAAACTGAATAAGGAGAGATTTAACCTGGAAATAAGGAGAGATTTTCTGACAGTGAGAACAATCAACCAATGGAACAGCTTGCCCTCAGAAGTTGTGGGAGTGTCATCACTTGAGACTTTCAAGAAGAGATTGGACTGCCATTTGTCAGAAATGGTGTAGGGTCTCCTGCTTGGGCGGGGGGATTGGACTAGATAACCTACAAGGTCCCTTCCAACTCTTGATAGATAGATGGATGGATACACAGATGCCACATGCGCACAGAGTGAGAAAAAGAGAGAGAGATCTGTGTCATCCATTCTGAGTTTGTTGAATCAAGGCTTTCATATTCAATGAAAAAGAGGGTATTGATTAAGATACCAATTGTGTAAGTACCTAGACTATATGCAACATTTTTGTTAAGGACAGTGCTAGCCAATTTTGGCCAGTATAACATAAACACAACCAAAGTTTTAGCTAAGCACTTTCATACTATGGTTTGCACACTAAAATCTCTAATCTAGAGGTTACCTTACATCCAGGGTAAAGTTGCCCACATTCTTTTAAGTGGTGTACTAACCATATCCAAGATGGGAAATATTCAGATTTGTTTGTTATCATACATTAAAAAGGATACTACTGAAATTTATATACTTATTTTCTTAGTCTACTAATGTACATTTGAGATCCAACATGGCTTAGGGGTTATAGTTATTTGCCTAGAAACTAGGAAAAAATGAAACCAGCTGGTGACTTTGGAACAATCATTCTCCATCAGTCCTCAGAAGAATGCCAATTTCTGAAAACTTGAGAAAAAAAATCATTTCTGAAAAGCATTACTGTGAAAACTGCATAAACGTGTTCATTTTAAGCAGTCAGATCAATGCTAAGGAAAAGGCAAAAATGTCTAAGCACGCTTTGAACTTGCCACTGATCCAAGAGGGAAAAAATCAGGCATAATGTTCTCCTTATGTTCACCCATTGGGTGCTGCAGCTGCTATTATTGACTTGTAACTGCCTGAAAGGAAGAATTTTCAGAGCCAGAAGCAAATGGCCTGAAGCCAGACTACTCTACTAACTAACCACAAACTGTTTTCCAGTATATTTTATTCCATAGATTTGTATAAATATTGATTATATGCTATGAAATTGGTGTTGACTCTTAGACAACCATACATATAGACCTTCTCCAGGATTTTGTATACAGGCAGTAACATTATCTTTCATAGCAAGCACACAAGTAGTCGATATTTTCATTTAAATATTCACTCCAAGTAATGTATTTGTTTACCCATAAATTTTTACCATCTTCAACTACACCACTACATAAGTGAAAATGGAAACTTTTTGTTCCTATCGATAATTTTATACTTACACTGAATTTCATTTACCATTTCACTGCCCATTTCCCATTTTAAATTAACTGCTACCCTTTTAACCATCCTAAATAATTAGATATTCCCAGCAAATCGCCCAACCTAACTCAAGGTCATAAATTATTAACATTGTAAAATGCACAGCCATGATATGATATACTGTAGTTCTACAGAAAAAAATACATTTTAAATTTTCATATGCCTAATGTTTTTTTTTAGTAAAACAATATTTCCTGCAGTCATTTACAGGTTATAAATCTTGTTAATATAAATGTCAGCTGTTGAGGTGATGTTGGAAAGCAACTGTGTAATTTTTTTCTTCTTTAGGTGCATGGGTTAAGATTAATAACAGGTATAATAGATGTTTTATAATATGTAGGAAAATCAAACAGCTGTAATAGTGAATGAAGACAAGTTAATTTGAGTAAATTACTAAAATTGCCCAATGCATGACATGTTAACTGCTGAAAGCAAGCTTTAACTGAAACACTTTGTCTCTAAATGGTTCAGTAAAAATAGTAAATTATTATGCTTGTACAAAGCATCATAAAGTCCACCTCACTTCATAGTTTTCCTGTCCACTACAATACATTCTCCCAAATTGCTTTGCTGTGATTTAAAACTGAATATCCTTTGCATCACTTTCCACTTTCATCCTCATTCCTTTTTATATACAATACAACAAATAAGCTCAAACCAAAGGGGGCACTGAAGAATGACATAGGGCTGCACAAGGTTCAAGACAAGGTTCAAGAAAAAATACGGGAACTCCGAGCTAAACCAGAATTATTACTGACTTACAAAACAGATTTTATTTTTTTTATTTTTTATTTTTTAATTCATATTTATATCCCGCCCTTCTCCGAAGACTCAGGGCGGCTTACAATTTTTGGGATACAACCCAATGCGCTCAGCAATAGCCTTCATTCCATTGTATATGCCTGCTTATTACTAAGCGGCATTTTTACAAAGTCAGCTTATTGCCCCCAACAATCTTGGGTCCTCAATTTACCTACCCCGAGAGGATGGAAGGCTGAGTCAACCTTGAGCCTGGTGGGATTCGAGCCTGCAATAATTACAGGCAGCTGGAACTAAGTGCTAGGCTATTAACAGCCTGCACCACCAAGGCCCTTTTATTGCTGTTCAAGTACAATATATTGATATATTTTAATGTGGTAATCTCTGGACATGTTTATACAAGTGTTGTTATGGAAAGAATGCGGTAATACCTTTAGTTATCTAGCTAACTTTTATGGCGTAAAGTTCCTGCCACTTCCTGTTTCTAGTAGCTGATTTTTATGGATTTTCTTCCTTATTTACTGTTTGTAAGCCACCAGGTTTATCCTACATTAGATGGGCGACTATGTACATTTTTTAAACAAATGAACAAATCGGTTTAGTTGTTTATGACTGTGGTTATTTGTTGTATTGCATGACCTTGGAACTTTGTCTGTATTCTTCTCAGATCTAACAATAACTTGAAATCATAGTTTGTGGCCATATCTTACTCAAATTTTCCTAGCTTTAAAAAGGATTGGAATTGCTACTGTTAGATTAAAATAAATTGTATTTTAGCAACCTTTCCATTCCTTTCATTTATATGTTACATTTTTATTTATTTTTATTTCTCTTGAAACTGTATTATTTTTTCTTTATTTATATGGAATTATGAGCCAATATTTTTCTCTTATGACTGCAGCCACCAAGAGCTGTAAAAACAGAATCCCAGTGGCTTATTCTCAAGGGAAACTACAATTGCAAAACTGTACTTTTCAGTATTGTACAAGGTGCTTATGTTATATAACACATAAATACAGAAACCTGGAGGGCTCTTTCAGAACAAATGGATTATTTGCTACAAGAATGATCTGAGTTGTTTCTGTGCAAGGATTCCCTCTCCAGCTGAATTAAAGATTAATTGCATGTGGTTTATTGATCTGTTTCACAAAGTAATGTTTCATGGCTTACAGCATTGAATTATATGAACAGACGGTACTTGAACAGAACAGAATCTGTTATCAGTATATAATTAATTATTCAATGATTCTTAAAGTGTGCAAGAATTATATACAGTAGATTGCTAAGTGCTAAAAGAATTGTAAAATAGACATATGATTACATAGCATTCATCTGATTTTTAAAAATCAAAGAAGAAGAAAAAGGTCAGCAAAACAACTAAGCAAACTGCAAATGAGATGTATACATGTTCCTTTTTCATGTGAAATCAATCAGTGTTTAAATGTGCCTTCAAAGTTGCTACTGGATATGAGACCATGAATTTATGACAAACTAACCAACTGCAAAAAAATTACACATTATTGTTAAGAAGATTTATAAAGGATAGTTCTATCTATACTCTATAGGCCACAGATACAAAGTCAAAATGTCTCTTTTGATCTATTTCATTCAATCTCCTCCATCCCTGCTTCTGGCTTTCTGGATATCAGAGTGACCAATTTTTGATCTACCAATCTGAGAGTATGACAGATTGACTGGTGTAGTGGGAAAAACATATGCCTCTATCTTTACTTTAAAATAATTCCCCAATTGTAGATACCTTTCATAAGACAAGAATCTTATCCTAGGACTGGGTAGAATTGGAACATTTAACAATTAAAGCTTTTTAAAAAATTGATAATGCTGTGAAGTTTTATTTTAATCGATTGTTTTCCTCCTCAGAAATTAAAACCTTCAAAGACTGAAAAAAATAACTGAAGATAAATAAAGAGCAACACAATGCTTGCTCTGTCTCTGGTCTAATTTCTTAAAACACAGCTATGCAGCAGTGATGTGAGAATACATTATGTAATGCCACTCAGCTGCCCATTTTTGCATTGAGTTTGGTTCTCCCTATGCTTGCTCTATCTCAGGTATTAACAATCAAACAAAATACTTCCTAAATGGAATTGGAAACTTGCTATTACAACTGTTTTTCCTAGGTATTTTGAGCTTGGGGAGCGCATACAGCTGTTTGATTGTACAAATCCTTTGAAAGCGGAAGCATATGCATGTGCTTACAGCTCAATCATGCAGTTCTGGAAAAAGACATAGTAATTTCAATAAATCTAATATTTATCACTGCATAACGCTGAAATGGCTACATCTGTGGAAAGGGTGCGCAATTTAGACGTCCTGGATGTACAGCTCAACTTGGAAGATCATGTTGGAGCTGTGACCAGGGGTGCATTTGCACAAGTTTGTCTTGTCCGCCAGTTGCGCTCCTACCTGGACCGAGATGCCTTGCGTACAGTTACTCATGCGCTCGTTACCTCCCGTGTAGACTACTGCAATGCTGTCTACATGGGGCTGCCCTTGAGGACCACCCGGAGGCTTCAGCTGGTGCAAAATGTGGCTGCGCGGGTTGTGATGGAAGTGTACCCGATACTCCCATGTTATACCCCTCCTGCGCGAGCTGCATTGGGTACCGGTGGCCCTCCGGGTGAGGTTCAAGGTGCTTGTCATCATCTATAAAGCCCTTCATGGCTTAGGTCCGGGGTATTTGCGGGAGCATCTGCTGCCAGCAACGACGTCCGATCGCCCGGTGCACTCACATAGGTGGGGCCTCCTCAGGGTGCCCTCAGCCAGACAATGTCGGCTGGCGGCCCCCAGGGGGAGGGCCTTCTCTGTGGGAGCACCCGCCCTTTGGAATCAACTGCCCGTGGAGCTTCAGGTGGGACTTGACCTCCGCTCCTTCCGTTGTGACCTGAAGACTCGGCTTTTTTGTTTAACCAACCTGGACTGAAGGGGATTTTAATAGTTTTAATTTGTCTTATGTTGTCTGCTACTAACACTTTTCAATGAAAGTCATTGAGCCAAGAGTGTCCTCAACCCTCCCCCCCCAATCTGGAACTGGGCTACATAAGCAGCAGGAAAACATTTGCGCACAAAGCGGCATTTGTGGAAGCAGTGTGCGCACAAAGCCATCCCCTCTCCTCCTGCCACCGCCGCTGGTCTACCAAGCTGGAAAGGTGGGAGACCTTTGCCATATAATAAATCCCCTGTCCCTAACTAGGTCTTCTTGTTTGTTATTTGTTTTTTTATTCTTCCTTAAAGTCAAGTCATTTAATTTAATTTTAATTTAATTTTAAATTAGATTTAAATGAAATTGAGTTTAAGTCATGGAGATTTCAGTATTTTTATGACATCATCAATTAAAGAATATTAGTGAGGCATGTATTAATACTAGAATATCCTATGTTAATGAGGCCTCTTAAGCTAAAACTAATTCAGCAGATTTATTTTATAGTTGTTGGATATCTAGGATTCATTGTTTTGCCGAATGTACACAGAGGAGAAAATGAGACTAGGAGAGAAGACGTATTAAAGTCACAGACTTGTTAAAAAAAACAGAAAGAAAAGAAGAAAACCATAGAAAAACCCAATCATTATAAAACTGGTGACATATATTTTGCAAACAGTAAAACAAAGCTTAGCCATATTAAGAAAATCAGATCTCATTCATCAGATAATAGCAACTGAAAATAAAGTTTCTGGCTGAATATATGAGATATTATTAACTGTAACCAGGTATCCTTGTAACAAGAGCAATATAAAATAATACAGGTTAGTGTTTCGTGGATTCCTTCACCACAAGGCCAATGTTTTGTTCAAATGAAATGTCCAGTAGTTTTCTCTTGAGAACAGCTGTTGGGAGGGATTAAATCTTGCCAGAACTAGGACGCTTCTCAAATTAGAAATTTGTATTTGGCATAGATATTTAGCCAGCTTGAAAAATGTTCAATGACCACCCAAGAACACATTTCTGAGAATGACAACTAGATTTTGGCACACACTTTAAGGGCTACCTCTCTGTATGTTCATATCCCATTATCCTGATTGCATTAAGTAAGGAGCCCTAGCCAACTGGGAAAACAGAAATGACATGCATGCAAAGTCGACACACATAGATAAGACTATGATATTCAGCATGGAAAAATGCTTCCATGCAATTCCCACCTGCAGATATATAGCCGATAGACACATTGTTTGCTCCCATATGGCCTGTCAGAACAGATGTAGATCAAGATGGTGCCTGTTATGATCCAATTTATCATCTTTATATTACTAGGCCACTAGTACATTTCTAACTTGGAAAGAAAATCTATATTAGACACTCTAATCTGGAAAATGCTTCACTTAATACATAAAAGCAGTCATTTTTCCCTTTCTTGTCTAACAGAAAAAGTAATTATTCTAGTCTTCTCAGCCTTTTTTTTCCTATGAAGGAACATAAAATTAAAGCAACTAATCCACTTTTCTGAACCAAGCTCAGAGGCTCCAATTAACCATGGCTTAATATAGGGACTAATCTGTATTAATGAAATTCTTCAACAAATCACATTCAAACAATGCTTAAGAAATAATCAACATGTTTTAACATAGGACCTTGCTGGGGCAAATTGTTGGAATGCTCTAGTTAATCAAATTCCATAGAATTTACTTCTACCAACTATCGGAACATGTCCAAGGTTTACAAGTAACTTTTCCAAACCAAATTACTTAAAACCTGTGCAGTTGGGGTGCTTATTAAGCACTAAAGTAGCCAAATCAGTCATTCAGATCAAGTCAAAGCATGCAAATTACTAAGCTGTTTAAGTGCTTTTATTTAGTCCCTTTATTAACTGTATCTTTCCAATTCCTTAAACTTTTATTAATCATTCATTTTTATTGTAGACATGATTAATAATCTTATTTAATGATGTCTGCCTTTAAAAAACAATCCCAATATTTATTCTGCACTTTGAAAAAGACATAATATAGTAATGTGCCCTTGATACAATACTAAATTGTAAAACGTTATTCCTAGTTTTTAAAGTAGCTGACAAATCCAAAATCAGATGCATAGGTAAGAAATCAGTTAAGGGCTATTCACACATTCCTATTTCATGCATATGGTCTTAAGAACATAGATGGTTTTTAATAGAGCTTGACTACATTCTGGATATATTCATTGAACTTGAAAGATTCTTTGTTAGAGATTACCAATATGCCCCTGAAATACAGCATAATTATTGTTATTTTGCTTAGCATATGCCATAGCAATTCTTTTTTTTTCCGAAAAACTTTATTAACTTTTATTACCATTAAAAACACAAAAAAACCCCACAACAAACACAAACTGTTGGACACACCAACATAAACCATTAAAACATTAAAAATATTGTATTCAAATGCCATAGCAATTCTGTCAACCTAATATACCAGGAATTGTTTTTGTTTTAATAATATATCAAAAAGCAGAATGAATTGTTTCCTGAAGAGTGCAACCCCCTTTTTTTAATCAGTAGCAAGGAAAATGCAAAGATGTGCTTTTCACATTCAGGTCAACTTTAGTGGCATCCACAGCAAACCAAGATTGCATCAAAATAGTAAAATAGGAGTTGTGATTTCACAGTGCACGTCCACTCTTTAAGTACTTGCATGGAATACAAGCACAAAATCTATGGAGTTTTGTCCTGTCCTCCCCCATGGAGCATTTGAAACCCAGGGTCAAATTATTATTTTTTCTTGTTAAGACAAATAAATTACACACTTATATATCCAACTATCATTGTGCTATGATAGTTGCATAAAGTTGTTACATTTCAATTTAACCATTAACTATCTATGTTTATCTATGGTTGTAGTTATGGATTATTGCAGTTCTAGTCAATATTATTTTTTTATTTTCAAAGGCTGAAAGATTATTTCATATTACAAATGTATGTAAGATATTTTATTATTTTATTTATTAAATTTAGGAGTTGCCCTTCTCATCTTAAGAGCAATTTAATATGCCATTGTTTAAAAATACTTGGTTTAAATAAATATGTCAGCAAATCTTTATATGATATCAACATATCAATGCTATATCAAGCTGTATCAAGCATAATCTCGATGCATCTGTAGTGCATATAAATGATGAAAGCAATATTGTTGTCTTGAGTTCCTTTGCTTGAGATGTTTTTTGATTAGGCATAATAATACTGTAATGATGGAAAACACAGGAGTTTGTCTGTAATGCACACTTCATAGCATAGCATCTTGGTCTAGCTGTGCTAAACCAATGGGAATAGTTTACCTGAATTAAACAGTGTTTACTTTGATCGGGTTAAATTACATTTGAAACAGCACCCATATTATCTGCTTTTGACGGAAGTTTAGATCCTGGAAGCAGATCCTAGTCAACTATGTATAGAGTACCAGATTGTCTGCCTACAGTGTATTTTATACCACTCTTCCTTTCCCCAAAAGGAAGACAATACATGCTATAGTTTTTAATCAGATTTGTCACTGATGTGCATGTAGTTTTTTTCTTTAATCATAGAGTACAAAAATGAACAGTGGGGTTTCATCCTGACAGCATGTATTTCTAATTTGCATGCTACATTAGAATCCCCTTAATTTACTGTGCAAGGATATAGCACTGTGAAGTTCTTTAATGGGACTGTGTTAGCCCATATATCATTGTAGTCAAATAAGAACAACCATAAACTAATCTTTCTGATATTAGCTATCTCTATAATCCAGGCTGCTGGCAAAAAGAATTTCCATTTTTCACGCTGTTAATTTCTTGTCTGACAAGGGGGTTGATCATAACTTTCATTTGTACTCCTGTTACCCCTTTAATGTCATGGCATAGAAGAAGATAAAAGTGTGAGCCAAACTTCATAGAACTTAGATAAGGAAGTTAATAGTTGAGCATAGAATACAGTGAAAAATACCTTTGGTGTCCAGCATTCATAAAATAAATGATTCCTCTAAATCAGATACTGTTAAGATAGTATAAATTAGTCATAAGTATTAAAAATACTTAACATTTTTGAATTACTGGTGTGAAGGTTTCTGGGCTATTTACTGTATAGCCTCAAGAAAACATTCAGTGTATAAAGCGTATCTAAATTATAGACTCATGTGAACCTTTCTTTGGGTTTTCTCCAAATTGTTTCTTATTATTATAGTTCAAAAAGTATCAAATAAACTATGAATGGTAATAATGAGATACTTCATTGTTTTTGCTATTCATTGTGTTCAAAAAACTATTGGCAACTATTCTTGCTGGCACCCAGGCTGTGAGAACAGATAAAGGTTTAATTGAAATTCTTGTAGCAATACATCTCATGAAAAGTATAAAGAACCTTTACTTTTTCTGGCAAACATTATTCCACTCTCTGTTACATTAGCAGTTAGCCGCACAAAAATATGCTTGTACTTGTATACAGTTTGTCTATGCTCCTACAGTTTTGAGCTGCATTAGTTTCAGGTACAATTATATTGCTCTGTAGGAAGTAAAGCCAACTCCTGCTGGAGACAAAATGGAAAAGAAGAACAGAGAAAGGAATAAAAAAATAACTTGTTTCTCTTATTAGGTATAAAAATGCTTCTTCCTTGGTACACCATGATTCAAATTAACTTCTTTGATCTAGATCACTCAGGTAACTGCAATTAGAGATTAAACACTGCTGAATATAAAAATAACTGTTTTATATTCAAACTTGCCCTTAAATGCTAAGGGTATGGGGTTATAGTTCTATGACAGTCCATATTGAAGCATTACAAAAAATTGCAAGGTTCACTACCTATTATTTTCATTCACTGCATTAGCCAGTGGTTTGACTCTGTATCAAGCAGCTCCTGCAAATTTAGTTTTAGTGGTAAGTAAACACTAGTAACTCACTGTCACAGCTAATACATTCAATGTTTTGTGGTATTTTGTGGAATTACAGAAAAGTGTGATATATTAATCCATCATTTCCTGATTCTAATTATTTCATTTCATTTTAATTTATTTATTTTACCACCCATTCGTGAATAATTTTAATATTATCAATATAAAAGCAAACAAGCTTCAGAAATTAAGAGGTATTTGTTAGAAATGAAAATAGAAACTAAGCTTGATAACCTCTTTAGAAATCAAAACTAGTAGATAACAGTTTATAAGACTTAAACATTTTGTGGCGTTGCCACTGATTTTGAGCTTCCTCGGCAAATAAAGTTCGTGTCAAAATGACATCCTGTAATTTTTATTTAGGACATCATGACACTCATGTTGTCACTTGTGTCCCCTCAGTGAATGCCAGTGTCACTGACTGCTTTGATGCCCATTCATCAAGCTCCAAGCCAAAACCAAGCAACCGTTACTTTTTCATGCATTGCCAGACAGTAAAGGATGGTCTAATTTAATTGAATGAATTATATCAGAGATATATTACAGTGATCGTAAAGGGAGCTGAACTAGATTTCTTGCAAAATATTTAGGTGTCTAATAATCCTATGTTTCATGCTATAATTGAGCTGCAAAACAATTTTTAAGATACTGCATATGTAATAGAATATATATAATCAATAAATGTAATCAATTACCACATTTAAACCTCTGGTACTTAGTAAGCTTATTTAAGCATTCTGGTCAAATGAGCTATATACCCATCCTTGGTGTCTCACATACTATAATCTCATAGAACACCAATGGGTTCAAATATAAACCATTGAAATGTAGTACATTGTGATTAAGATATTGGCTGCTATAGAAATTGTGCCTGCAATTTGCAGTTCTTAACTACATTTCTTAATGCTTGGACTCATCCAACATAATAGAGAAAATATATATTTCTGTTTTCCTGAAATAGATATACAGATAATCCTCAAATTATAATGGCCTTGGAACAGGTGCTTTGTGGCCCCTAAAGCACTACCAGATGTTGTAAAATATCATGTTCCCCCTTCGGTCACATGACTTTATTCAAATGCTTGGCAACCAGCTCACATTTACAACTAGTTGCAGTGTCCCTCAGTCATGTGATCATGATTTGTATCATTTTTGCCATTAAATGAATAGGTTCATTTAATGATCATGGCATATGCTTAATGTCCACAGTGATTCTCTTAACTGCCATGAAAAAAATGTCTGAAAACCTGATCCAATGCCTCAACTTATGACCACAATGGCTTACAACTGGCTTATGGTACCTATTGTGGTTGTAAATTGAGAATTATCTGTATCTTTTCCTAGCCAATGCAGGGGGAGCTAAGTCTGAATTCTAACTCTACATAGCTTGTAGCCCTTATAAGTTTATGGTGAGCCAAAATAGGCAAATCTGCTCTAAATCAATTGAACAGTGAAGAAAAAAGATTCATAATACAATAATTATTCTTAAAACATGTGGCATGATTTATTTTAAACTACTAAGTGTGAAATTATTTTATCAGCAGCATTCCTTACAAAAAGAAATACAAAGTATTGAATCCCATCTGAATAAGCCCTGAAAAAGCAAGAAAAAAAGAACAACCCCAAAGCTTTAAACCTATAATTTCATTACCCTCTTTGCAAAGTTTGATACCCCATTTTTATTTATTTATTTATTTATTTATTTATTTATTTATTTATTTATTTATTTAATTTTATTGGACTTATAGGTCGCCCTCTCTCCCGAGGGACTCAGGGCAGCTTACAATAAAAACAAGAATACAAATATTAAAATAGAATTAAACTAAACTAAGCCCAATAAAATTTAAAACCCGATTAAAACTAAAAATTGATTTAAAAAAACACACACACACCCCATTCAGTCCAGGCTGGCCTGTTGAAACAACCAAGTCTTTAGGTCACAGCGAGAGGAACGGAGGTCAGGGGTCAACCACAGCTCCAAAGGGAGCTGATTCCACAGGGTGGGTGCTCCCATAGAGAAGGCCCTACCCCTGGGCGCCGCCAACCAACAGTGTCTGGTCGATGGCACCCTCAGGAGGCCCTGCCTGTGGGAGCGTACAGGGCGATTGGAGGTCGATGCTGGCAGGAGGTGCTCCCGCAAGTACCCTGGACCCAAGCCATGAAGGACTTTATATGTGATGACTAATACCTTGAATTTTGTTGTATTTCTTATGCATATTGATAATCTTAAAAATGAAGTCACTGTCTGAAGACATCCATTTCCTATTCCTTGAAAACATTGTAAAATCTCATGTTTGAATTTATTCTAGACCTACTGTTTTGACATAACAGTATCATTATACATCTTTCCCATATTCATACCATTGAAGCCAATATTTTTCTCTAAGAACTACTATCATAGATCCTTTTGTTTTAAATAAATATGAATGCAAGTCATTTCCAAAATCTTTGGAAAAGTTCCCTGAAAGGAGAAGCAAAATGCTTTTATCTGAGAATGAAGGTATGCAAAGAGCATTCTTTTCTCTTCTACCCCCACTTCACCCCAAGAGCTACTCTGGAGACATACAACTCCAGGAAAAACGTGAAATTTAGTACAAAAGAGTGCAGTCAGTAGGAAGAATTGCAAAGTGTGACGGTGACCTTTGAACAAGTACAGTATAATCTTTCTTGTACTAAAATCCCAAAATGCTGCATAAAACATGATAGTTTCTTTCTATAAGATTTTTTTTAAATTTGTCATTGTCTATCTTTATTATTTCATGACTTACTTTGCTCTTGTGGGGATCCAAGAAAATCAATCCCTAAATTTTAAGTATCTATGCGTTTCTGTATGTTAAGAGTTTTACATTTTAAAATTCATTTCTGAAAAATATACTTTTACTGTATTTAAAGACTGCCAAAAGGCAGTTGCAAACTCCATCTCTTTCGGTAAATACTCTTGTTAATGAACTATAATGTATATTTTAGTTCATAAGATTCCCAGCAGTTGTCAAACAAGCACACTTTAATCTTCATTCTTTGAAGATTAAAGATATCCCATGTACTTTTCAGATCCTTTCCAGTTTAATACACTGTTTCTTTTGATGGATTTGTTTCTCTGAGTTGAACTTTCAGGACTCAGAACACCATATCACAATTTCACAAGACCTTTTCTGGAAATGAAAAGAGAGAAAAGAAGAAAATCCATCCAACTCGCTTGTCAGGACTTGTGCCAGTTAAATCCAAAATCTCCGGTTATGTTTTGTTTATTGGTTACGGGGGTTGGCACCAGATTAGTTCTTCAAATGAAGGCAGTATTTGGAGGCTGTGAGTGAATCTCTTTTGAGCTCTTAATGAGGCTAATCCCATATCAGGACATTCCAAGTAGCTAATGGGCGCAAGTTCATTGCTTACTTTAACATCTCATGGTCAAAACTGGAATGAAAAACTTGTCTGGTGGGCAGTCATGGGGCATTAGTATTAGTAGAATGACCTGCTGCAATGAAATTTAGACAGCACAAATAGATCAGAGAGAGCATGAGACAGACTCAGTGTGGAACAAAAGGTAAATATGTTATTTTTGTTGTTGTTGTTGTTAGTCTTAACAAAATAATGTTGAAACCATATTCGCTCAAATGGTATGACGTTTAACATAACATCGTGTTTTATTCATTAAAGCTAAAATAATAAAGACTAAAAATGTATGGCCATTAAATTATAAAACATCATTTACAGACTTGGGTGTGCAGTACGGTTTATTTTCATTTCTTCATTTTTGGCGATTTAAACTAAATAGTAATAAATCAGTTCAGAGAGCAGAATATTTTATTTTACAATTGTATAGAGAAATATTAATAACCTATTGGCAGCACACCTGAGGCGAAACTCAATAGGGATAAACATTTTAAATCTAGGACGTTTTTTAATATTGTTGTAAACGGTAAGATATTTTTTCGCACCTTACAATTGAATGTTAAAATATTTTTGTTATTTTTTCTGATTGTCATTAATCTTTAATAGAAATTGGAACAATCACATTTGTGTTAATGTCATAACTATTGTTCTTTTGACCTGGTGATCAGTTGAACACTGCCTAGTGCCTACCAAACCATTACATACATGTCTCGCCTGTTAGAGGATGCTTAAAGCAGAAGGCATGATTTCCCAGATATTGTTTGGTTAACCAGTTAGCTTTTCTGATGATTTCATAAAATGTTTTACATTTTATTTTTTAAATATTTTTTTAATATTCCAAAAGTGAATCCAAGTTACCTGTTAAAAACGCCAGTACATAACAGTAATTTTATTCTTTATTTTCAAGCTTCTAATCAACCAAAGGTTAACTAAATAAATAAGCAAATTGAATAAAGCAAGAATTTAAAAGGCAGCATTTAGAAAGTGAATCCTTAAACTGTTTTTTCCTACTCAGTTTCTAGTGATTAGGAAAAGCATTTAAATTTAAGAAATCAATGATTTCAGTTGTTTATACACAAAGGGATGCAACTTAATAAATCAAGTCATGTTTCATCTTTATTAAATTAGTGGGTTTTATTTGATAATCACTATAAAATACTGCATTATTTAAGTATTTGTTAACAATAACAATGGGCTATTAAATGTTTTGCTTGATATCTAAATAAATGTTCTACCTAAGGCTGAAGCTTTTGCATCCAACTTCATCACAGAGCATTAAAACAGTAAAAAAAAACCATTTCCTCACCAGATCAGAATTAAAATGCTCTAAAGGTACCAGGCTCCTGCATCCAACCTGAGGCTAAAATATAAGAAGCAATAGAAAATATACAAAACTCAGTGGGCTTTATCAAAATTAAAAGAAAATAGAAAGAAGAAAGGGGAAATTATAAAATCAATGTACATAAATAGTGCCATGTTCAGTATGTGTCCAGCACTAATTTTATAAAAATCCACTCTGCTTGGAACTGCCTAGATTCTTCAACACTACCTTAATACTCTAAAATTGTTGGTTAGAATCTGAATTATTAAGTTTCCAACAATCTTATGCTGTAAATATTATTGTTATATTTATTAAACATATATGCTACTCTGCTGTCAATGTTTCCCATATCTATATTCTATGACAAAAGTTAATTTTTTTAAATTGGTTTATATTGTCAAATACATTTTATATTTAAATAACATTATATATTAATACAGTTTAAATATAAGTTGTTTTGAGCATTTGTTAAAACAACTTCCTAATGCTTAAAAGGTAATAATTTCCATTCATGCCTTGAATGTTAAAATCTAGACATAATTTCTCCTTTTTCATCTCTCTCTCCCTCCCTCCCTCCCCCCTCTCCCTCTCTGTGTGCGCATGAGTATGTGTGTGTTTGATTTGGTTTATTGTTCCCTTTTGGGCTCATTGGATTTGCTGTGCCTGTGCTATGTGAACCATCATCTATTATGTCACTTCTTGTATCCAATTATTTTAACAATGCCATTAATGAGATATATTATATCTTGATGTTCTTCTATCACATGAGCAGCCATACATAGTCATGGTGATGGAAAAATGAGACAACATGTACTGTGGCACCATGAGCAAAGCCCACACTTTTAACATCCCAGTGATAAATACGATATATAGGTGGCAGGGTTTGCATTGTAATGTCACAAAATATTTTAATCACATGTCTATCCTGCAGACACCTATGTTCCCAGCACACCGGTACATCCATCCCCTCTTTTTCCTGTGAATTCCTCCACTGTTCTTCCAAAGCTTAAGCAATTTGACTTGTGGAGGGGAAGGAGCAAAACCAGACCTCTGCCTAAGCTGCTCTGCCTTTGATCAACACTGAATGTTATGTAGAAAATGGCAAATCCGAGTAGATAATGATAATGGTTGTGTTATGTAGCCTGTGGAGTTTCCATTCTCACAACCTTTTTCTTTCTGATCAGCTAAACCTGATAGTGACATTTAATTAACCTTTAATATAGAATGCCTTAAAATTTGTAATAGAAATATGTGCCTGCTCTAGATTTATCCTTACAGGTGTGAATATATAATTGCCATGAATCTGGAGGGAAAAATAATTTCTGAACTTTGAGCTGCTGACAAAGCTTGCTGAGAATATCTCCCCACCAGAGCTCAACCTGCCTGCAACTTTATATGCCTACATTTCTGTGTGTTCTTCATAATTATTTAACATTCTTTGCTGCATCTGTGTTCCTTGTTTCCCAAGTGAATTGTGTGGTATTTTATACTCCCATGCTCCAGTCTAAAACATATATGTCAGAATATAGAAAATATCAAGGATCTCTGAAGACCTTGAATTGTTTTAAAGGACAAAAATCTTCAATATTCCACTATGCACAACATATTATTTTAAAAGAGAATTCATAAAAGAAAAATAACACAACATCAAGGACTTTCTTATCAGTTGGAGAATGTTGATTTGTCATTTATTTCCATTAATCATATTTTATAGATTGTGTGGTATTAATATTAATAGAGTGTGCAGTCCATCATCTGGAAAGAATGCACTGGTGTGCATTAGAGCATAACACCATCCCTGAGTTGTGCTGCTGCAGAGCATCTGTTAAAATACTTCATGGCTCTTTAAAATTTAATAACAGCTTTTTTCAAAATTCATCTTGTTTCTTTTCAGGCTCAGAAGTCATGGATAGAGAGAGCATTTTACAAAAGGGAATGTGTCCATATAATACCCAGCACCAAAGACCCCCATAGGTAAGAGTGCTATATTTGGTTACTTAATTTGTATTGAATACGTAAGTAAGCATACTATAATGTATGCTGTAAAAAGGTATGCCTTTAATATATGCTACAGGAAAAACATCTTTATTTTAACAGTAAGCAACAACTACTTTAAATATACACTATACTTAAAATGTACAGTACACTCATTTTTTTATCTCCTTCAGTATCTCAGGGTGGAGATACGGTAGCTACTTTATGAAAAAGATTTAAATGGTTTAAAAGAAAGAGAATAGATTTCTTCTTCCATTTAAACAGGAATGGAATTTCCTGTTTCCAAGATCATGTGATCAGATCTTTGTGTCATAGGGTTGTTTTTTCCTCAGTGTTTCCATGTGTGGCCAATGGCATTCCACGGGGCCTTTCAACTTTTGGAGAAGCTTTGGAGGGTATGTCAGGGACAAAATTTTTTTCTGTGGTGACTTCCATTTTACTGACAGATGTAAAAATTTGGACTCATCCCAGTACATTTAACTGAGACAGAGTGATTGGCTCAAAGACACCCAGCTGGCTTCCATCGCTAAGACAGGACTTGAACTTACAGTTTCCCACTTTCTAGCTTGGTGTCTTAACCACTAGACCAGAGGTGTCAAACTTGATTTCAATGAGGGCCACATCAGGGTTGTGTTTGACCTTGAAGGGCAAGGGTGGATGTGGCCAGCTCACGAGCTCTGTTTTCAGCTGCAGTGGCTTTCTACAACCTTCTGCCAGTGAAAACACGAGCTCTGTTTTCGGCTGCAATGGTGTCCTGCAACTCACTGCCAGCGAAAACAGAGCTTGTGGGGGCTGTCCGTGACCCTTGTGAGCTCTGTTTTCAGCTGTGACAGCCTCCTGCAACTCTCTGCCAGCAAAAATGGAGCTCTTGAGGGCTGCCCGCAGCCCTCCCAAGATCCATGTTCACTGGCAGAGGGACCGCGGCCAGTCCTTCGTGGCCAGTCCTTCACTGTTTCCAGGACATCTCTTCAGGCCAGATCTAAGCACCATGTAGGCCAAATCCAGCCTGTGGGCCTTGAGTTTGACACCCCTGCACTGGACCAAATTGGCTCTTGTGGCTGCTTTATCTAAAAAGACAGTAGTAGTTGCAAAATGCAGTCTTTTAATTTGTCTTCTGATTTCTGAGAGAACAATAAGTAAAATATGTTTTAAATATATGGATGATGTATTCTAAATGTATTCACTTGCATCAGAATTAGCCACAGCTGTGCCCGTCAATGTTATAATCTTATTTCCTCCGTGAAAATAAAGTAAAGCTTAAGAAAGTTTTTTGCTTGGTTTTATCGTGTGTGTGTGTGTGTGTGTGTGTGTGTGTTTGAACAAAGTATTATACTACTGAAACCTCTTTTCACAAGTGCTAAGTTTTGTACAACATTACCACTAGTCTAGTTATCTATAGCTCATTCTCCTGGAAAAATGATTACTTATTTCATGCAAGACATCTAATAACTTTAGTCTTCTGCTTTATTATACTAAGTAGTTTTTGCTTAATGCCATAGGTGTTGCTGTGGGCGCCTAATAGGTCAACATGTGGGACTTACTCCAAGTATCTCCATTATTCAGAATGAGAAAAACGAAAGCCGGCTCGCTCGAAATGACATCCAGTCAGAGAAGTGGTCAATCGGCAAGCATACCCAACTCAGCCCCACGGATGCCTTTGGAACCATTGAGTTTCAAGGAGGTGGTCATTCAAATAAAGCCATGGTAATGTTTAAAAATTCTAATGTCCAAATGAATTTCTTACTCTATCTGTTATATGGGAGTTTATTTTCTAGCAAAGAAATCCATTGGTAACTTAGATAGACCTTGCTGCCAAGGATTTGGGTTTATTATTGAAGACAGCCATATTCAAACTACAGTGTGTTCCCTGGAACCCAGGGGTTCCATGAGAATCATCCAGGGGTTATATATGACAGTTTATTCTAAGGATTGTTACAATTTCAAATTTTTAAACTCTTCATTCCATTGTTTCTATAGTTTGTATAACCTATTGAAGACGGAAATTCAGGATGCTGTTTTGCTTGCACATGAAATGCTTTGTCAAATAAATTGCACAGATTTACTGCCTTTGTACTTACATGAATGGACCTTGGCTTACATAATCCATTTTTTTCTATCTTTGGTATGATTACTGCCATGGAGATAGAAACAGTTTCTCTGTATAAAGGTAGCAGGAGTTTCTCACAATCTAGGAAAATCAGTATTTTATTGTATTGCTGCTGTTTGTAAATTATCTATTCAAAATGGTAATCAGATGCTGAGTAGATTTTAAGATTTTCATGCAGTGATAATGTTGCATGATTCAATCTGGTTCAGTTACTGGACCAGAGGTTTTGTCTTCTGAACTTTCAGACTCATGCTGGAGCCCATCTTCAGGGAACCTCTCTCTAGCAGAACGTATGCTGTTCTGTGTGGTATTTTTAGTGCTTGGTGTATGTGGGTTTTTAGATATTGATTGGGGTGTGATGATGACTGGCTTTTAAGTCATTAGCTGTCATTTGCTTGTGTTGCCCAGCCCTCGCCTTCTAAGTACTTGATAGGTTGGTAGTAAATCAGCACTCCTGTTCCCTGGCTGTTTTTGTGCCTACTCATCCAACAATCTTAGCAGCAGCAAAGTTGTTGTTCATTGCAGTGTGAGACTGCCAAAGAATTTGGGTCTCCTCGTCTGACGGCTTGCTTGTGTTCTTGTGATCTGGTGGTTAGCTTCCTCACCATCTGTCCTACATAGTCACAAGGCAATCCATGCAGGGATTTGGTAGATTACATTGGAAGTATCTCCCACCTCCAAGCAATTTTAAAATTCTCTTGATCTTATGCTGTGTAAATATTTAATAGAATATTGCTTGAATTTAAAAAAAGAACCCTGTCTCATTTAATTGCAACACATTTCTTCCCATTGCGGGCAAATTATTTTTGCTGATAGCTTTTCATACTGGGACAACATTTACACTTCACATTTAACAATGAAATAGACTGAAGATGCTGCATTAGTGCCCATGTTCCATTGCTAGCTCCTCCAATGAGTGCCTTTCAGTTTGGTGCAGTGGTTAAGGTCCTCGTTCAGAAAACAAGAGATTGAGTTTAGTTTAGGTGTGGGATTCAAATTTTTTTACTACCGGTTTTGTGGGTGTGGTTTGGTGGGCGTGGCAAGGGAAGGATACTGTAAAATCTCCAGTCAGCGGTGGGATTTGCCTGTTCTCAGAACTACTCAAAATTTCCGCTACTGGTTCTCCAGAACTGGTCAGAACCTGCTGAATACTACCTCTGGTTTAGTTACACCTTAGCCACAAAAGCCAGCTAGGTGACCTTGGGTTAGTCACTCTCTCACAGGCCAACCTCATCTCATAGTTTTGTGCTGTGAGGAAAATAGGGGGAAGGAAGGAATATTATGATGTTGATCACCTTGAGTTATTTATAAAAATAATAAAATTGGGATAAGAATAGAATAGAGTAGAATTCTTTGTTGGCCAAGTGTGGTTGGACACAAAGGAATTTGTCTTGGTGCAAATGCTGTCAGTGTACATAAAAGAAAAGATACATTCGTCAAGAGTCAAGAATCATAAGGTACAACAATAGTCATAGGGTACAATAAGCAATCAAATCATACTAGGAAACACTCAATATAAATTGTAAGGATACAAGTGACAAAGTTACAGGCATACAGTCACAAGTGGAAGGGGATGGGTGATAAGGAGTGATGAGAAGATTAATAGTAATAGTAATGCAGACTTAATGTTAATAGTTGAACAGAATTATTTGTTTAGCAGAGTGATGGCTTTCGGGAAAAAACTGTTCTTGTGTCTAGTTGTTCTGGTGTGCGGTGCTCTATAGCGTCGTTTTGAGGGTAGTTTATGTCCGGGATATGAGGGGTCTGTAAATATTTTCACAGCCCTCTTTTTGACTCGTGCAGTATACAGGTCCTCGATGGAAGGCAGGTTGGTAGTAATTGTTTTTTTCTGCAATCCTAATTATCCTCTGAAGTCTGTGTCTGTCTTGTTGAGTTGCAGAACCAAACCAGACAGTTATAGAGGTGCAGATGACAGACTCAATAATTCCCCTGTAGAACTATATCAGCAACTCCTTGGGCAGTTTGAGCTTTCTGAGTTGGCGCAAAACGAACATTCTTTGTTGTGCTTTTTTGATGATGTTTTTGATATCAGGTGTCCTTTTTAGGTCTTGTGATATGATAGAACCTAAAAATTTGAAGTTAATAAATAAATAGATATATTCTATGCCAGTATTTGCAAATCACCAGCATTGCTACAGATTAAAATAGTTAACTTAGAGTTAAATTAATGGACCAGTAGTAAGGACGTATGATGGGAAACTATTTTCTTATAATCTGATCCAAAAGCTCAGTACCCCAAGTACTGATGTGGCATACTCTTCACAACCGTTTTTGATTAAGCATGATGATGAACTTTGAAATGTATGGTGAACTTTGCATCATCACAATCATCATGATCATGAAATGCATGGTCAATCTAGTATGATGAAGTACATGATGAACTTGAGATGAAATGAAATCTTCTGGTTCAGTGTTAGCTACCTTATATACAGATGTTTAGTAACTTGTTGCAAATTATTAGTTTATCTTATAACCATAGAAAACATACAGCAATTTCATGGAATTGTATTACTTACAAAAACCCCATTGATAGAATTTCTATTTAGCTAAATGTTGCCGTTATGTTATATTATTTTGATCCCATCTTTTTTTTTTAATATTTGGTCAACTCAAGATGATGAACATACTTAATATGCTTGCCTCTTGTTTTTCATGTTACCAGAGATGGAACCAATATGTTTATTACAACTTAACTCTTTTTTTTTTCATTTTCAATCAATGCCCCTTTGCTCTCTAGTATGTGCGGGTGTCTTTTGACACAAAACCTGATCTTCTTCTACACTTGATGACCAAGGAATGGCAGCTTGAACTACCGAAACTCCTCATCTCAGTACATGGAGGTCTCCAGAACTTTGAACTGCAACCCAAACTCAAACAAGTATTTGGGAAAGGCCTCATTAAAGCTGCTATGACAACTGGAGCATGGATATTTACAGGTGGAGTTAATACAGGTAATAAAAACTGTCAAGGGAAAAAATCACTGGAGCAAGTATATCTAAGAAGGCTTGTCAAAGAAATTATTATATTATTATTATTAATAATAATAATAATTTCTATAATAATAATAATATTTATACCCCACCCTTCTCTGGAGACTCAGGGCAGCTTACAATTTTTTGGAGCACAACCCAATGCGCTCAGCAATAGCCTTCATTCCATTGTATATGCCTGCTTATTACTAGGGCTCTTTTGGCCCCTCCAAGTGGCATTTTTACAAAGTCAGCTTATTGCCCCCAACAATCTTGGGTCCTCAATTTACCTGCCCCAGGAGGATGGAAGGCTGAGTCAACCTTGAGCCTGGTAGGATTCGAGCCTGCTGTAATTGCAGACAGCTGGAACTTAAGTGCTAGGCGTTTAACAGCCTGCACCACCAAGGCACCATATATCACTGCACATTCCTTTCCTTCCTTTTTTTTATAAACATCACATTAAATACCCATTTTCATTTAGCAGGCATATCTTTTATAAAAATTTAGACAACCAAAAAACGATTCTAAGCAAGAACTGGAAAAAATATCTTAATGACATGGTCACAACCTCCCATACCACCCTGCTGTTATTCTCATTGAAAGGAAAAAGGAAAGGTCCATTAACAATATTTGTAGGATCCTGTCCAGGTGGCGAGGAAGGTTAAATGCCTGCCGCTTGTTTGCCTGCCAATTGTATTAGGGATTTCCAGTTAAAACAGCAGCAAAGATAATAACCATGGACAAAGAGCAAAAGGCCATGGCACTGATGATAGTTTAATGCAAGTCCAGAGGATTGAAATAATTTATTAAAAGTGTCTTCCTAAATTGAAATTAGTATCAGAGTATTGAACAGACTCCAGAGAGAGAGAGAGAACTGTCAGACAGGCAGGTAAACATTGGACCATGCTACCTCCACCTTTTATTTTTATTTTTGGCAATTAAAAAACACAATAATGGATTGGATAGGTAGAACTCAGGGATCCGAAAATTCAAAAAATGGACACTTTATATTCCAACCCAGTGCAAAAACTAATATGCATACACCTCCAGTATCCTCTTAGCTTACCTCCAACACTCACTCAATCAAAAATAGTACAATCTAAATTAGCATGCCTAATGGAAATACATTCTACTGCATAAACCAAAAAGACAAAAGACCTAATTCTTGCTTTTGCCAAGTCTCTGATCCAAGTGGTGTTGAACTACAGTTTTCAGCATTCCTCACCATTGCCATGCTGGCTGGGGTGGTTGAGAGTTGCAGTTCAAAAACATCAGGATCACCACAAATTCTGTATCCCTACTCAAGATTAGGAAAAAAAAAAGGGCAAGAATGCATGTGATGAATTAGCCATGATAATGAATTCTGTTATCACTTATCTGCAAGGTTAATTTTTCACTTTTTTTTCTGGCTTTTTCAACAAGCTGTGGTTAAATCAAAATGTGACTTAAGGCAATATTAGAACAAAGTTATAGATAAACTTATTCTTTTTATATTTATGTCCAAAGCTTTCCATGAAATCCTGAACTATATAGTAGCTGGCTTTCTTGCTTTTACTTTAAATCTTAACTCAATTGCTTGATCTCTGGTTGACCCATAATGTTTTCATTTTCGTATCACAAAATTTAACCTACTGACATTTTCATAGCAGATATTAATGTCATCCTGTCATATGTTAGCATTTCTTTTTCAGGAGTTATTCGGCATGTTGGTGATGCACTGAAAGACCATGCTTCAAAATCTAGAGGAAAGATCTGCACTATTGGAATAGCTCCCTGGGGAATTGTAGAAAATCAGGAGGACTTGATTGGCAAGGATGTGAGTCTCTTGTTCATCTGTCAAATATGCTTTTGTTAGTATCTTTTAGATATTGAAATTTTTCATGACACCAAGATTTTTCCATGACACAAAGATTGCTTTGTATGAGTATATATAGCTCTTCTCAGATGTTTTGATAATTTAAAAATATTGTAATCTCTCATTTAATCATCTAGAGGATGCATTCTTGTTTAAGAATGAACAATTTAGTTCCATCCATTTTTTTTACTAATTAAGGACAATTCGTATTATTTATTTATTTATTTATTTATTTATTTATTTATTTATTTATTTATTTATTTATTTGACTTGTATGCCGCCCCCTCTCCAAAAAGGACTCGGGGCAGCTCACAACTAAAAACAATACAATAAGTTAATTAACTAAAACAATATTAAATAGACAAGCCAAATTCATTCTAAAAACCCCACAATTTAAAATAAAACCACCCCCACAAGAGGTCAGCACAGCCCAAACTGTCCAAACAACCAGGTCTTTAAGTCATGGCGGAAGGTGCGAAGGTCAGGGGCCAAACAAAGCCCCAGGGGTAGTTGATTCCACAAAGTGGGAGCTGCCACAGAATAGGCCCTCCCCCAGGACACTGCCAAACGACACTGGGTCGCAGACGGCACCCCAAGGAACCCCTGTCTGTGCACTCATACAGGGCGGTTGGCATTTGATGTCAGCAGGAGACATTCTCGTAGATACCCTGGACCCATGCCTTGTAGGACTTTGAATGTTAATACCAAAACCTTGAATCTCACTCGGAGGGCAACTGGTAGCCAATGCAGGCTTCGTAGGAAGGGTGTAACATGGGAGTTCCAGGAGGCTCCCATCACAACCCACGTGGCCGCATTCTGCACCAGTTGAAGCCTCTGGATGGTATGCAAGGGCAGTCCTAAATAGAGAGCATTGCAGTAGTCGAGTCGAGAGGTGACAAGTGCCTGAATGACCATGCGCAGGGCATCTTGGTCCAGATATGGGCGTAACTGGCGAACCAGCCGGACCTGGGCAAAGGCCCCCCTGGCCACGGCTCCCACCTGCTCCTCCAACCTGAGCCGTGAGTCCAGGAGGACCCCCAGGTTCCGTGCCCTGTCCACGGGGCGCAACACCTCTCCCCCCCATGACCAAAGGTGGAATCTCATGACTGGACTGAGATGTTGGTATGCACAACCACTCTGTCTTAGCTGGATTGAGCCGAAGCATGTTCCTGTCCATCCAGATCCATACCACATCCAGACAACGGGATATCACGGACAGGGCATCACTGATGTGGCCTGGGGTGGAGATGTATAACTGCATATCATCAGCGTACTGATGATACTTCACCCCAAAGCCACGGATGATCTCACCCAACAGCTTCATGTAGATGTTGAACAAGAGGGGCGAGAGGACCGACCTCTGGGGGACCCCACAAGTGAGGGCCCTCAGAATCGATCTCTTCCCCCCTGCCAACACCGATTGCGAACGTCCCGAGAGGTAGGAGGAGAACCACTGTAAAACAGTGCCTCCCACTCCCACCCCCCCGAGACGCCACAACAGGATACCATGGTCGATGGTATCGAAAGCCGCTGAGAGGTCTAACAGGACCAGGACAGAGGAAAATCCCCTGTCCCATGCCCTACAGAGATCATCAACCAGTGTGACCAACACCATCTCCGTGCTATACCTGGGCCGGTAGCCCGATTGGCACGGATCCAGGTAGTCCGCTTCTTCCAGGAAAAGTGGATATCTGTTTGGATATCTGTTTTACATATACAATAAGGGACACAATGGCTCAGTGGCTAAGACGCTGAGCTTGTCGATCAGAAAGGTCGGCAGTTCAGTAGTTCAAATCCCTAGCACTGCGTAACAGAGTGAGCCCCTGTTACTTGTCCCAGCTTCTGCCAACCTAGCAGTTCGAAAGCATGTAAAAATGCAAGTAGAAAAATAGGGACCACTTTGGTGGGAAGGTAACAGCGTTCTGTGCGCCTTCGGCATTTAGTCACGCCAGCCACATGACCATGGAGACGTCTTTGGACAGAGCTGGCTCTTCAGTTTTGTAACGGAGATGAGCACCGACCCCTAGAGCCGGAAATAACTAACATGTATGTGCGAGGAGAACCTTTACCTTTATATATACAGTAATGCAAATGTTGGCCCATTCTCCTTATCCACAAGTGTAAAATTGTTTTTGCAGACTGCCTGAGTTTGCCGTCCATTTTGCAGTTGGCAAATCTCCCCAAATTGGGTGAAATTAAGGCCTTAAGGTATCTATTTCATTCCTTAAAACCTCCCCTTAAAACAGGTCTTGGTTTTGTCCAGCTTTAGCTGAAGGCACATATTTGATCTGTGAACCTAACCAAAACGACATTCTTATTCTTTTTGCTCTTTGTGCCACTCACTTATCTGTTAAAAACACTGGTATTTTCACTGTTCTTCCTGTCAAAAAATTAGAGTGTTTTAGGCACATCTTTTTAGTTGTCTCTTATATTATTATAATTAGTGTCTATGTCCCTGTTGGCAGCATTTTCCGGAGAGAAAAAAATGACTTTTTTTTAATTAAATGTCTCTTTTAGCTTATAGTTATTACCTTCATGATGAAAATATCTATTTTTTATTCGTATCAACTAAGTCATAATATTTGTAATTGATGCTTTATTGCATTAAAATAATAACAACAACAATAATGCCAAATCAGTCTAAACATATGGCGTACTGTGCAATAAACCGTAACAATGATTCATTATTATGACAGTCAAACACATACAAAGGAATAAGAACACTCAGTTCTTAAACAATGAATTAAACCTTAACCACAAGAACTAGGATTGGGCAATCTTTAATAAAAACAAGTTCAAAGGTAGAGATTGGACAAATTTATCTTATTAATCTAGAGTTTTTACTCAAGTATGACAGACTCTTTTCACTGAAATGTATCTAGCTTTTTACTATAATCTGCATACTAAGCCCACAGTTCTTGATATATGCCAGGGTAGTCTTTTGTGGCAAAGGCAAAATGCATGTGCAAATATGCATTGTTGGATTCAGTACAAATCTATTGCCAAAAAGCACAGGCAAATATATCTTTGGGTTTTTAAAAATCATCCCTGTATGTTTTTGATGTATCTATGAAGCTTTGCAAATATTTCTGAAGAATCAATCACAATAGCCCCAGTGGAATCACCAAGAAGGAAGATACTAGGAGATGTAAGTGGAGAATTGCATTTGTGCATTCATGACCTACAATAAACTGTTTACAACTTCAAATCAGCAATGCTATTTGTTTAATTTGTTATTCCAGTAACTGAAGACACTATATATCTTCCCTCTCCCTTAACCTCAAAACAGCCATCTTAAACTGAGATATGATGACTAGTTTAAAATAATTCCAGCAAGTATCAAAGTTTTTACGGGCCAAAATTCAGAACTTGAATATAGTGGTTATTTGCAAGATAAAAATCCTTCTTGTTGTGTGTTTCATTGTGAGATTGTTGATTTATGCTGTATGTGTGAATTGTGTCCAGGAGTAAGAGAATATCCCTGTATTTGCTTCAGATATGTGAAATATTGCCTTTTAGTTCCTAGAAAGCCTCAAGAGCTTTTGTTGGTATTGAAAAAGAATTCTCAAATATAAAATAAGTATTCTCATTTTCAAAAAACAGATTTAATCTCTCATCTTGGGAGCATGTAGGGTTAACCTGAATATGGTAAGCAGAGGGGGAAATAAGAAATCCCTAACAGTCTGTGGCAAAGAAAATCATAATTGGTGGCAGAAGTAGCCAAATATCCAATGTTGTGCCTGGAAAAATAGTCCATGATCTAAAAACTACGCTTTCAAGAAAACTTTGCATTAATTTTAAAAAAACACCTCTTAGCGGATCATAGGATCACTTGAGATTTTGTTTTTTGCTCCTTGATGTTACTTTTTTTCAAAAGAGAATAGTATTTGGTCCTGCTTCCCTGTTTCAGTACCCTTTCTTGGGATTCTCACTTCATTTCTATATCAAAGTGATGCTTCAAGCCCTCTGTAGCCATGAATTGAGGAGTATCATTTTGTTATTATGATGGGCCTGTTTTTTAGACAAAAATGAAGATATACTGTAAGTGCAACATCTTGGGTTTAAGTTATTTATTAGCAGCATTATAGATCTCTGCCAGTCTTCCTAGTATAATGCCAAGCATATTTCTTATTTACTGAAAACTTAGAAATCCCAGGCTTCAACACTGAATGCATGTGCAATTATATGGCCAAATTCCCTTTTTGGATAGAAATATTGGCTGCAGGTCCTCAATAATGAGAAAAGGGTGTTTGAAAGGCTACATAGCATTTCAGATTTGAAGGCTGAAATTTGTTTCTTCGTGTGTGTTTGCGGGGGGAGTATAGCATCTGCCTCCAACTCCTTAACCAAACACATCACACATCCATAGGAAAAGATGTGGTTGCTTCATGTTAACTGTTAATGAATGGATTCCCTGACATGGTGGTGCCTTTCTTTCAGGCTTACATAGAAACCTGGGGGGGGGAGGTCAGGCTACTTTAATGAATAGCAGAGGAGTGTTGCCCTCACAAGGTCCAGAGTACTTCCTTCAAATCATTTCTGAATGGTGCCCAGCCAAGACACAGGCATTTCTGTCTGTGATTAAAACTGAAATGTACTAATCTGAAGGAGAAAAATGAAGCCTTTTTGTTTTGCTTTGCTTTTCATATTCATACTAACGCACCTGCTGCAGCATTCATAGATTCCTTGATAGTTGGAAGTGCTGCCTGCAAGTTAGACAGATAAAGGAAATCTGATGCTTTTCCTGGAGGTTATCCAGCTTCATTTCTCCTAGGTACCTAACAGCTGTGTTCTCCATTTCTCCTGTAATGGAGTTGATATCATCTGGTTTTTTTTATTTTTTTAATGGGAGAAGGATAATAGCAAATCTATCTTTTCATCCTCTCTGTCAGAAATTGTTTTATTGCGGCTTTAGAATTCAGTAGCACTGCACTTTGAACTAATCATATTTCTCCCATCTCCCAGCTCACAAGTTGCACAGGCATGCATTACCAAGTATTTTGCTAGAGCAGAAATTCTTCAGGAATCCTAAATTTAAAATAATATTAGACCGGTGCTAAATTGTGAGAGCCAGTTTGATGGAGAAGATAAAAGCTGGGCTAGAAGATGCAAGACTGTGAAGTGTAGCATTCCCTTGGGCATAAAAAGTAGCTGAGTGACTTTGGGTACTGTTCCTGTGCAACTCACCTCATAGGGTTATCACTGTGGGGAAAACAGGAGGTGGGAGCATTGTATATACCACCTGGACCTATACGAAATAAAAGCAAAATATAAATCTATTATAATATAGAGTGAAATCCAAATCTGAATTCCATTCTTGGCACTTTGTAATCAAAAAGAGTAATGTAAAAAACATTAGGTACTTACATACATGTGTTTACCATCGTGTGAAAATGTTCCTTTCAAAGCAAAGCATTCAACAAAGACGTCTCCAAGATTCTAATAGAGATGATAAGATTCTAATAGAGATGATAAGAAAATTTGAGTTAATTATGGTATGTTAGGTGGATACAGACCGAGATTAACAACAATGCCCAATAAGTGTAGGTTTGTGGTTCTGGAGAGAGCTCTGGATTGGTATATTGCAAGATTTCATTTAGACTCTGTGCCATTCAACGTATTTGTAAATGATTACAAAAAGGGGTTAGAAGATACATTATTTTATTCTATAAATCAGAATATAGCAAACACCTTAGAGATCATTATCCTAATCTGAGGGCATGTTGGCAAACTGGAATAATGGGCAGAACCCCATTAGGAAAAAAAAACAAACACCTAATTAGAGCATATAAAGGTGGTAGGAAAAACTTTACTGTTCAACAGTACACTCATGAAGTGGGATCAAGATTAAGAGATGCCATTGTTTCTATTTGGCACCGGTCAGATTGCACCTAGAATATGGTGTCCATTTGTAGCATCGCATTTGCATAAAAATGTTGGGAGAAAAGCAATTAAGATGGGAAAAGGAAGGGAAAACTTATTATTATTTATTTATTAGGAATGCCTGGAGGTGTTGGGCATGTTTTATCTGAAAAAGAGAAATCTGCAAGGAGACACAATAAGTGTGCATTCAAGGGCTGTCATGTGGAAGGTGGGATAAAATTTCCTGGAGCTGTTTCTGAAGCTCTTCAAGACATAAGGGTTTTACAAAGAAATTGGTTTTGGTTGGATGTGAAAGAAAAAAAGCAATCTTAATGGTCATTACTATTCAACAATGAAACCAACTGCCTCAGTAGGCTGCAAATTCTCCTTTGCTCCTTTAATAAGCTGGATGGTAGTCTGCAGGATATACTATACAAATGGATTCCTTCACTGCAGACTCAGAGGGAGTTGAGCTAGAATGACCTCCAAGGTCCATCCCAATCTGTACATTCTGTGATAGTGTAATTTTAGATAAATTCATCCCATAGAGTAGAAAACATCTTTTATCTGTTCTTTGAACTTGGAAATAGCAGTGGGTTATATGAGTATCTGAGGACTCTGAAGAAGACAGAAGCAAAATGAAATCTTTACTAAAGCCTTCTATGTAGCAGACAGGATTTGAATTGTCTAATAATGTACTTAGCAAGCCACAAAATGTAATATTCTGTCTTTGCCCTTGTTCCTTTTTTGTGTCACCAAAACCTACATTGTTATCGGTAGCAGAGTAAGTGGTGGTAGTAGTGAATTAATAACTGAAATTATTATTAAATCATCATCATCATCAAGAATCTGCTTTACTACAAAAAAGCTTTAAAGATGTTCAATGCATCTTTAGTCACTGGCTTTTATATCTGACTAAGCAACAAAAAGAAAACAAGACTTCAGTCCAAAACAAGGGTGTAACTGTTTTTCCTAGGTTTTAGTTAGGTGTACATTGCTGTTTTGTGGCTGTTTGGTTACAATGATGCATAACCACAGATTCATAGGACTGTAGGTATGTTATTTGAAATCTGATCCTGCTTTGTGGACAGTATATTCTCCATTATAGTGGAGGTCCTGTGATAGTAGGGAAAACTATGACATCATGTTTCAAATGAATAATTTTGGAAGACTTTTATGTGCATATAGATAAGTTACAAGATAATGCAATCAGATCACACATCTATTTAGTTTAATATTCTGCATGCATTTGTTATTTATTTATTTATTTATTTATTTATTTATTTATTTATTTATTTATTTAGGAATTTAGACTGCCACCCATCTCACATATTTAACTCCAGGCAGTGAACAAAGTTTAGAAAGAATACTGCCTCAAATAATAAAACAAACCATAACAACAAAACACATTAAAGCAATAAAACTGTTAAAACCATAAAATCTAATTTGCCAGAACAGAGCAGTCAGTTTCTCTAACAGATTCCATACCTACATTAAGGGATCCCCAGGCCAAATGGTAAAACTATGTTTTCATGTTTTTCAGAATTTTATTTATTTTTTATTTTATTTATTTATTTATTTATTTAAACTTGGGATAGTTTAAAACAGGATGTGAGAGAAGTAGCATTCTGCATGTTCTCTTAACTGAAGGTCATTGATATAGGACGCAATACGTCATATCAGTATATACACTATCTAAGAAATAAACTCGATTATTTTAGTCCCTAATTTTTTTAGCAATAAATTTTTATTATTATTCAGAAAATTAAAATACAAACTCCAAAAAAAGGAAAAGAAATTTTACAAAAACAAAACAAAATTAGACAAACACATTAAAATGTGCATTAAAGAACAAAAAAACAAAAACATATATACATATATTGTCTCCCCTAGTTAAATACTGATTAATATATTGAAACGATGATAGCTTCCTCCTCTTGCAAATCAGGCCCAGAATTTATAAACTTCTACATCTCTTTACAACCAGTTGGATGTTATACATTTATGTACCATATTTATATAAAAGAACTAGTTAACAGAAAACCCAACAGCAAAGTTGATTATTTTAGTCCCTAAATTTTGAAAAGAATAAGTAACTTGATGGCCTACATGTATAGGGCATTATTGGATTACAATTCCCACAGTCATTGGCCATGACTGTTGGAACTGATGAGAGTTAGTCCAAAACATCTGATCACAGTTAATTAGATCTATTTATTTGTGTGGGTGTTTTGTTTTCATGTTTTTAATTGTTTTATAATTTTAGAATTGTAAGCCTCATACTCTCTTGGTTGAGTTGGGTGGCTAGAGAAATTGAATAAATAAGTACTTTAAATAGCACCTGCAAGCCACATTAACATATATCATGAGGTCATTGCACAAATGGTATTCTTATATAATGACATAATGATGACTGGTAAACATACTTATACAATGTCATCATATAGGCCATATTCCCCTGCCATTTTATAGTCTCTTTTAAACTGAAAGACAGATGATATTACTGGAATTCTATTTCTCAGTTTCCATCATTATGAATAAATCCAACTTGTGACTACTTATATGCAATCAAATTTCACAGTGGTTGGTTGGGTTTGTTTTTAAATAAGATTTAAAAACAGTTATGTCACTTTTCTATTACTATATCTAGACAATAATTTATTATTGATTTTCTGTGTTTGAAAAATCTCCAACAGTACTTGAATTTTAGAAATGCTTGAAAATTGATTTCACCAGCTTGGTCTTGGTTTGTTATCTCAATACTAGACTTTATCAGGATTTCCACGCTACTACAGTGATCTATGATTATATTCTCTTTTTTTCACATATGCAGGTAGTCCGACCGTATCAAACAATGTCCAATCCAATGAGTAAGCTGACAGTACTCAACAGTATGCATTCTCATTTTATTCTGGCTGATAATGGAACCACAGGAAAATATGGTGCAGAAGTTAAACTTCGCAGACAGTTGGAAAAGCACATCTCCCTTCAGAAGATAAATACAAGTGAGCAGTTCACTTTCTACTTCTGCTTACAATCATGGTATCAAAATTGAACAGCAATAGTACAAAGACTGTTGCTTGAAGCAATGTTTCATATATATCTCTTCTAGTAATGATGGATCAGTTTTATGGACACATATACTGTACCATCTGTATCTTTATTATTTTTTATCATCATTAACCAGAATTGAACATGGTATAATAGAGTTGAATATTATTGAGTGATAAAATACAAATACTAGAATGCTAGAAAAACTGACTGAATTATGAAAAATGCTCTGTGAATGACATACTATAATCCCTAAACTATTATTAAAATACAAAAATACATGGAATACTTAAAAATTAAAATTATTATTATATTCCATGATAAAAAGTAAATATATAAAAGAGATGTAGGTAGTCCTCAATGCACAACCATTCATTTAATGATTGTTTGAAATTACAACAGCACTGAAAAAGTGACTTATAACCATTTTTCACACTTATGACTGTTGCAGCATCCCCATGGTCACATGATCAAAATTCAGGCTCTTGACCACTGGCTCATATTTATGATGGTTGCCGTGTCCCAGGGTCATGTGATCACCTGTTGCAGCCTCCTGACAAGCAAAGTCAATGGGATGCCAGATTCATTTAACAGCTAGGTTACTAACTTAACCATTGTAATGATTTACTAAACAGCTGTGGCAAAAAAAGTCATAAAATGGGACAAAACTCACTTAACAACTGTCCTGCTTAACAACAAAAATTTGGGGCTCAATTGTGGTCGTAAATCGAGGGCTACCTGTATTCCATTGTAAAACAAAATAAAATAGTATTGCTTAGAATTTAAAACGAAGTGCCTGCTTAGACCATTTGCTGCAATTCTGGATCAGAAATCACGAGAAGGAAGAAAGGAAGGGAATGAGGAAAAGTAAACTATATTAACTGTAACTAGATATAAATTATGGAAGTAAACACTCTAGTTTACTTCCAATCCCATGGGAAGTCAGTTTCTCATTTACCACATAACAGACATAATGCAAATTGACAGTATTATACATCTACAATGAATTGCTTGTATATATATTTATTCCATTTCTGGCCTGGGTAAAGAATTTCATTAGGATGACTTCACAAATGTCACATGTGCACACATAAGAAAGCAAATTCACAAATTAAGGTTCAAATCATAATCCAAGAACCAGGGAAAGAAGTTATTACCTAAGTAAATACCAGAAAGGAATAGAAAGAATGCTAAAAGGATGTCAAATCTAGAACGATCTCAAAATGAAAATCAGGGAAGCTGGGCGAAAATAAATCTGATAAACAAGATTATTTTTCAGTCTTTCTTGGTTTATCTGTTTTCTAATGTTAGCTACTTTTGCTACACTATACGTTATTTCCAAAATGTTAACATGTTGAAGTCTAATGACTTTGCAGCAAGAACATTCTTGATTTTGTTTAGACAAGGATGGGAAACCTATGACCCTCTAGAAATGCTGCCCCGGGGAAACTTCTGGCATTCCTAGACAGCCAGAAGGATGGTGAGTTAAACTTCAGCAATGGATAGTTCCCCATCTATGTTAACCCTCTTTACAAGAACAAGCACAAGCTGTCATCTATGTTGTTACTGCATAATTATTTAAAATGCCTTGGGAAAATTAATACTTGGTTAAGGCACAGCCCCTTTCATTTAGCCCAGATTTCATTGAGTAAATTAACAAAACAACATATTGGATCAATCTAAAATGTTTTGTTCCCATCAATTCAATGACAAATTAATCAATTAAATGAAAAAAAATTACAACAAGGTCTGTACACACAGGAGAGTATAAGCAATTATAGGCTCCTTTTCTAGCTAGAATGACAGCTTCCTTTATGATGTCACTTAACAAGCTCCACCTTTCCACATTAATGTCATGATGTCACACTGCAAATGCAGAAGGGTTGGAGTTAATGTGTGCTGCAGCTGCCAAAAAAGCCAACACAGTTCCAGGCTGCATAAACAGAGGGATCACGTGAAGTGTTAATATCACTTTTAATGCCTTGGTAAGGCCACACTTGGAATGCTGCATCCAGTTTTGGTCACCACGATGTAAAAAAGATGTTGAGACTTTAGAAAGAGTGCAGAGAAGAGCAACAAAGATGATTAGGGGACTGGAGGCTAAAACATATAAAGAACGGTTGCAGGAACTGGGTATGGCTAGTCTGATGAAAAGGACTAGGGGTGACATGATAGCAGTCTTCCAATATCTCAGGGCTGCCACAAAGAAGAGGGAGTCAAGCTATTCTCCAAAGCTCTTGAGGGTAGGACAAGAAGCAATGGTTGGAAACTAATCAAGGAGAGAAGCAACCTAGAACTAAGGAGAAATTTCCTGACATTTAGAACAATTAATCATTGGAACAACTTGCCTCCAGAAGTTGTGAATGCTCCAACACTGGAAGTTTTTAAGAAGAGACTGGATAACCATTTGTCTGAAGGGGGTGTACGGTTTCCTGCCTAAGCAGAGGGTTGGACTAGAAGACCTCCCAAAGTCTCTTCCAATTCTGTTATTCTATTCCATTCTATTCTATTCTAATATGTCACTAGATTGCAGCTGTATTTTGTTACCTGCTCTGTTTAGGATTGTTGGAAATGAAACCATTTATCTCTGCTGCTGAAGCATGAGACTGTTGATGCTTCATTCTGGTCTTTTTGCTGTGAAAAGGATTCACTGACTTTGCATTCTTGTTCTTATTCTTTGTATCAAGTGTATTTTCCATTTCACCTTGATATCCTCAATTTCATAGCTTAATACATACATTATCAATTAACCTGCAGTAAGAACTATGTACAATCTATTTTCCATTACATGCTTTTTAAAGGTAAAAGCTGAGTGTTGTCACTATTTTTTATATATTTTTACCAACCTTCCCCAACGTATTACTTAATTTAATTTTTATATAGGAGCATTTGTGTATTTTTTCCTCTCTATTACTTTTCTTTATGCTCAGCATTTGACTGTGCAATATTTAACTGCAAAACATATTTGTTAGAAATAGTGCAGGATTTCCAAAGCAGATAATTTAAAAATATGAATTCCTTATTTTCTTGGTTTTCTTTAATTTCTTCTATATTGTCGAGTTATAGTATCTATTACAAGTTATAGTATGTCCTACTATGGTGTAGATTTCTCACTAAATATAATTGGGTCTATTAAAACATTATTGCATACTCACATATGTTGTTGCACTATTGCAGACTACCATGGAGTCCCAACATTTAACACATAAATGATAATATAATTAATAAATAATATTTATTAACCTCATTATTTATTAACTTTAATATCATTTACATGTTAATAATAACTTTAATAAAAATTTACATATTTATTAAATAATAACCTTTTTATTCAGCATTATCTGGGAAGAAAGGCAATTGATTCTCTCAAAATATAATTGCAGAAAATAGGCCACATAAAATATGTACAAATTTTACATTAGCCTGTTGTCACGCTACATTTTCCTTTATAAAGAAACGTAACAAATTATTTAAAGCCTCATTATGTAAAAGCCTCTCTTTCTGCCTGAAAAAATATTTCTTTATAATGATCAGAGAGATGTTGTTTAAATAAGCTGCTCTGTTCATGTAGAACCAATTTGGCAATTCAATGTCAGCATCTGTTCAACAATTTCTAAGAAAATTATTTACAGAAAATTCTCTTATAGCAAGGTTATATAACTCAGTAACAATATTGATGTAGTATTGTTATTGATTCACCATGTGTTTATTAGCTGAGATATTCCACCCTATAGCAACTGTTCTCATTGCACAACTGCTCTTACAAATGAACCATTCATTATGTAATTGTTTATAATAAGCTCGATTGTTATATATTATTTCTATTTTGATTTCTTTTCTACCAAAATATCCAAAATTACATGAAACAAAAATTTGAGGGGATGTGTATGTGAATTTTGAACACACAGGAATATTCAAACTGTGTGTATTAATTCTAGTATTCTGTATCCAACAGTAATAAACATAAATAAGAAACCAACCCACCAGATAAACCATACAGTTTTATTTTATGACCACTGTTCTTTGTTCTCAGGAGAAAGTAGCTAATATGCTTCTCCTTGGACAGCTGCTAGAACACAGTAAGCCCACTGGGAAAATAGAGAAGTAATGATACTTTTTAATGTGTGGCCTTCACATGTGTGTATTGTAAAGGGAAAAAAGAGAACAGGGTAACCTTGAGAAGGCATTTGTAACAATTGATCCGCTGTAGCAAAATAAATAAATAAATCACCCCATTTGTATTTGAATAATGTAATGTTAAACCTACAATTATTTCAATTTGGTTTTGTACTGTTGCATTTTGAAAGGGTTAGTTTGACATTCCAAGAAAAATCTGTCCAAGAAAAATCTGGTCTTAATATCACCATCTAGTTTAGAAGGTACTAAGAACAAGCAATCCAACTATCTTCCTAAGGATCCTATTTCTCAAAAACCTACAAAATCAATGTTTTCATAGAAAAGGTTGCAATTGTTTTTTCCCATAAAATACCTTTAAAGGTCCTGTTAATTATTTTAAACATGCCATGGTACCATTTCATGACTGACAAATTATCCTAGAACTATTGAATTATGTTGATTTACTAAAGACTAGGTGGTTTTCATATTTCCAAATCCACTCTACTACACAGAATTTGGTACTGGGCACAATGTTCAAAGTTTTGAAAATGCCAGTTTTCATTTTAAATTGATAGTGCTTAAAGCTGCTGAAAATATGCTTGCAAGGATGAGGGCAAAGCCTGATAAAAAAGCAATAAAGAACAGAATGAAAAAGTCTTCAGCATCTTACATATCTACTGATCTTTTTTCAAAATTAGCAACAGCAGAAGTTACATTGAGAAATAGTGTACAATAACATCTATACCCTTTATAAAGTTAAAGAATTATACACTGTTCAGGTTGCTCCAGTACAAATCTTTTAAGCAAATCGAGCTCCAAACATAGTATAGATTTTTTTCTATCAAATTCCATTTTCCCTTGCAGTTATTATTTGTATGCTCATTTGTATGCTTATTTTACTTCATGTCTTAAAATAGTAAACTGCCTTTTTATGATCTTGTAATAAGCAACAGAGTGAGGTAGCACTTCAGATTCAAAATGTCTTCAAAGGGTTTAGGGGGAGCTGGCACAGAACTTTTCTGCAACACCTTAAACCAGGTGTATCTTAATTGGGGTCACACAATGGCCATGAAGGGCAGCCATGTCATCCCGCAAAAAAAAAGCTGCTTTAAGAAATTGAAGACATGGGCTACACAAGCACCCCTACTGTACATACAAGAACCCTTTTTAAAAAATGAATCCAAATCCTGGCCCTAATTAGGAATATTTATAAATACATATTTCCAGGGGAAAATGTTTTGCCTTCTTCTAAACAGATCTGTATTTCAAAAAGCCTGAAAGTTTGCTTGGTTTTTGGAATCTGCACTGAGTCATAGACACAGCCAAAAAACGTATACATTTTACTGAATCATATAAAAGTACTGTAAAAAAATATTTTCATGAGCGGCTTTTTTTTTTTCATATAAGAACAAAATATTTTGCATTATTTACCCAAACTAGGTTATCCTCAGATTGATTGACTTGTACAAATCTTAAATGTTTATGTTAACATATGTGTAGCATATTGCAGTCCATTATAAGTACATTTATCAAACTAAATTCATTCATCCTCAACAAGAATAGAAAATGAACTGGAGAAGAATATAGGGGAAATTAAAACAAGTGGCAAATTCTAATACTGTAAAGTGTCTGCAGTACCTATTCATGTGACCTGTGGACTTCCCTTTGTCATCCTATGCCTGAGGATATATGAAGGGGGCTGGGAAGGCAAAGGGACGTTCAATTGTCATCACCGGCATCTTCTTTGATCATTGCACTATCATCAAATGCATTGGAATGCTCATTTGCTTATGTCCCAATCTTTTTTTTTCATACTCTGTTCAATATTTAATGCATTTCTATGCCCTTGGTACTTCCTTGGGGTTTGACATAGTTAGAATAGAATGTGGATGATTGTGCTGACTCTGAATCCAAAGAACAAAAGTAGTAACAGACAGGCCAAAGTAGTAACATAGAGTGATTTGTAAACATCCAGGTTACATTGTGAATTTTTCTTTTGGAATCAGTTATTCACATGGTGGGATGGATCCATACAAGCCTCCTGGGATCTTTTCTTTTACTGAATGCAGGAATGCATTTCCATTTGCTCCTTCCCCTAAAGTTCATGTGTCCCACAAAACCTTCTATTATTCAAAAGTAGGGAAAATGCCCAGAGGTATCTCATCACATTTTGGGTTGCCTGGCACATTATGAATAGAACTGAAAGAGATAATAGAAACTTTGGATCCAACCTAATATATTTTAAGTAGTTTATTGTATGTGTGACAATGACTTGAAACAATAATGCCTCATAAAACAAAATGCATCAACTTTCTTTCTTACTTTTTGCCTTTCTTCTTTTTGTCCTTTTTTCTATTTTCCTTTCTTTTTGTCATTTTGCTTGCCCTGCAGCTTTAGTTCAGAGCCAGTGCATATTATTAAATGTATTTTTAGAAGTTAAACAAGAAAATTTTGGAACCATCAGTGTTTTCCTTATTCATGAAGTGTCAGTTCACTGCTACAACATTTGCTCAAGAGACAATTCTAAATTTAAAATGGTCAAAAAAGAAAATTATAAAGAGTGGGGGGAAAGTATTATAAAAAGAAAAAAGCATAAGTTCACATGAAAATCATATGGAATATATAACTTCTTGCCAATTCGAGATTAAACCAAACTTCTAGATTTTCCCATCAATAAACGTAATTCATGTATTTGCACATAGTATTTATGTATATACATATTGGCCGGAGGCCATTCTCAAAAAAAAAGGGGGGGGCAGGAAAAAAAACCCAAAAACTGAATTATCTACTGATTAAAATAAACTGCCTATAAAATAAGGCAATTTTCCTCTCATCTGCACAGAAATGATTTTGTCTTTCACTTATTGTAGACAAAGGCAGACTCGCATCTTCTTCCACTCCTATGCAAAAAACAATAAAAGAGAAACAGACAACAAAGGACAGAAAGAAAACAAAATAGAGATGACATGATTTTGATGAGACTAGGCAGGAAATGAAAGAGCCTACAGAAGGCTTAACAGGTTTTTATGTTGGGGTCAGCACAAATCTACGCACTCAGTCCCTCTAGTAAGTCCTACTGAGTTCAACATCTTTTCCTGCCAAGTAAGCATGCTTAGTTTCTAATCCTGCTCAGTCATTATGCCATAGTATACTTCTACTCAAGTGGAAGGCAGACAAGATCATTGATCCCACTTGTTACCTTACTGGGTAGATGGACTGCAATAGGGCAGGAAGGGAAAGAAGTGCAATGGGCTTCATAAGAGGAGGGCTTCATCTGCATACTCATGCATGTTTTAGAGATCTCACTCTGAGTGAAATTCTATTCAATGAATATACGTTTACTTTTACTTTTCAAAAGTAAGTATTTGTTGGAAAAACTTTGTCTTCCTTTTGGGTAAACCCTTGTCTTCGTATCAGGTAACCACAGTGATATATTTTGACACTCTTCTGGGATGTCATAAACAGGCTTACAAGTATATGCCACTGAGAACATTAAAAAGTGAAGATCCATTAACCTTTTGCATTTAAGATTCAGTATTGCCAAATTGAAACTAGCCCCAACTCTTTTGAGTGCAGTTCAAGGTCCAATAAACAAACAACCAGTCATTAAAAATCTAGCATCAAAAAAAAATGCTTTGAGTCTTTTCAGCCCATTCCACACAGCATTCTTGAACTGCGGCTTCACTGAAGCCATTCTGAATTCATTATTGTGAGTCCCTAATACAATGCACATGAAAGCAATCTCTTCAGAGATTAACAGGCAGGCCAATAAATAGAACCAAACATCAGAACAGCATTTTTATGGTTCTGGAAAATTGTAACAATCTAAATATTTTGTTGGAGAAAATTATTCAGTAAAAAGTGTCATTTTTTTTCCTACTGGACATTACACGTAACACATGCTGCAAGCATGTATAAATAAAAAGGAACAATAAATGTTATTATATAACTTTTGCTTCATAGTGACAATTTCTTCCTTTATATTTTTCACTAGTCACAAAAATAATGGTCAGCTAATCTTGGTCTCTTTGGCTTCATATAAAATTTTCACAGCACAGAGTTTGGCCTGATTTCTGAAAATTAAAGAAAAGTTGTTGGTACTATTATTTAAACTTGTTTGCCACTTGACTTCCAGTGATCCTGGAATGTATGCTTAATCCAGTTGGAGAAGACTGTACAAAATAAAATCTTTAACCATGGAAATAAAACCTATATCATGTATATGAATAAGTTTTACTTATTGTGTATTTATGAATTATAATTTTAAATCTATTGAGAAAATTCTAAGTGGAAATTATCTCTAGACAGCTGAAGTTTTAATCAAGGCCTTTCAAATACGTTATATATGAGATTGAGGATTTGTCATCTTTTATTGTGAATTGTCCAGGGATATACATTTCTGACTGATAGTCTTCTACTTTCACTTCTCTTTTTTTTATCTCTGATTAAGGTGAATAATCCCAAATTCAAAATTAATGAAAGGTCTGTGAGAGATAGTCAGCCAGGACATGTCAGGGACAAGCAAGCTGCTTTTCTTTTATTTTCATATAGGTGCAAATAAATAAATACATGCAGGGCAAGCTTTAGGTTCAGGCCAATTAGGCACTAGCCCAGGACACCAAAGTAGCAACACAGCCTCCCCTTCCAAGTCATTCTAAAAATACAAATTTTCACATTAGCTGGAGGTAGTGCCATTAGTCATTGTCATTTGGGATGCCAGCTATCCTCCAGCTGGAGCTGGATACAGATAGATAAACCCAAGTTGTTAGCTCTGTGGGAAGAGAATCATACTTCAACATTATCAGAAATGTTGCCTAAACCTTCTGTCCAAAGCACCCAAGATACTTCACCACTAAAGTTACATAAAAGCCAACAAGGAAAAGCAGATTAGAAACTCGGAAAAAATTGTATGTAAAAGAATTTTGATATATGAAATGTGGCGGCTTTTTTGAGCTTTAAAAAAATTAAAAGAGCATTGCTCAATAGAAGATTTAAATGATGGCAAATCTGATTTATACCATTAAATATATTTAAAGTTAACAGTGCTGATTCTTGAAAGGCCTTACCACGAGATGGACAAAGTATGATAGGTGTCATAAGCAGGACCTGAGTCCTTCTGAAATGTAATATTCATGGCTATTTCTGTGAACTAGAGTAATCAATTTAGGTGCTCCTCAGTGGTTTATGTTATGGTATTTCTCTCTCTTCCTTCTCATTTCATGGTGACTACATTTCAAAAGCAAAATTATAGTTTATGGGAATGTTTCCACGATAATAACCTAGATAAATTCTAACGTATTACAGTACATTATTGCATCAGCTAAATGTGATCACTGTTATAGGTAACAATTGTGAGAATTAATTAAGACCTGCCATAGAATTCCTGCATTAAATTCCCTACTAAAGAAGATATGTAAAACATGCAACTTTATTATTTATTCAGAGCTATTGATTCTATCCAAAATAAATAGGAATTTTTTGCATTCATGGATTACATTCCTATAAGAACCATATGTATTTTCTGAAATGCAACAGTACTTTCATGTTTTATGATGATATTGCGTAGATGCCATATGTCTCTTTCAGATATGACTTATTTGTAATTTAGAAAGCTATGGCCAAGAATTAAAAGGTGGGGAGGAGGGGGTTAAGTTTTTCTTTCTTCCTCCTCATTTCATGGTGAATTTCATTTCAAAAGCAAAACCTTTCCAGTCTATTATTTTATATCTTCACTTAGATGATCACAAGATGCACTTTAAGACAAAGATATGAATGACACATAGTTTGTTAATGTTGTTTAAGCAAAATAGCATTGGTGGTAATTTCAATTTCTATTGATGTATTTTTATTTGATTTGCCTGCTTTTTTGTTTGTTTTGCCTTTGTTTATTTCATAACAGGGATTGGTCAAGGAGTACCAGTAGTGGCCCTCATTGTAGAAGGTGGACCCAATGTCATCTCCATCGTCCTGGAATATCTGCGTGATACACCCCCAGTTCCAGTTGTAGTATGTGATGGGAGTGGCCGAGCATCTGACATCCTTGCATTTGGTCACAAATACTCAGAAGAAGGAGGGTAAGTCTATTAGCAGAACGTTGTATTTATATAAATCTTCCTTTGCAAACTCAGTCATTTTCATATTTAAATATTTCAGAAATAGCAAAAGCACAGTCATTTTTCTTATGTACTGCCTGTGTGAAAGGTCCATATACTAGCTTCAGTTTAAACCTATTCCAAAGACTATAGTTTTAACCCAAATGCACTATATTCACACACCCACACCTTACAGTTATTCTTCTTAGAATAAGCAGTATCAAGTGTTCTCCTTTAATATCTTAAATGTCTATTTGTTGAAAGATACAAACATTCAGACTTGGTGCATTAATAAGAAAGGAGCAGATGTGCCAAAATCTTTGAAGAGATTATTACAGTGTTCAAAAAGGAAGCTAAATAAAGCAGTGCTTGGGAAATATCGTTAGCCATAATCTTCATTCTTATCCTTATTTCTTCATACATTTTAATGTCTCATGGGCTCATACGTTTTTCACAATCTAAACCATATTGTCAAAATTATTGTGCAGATATGCATGGACTATTCGTCTGCTACATTGCAGATCAATGTGAGACTGATGCTCTTTATTTTCTGCAAATCTGTTCGTTGTTTGTTTCCTTTCATTGTTCTGTACCCTCCCTGACCTTCTAGCCCTGGAGAACATGAAACTTGGAGGAAGAACAAAGATGCAAAATGTAAAGGAGAAAAAAGGATGAGGAGAAGATTAATTAAAATCATAATCCATTGTACTGACTAATCTTATCAGCAAAATGTATTTGAACAGCAGCTTAGATCTGGCAGCATCTACTGTTTTCCCCAGAAACAAAACAAAACAAAACAAAACAAAACTTGAAATTATTTAGTGACAACCTACTAAATAATTTATAATTGGACACAGACCAGATTCCCAAATGCATCTGGTCATGGCAGTTTAGCAGGAATCATAGCTGAAAGACCGCAGTGCAGTTTAGTGTGGAAAGACTTATCTTGTCTGACACAGGACATCAATTCAAAGGAGATTTCTAAGTCAGACAGAAAGATGCCATCTCTGCCATCTGTTTCTACTGGATCTCCCATAGCAAAGAAAGCAGGTATTATGTGAAGAACGTTTTGTTCTCAGGTCTAACTTAAAACCAGTCTGCCAAATGAAAGAATGAATTTTTGCAGGCATCAGTCCTGCAAACTGCAACCCCTAAAGGGTTTGGGAAAGGTCTAATTGAATATATATTCTGCTGGATCAAAAGATTATTTATTTAATATTCCAGTAGCTAAAGTAAGAATATTTGCCATTCTCCATTTTAATTTACATCTGCTTCTAATATCCACTAAATTTTCATAGTTCAGCCCCAAGTATATTTCAAAAAGAATCCAAGGAATGTTTTTAAATATTCCTTTTCTTTCTGTTAAAATGCATTTTGGTATCACAAGGGATTTATTTGATAATTTAAGAATTATTCCCAGTATGGTCTTTATAAAAAGCATATATTGACAGTCAGGGAGACCTAAATTCTACTCCAGTCTTAGACACAGAAGCCGAGTGACTTTAGTCTGGTCATTTTTCTTCTCAGCCATTAAAAAAAAAGCAATGGCCAGCTGTTTCCAAATATTTTGTCACAAATACTACCTGAGTTTGTCCATGTAATTGCTAGAAGTCATGATTTACTCAAAGACACACGTATACCTGCATACAAAACTGCTTTGAGATCCTTCTGGCATATCTAGTGGCAAATGAAAGTGACTTTGGAAGAAACAAGTAATATATACCTCATAAAGGAAATTGCATCCCCTCGGTGGCACAAAGAAAACTGATACACATTTCTGATCCCATCTCATATACTCCTAATAAATTACTTTTCAATGGGTCCAATGTTATGTTACAACAAGTCAAGCTTCATTAGTGTTTGACTGATGCATGTTTATTTTTTTATTTATTTTCTATCTTTATGAAATATTTATAGCCTATTTTTCTGCTTCAATATCCTGGGACAGCTGACAAATCTATTTGCTTGATATGCTTTATACTGTTATAGATGTCATCTTCAGTCCTAAATACTCTTACTTGAAACAGGTAAATGTGATCTGCAATCCTAAATATGCATATTGATTAAAATATAATGCCACAAATCACTGTTCTTGGGTAGCAGATGAGTATCCTTATTAAAATGTTGAACCATCCACCAGTGATTCCCTGAACAAAAATACACATGTGCAGTCATTCAGATATCATTCTTAAAACAAATGAATTGTTTCATATTTCTCAGTTCCTGAGATAACTGAAATTATGTGGAAGCTTTTTGCGGTTGAAGGAAATGTCATTGGAAACATGTTGACTGAAAATAGTAGAAATTGAGTTCCAAAATCTGAAGGAACCCAGTTTAAGGAATACCAAAAACTAGAGAAAGCATGTGTGCACAGACACACAAAAAAGAGACAAACATGTTTGTGTGAATTTCTAATTCAGAAGCATTGAAAATTGAACCAAAGCATCATGATCCTAAGATATATCTTAATATATATTTTTTTAATTCCCAATGCTAGGTCAGATATAGATGTAGATGTAAATGGTGGAATATCCTTTCCATGTATTTGAAAAGAATGTACATAATTGCATTAAAAATAACTTTAAGGTTTGTCACTTTACAGTAGTCATTTCAAATGTTGTCTCCTTAGGACCTTATCAGTTGTTTACTAAGAAATAGCTGCATTCTGAAGGACAACACTGTCCAAGGCTAATAGATCTGGATAGTTTGCTGGAAAAATTGATTCTGTGTCCCGAAATGACTCCAATACTGTCCTACAGCTGTGTATTGCAAAGAAAGATGGGAAAATCTGGTTGAGACCTTTCTTTCAGGGACTTGTTTGCCATTATTCACTTTTTTCATTAAAGGGTTTTACTAAGACTATGTGGAACCAAAATGCTCCTGTAAAAACAACTGAAAGAAACTAGAAAATAACTCTTTAAAGCTATATGGCATGTATAAATCAGTATGGCATTTTCCAGGCAAGTGAAAAACATATGCATCAAATATATAATTTGCATTTTAAAATAAAAGTTACTGTATAATGGATAGATAGGTGTGATAATCTCCCAATTTCTTTTTTAAAACTAAAATGCAAACAGAAGGATTTTAATTTTAATTGAGTACCAGCACTGATGGATGAAGTTCCTAATCCTTTCTGCCCATGCTATTTTTATTATTAAAATCTAGTCGTAACGCAGCTGCTTTCCCATCTGCAGTGGACAAACATATGGATCCTTTTGCTTTTCCCTGCAAGTGAGAAAGCAGATGGAGAGTTTTGGTGACAGAAATAGAAATCAAATTTGATCAACAAGGTTTCTGTTAAGTGGAATAATATTTCTTTTAGTTGTTCAAATAATTATCCGCAGTTAAATGTTATATCATTTAATTCCTTTAATCAATAGAAGATGTGTGAAGAGTTTAAATTCACTTATATGAAGGTACTTGTCCACAGATAGACTACAAAGAACAGCACAGCACGGCACAGCATAGCATAGCATAATGGATAGTTTAGTGGTTGGAACACGGCCAAATGACATGAGAAACTGGGTTTCAATTCTGTTGGTATCTACTTACCAGTAAGGATCCTTGGGCAAAGACCCCCTAACACTTCACCTACCTCGAATATGAGAGTGACATGAACTAAAGAGTCATGCAACTTAGAGATCACCTAGATTAACAAGATGTATGCCAGATTTTGGGGAACCAAGATAAACTGACAATAAGTGGGCTACTGCAAGAAATCATACAAAGATGAGTCAAGGAAAGCTGGAATTAATGGAATGCTATACAACAATGAGAAGAATATATGAAATATTTGAGCGAACTATGAATGGACAGAAGACATACATAAGGACTATTTACCCAGTGCTTTAACAACACTTCACCATAGTGTGGAGAAAGCTGCTTTCACAACTTGAGACACACAACTACATCTGAGACTCAAGAAGACCTGATAGTACAAGTGGATGTGCAGCCAACACCTTAAGGTTGAATGTCATTGCCATGCCCTTTATCACACAGCAGCTGATATGAGGCATAAGATCATGGATAAAAATCAACCCTTGAGACTGTTTACCAAGGCGCAATGGAGAAGTATCATCAGAAGGCATGCTAGAAGATGCCAATAGAGACAAACCTTACTACCATTGAAGAACCATGCAAGGTGTATTATCACCTGCAGTGCAGCAACCCCGTAATGGCGCAATCACAAACAGCAGACTGTGAACAGTACTAGAAGAACATATTGGAGAAAAAGGTGGCACATAGTACCACTGCAGAGTGGCTGGAGCACCTGAGAGCAGACAAAAGCAACAGTAACCAATTACTATCACAGTAGCAAGCATCCAACAGTGGGTCCAGAACATGAAAAGCTGGACAGCACTTGGGCCAGACATGATTCATTCCTACTAACTAAAGAACTTATAGCAGCACTTGAACACCTAGTAGCACAGATGAACCAATTGCTAGCAATAGGCTCCCACCTTGATTTGCTAACCATGTTGATCATGAAAGACCCCCACAAGGGAACAGCACTAGCCATCTACTGGATTATAATCTGCCTACCCATAATATGGTTAGCCCTATCATAGATGCTAAATGACAGGACCATATGAACCAGTACAGCTAAGAAACGCATTGTAAACAATACCAGAGTGTCAAAATATCATTTGCTCCTAGATAGAGCAGTTGCCCAAGAATCAAGTCCTAGACAGACCAATCTGAGCACAGCCTAGATTGACTACAGCAAAGTCTGTGAGTCAGTGTCACCCACATAAATATGTGAATGCTTGGTACAATACAAAATCAACTAAGGTTTCTTCTTAAGAACTCAGTGGGACTATGAAAAACAACACTGAAAGTCAAGTCAAGATAGCTTGAACAAGTGGCTATCAAATGCAGCATATACTAACTTGATGCACTGTCTCTGCTGCTGTTCTACATAGGCTTGAACCTCCTCAGCCAGATAATTACAAGGACTGGATACAGATACAAGTTCAAGAGTGGAACTACCATCAGCCATCTCCTTTACAACACGCTATATGTTAAGAGTGAACAAAACATTGACTTGCTAATCGACCTGACATGGATCTACAGAAAGGACATTGGAATCATTCAGACTGGAAAACTGTGACATGATGGTAGTAAAGAAAGGAAGTGTTATTAAGACTGATGGAGTAGAACTGGCTCAGGAATTCTGGGAATTGAAGTCCACAGGTTGTAAAGTTGCCCATCCCTGATCTAAAACAATATGTAATTGCTGTTAAACTGATTGAAATTAGAGTTTACTGAGTTACTAATTTATTATATATAAGTGGAAAAGTATCAAAGTAACATAGCCACATTTTATCTAAAAAAGGAATTTATTTAAAAAGAAATTATAATGAAAGGATTAGTGCAAAATAACTTTAAAGGGGAAGCCAGGAGGGTTAAGTACTTTTCAGCAGAAGCTTAACTAGCATATATATCAAGTCCAGGATAAATAACAGCAAGTTTAATATTATCCTAAAATATTAAACTACAATCTTAAATTACAAGGCCAGTTTTGCTTAACATTATGAAATCTGTCTAAAACCATTTCACCACAACATTAGAGAGCAGATGGAGGTTGACCCACTCCAAATCCGACCGAACCCAGCTAAGAGCCTATATTAGGACTTACCTGGGAGCTCTGGGGGCGGCGAGGAGGATTTACCTCTCTGCCCTCATAGCGTCCGCAGATAGCCGCCCAGCTGCCCTGTTCAGGGTCACACGCTCCCTTTTACATCGGGAGCCAGGGAGGGACCCTCTGCAGGGTAGGGCTGAGGACTTTGGACAATATCTGTCGGATAAGATCACTCGGATCCGGGACGGGTTGAACTCTACTTTGCAGTTGTCTGAGGAGGGGCTTACAGAGAGTCTGGCCGATGTCATCTGGGCTGAGTTCGATCCTGTTTCTGAGGATGAGGTGGACAGGATTATGCGACGACTGAGTTCCACCACATGTTTATTGGACCCGTGTCCTTCCTGGATGGTGTATGCCTCCAGGGAGACCACGTGCGGCTGGCTCCAGGCAGTTGTTAACACCTTGCTGAGGGAGGGGTCTTTTCCTGCCACCTTGAAAGAGGCGGTGGTGAGGCCCCTCCTGAAGAAGCTTGCTCTGGACCCAGCTGTTTTAAACAACTTCCGTCCAGTCTCCAACCTTCGTTTTTTGGCGAAGGTTGTTGAGAGTGTGGTGGCTCAGCAGTTTCCGCTTTTCCTAGAGGAAGCGGACTATCTAGATCCGTATCAATCGGGCTTCCGGCCTGGGTTCAGCACGGAGACGGCATTGGTCGCGCTGATGGATGATCTCTGGAGGGCTCGAGACGGGATTTTCCTCTGTCCTAGTCCTATTAGATCTCTCAGCGGCCTTCGATACCATCGACCATGGTATCTTATTGCGGTGCCTCGGGGGGTTGGGAGTGAGGGGCACTGTTTTGCAGTGGTTCTCCTCCTACCTCTCGGGGCGTTCGCAATTGGTGTTGGCAGGAGGGCAGAGGTCGGCCCCGAGGGCGCTCACTTGTGGGGTTCCTCAGGGGTCGGTCCTCTCTCCCCTCCTGTTCAACATCTATATGAAGCCGCTGGGTGAGATCATCCGTGGTTTTGGGGTGAGGAAATTAAACGGCTTTAATTTCCACTTTCCTATTTCTTTTCTGCACAAGTCTTTGTCTTCCTCTTTTCTGCTTCTTTCTTCCTGGTTGGGCTTCTTGATTCTTTGCTCTTTTTCTAAACCTTTTCTCCTTCTGAGGGAAACAACTTGAAGATTTGTCCCACACCACTCACAGGATTCAGGATAGTGTATAAAAGAATAATAGATTAAAAATGATCAAAATCCATTCACTTCATTAAAATCAGCATGAAATTAATTTAAAAACAGAAAGTCACCCATTATTTATAGCTAGATGTCAAATGTTTCTGGAAAGTATGATTATAAGTATCATAGATGCCAGAAGCAAAGGGGTCCAGCACATCTCAGGCAGTGGTGGAATTCAAAATTTTTTACTACCGGCTCTGTGGCGTGGCTTGGTGGGCGTGGCAGGGGAAGGATACTGTAAAATCTCCAGTCAGAGGTGGGATTTGCCAGTTCTCTGAACTACTCAAAATTTCCACTACTGGTTCTCCAGAACTGGTCAGAACCTGCTGAATACCACCTCTGATCTCAGGGGATTACTTGTTCCACAGAATCACACCTTCTTCTCCAAGTGAAATGCTCAGCACCCTGTTTAAATGGACCTAATCATGTGAATTTATTGATTATTTATATTATTGCTTGGTACTGCTTTAATTGCAGTCGTGCTGGCTTAGGAATTCTGGGAGTTGAAGTCCACAAGTTGTAAACTTGCCATAGTTGCTCACCACTGTGATATATGAAGCTTTGGGTGCATATATTAAGCAAATTATCTTCCCTTTTGCTCCATCTCTCACTGTCAGAGTTCCAAAATAAGCTGAGTGTGTACTAGAAGTTTCAGCTGAGCCTGGAGGTGGTTCTGATATTAGATACCCTCCTCCAAGGTCAGAGCTGTCTTTCTGACCACAGAGAGAGAAATCTGAAAAATCCTTTGGCTTCTGAGATAGCCTGCCAGACCCAGTTGTACTGCAATTCATTCCAGGGAGGGGTTGTTTTGTTTTGTTTTGTTTCATCTCATGATCTAGAAATTGAAACGAAGTCTGTAAAGAAACAGCAGGTCATTTTTCAAGCATTTTTATCTGCTTTTTCTGCCTTTTGTTTTACAGAATGACTGTAATCATATGAAACACAACATTACCTCCCAGGCAGAACAGCATACATGCCATTCTTCAAGTGTGAAATAGGGGGAAAGTCAAAATGGGTCTAAATATACAATTTTTTTTTTCACTTTAAAACAAGAAACGGAAAGTGCATTTTTAGCCTTTATGCTTATGAAACTATGCAGGCAAAGCTTTGATGAAATCTCAGAGATCAGATTTCTAGTACTCAGTTCTTCATGCCCCCTACCACCAATCATTAGTAGAAGCAAATCAAATTATGCAAAGGGACAAGCACTGCAGAATAAATGTTGTTGGACGAGAGAATTAAATTAAATGCTCTTGATGTTTTGATATTACACTTGGAGTTACTTAATTCATAATTTTAAAAGTTTTTCTTATTGTTGAATGTTTAGATGCTGTCCTTTTCAAATTTCAGGCTTATCAATGAATCTCTGAGAGACCAATTACTTGTTACTATCCAGAAAACGTTCACCTACACTCGGACACAAGCTCAGCATCTCTTCATAATCCTTATGGAATGCATGAAAAAGAAGGAACTGGTAATGCAAATGTATTTAGTACCATAATGTTCATATTGGTCTGTTATGTGAAACAATGTTTGAAACTTGGCTTTCTGGACTCATTTCGAACATAATTTCAGGATTCAATTGCACGACGCATGGCTAAGTCAAACTTATATTGTCTCAAAATTATAATTTAAAATCAATATTTGAAAAGTGGGTTTGCATATCTTGGTCCTGTGCAATCCTTGTTCACCTTACCCATAGTTAATGGGTATACACTAAATTAAGTATGTTCAATTACAGTTGAAGGAAGCCAAAGGGAATTTATGTACTTGAGCCACGAACATGAACATTTAACTGAGAGGGACTAAAAGAAGCAAGAGATCTGTGCATTCCTTGATCTCAGCCAAGTCTCTTGGGAGGCCTCTAAAAAGCACAATCGACTGGATGTTGGCTGTGGCTACCCACTTTTGTCTTACAACAAACAGTATTATTTGTTTGATTAAAGCCTCTTGTGAATATGAAAACTTAATTAATGTTGATAATGATATTAGGCACCTGTTTGAATTTGAAAACCCTAAAGATAAAATGTTCACCATTCACTCTGTTGTCATTCATGTATAAGAAATTACATGTCTGGATTTGCATTTCTGTTGTTCCTCTATTTTTACTTTTTATTTACATTTTGTATTACAGCTCTTTTGCAGTGCAGTTGGCTTCTGTTGATTAAGGAGCACCATTCTGTTAAATTGTTTATGCTTATGTAAATTTAGGTGGCAGATGTATAAAAATTCATGTTCAGAATCTGAGAGGACTATTGAATCCCAGGGGCATGTCACCATATTAAGGAAGTACAAAAAAAAAACATTTTATTAGACTCCAGATAAAGGGAAACAAAAACATTGCACCTGTATTTGGTATGTATGAGATACATGTATTCTCTTTGCTAAGAAAAAAGTTCCAGTTTTGATTTCCAAGTTGATTTCCAAAGTATTGTTACAAAGTCCCATTTTAAAAAGAAATTGTGTTAATAAATTCCAGCTGTTTTTTCATCTATATGTCACAACTACTGGGAATATATAAGGAAAATGTTAAGTCAAATTTGGCCCATCATAATGTTAATTGTGAATCTGAATTGGCTTCCTTTTTCATCTCAAAAAATTCAAAACCCATGACCAAGCAAGATATGATGCTGAACTCTGGAAGTGGCTGAGGGCTTTATTATAATTAACAGCAGGCACGGATTGATTTTAATTAATTAATTAATTATATCCCACCTTTATTATTTTTATAAATAACTCAAGGCGGTAAATATACCCAATATTCTTTCCTCCTCCTATTTTCTCCACAACAACCCTGTGAGTGGGTTGGGCTAAAAGAGAGTGTCTGGCCCCAAGTTACTCAGCTTTCATGCCTGAAGTGGACTAGAACTCACAGGATCCTGGTTTCTACTGGTACCTTAACCAGTAGAGCAAACTGGCTCTAATCCAAATTAGATAGAATAGGGATGGAAAATTTCAATAGAAAAATTAGCAGGCTGATAGAACAGTTTAATCCTTTCCATAATCATTTGTCTATGTCTTATGGTTAAGTAGTATAACATTAATGGGATATTGTGCTTATTATTAATAATGTGCTTGATTGCTACCACCATTAAATTCACTGCTTGTCAATCAAGATCTGAACATTTTCAAGGTGGTTAAAAGCTTATAATGATATATTCAGCTGTTTATAGTTTAGGTCCAATCTCATTTCCTTATACTCTTACATTTTTAGCTCATCAATGGGGCGTAACAGAATCAAAAAGTCCAGATAATAGCAGTAGCACTTAGACTTATATATCGCTTTACAGTGCTTTACAGCCCTCTCTAAGTGGTTTACATAGCATATTGCCTCCAATAATCTGGGTCCTCATTTTACCTACCTCAGAAGGATGGAAGGCTGAGTCAACCTTGAGCCTGGTGAGATTCAAACTGCCAAATTGCAGGCAGCCAGCAGGCAGGAGAAGTAGCCTTCAGTACTGCACTCTAACCTCTGTGCAACCGCATAACAAGACTGTGCCCTGGGCAACTCACTAGGACTTGCCCAATCACAATCCAACTCTGAGTGAATCTGAATGATTTTGTCTGCCAGAGTGACTGAATATTTCTCACCACTACCTGCAGGTGATCCTATGACCCAGCCCCCTTCCTCAATTGGGAGTGGGGCACCCTAAACAGGGCTTCTGGGTGGCTATTGGCAGACATAATAAGAGTCAAGAAATAACTTTTCACTGTCCTTATGGGCTCTTACTCTTGTTCAGTCAGGTTCGCTCTTTGTTTTTCTCCAACAGCACTCCAGGAGTCTCTTCTGGCATTTCATCTCCTGTACTCACTGAAAAACCAAGAGGGGATGCCAGGATCAGTGCACAGAAGGAGGCTGTGTAAGAGAATCCAGTCCTTAGTTTCAGTCACAAGCCTATTCCAGCCTGCAGCCAAGTCCTCAGGTTCCAAACTCCCTCTGGAACCCAATAGGGTTCATCAGTCTCCTCGGGTGGGCCAAACTAACAAGCTCTTTATACATATTATAAAGTCACTTCATTCTGTGATTTATGAATCAAACGCTTATCAGGTTTTCAAACCTGCACTTTGTCATTCAAAATACAAAAAGCTCAGCGAAGGAACAAGGTCTTATTTTACACTTAAACAAAGTGTGCTTGCATACTTTCTGAACTTGCTGATATATATAAAAAAGCTATTTATTAGCAATCGGCCTCTGGTTCTTTTCATAGCTTCATTTTCTTCTGAAACAGAATATTGCAAATCTCCCTTTGACTCGTGTTTTTCTTTATCACGCTGTGCTCTTTCTTCCTGTCCTTCACAATGACTCTATCAAGAAAGCTTATCTTGTTTAGATGTTTCCACTGGATCAATAGATCAGATCTTATCATATGACAAGTACATTTTTGAAGATGGTGAATAACTAATTCTTTGACAAGTGAAATGTCATGCATACATTAAATAGCAGTCCTTGATATCAGAAAGTGAATGTGTGCTTCAGGGTGAAGGATATTTTTGCTTCAGTGTTATGAAACTATTTTGCTTATTTCTTTTCTTTGGTTGGAAATATGATTATGTTTTAATCTTCCAGATAATTTATTTATTTATTTATTTATAATAAATAAATAAATAAACAGATATTTTAAATATCAGTGTTAAAATATTTGCACCATGACTGTTTATTATCTATCTATTTATTGTTGTTGAATTTTGTAATCCAGGCACAAGGTGATCAAAGCACAAAGGGACTATGTGCCACCTGGTCTAAGATTGGATACATCTGCTCTTGAAATGAATTTGTGCAAAAGTTTTCCTGGTCATAACTGCCACCTGTTCTTTGAAAACCATCAGATTACTCACCAATCCCAAGACATCCACCAATCCAAATTGCCACAGACAACCAGTCTTCTCTCTATCCAGATTCTCCCAGCTTCATGACACTGAGATAAGATAATGATAGCATTCCTTAACATGGGGTCAAGACTGGGCATAATCAGCATACTGAATGGATGCCCTCAGTGGTTTCATGTATATGTAACATGCCCAATCCAATAAGGGACCCACTACTCATTGAGTCCAAGCCTGGGAGGAAAACATATTTCTAAGGACTGTTTGAACAAAAGCAGAGTAGAGGAGAAACCCTATGATAAGAGTATTGAACATTCCACATGTGGGAGACTTTGGGCTTGAACTCTCCCCTCCTGCACAGAAGGGAGAACCACTACAAGCATCCTGCTTCCCACTCTGAAGCCAGTCCTGAAGGATACAATGATCAATGCAGTTGAAAGCTACTGAGAGAGAAAGGAGAATAAGGACTGTTGCTTCACTCCTGTCCCAGTTCTGCCCAAGTAGACAGGTTAACAGAGTTGGAAGGGACCTTGGAGGTCTTCTAGTCCAACCCACCGCCCAAGCAGAAGACCTTATACCATTTCTGACAAATGGCAGTCCAGTCTCTTCTTGAAAGCCTCCAGTGATGAAGCTCCCATAGCTTCCGAAGGCAACTTCTGTTCCATTGGTTGATGGTTCTCACTGTCAGGAAATTCCTCCTTATTTCCAGGTTGAATCTCTCCTTGATCAGTTTCCATCCATTGTTCCTTGTCTGGCCTTCGGGTCCTTTGGAAGATAGTTTGACGCCTTCCTCTCTGTGGCAGCCCCTCAAATATTGCAACACTGCTCTCCTGCCTCCCCTGGTCCTTCTCTTCCCTAGACTAGCCAAGCCCAGTTCTTGTAGCCATTCGTCATATGTTTTAGCCTCCAGTCCCCTAGTATCATCCTGGTTGTTGTTCTGTGCACTTTTTCTAGAGCAGGGGCCTTCAAACTTGACAGCTTTCAAGACCTGTGGACTTCAACTCCCAGAATTCCTCCTCCAGTCACGTTAGCTCAGGAGTTCTGGGAGTTGGAAATCCACAAGTCCCAAACTTGCCAAGTTTGAAGACCCTTGTTCTAGAGTCTCAACCTCTTTGAATATGAAGGGATTGTGTGGATGGGAGGAGGAGTGAAACCCAGGATTGGTGTTTCTCAACCTTGAGAGCTTGTGGATGTATGGACTTCAACCCCCAGAATTCCCTCGCCAGCCAGCTTATGCGAGCCTATTTATTTTCTTGGGAGACATTTCATGACCCACCTGGGTAACATCATCAGTGCTAGAAGGGAGAGAGGGATTTGTCATCAACAAAAAAAAGTCATCAACAAGTGCAGTCAGTATTTTATCAGTATTATGCTGAAGTGTGAAGCCTAAGTGAAAGGGCTAGTTAACTCTAGTCTATTTCATCCAGGGCCCTCACCAGTAAAAAACTAATTAGCACAACTTTTATCTAACTATACGTGAAGAAAGGTAAAATATTGTTGTTGATTCTATTGTAATGGATTGTATTGTATTAGTTGGGGGGGGGAGAAATTGCTTACAAATGTATCCTTACAACCATCCTCAAGGAGGGAGTTGAGAAGAAAAGGGATGAACCAGAGTTGCACATAAATATTAAAGCATGCAGGTGGTCCTCGACTTACAAATTTTCATTTAGTCACCATTCGAAGTTACAACAGCAATGAAAAAAGTGACTTATGACCTTTTTTCACAATTACAACTGTTACTACATTCCTATGGTCACATGATCAAAATTCCGCCACTTGGCAACCAGTTGATATTTATGATGGTGGCAATGTCCCAGGGTCATGTGATTGATCACCTTTTGCAACCTTCTGACAAGCAAAGTCAGTGGAGAAGCCAGATTCACTTAACAACTTCGTTACTAACTTATAACAAATTCAGTGATTCACTTAACAAGTGACAAGAAAAACAGAGGAAAAAATGCAAACTGCAAACAGTTGCCAAATGAGACACTCATTAAACAAGGACTATCTATAGAGCACATTTGGAAGCATAGAATAGTATCCTGGAAAGAGACATCTGTTCAACTTTGACTCTCTTTTTCACAGACACTTATAAAGACAGCCCAAGAAATCAGTGTAGAATTTCAACTTCATTATGTGTTCACTTATATAACAACAAAATTCTACATTATTCCACTGCTATTTTCCTCTTCCCTTGTAGAATTAAATGAAAAAAGTAATTACCTTATTATACTTTACTCCATCTGTAGACAAATTAGAGGTTAGCTTGAATTGAAAATGGCTATTTTCCTAGTATAGCTAATGGTGCAAATAATCCCCACCTTATCAAATTTTGAGAAAGCTGAACACATATCAGAAAAAGATAAATGAAAAACTAATTCAGAAGAGTTTATTTAAAATAGGCATCCTTTCATATAAAGTGGAATTTACATATATGTAATTGATTTCTTTACTCTGTGCCAGAACAGTTTCCTCCTGTCATTATTCATAAAAATATGTTTAATATATTGACTGCTCCTGAATTCAAAATTTCACTTACAATGAATAATAGAGTGCTGTATAAATCATAATTTTATAACAAGAGAAAGGATCTCTGTGCAGTGTTAGAGAAAATGTTTTTCATTCAAAAGGAGATGAGCAAAACATCTCTATAAGGTAATTGTGTATTGAAAAAGATACAAGAAAACTATGTAAGTTATTTATTTATTTTGTTAGATTTGCAAGACCTCCAAATGCTATAGCAATTATGGGCAATAGGCAACAAAATAACTACTAAAATGCAGATTAAACAATAAAGAAAACTAAGGAGTCTTCTTAAAACAGTCCTTGTTTAACAACCATTCATTCAGTAACCATTCAAAGTTATGGCATTTTTCCCTGGCATGCAGTTTGCTATATATTTTATATTGCTTTGGTTTTAATACACACACGCTATTTATTAGTAGCAGTTGATTACAGTCAGCAGTTACTGGGTCCAGTATAGCTGACTCATCATATTAGCATGATATTTCTGAGTGCTTATGAAAGTGGGAAACAACTCTGTAACTTCTGCATGCTTATTAATGGGTTTTTATTACATTTTTCATCTAAAATGTAGAAGACTGTATGTAGATGTGAGGACTCATTCATTCTCATTTAATTCTCTCTTCCAAGGGACAAGTGTATCAAAATATTCAGGCAGGCATATTCAACTCAATCATTATTGCTGCCTACACACCAGAATAGAATTACCATTCTAGTCTGAGAAACTTAATTCTAGTCTGAGTAATTTAGGCTGCAAACAGAAGAGGCTATCCTCGTAACATCTCTTATCCTTAAGCAAAGTAGTTTTGCATTTATAATTTACATCTGCAGTAGTTAAATAAACATGAACAATTGTACTACTAGGCCAAATATGTGTTTTGATTGCCTTCAAAGTGAAAAAATGAAACTGCAGCAAAATGCAGGCTGCTGGATGCATTATCATTCTTAGTGCTTCCAAGAAGACATTAGAATGTAACTCAGCCTTTTCCTTTTATGCCCAGTAAGACAGACATTATAACAAATTATTCTACTAAGTCATCCATAAATCGTGGACCCAAGCAGCATTCCTATTGCAGCAACACCTGTGCTACAGTGTTAGCAGTAGAACACTGAAGAAAAGCAAAGACTTGAAACATTTTAATTTCACCAACATTACACATAGTCTTCAACTTACAACCATTTGTTTAGTGACTGTTGCAAGTTACAACAGCACTTTACAAAGTAACTTCTGACCATTTTTCATACTTACAACCATTGCTTCATTGCCATGGTCTTGTGATCAGAATTAAGACGTTTGGCAACTGGCATGCATTTATGACAGTTACAATGTCCCAGGGTCATGTGATCACCTTTTGCTAAGGAAAGTCAATGGGGAAGCCAGATTAACTTAATCATATTATTACAACTGCAGTTATTTACTTAACAACTATGGCAGGAAAGATCATAAAATGAGGAAAATGCACTTAACAACTGTCTTGTTTAGCAACAGAAATTTGGGGCTCATTTGTGGTTGTAAGTCAACTCTACTAATAAATACAGCCCGTTAGTATTAGTACATAGTTTTGTATATGTAGGTTTATATTCTGATATGTTTATGTATTGTGTTTTTCTGTCTTTATATTATCTGTAGAATTTTAATAAATTCCTCAGTGCCCAACCTTTTCAGGGAGACACCATGGTCAAACTAGTAGTCCTATGCTTCTCTTTTTCAGTTTCCTTCTTGGATCATCCATGCCACAACTAAAGCAGTCCCAGCTCTGAATTATAGCCCAAAGCCCAAATGAAATATGCCTTGTTTCATAGCATTTACATAATGCTATGTAAACATAAAGTAAGAATCGTGCAAGTTTATTGTTTTTAAAAATAATAGATATAAACTAAAAAATTCTAGTAGTAAGCATAGAATCCTAATATAAGGAGAGAACACATTTATTTCTACTGAGAGTGCACATGCCATCCCAAAACATGGCTGCAGCCATAATCTGTCCTGTTCATTGTATAGAATGCAGGCTCCAGGCACCTCACTCAAAAACCAAATGCATGTCATCCCTTAAAATAGAGGTCTCCAAACTTGGCAACTTTAAGACTTGTGGCTGGCTGAGGAATTCTGGGAGTTGAAGTCCACAAGTCTTAAAGTTGCCAAGTTTGAAGACCTCTGCCTTAAAAGGTTCTGCCCTGCTGATGTACATAAAAGCAGTTATTTGAATAGATTTTTCTATCCCCAGTTGCAGGTATCTACAAGCGTCATCAGAGTGTATCATTATTGGCAAGTGAATGTTGGTGCTCTTGTTCTCTCTCCTTTTTGCTAACTTTGATTAATTTGAGGTTATATCATACTTCTCTTTTAAGAGTTCACTCACTGCATATTTGTTGATTGATACACAATTATTCTATTCTATTGTCATTGGCCCTAGCACAAATACAGGCATCAGTTTTTTTAAAAAATGTAGTTTTGGAAAGCATTTTTTTTTGTGTGTATTTAGCACATCCTTTTGCATCGAATGCTACTTTTCTGTTGTTTGCATACAGGAAAAAATATCTGCCGGGTTAACAAGCTTAATACTAGATCAGTGTCACTGTTCCCAACGAAAGTTGATAGTGGCATATAATCTCTATATCCTATATTTTTGCTTTATTAGATAATGTTTAACTACTGCAGAGTTCTCTGGCTCATCTTTAATAAGGAAATTGTGATTTACTACATGGTTAGGGGACATTGTATATGATTTCATTTGTGCTACATGAGTAGAAGAAACTATACCTTGCCATTTTAGATTTTAGAAGACGTTTATATTGAATAGATCTGTGCTACAACGTATCCATATTTGAAATGGATGAATAGTGGAGACATAGTACTACAGTGTTTCCCCGAAAATAAGACCTACCCCGAAAGTAAGACCTAGCACTATTTTTTAAACCTGCCCTAATATAAGACCTACCCCGAAAATAAGACCTAGCACTATTTTTTAAACCTGCCCTAATATAAGACCTACCCTGAAAATAAGACCTAGTGTAAATCTCCAGTTCCAGGAAGACTTTTCAGGGAGCAACCGTGCACCCGCGAAACACCCCCCCTACACACTCACACCCACTATTTGGCACCATAAATATATAAGACCTACCCCGAAAATAAGACCTAGTGTGTTTTTGGGAGCCAAAAAAAATATAAGACAGTGTCTTATTTTCGGGGAAACACGGTACATTACTTTTAACCAATATAAATCCTAATGGTATTTTTGCTGCAATTTTGATGGCTGCTCCATTAATGGTTTTCTGAAATTTTGGTGTTTTAATTACTCTCAATAGTTGACAAGGAGAAGAAATTATTGTGACTTGTGCAAAATATTTTGCATATTCCATATAGAATTAATATAGCAATTCTGAACACCAAGATGCCTCAGGATCTATTAAATCTTTAATTTTTGCTATGTATTATGAATCTGTCTTCCTACATTCATATAAACCAATTTTGTTTTCTCCCAATATCTCAGGATTTAGACTCTCTGCAAATTTTACATTTTGCTCTAATAGCTATCTATATTTTAGTTGCACATGTGAAACTTTTTGTTCATTTTCATTTCAGATTACAGTATTTCGCATGGGATCAGAAGGACACCAGGATATTGATCTGGCCATCTTGACAGCTTTGTTAAAAGGTAATGTAATTGTTTACCTCAACAAGCCTATACTAAATCTACACAGGAAACTTGCAAATAATGGTGTAACCGACCAACATAAACAATAGAATTTAGAACAGACTAAAACTGGTTTAATAGCAAAGCACATATTTTGCAGGAACTTCATAGATCGCCAATACTCTTCTGGGACTGATTCATGATGATTCAATAAAGATTGAAGATTATAAAGATCTATGTGGCTTGGGCTACTTTTAGGACCTGCCTGGGGCCTATAGGACACTTACCTTGGGATACTCAATCTCCCAAGATCATAAAGAACCCCATCTTTTTTTGTTATTCAGAAAACAAGTCCAAACTTGTTAAACTTTTCAAATGGAGAGTCCTCAGTAGTGCATAGTAGTTCACATCAATACAATCTGTTTTCTCTTGATTTAATTAGATATGGTCTAATTTTGTAATGCTTTTACACTTTCTAATTTTTATTGTTTTTACCTGCTTAGAGTCAAATAAATATAGTATTATAAAATATATAGGAATCCAAATTTTCCTTAAAAGCTGGATAGCTTTGTCTGAAATCCAGTGAATATTTGATAATCAAACATGTGATTTTATAGGAAATTTGTACAAAATTCTAAATGAATGTAATCCAGGGGAAATAAATTCTTCCAGAAGATATAAATGGATGTTTTTGGAACAAGGTGAAAGTATAGAAAAAGTGACCCATTCAGACATCCACCATGGCTGAGAATTATCATGATTTGATATATGTCTGGAAAACATTCTTATATTTTCAGTAATGCCTTCAAATATGACAGAGGTATGAAAAGAAATCTAAAATGATGATTTACTTGATGGCTTATGATATATAAAGAGCTGCGGTGGCGCAGTGGTTAGAACGCAATACTGCATGCTACTTCTGCTGATCATCGGCTGCCAGCAGTTTGGCAGTTCGGGTCTGACCGGCTCAAGGTTGACTCAGCCTTCCATTCTTCTGAGGTCGGTAAAATGAGGACCCAGATTGTTGGGAGCAATATGCTGACTCTTTAAACTGCTTAGAGAGGGCTGTAAAGCACTATGAAGTGGTATATAAGTCTAAGTGCTATTGCTATTGCTATATTGAAAAATTAAAAGAAAGGAGAATCTGGAAGCTGCATAGAAGAGAGAAAATGTTATGGAATGCCACACCTGGATAGTTATTCCAATGGGCTGCATGGAAAAGGATACTTGGTGCAATGGTGAAGTAAAAGTGAAAAGTTTCACCAAATGAGCGCTGTGTCAGTGTTCCAAGTAACACATCTGCCAAAAGCAGAACTCCAAGACAGAAAAATTCCTCAAATAACATGTTTATTGGATACATCATATCGGCACAACTAGTGAACACCAACTCTAAAGGTTCCCGTGGTTTTTAGCCTAATTAGCAAATATTTCCCTCCCCAGATGTCACCAGTCACATTGTCCGGTTCCCACCAGAAAACTTTTTGTTTTGACTGTTAGCCAGTCTACCTATTTCCCCCTCCCTTCCCCCTTTCAGAGTTTGTGGCAACTATGAGGCAGCAAAAGATGACTTCAAAGTTGACATGTTATTGGTAACATTAATATTGCCCCTATCTTCTGAAGTTGCCTCTATACATTTAGGCATTCTTAACTGAACTTATGTTATATTTCAAAAAAGATATAATTAGAGATTTTTTGATGAAATCCTGGGGGGGTGTTTCTAGAAAGGATGCAGAACACATCTGTTTCACAAGAACTTTGTTATTTTAGTTGCTGCTTTTTTCCCCTAGTCCTCTCATATGATTTGTAGGACAGTCCAAAATTTTTCTACTGTGTGAAATGTTGGAAGAAGCACAGTGGATGATATACAATATGTTCATTTCCATAAGTGCTATCTCATCCATTTGTGTTCACTGAAACACATTGCTATGATTACCTGACTCTGATGTTTCTGGTTTCTTCTAGCTTGTTAATATATCGTGACTCATGCTCACAGAGCATTTGTCCTGCAGCTCTGGACCAACATTGCTGCTATTCTCTAGCCTGATGCATAGGACAATGCATGTCAACCATGAAATGGTTATAATTTAATTTCATTCAATTTGAAACAAAAATGCTGGAATAAGCTTAGTAACATGTTGTATTGAGAGATGTGCAGTTCATGAATGCTATTTCAGTGCAAGGTGTTTGGAGCAGCAAATGGGACATTTACACACACACACACACACACACACACACCCTAGAGCTCAACTAGAAAACAGATATGTTAATAGGTTGGGCATAAGGTGTTCTTGAAGATTTTCTTGCTTTGTTTTTTATTTATTTATTTAAGTAACTTATTTTATCCATAGAGTTTGGATTTCCAGAGAATACTATGAAATATATCCACATGCATACACTTTGTCTGTTTATACAAAGACAAAAGCTTCCGCATGATCCAGTATTTTTAACATATTAATGAAGCAGTGTTTTGCTGTAGTGATACAAGTTCCTCCAGTCATAGTGCAGGCTCCACCACAATACAACCACAAGAAATTGTTGAGATTGTCACAAAGGTGTTTTTTCAGGAGGCAACTGGACTTTCTTGTTTTTTCTCTGAAGAAGTTTTGCTTCTCATCCAAAAAGCTTTTTCAGTTCCTGACTGGATGGTGGGGAATGGAAGGATTTATATTCCTTGCAGATAGCTGGTCATCTGCATTCTTTTAGAGGATGCAGAAGCAAAACATGTAGCAAAACAAGAACCGGTAGTGGAAATTTTGAGTAGTTTGGAGAATTGGCAAATACCACCTCTGACTGGCTCCGCCCCCATCTATTCTCTGCCTCCTGAGTCCCAGCTGATCGGCTGGATCTTCTTTTGTTGCCCTGCACAGGAGAATGGAGCTGGAAAGCAGGTTAGTGGGGTGGGGAGAAAATGGGATTTTGCAGTAACCTTCTCCTGCCATGCCCACCAAGCCACACCCACAGAACCGGTAGTAAAAAAAATTGAATCCCACCACTGCTTTGGGACAACTATGACCTGGATGACTGAGAATCTCTACAGACTTGTTGAGATTGTATAACATCCACAAAATGCTGCTTCTATCATTTGGTTTCCCTTGATCCTTGCTAAGGTTGTTTCTGTGGACAGAAATAAATATATATTCTTGCTATGTATCGAATAGATTCTAGAAAAAAGTGAGTAAGCATTTGCTGTTATTGAGAAATTGTAAAGTTTAGGATGATATTTTTAAGTTTTTAACTGAGTTGATGGTATTTTTAAGTTTTTAACTGAGAATTTGACTTTAATGAATCTAGATAACAAGAATGCCCAGAATGCCCAGAATTCTTGTTTGCAAAACAAGAATATTTTATTATTATCTGTTGTCATCCATCTAGCTGGAATGTTAAGACATAAAGGAGAGATCAGTTTAACTATATCTATACAATCTGGGCATTTAATGGAAACATGCAGCAACAGAGATATTGCTGTGCTCCGATATAACATTGGCATGATGCAAATCCACTGGAGAGTCACAAGACAGCTTTCTAACTCAGACAGACAAGAAGGGAGTATCCTAGCAACAACACAAAAACCACGTGATGAATCTCAGAACCATTTCTCTGCCTTGATCAGGTTTTACTCCCCTTGAAATGGGGAATGTAAAATAGAGAATTCACCTCCTGCCCAACCGTGTTTGCAGTGGATTGATTAATATGAAAAGACAAAATAATGTAGAAATGATATGCATAAAATCATGCTGCATCAACTGTAACCCAGAAATCTTAAATCGGAATAGTATGTTCAAATTATATAAAGAAAAAAACCCAGTTCCCTTCATTTTTTAATAAAAAGGTTCCAAGATTTTTTTTCCCAGAATTTAAGAGACCCAGGCAAGGAAGGGAAAGAGGAAAAGAAAGGCTGATACTAATTTCTTCCCCAGAATATAAAATGCACTTTTTTGTGTTTACAAATTAAGTTAACCATTTGGGTTTTATGTTTTGCCATGGCATGATATACTAACTTAGCCATTATATTTATTAACTATGCTTTATGCTTTTCCAAAAGACCATTATTTAAAAAACAATGCTTTGGTACCACGTATGAAACTAGGATTTTTTTAAATTCAGCTGATATCTTTCATTATAGTTTCCTCTTTATATTAAAGATGTTCAGATTTCATAAACTTTCATAGAAAGCATTAAACACATACAATATTATCCTCAGCAGATTCACAGGCAAATTCCCACTGATTCAGAGTTGGATATTTTAGATAAAACATAAACATATATGACTGCTAAAGTATACAAAATGAGATTTGTAAGATTAAAATCTGTATAGAATTACCACAGATTTTATGATACAATACCATTTTCTCATTTTCTGATAATTTAGCTGCCCTGGACAATTCAATCTACCACTTTCAGATGTTTTCTTCCTTGTTACAAGATCTGTTGATCTAATTTTTAAAAATGTGTTACATTATATCTAATATTCATTCATTCATTCACATGCTTTCTGATGCAGCAATCTAATCCAAATCTTTGATAAAGGCCATTGAAGAGCTACAGTTGCATTGGAAATCTCATTACAGCTCAGTGACTGATATTGTATCTGCATCAATACTCATGTCACTTTTCATTTTACTTTACTTTTGAATCTTTCAGTGACCTGAAATAATGTTATACATTTCTTACATGCTTCTTCTTCCTGAATTACAAAATACACTTTGTTTTGTTTCTTTATGCCAATACTGTTCAGTTATTCTCTTGTATGCATATATATGTTAAGTTCCAAACACATAGAGTACAGTTTATTAAATTAAAATAAATAAAGCTCTAAAAGATTGTTTCCCCTGAAAAGTTTTTGTGAGACAAATTCTGCAGTAAGACAGGTTTTTTGCTTTGTTAACAAAATCCCAGCAAATTATCTTCCTAAAAAAACAATCACATATATAGTCCTTGTGTAGCAACCATTTGCAATAGTGATGAAAAGGAAATATTAAACCAATCCTTCCTTTTGTGACCTTGACAGGTCTGTTAAAGCAAAGGAAAACTGAAGTACTCAGTAACCACTTCTCTTAACAACCAAGTTGCCAATTTCAATTACAAAACAATTTTTTTAATAATGCCCAGGAAATGTTCCAGTTTCCAGTGATTGCTTTTAAACAGAGGCCATTTTATCCTTTAGTTATTTCTGGGTAGTTTTCTGCACAGGTACTCCTCAACTTACAACATTTTGTTGTAAGTTGTTGAAGCTGTTGTAACTGTTTGAAGTTACAATGGCACTGAAAAAAGTAATTCATGACCACTTTTTACACTTATGATCATTGCAGTACACCCATGGTCACGTGATCAAAATTCAGATGCTTGGCAACTGACTCATATTTATGACGGTTGCAGTGTCCCAAGGTTATGTGATCCCCTTTTGCGACCTTCTGACAGGCAAAGTCAGTGGGGAAGCCAGATTTGCTTAACAGTCATGTTACTAACTTAGCCACTGCAATGATTTACTTAACAACTGTGTCAAGAAAGGTCGTAATATGCAGCAAAACCCATTTCACAATTGCCTCACTTAGCAACAGAAATTGGGGGCTCAATTGTGGTTGTTAGTCGAGGACTGCCTGTATTGTGTTTTTAAAAGGAATGGAATTGCTAGGAAAGATATTGGCAACATAGGAACCACAGTTCCCAGATTTGGGAGGACTGCCATGTCAGCATAGACAGCTGCCTCCAGTGGCCTTGAAAAATGGCCACTGACGTGACCATCGGAAAGGCAGAAAACAATCTACAGTTTAAAATGTTATATAAGCTTTGTTCTCTGTGTACACAGAAAACATTTTTTTCAAACAATTAGACACTGTCTACAATAACTAAACAAGCTAAGTTATGTCTGTGAGCCTCCTTCTTGACTAAGCGAACTCCTGAGTTTAGTATCTGAGAGGAATATACAAAGGAGACCTCTGAAAGATTCTTTTAACATTAGATTAATCTAACAAGCAGAATTAATATAAGTTTCCACACTGTTATCTCCTCCCCCTTTTATTGGGAAGGGGTTCCAGATTTCCCCCCCCCACAAATCTGCATATATAAACCCTCGCTTATCAATGTTAGAAAAAAATTGAATTTGTTAGTTACTATTTCCTTGTTACAATGAGACCTTTAATTTATATTCTTAGTTTTTGAAAATATGCAGGTAAATATTAGGCATCCTGGGTTTTTTTAATATCTTGAACTAAATTGCTAACTTCTTCAAGAAAATCATATAAACATCATTGTAATAATTCTCATTTGGACCATATGGTATTAACATTCAAAGTCCTACAAGGCATGGGTCCAGGGTATTTACGAGAATGACTCCTGCCGGCATTGATTACCAACCGCCCTGTACAAGCGCACAGACAGGGGCTCCTTGGGGTACCATCTGCGACCCAGTGTCGCTTGGCAGTGACCCGGAGGAGGGCCTATTCTGTGGCAGCTCCCACTTTGTGGAACCAGCTTCCCCTGGGGCTCCGTTTGGCCCCCGATCTTCGCACCTTCCGCCATGATTTAAAGACCTGGCTGTTTGGACAGCCCGGGCTGTGCTGACCTCCTGGGAGGAGGTGATCCCGTTTTAAATTGTGGGGTTTTACATGAATTTGACTTGGTTGTTTAATATGGTTTTATTTAATTAACTTATTGTGTGGTTTTAGTTGTGAGCCGCCCCGAGTCCTTTTTGGAGAGGGGGTGGCATACAAGTCAAATAAATAAATAAATAAATAAATAAATAAATAAATAAATAAATAAATAAATAATATGTCTACCTTCTTTCTTTTAATTTCTCATGAGGATTTGATTTGCCACTGACTGTGTTGAATTAATTAAATATTCTTATTCTTCTCAATTTCTACAGGAGCGAATGCCTCTGCTCCAGATCAACTGAGTTTGGCATTAGCTTGGAACAGGGTAGACATTGCGCGCAGCCAGATTTTTATTTATGGGCAACAGTGGCCGGTACGGTATCTATATGGTTATTAAATACTTTTCCAGTCGAGCATGGTTATTTTCAAGGGGGAGAAGACAGGGAGGGAGGGAGAGAGAGAGAGATTCTGGTACATAAACAGATTGTCATGTAATCATAATAAAAATGTCTAATTTTTCTTGTAGGAAATAGTGTCATCTAGTGGAGCTGTTAAAATACAACATAACCAATTGTTTTATATTTTGTAGAAAAAAAATCTAAGGACAAATATATTTATTGTGACTTAAGCTTTCAGTCTGCCTGTTGAGATGCCTGAAATGTCATATTATACACTTTTGTTCTCTCTCTCAATATATATTTTGAGAGACTGTGTTCCAGTTCAGCAACTCCAGATAAAGAAACCTCAAATAATAAGGTTGAAAAAATGTTTTTGCACACCTGTAATTTTGCACATGTGCCACAGATATACAAATACAACAAGTAATGGAGCAGATGCGATTCAGATATAGACTCTTCAGTTATTCAAAAAATTCAACAATTTCCATCTCAGCTTCTGTGTCAGAGAGAAAAACTTGAAAATTTGGGAGGGATGAATAGCATTTCTGACTGTTATGGAAGGGTAATATAATAATTTCAGATAGAGAAATTAATGGAAAGTTGTTGAATAGGTTGGGATAGATGAACCTAGAGGAGGATTAGTGGCAGAAAGGGCAATTGTCTTCAGTAAGAAGGCTAGCTGTATATGTGATAATTTCCTCATAAGCTAGAATTCAGAATTGTCCAATGGAAGCATTGTTATGTGCGAATGCTCCCTGCCACAAAAAATCATGTTGTAATTTGGAGACCATTATTTCATTTATGTCACCAGCACAACTAGGAAAAGGCAAGTGCTCTTCATTACTTCTTCCATTTTGACTGAACACACTATGGTAAAACCTGAACAGGATCACATATAAACAAGTATTGTTGATAATATAATGAATTCCCAGATTAAATTTTTCAACTGTTGAGAACTTTTGATAATGTTCATGGTAAATCTGGCGTAGTTAAATTTCCAAAATGATTCCATAAAGTTTGACCAAGAGAATATGTCCTCTCACTATTGATAAAACTGAAGAACAGAAAATGGAGGATACTGAATAATTCTTCCAATGGAGAAGTGCAAGCTTTAAGACTCCCTCAATATTTTGTACTGGGGTTAGTGTATTTAATGATAAATGATACCACTTATTCAGGTTGGTAAAAACTGATAGGAGATGTCCACACCAAGAGAATAGAAGTAAAAAGAAACTTACAACATCCCAAAATTGTATTGAAAAATAATGTTATGTGGAACCTATTTTTTAAGTGATAAGAAAATGAAAAATGTTTCCATACCCTTTTTCTATAAACTTTCTCCACTGATCACAAGGTCTCCCTGATTAATCTATTTCCTTTTTAGGTGGGGTCCCTTGAACAGGCAATGTTGGATGCCCTGGTGCTAGACAGAGTGGATTTTGTGAAGTTGCTTATAGAAAATGGAGTAAGCATGCATCGTTTTCTCACCATCTCCAGACTAGAAGAGCTGTATAATACGGTAGGGCCCTATTTGTTTATTTAATTCCCTTCAAACCCTAGCATGGAGCTCAGAAATTCATCCAATTTCTTCATTCCCGAAATAATGCTTGCCTTCCTTAAAGTGTTCCTGTAACAAAATCTCATAATGCTTTGCCTGCTTCTTCTTTTATTAAACCCTAATGCAACTGTATAACATGCTTTTTTAAAAAAACACATGTGTAACCTTTTATAGTTTGGATTCTGTTAAAAACAATTTGCTCCCAAGATGAATTGCTTTTTTTAAAAAATGCCATTTTGAAAACACCACTGAATTGGCTAGGCTAAACAGACCATTTCAAATGTTCTATTTGGTTCCTATTATTTCTCAGGGAACACCAGCTGCCTTGTCAAAACAATAAAACTTTCACTTACCAGCAGGCTGTAACTCATGTATTTCACTTAAAAGATGAGCAAAAATTCAATAGTCAGCCATTTTCCTCGTGCGGTCAGAAAAAGTAATGCTGCTTATTGAATTTTTGCTTGATTTTCATTTACTAATAGTGGGGAGTAATAATGGTAATCTTAAGTCTATCTCAGAATGCATGGGTGGTATAATATCAAGGACATATGGTAATTATTCTAACTCTGCAGAAGTTAGTATACCTTGCCTCCTGCTCTGTTTTCTTAATCACTCCCCAACATCAACTCCTTCTAAAAAATCAAGAATTGCATGATTTGGTAAACTCTATATAAGGCATATATAATACATTCATGCTTAAGTTTCATGAGATAATTAAGGGCCATTAGTACTATTTATCCATAACTCAACTTTTCACCTAGTATTAAATGTTTGAAGAACAGCTTAGTCCCTTTTGATCCACATTAACAAGTTGGATTAAGTCTACTTCTAACTCCACCCGTTCTAAACACAAACATGGAACATCTTTTTAAAAATTAGTATGCTACAGTTAAGTCTTTTCATACAGATGAACACTTGAATCAAAAGAAGAGAATATTTGTAGCTTAGGGTAACTAGGTAACATTATCAGTGCTAGAAGGGAGTGGAGTTTGCTCTTTGTATATAAACCCCACTCCCTACTACTGTAGCACTGATAATGTTACCTAGTTGGGTAATAAAACATTTGCAAGAAAATAACAAAGCTCAACCATAAGCTACAGATATTCTCTTCTTTTGATTCAAGTGTTTTATAAGATATTAAGAAACTACACATTCTTAATGTCACATTCAATACTTTGGGTGTTATGAGTGTTTTAGTTGGACTCTGTCCTTCAATCCAAATAGCTTTTTGAAATACATCAGCACTATTAAGCTGTTTGTCGTTATCCTTTTCAGAGACATGGGCCATCCAACACTTTGTATCACCTTGTCAGAGATGTCAAAAAGGTAAGAGTCCAAAGGTGGACAGTAACATGAAGGTAATTGTAGCTGCTTCTTGTCATTAGAGACAGCCTCTGTTTTGCATGGGCTACCAACGAGCTTTCTTCCACCTTCTGCCATTGCAGTTGTGCAGTATGTGTTCGTAATGATTCTCAGCCTTGTGTACAATACAGTTAACTATTTAGTGGCTGCTAGTGGTTACTTTAGACGCTTTAGGTATACTGCTTCTGCTAGTGGACTGTAGGTGTTTTTCATGTGACGTGGATTTATGCAATAGATGTATTTTAATAGCCATCAATGTTATGAATGCTGATTTCCATATTGTGGGCCAGTGTTGGACATTGCAATATATATTATTGTTGTGCTGAATATTGAATCATTGCATTATTTTCAGCTTTGTTAAGTGCTATTTTTTTATAAAGCATCTTATCATTTTGAAGTAGCAAGTTTAAAAAGAAAACAGTTTAGATATAACTCAGTTTGTGTGACTGAAGCTACTTAAAGGAACTGGTGGAAGGACATTGCGTTTTTTATCAATTTGTCTTGGATCCTATTCAATCATATTCCATCTCTTGAATGGATTAGCAGCGGAGTGAAAAAGAGAGTGAAAAGAAACTTGTTGGCCCTACAGGTTTTGGTTGCAATTCTTACAGCTTCTTCATGCTGTATGTTGGGCACTGATTTCCTTCATGGAGATACAATGATATAAATTAAGCTGCAACTTTTAAATGGTATAAAAAAGTCTCACCTCTATCTGCCCATAAGAATAATCATGAGGAAAACCGGAGCATAACATTAGCCAAATAAAACCTCATCTCCCAAATTTTCTTTTAGCTGATAAAACTATAAATTGATTATTTAGAAATGGGGAGGAGGGGACAAATAGGTACTAAAACAGGGGAACTTAATATCTATTGCCTAGTGCGTGCCTATGTACTTGATCAAAATCTTATAATCATCTGGAGTTTGAAACATGTGCATAAAACCCAAAGACCATTAGCTATAAATTTACATTTTTGTAGATTTCAGTTTTAAGGCGCTTTTGCCTTAAAACATGAATGTCGAGAAAATGAGAAAAATATAGATTTAAAATGGGTTGCCCTTTAAACTTTTGTAAAACAAAAACACAGAGACAGAGTTTCCAACAAAATGTTTAAAGAATTTTAAATCATAAGTAACTCAGAGGTTTGAGGAAAACATTGAAATGTTTGAATATGCTTGGAAGCAGGGGAAAAACTTTTTGGGGAACTTATTTTACATTTGTTGCTTTATTTATGAAATAGTAATTTTGGAGAACCAGGGCAAAATGTGCAACAATTTTTTCAGTAAAAGAGCTAAATGTCTACTGGGACAATAACATAACTTTTTACAACCAAAAATGTCATGAATATGCAGCACAGTACTGCCTAATCCAGTCAGGGATTAATTTAATTTAAGTTTTTTGCTTCCCTGTTCTTTTTATTGTTAATTACAAGAAGCAATTTTTGTATGAATATATGTGTTTCTCTGTGTGTGTGTGTATGTACACACACACACATATACATGCACACACTTACACACACACCATATTTTTTGCTTCATCAGACACACTTTTTTGTCTCCCAAATATGGATGGAAATGTCTATGCGTCTTATGGAGCAAATATTGCCGAAGCCCCACCCACCGGCCCCCACCCACTGGCTGCTTTTGGCCTCTGTGCACCCCCTTTTGACCTCCACATGCCCCATTTTTGGCCCATTCCAGGCGGTAAGGATCACTGCTGGTGGCAGTGATCAGCGGCGATAGACGGCGACGATAGGTGGTGGCGGGAATCCCCGCCGCCTGGAACAGGCCAAAAATGGGACACGTGGAGGCCCAAAAAGGGGCATGCAGAGGCCGAAAATGGGGTGTGCGGAGGCGGTGATCAGCAGTGGCAATCTGTGCCGCCTGGAACAGCTGATCGGCGGTATTCCAGGAGGCTGATCCAACCACCAATCATCTGCTTGTGCTAAATCAGGCTGCAATAATGTGCTGAATGTGACCAGGCTGTTTGGTACAAGGATGCTAGCCAGATTAATACCAATGGATGCTGGGAGGCAGAGGCAGATTTTTTTTCTTGTTTTCCTCCTTTAAAGCTAAAATGCGACTTATAGTCCGGAGTGTTTTATAGATCAAAAAATACAGCATATATTCTGTCTCATGCAACAAATTTCAAGTTGAGGCCAACAGAATTTTACACACACACACACACGCACACACACACCTGTTTGTATGTTTTTCGGTCTCAAGTTGAAATCTGTTGCATTAGACAGCGGTTTTTTCCTAACTTCATAAATAATGAAGAAGTAAAATGTTTATGCTACAAGATATTAGATGATTCCTGCAGACCTATACCTGAGTGATAACATTTCTTTTTTTTCGGTTTCTGAATCTATCAACAAATCTGACATCAATTTAAATGAAATGGCATTCTAGAAAATAACCTCTTAATGCAATATATCATTATGTTGACAGCACAATGTTTCACTGCCCATGACAGAGATAGATGACTGTCTAAAGCAACTTATCTCATTCTGATGAATTTTTATTTCCGATAGCTTAACATTTATTGTAACCCTTTAAGATCAAATAAATATTTGTTAAAATGAAGCACTTTGTAAGTATTACTCAGAGAAATAAATTATATTCACTTTATTCTGCTGAAGAGCAGTTTAATATTAAGACTGAAAAATAATTTTAGTATGTACATTTCTGGCACCTTTATGATACTTGAAAATTAAACAGCTAAATATAAAGCAGAATGTGAACACATATAAAGTTGCATATGAAAAATTCCAAAAAAAGCTCTTGAGGTATGTAGTAGTTATATATTTTAAGTAACAAAATCCAGTTTTTTTCAATACTATAAAACTGCACTGTGAGCAGAACCTAATACTGGAAATAGTCTTTGCCCCAATTATGTTAAGGAAAATCATTTCTTTCTAATTGTAAAGGGTGCAAAGAGAATACCATTCAAGTAACCATAAAAATAGTTTTGCTTGCATGCAAGGAAGGGAGTTAGCAAAAATGGCAACATTTTGCACTTTTCCTTATATTAAAAGACTTTAAATGAAAAGTCATGGATAACTCTTGAATTCCCATTCTAAATAAATGCATGCTCTAGTGAGTTTATGGAAAAGAATTGGCAATATGGCCTTTTCACCTCTTTTATTTATTTATTTGTTTTATTTTATTATAAAGGCCATTTCTCCTATATTTGAATATCAAGGGCACTGACAACAAGTCATTAGTCACAAAAGTGTTTGACCTATAATGACTACTTTTGTGCCAAATTTGATGTTTAATACTCAGATAACAAAAGGAAAACATGTTGGGAACTTTGATGGCTAAAGAGTGCCCTCTAACGTTCATATAGTAAACATTTCTACCCCTTTTTTGCCTCTCTCTTACTAGGTATATATTTAGTAAGATACCTTTCTGACTAATTCATTTCTTACTAATTCTATATCTATGCATTATGATCATGCTCAAAATTAAGCATCTGTAGAAAAGGTGTCACTTTCTGGATTTCTAACAAATTATTCTTTAGTCTTAAGCATGTCAATTTAAAAGGAGAAAGCAATTTGAGTAGAAATTGCTTTTCAAACAAAGCAATAAAGTTCTTAAATAATGAAATGTTATTAGAATCAACATAGTCAGGGTATACTTTAAAAGGTTTTAGAGAAAGGAATTATTCTTGGGTTTTTCTAGAACAGGGATGGCAAACTTGCATTGTCACGGCAGCATCACATGACATATTGGGACTTTTTTTCCCCTTCGCTAAATGTGGGGGGCAGCACGTGACATATCTGGCCTATGAGCCACGAGTTTAACACCCCTATTCTAGAAGAAACAAAATTATGACTAAGCCTTACAATCTGAGTATAATTTCATAGAAATATTTCACTTTTATTGGGTATTCAGATATTATTCGAGTAAGTTTGGATGCCTTCTAATCTAGAAAAAAAATCAGAAGAAAGATTCTCAGTTGGTAACTATCAGATTGATACCCGAGTAGAGTAAAATTTAGTAAAAATACCAATAGATTGTGTAATTATTTAAAATATTTGGAATCAAAAACTGCTTTATGTTCATGTTATTTTAATTGGCAATAGACCAGATTATATAAATTAGATTCATTCATACTTCTTTAGAACCACTAGGATTAATAGCTCATCATATAAATCCTAGACAGGTAATATAGGCATGATTACAGTAATAATCTCAAAATGCCATTTTTATTTATTTACTAGGCATATAAAGTGCAGGTTACATCAACTATACTATCATTCTTAAAGCAATATATTTATTTAGAGAGGACAAATAAGCATGTGCAACAGAGGTGGTATTCAGCAGGTTCTGACCAGTTCTGGAAAACCGGTAGCGGAAATTTGGAGTAGTTTGGAGAATCGGCAAATACCACCTCTAAGTGGCCCCGCCCCATCTATTCTCTGCCTTGCGAGTCTCAGCTGATCAGCTGGGTCTTCTTTTGTTGCCCTTCACAGGAGAACAGAGCTGGAAAGCAGGTTAGTGGGGTGGGGGAAATGGAGATTTTGCAGTATCCTTCCCCAGCCACGCCCACCAAGCCACACCCACAGAACCGGTAGTAAAACATTTGAATCCCACCACTGAAGTGCAAGATTTTATATATAGAACAATGGGCCTATGCTTTTTATACATGGGGGTGGGTGGGTTGTAAACTGTTTTTGCATTGCAGTAATAACATAGAAACATGTCCTTTTTGATATTAGGAGAATTGAAAGTCAGTGGAGCAAGATCTGAGAAATGGCTTATGAGGTAAATTCATTATTTGGCCCACTCAGTGCTAAGTAATGAGGTAACTGATGAATTTTGGCACTAAATGATAGATGGTGTATGAAAATAATTAGATATAACTGAAATCAACTTTTATTTAAATGAGAACACATTAGAATCACCGAAAAAATGGAGGAAATATTCACTGTCATATAGATTTGTCTCTAAAATGTAAAAATTAATTCTTCTGCACACACTTTTCCTAGATACCAGATATTATTTCATTGACATTACAGTCCAATATATTTCCTTTTTGGAAGTTGCAGGACAAAAAAGTCAGTAACCAAAACTTTAAGTGAAATAATTTTGATTCCTGCAGGCAGGTATATATAAGGATTTTTCACTTTTTAATTGTCATCCATGTGTATGAAGACAGTTTTGGTGTTTTAGGAAATAAAAGTGAAATTAAAGAATGGAGACTTCTGCTAAATTTTTAATATTCAGTATTTAATATTTATTTAATATTATTTAATTAATATTAATAAATATTTAATATTCAATAAAAGAGCAAATCTTGTGATTAAAGCATCCAGCATCTGTTTATGATAAAGTTGCCTTCCTGTTCCAGGACTAAGATTGGAAAAGACATTCTTAGAAGCGTGATAGAAGCAGGAAGACCCCAAGACATTTGCCAGAGCATAAACTTATTGGTCGGATATAAGACTGTTGTATGGCTTATTTGGGACACCACCAGGTTCCAGCAAATACATAGAGTTTCTGTAAAATGCTTTGCCTTCATGCTTTCCTTGTTCTGCAGTAGTGTATCCTGTTTTTCTTCTCAGAATAGCCTAAATCCTGTGTTCTGAAACTTATTATCTTCTGTTACTGCTATCTTTTAACACATTTTCTTACTTAATTTATGTCTTTTTTCCAAGCGCGAATATCCAGGTTTCGGTTGGATCTATTTTAAGGTGAATTAATTAATAAGCATAATAATATGTTTTCTTATGTTTCATTTAAAACTCTCATAGTTATAGAAAAATGTGTGCAATAGACTTAATAATCACTTGTATCTTCCCCCCCTCCCTTGTTTTGTGTGTCTTTTATTCTATTGGAAAAAAATAGGGAAACCTACCACCAGATTATAGGATAAGTCTAATTGATATTGGCCTGGTGATTGAGTACCTGATGGGAGGAGCCTATCGTTGTAATTATACTCGAAAACGCTTCCGAACACTCTATCACAACTTATTTGGCCCCAAGAGAGTAAGGATTGTTATTATTGAGTTTTTAAAAATTGTTTCATAAAAAAATAGATTTAAGGTGGTAGGTTGAGGGGTGATCAAGCCAAAGGTGACTTAGTTAGATGACATTACTAGGCCTTTGGATACATCTTGAATGTTGAAAAACTGTTATGGGCACTGCCAATATAATGATTCTGGCCTGAGCCAGTTACTTCAGTGTAAGAAAGGGGCTCATTCTCTGCTCTGAGCTCATTCTGTGAACAAATTCCTTCCTTTGAATACACTTTCTCAAAGCTCATTCCTTTCCTAAATTCTAAACCTTTAGATTCGAAAGTCATCTTCCACCTCCCTGTCCTAACATACACTCAAATTATTTACATCTATTACATACCCTGTTTCATTGTCAACCCATAGTACATACCAAAAACACAGTCCGTAACAAAAATATATTTCTTTCCTGTCCTCTCTTTTATTTGTTTGTTGTATTGATTGATATCCCTCCTTTCACTCAGGAACTCAAGTATATATGTATTTTTCTCCATAACAACAACCGTATGAAGTAGGTTGATCTGAGATTTAATTTCAGTTCCTCCCTCCTCTATCTCTCATCTCAAGAAATCCCTCAGCATGTTCCTTGTCCCTGCTTCCTCTACTCTTTTCATAAAATAGTCATAGAGGAATGTAAAAATAACCTTGAAGACAATATGCACCAATCACTGTGAAAACATTACCTTAGGCATAGGAGGAATAAATTCCCAGGAATGGGAGAAGGAAGTGAGAAATAAAATCAAGGATGGTCTGTCTTGTGTTTCCTGGGTGTAAGAGGGAAGGAAAAGGAAAATTTGGCCAGCTTTCAAGTTTCTGCTTTATATACTATAATAATAAAGCAGAGTTACACAGTAGTTCCTATGCTATCTGTTTCCTGCCCTGGACTACCTCAAAGGATTGACATAGCTCTTACTCTAATTAGTCCCAGATCTCTGCCAGACTTCCCACTCCGTCCTCAATCCTGTTTCTTCCTGGATAATAACAATGGGATATCAATTATTATTCTTTACTTTCATTTTCCAGTGCATTTTTCACAGTAAATAATTATGAACTACTGAATTCTGGCCCTAGCCTAAAATATAGATATTTCATAAATATGTAAGAAAATAAAATGACAGTTGGAAGAAATCATTCTCTGCTGTAAAATGTGTCCAATCACCTCTTTTTAAAATTAAAGTAATTGAAACACATAACAGTATGACACCTTACAAATACAGGAGGAGATATCAATCAATCATATAAGTCGAACCCCCTATAGCAGGGGTGTCAAACTCGCTGCATCATGTTGCCATCACGTGACATTTCATGATGTTTTTCCCATTCGCAGAGCTGGGGTGGGCATGGCCTGCACATGATGCATCCAGCCTGCAGGCGGCCAGTTTGACACCCCTGCCCTACAGCAACTGGACTTGTACCTGAATGCCTCTTTTCAGTTACAGGTATCTTGCATCCAGCAAACTCTAATTATAGCTACAAAATGCTGAAGAGATGCAAGGGGCCAAGCATTAGATGCAAGATATTGCTCTGCCTGATACAAAGTGGAAAAGGATGTTGCTGACATTTTATCCAGTTCCTACCATATAGGAAACTTAAAATAGGCTTTCAGAATTTTCTGGGGAGTTGAGGAAGCATCCAGTTTAAAATGCTGGAATAAAGCTGGATACCAGGAGAAAAAACAAAACATAAGGGTCCACATTATTAAAGGAAAGTTTACTTTTCTTTAATGAACTTTGGAATTTTTGTGCAATAATACAGATCTTTCCCAAACAATAGGGATATGTAAAAACAGTTAAATATAGTAGAAAGCGATTGCATTAATAACATCAAGAAGCTTGCAAAGTATGTATGCTGAATCCAAAAATGATGAATGAACAGGATGGATTTTATTTAGTCCCTGTTTTGTTTTTTTGTTTTTGAAAAGTTATATATAGAATTATTCTTTTCTTTTTTTACCTACAGCCCAAGGCTCTAAAACTTCTGGGAATGGAGGTAAGTGGCAGGTCACTCATTTTAATGACATTTTAGAAACCTTTACAACAGAACAAAATACATTCAGGACTGTGATTCACACATGACTTACATGATTTTTTTAAAAACCTAGTAACTATTTCTATGTACTCAAGGACACTTGCAATTTAAGATTTCAAACAAAGCTTCTTTCCCCACCATAGAGGAGGGGAGCAGAACAAGAAAGAAGGAAAAGAAATCAAACATCCCACTGGACATGCCTAGAGCATCAAGCATACCTAAAATTTATCTTTAAATCCTGGCAGGAAAATAATACATGTTTGCAAGATAACTTGTAAAGAAAGTCAATTTTCATCTATGACACTGTGCACATATTCATATGTATAACTATGGAAAAGAGACAGGAAAGTTTATTTAAAGACTTCTCATAAAGTTTCATAGTTTCAGTGAATAATGCATTGAAATATCTGCATTTGGAAACAACCACAAACGTTAGAAGTATTAGGTAAGAGTCAGTATAGAAAATCATAATGTTATTACAAGATTTCTTGGGAAAAAACACCTCTTCAAAAATTATCAGAAAACTAATTGTTAAATCAGTATTATTAAAATTTCTATATTTAGATGAAAATGCACCAGGATGTTGAAAGTGATTTTCCCAGGAGTATTAAATCAGCACTGGGCATACCAGACAAGTATTTTTGGAGTGCTTAATTGCTGATTGTTAAGTATATCTCTAAATTATTGCTGTTAAATAAATTAAAGGTAATTTATACAGTTTTGAAAGCTATTAGGCATTATCACTGCAAGGAGGGAAAGGAAAAAGAGAGAGAGAGATCTTTCTGAATAATTAGATCCAGATAAGCTCCTGTGCAACTATAGAAAAGAAACAAGTTCAATGTCTTTTTAAGAATGACATTATATTGCTAAAGTTACTTTTAGCCTAACAATATTTTTCTATGCTCATCAGGATGATGTTCCACTACGGAGGGGAAGAAAGACCACTAAGAAACGAGAAGAGGAAGTGGATATAGACCTAGATGATCCTGAGATTAACCATTTCCCTTTCCCCTTTCATGAACTGATGGTATGGGCTGTGCTGATGAAGCGCCAGAAGATGGCTCTTTTCTTCTGGCAACATGGAGAGGAAGCCATGGCTAAGGCTCTGGTAGCCTGTAAACTTTGCAAAGCAATGGCCCATGAAGCATCTGAAAATGATATGGTGGATGACATATCTCAGGAACTTAATCACAACTCCAGGTTGAGCTATTCATGAATGTTACATTGATGTCCTCCATTTTATATGACACAGAATCTAGATAAAATAACACCACTTCTTTTTATTACTGATCTGCTTAAACTAGAAGTTTCACAATGCTTTCCAAATCCTAGGAGAAAAACCAGGCAGTGTCAACAGTGTTGGCATGAGGGGCTCCCTCTTGGAATGTTTGCAAATACTTTCCCAGATGAGTGAAAGGCTTGCAAGAGAAATAAACATTTCATTCCAAGCCAAGGGCTCAATGGGCTGGCCTTGTAGAACAGAACAATGTTTCTAAGCCAAACCATTTCAAACAGCCATTGAGAATATTGGCTTGTAAGACTTCACTGTTAGAACTGAGGGTTAGCCGTGCAAAAGGGGAAACAGTTTTAACAAAGATTGTTATTAGAAATATGGGAAATCAATCCACCAGTTATCCATAAAAAGCCAGGGTTTTATTGGTCAGGAACGGTACTTTACAGTCTACTTGGAAAATTATGCAGACACTGGAACTCTAATCTAAAGCCTAAGCAGCCCTATCAGGAAGTTTCTATTATCCGTACATGTCAGTCCTTTAAAGCAGGAGTCTCCAACCACCAAACTCATAATTTTAAATCCCAGGGACCACTAACCGGTTCTGTGGGTGTGGCCTAATTTGTGGGTGTGGCTTGGTGGTCATGTGACTGGCTGGGCATGGCTTGTACATAAATATTATAAATATTTATATAAATATTGAATTTTTTATTAAAAAAAGAGCAACTTTTACCCAAAATCAGGCAAAGCAGGCAGGCAGATTGAGTTGCTCACAGAATCACAGATTCATTCAGAAATCTATCTGCCATTGGCTAGTTCAGTCTGTCACATAAAATTTGCTTGCAAGCAAACTCATAAAATTTGCTAGCAAGCAAACCCACAAAATTAACTCACAACACACCATGTATGTAAATATTGAATTTTTTATTTTAAAAAAGAGCAACTTTTACCCAAAATCAGGCAAAGCAGGCAGGCAGATTGAATTGCTCACAGAATCATTCAGTGATCTATCTATCTGCCATCGGCTAGCTCAGTCTCTCAAATTTGCTTGCCGTGAGTCTACACTGAATAATAGAATCTTCAGTCCTAAGGGAGGTTCGGCTGTGCTTAAAAGCAGAGCTGAAGATCTAAAGACTAGCTAGAAAGCAAGAAATCCAACCATTTCCTGCTTCCTAGCTAATCTAAATCTCCCAGCATAGCAGAACAGATGATGGTCGGAAAAAGGAAAAATAGCAATTTAGCAGGCAGGTTAAGGGAGTGAGTGGGGGTGGGTGGATGGGCCATGTGGGGCCATGTTGCAGCCTTGTGTTTCTGCGCAGCCTGGATTAATTGCTTTGGGGGGTGCTCTGAGAGTGAGATTTCTCTGTGGCTCACCACTGCTTTAAAGAGCTACCCTATAGAAAGCATACAGCAATAGTTTAACCTTCATATTATAAAGATATAAGTGACTGCTGATAAAAATTATGGCCTGATTAACCATAGCATGCTAAATGCCTTTATGAGTATTCTTAATACAGAAATGTACATATCTGAGTAATAAAATCTGCCAATGCAAGCGTATGTTATCATTATTGGAATCTTGTTTCATATGATATTCAGTGTAAATGTCTTTGGGGATTCTCAGTCATCCAGGTCATGGTTGTCCCATGTTCATTTCTCATTCAAGAAGCTTCTTCAGAGCTGAAGAAGTTTCTTGGATGAGAAGCCAAACACCTTCAAAGAAAAAATGAAAAGTCCAGTTGCCTCTTGAAAAAGCACCTTTGGGAAACTCTGGTCTGTTTAGCCAAAGCCAGTCCCTCATTATGTCCACAATCACCAAAGCATCAGACAGAAAGGTGCTAAGACTTAATTCATAGAACTACATAGGATAACAGTGTTGGAAGGGACCTTGGAGGTCCGGCTGGTTCGCCAGCTTCGCCCGTTCCTGGACCGGGATGCCCTGCGTACAGTCACTCATGCCCTTGTTACTTCGCGACTCGACTACTGCAACGCTCTCTATCTAGGACTGCCCTTGCATACCATCCGGAGACTGCAGCTGGTGCAAAATGCGGCGGCGCGGGCGGTGATGGGAGTTTCCCGGTTCTCCCATGTTAGCCCCCTCCTGTGCTGCCTGCATTGGTTGCCGGTTGCCCTCCGGGTGAGATTCAAGGTTTTAACTTTAACATACAAAGTCCTATATGACATGGGTCCTTATTATTTAAGGGAGCGACTGCTGCCGACATCGAATACTAACCGCCCTGTACGAAGTCACAGACAGGGACTCCTTGGGGTCCCATCAGCTGGGCAATGCCGGCTGGCGGTCCCCCGACGACGTGCCTACTCTGTCGCGGTCCCTGAACTCTGGAACCAACTCCCCCTGGGGCTCCGCTTGGCCCCTGACCTCCGCACCTTCCGCCATGACCTGAAGACCTGGTTATTTGACCAATCCAGGCTGTGACCCATGGGTGGGGTGTTTTTAGATTTTGGTGGTTTTTAAGTTTTGTATTAATTGGGACCATTAGTTTAATTCTTTTTAAAATATTTATTGTGTTTGTTTTTATTGTAAGCCGCCCCGAGTCTTCGGAGATGGGGCGGCATATAAGTCCCATTAATAAATAAATAAATAAATAATATAGTCCAACCCGCTGCTCAAGCAGGAGAATCTATATCATTTTAGACAAATGGCTCCCCAGTCTCTTCTTAAAAGTCTCCAGTGATGGAGTACCCACAGCTTCTGAAGGCAAGCCATTCTGCTGATTGTTCTCACCATTAGGAAATTTCTCCTTAGTCCTAGGTTGCTTGTCTCCTTGATTAGTTTCCATCCATTGGTTCTTGTCTTGCTTTCTGGTGCTCTGGAAAATAATGCCCCCCTCACGTTACTTTTATGGCAGCCCCTCAAATACTGCAACACTGCTATCCTATCTCCCTTAGTCCTTCTTTTCACTAGACTAGATATACCCAATTCCTGCAACTATTCTTCATATGCTCCAGACTTTCCTCTAATCATAAAGACTATAGTCAGTCCAGACTTCCTATAAAGCTTGGTTAAATTACGCTATACTTTTATTATTGAAAATCTGATTCTCTCACAGAGTTACGATGCAAATGAGATCAGAGCAACCAGATTAGCAACAAGGAGAGGAGAGGCAAGTGGAAGCTAAGCTTTCCTAGCAAAATTGAAATTAAGTGATTTAATGAAGGGTCTAATCTGAAGCACAGTATCTGCAAGTGCTCTCAGGATCTTAGCCAAACATGCCAGGCTGCGATGCAGTCCTTGCAGAAGTAGCTGTTAACAGTTGTTTAGACGCCACAAACAGTAACAGATTCATAAGCTAAAACAAAAAAATGCTTTTTCTTGCAGAGATTTTGGCCAGCTGGCAGTGGAGCTGCTGGACCAATCCTACAAGCAAGATGAACAGCTGGCTATGAAACTCCTGACATATGAGTTGAAGAACTGGAGCAATGCCACATGCCTGCAACTTGCAGTGGCAGCCAAGCATCGAGATTTCATTGCACACACGTGTAGCCAAATGCTACTCACAGATATGTGGATGGGGAGGCTTCGGATGCGCAAAAACTCAAGTCTAAAGGTCAGGATTGTTTTAAGTGTGAAACTTATGGGAAAGTTTATATGTTAAATCAGCATATAAATATAATATAAAGTATTGACTGTTTCTAAAAACAGAGAACAGCCATATATCTTTGCACTTCAAAAGGGTGGATCGCCAACTCATTTTAAAGCTTTAAGGACCTTTATAGAGTACTAAATCAGTTATTGATTTCATCCTTACCATTGCCTACAAAATAGTTACATTATTTTGAAACTTATATGCCCAAATGTCTCATTCCTAGATGCATAAATTGCATGTGTAATAATACAACAAAAAGAGCAACTGGCAATAACCATAATTTTATTAATTGTGATGATTGTTGTTGTTATTATTATTGATTTAGGTAATTCTAGGAATTCTACTTCCTCCTTCAATTCTCAGCTTGGAGTTCAAAAACAAAGATGATATGCCTTACATGTCTCAGGCTCAAGAGATCCAGCTGCAAGAAAAAGAGCCGGAAGAGCCAGAAAAAACAGTGAAAGAAAAAGAAGAGGAAGATATGGAACTCACAGTAAGGAGAAAACCTTGCTGGAAGTGATCTGCATAATTATTATTTCTTTGATTGTTGTCATCTGTGTCAAGGCTCACAGTGAAATTCAATATACATTCCTTCAGGCATCCATTTTTAAACAGACTATACCCAAATATTCATAGTTACCAGGGATAATTCCTAATTAGAATGTAACATAGTACAGTATATTTATTAGGAAAAAAACAATGTTGAGATGAATTACCATGCTTCCCAAATTGCATTAGTGATTTTGTATTTTATACATTGAGTTTCTATCATACAGTTATTTATAATGCTTTCTTGAAGAACATATCTTAAGTTACCTTGTATAAAACTATAGGAGGTTCCCAGTTATCCAATTTTTATTTTAAAAAAAAGTTAAGAGAATTAACAAACTAAGAAAGATGGTTGTTAGTTGATATTAAGTTCAAATTCCAATAATATTTTAATGAATAAAACTCATTCTATACAATGCCCATTAAACCTGCTGGGATACAACATCAGCATCAACAACAATCCCTCTGCAAACATTGAAACAAAATAAAACAAAAACTAAACAAAGATATTTCCACTGAAAGCTATAATGCTTAGCATACAGTTCCTTATTATTTATGTTCATTATATTCTGTATCTTTTCCATTTATGATTAGGAAAATATACTCCAGAAATGTGCCTAAAACAACATGCTCATTATTTAATTCTGCCCATCCCTCTGCCATCATTTTAGGATGACTTCAATTATACAATTATTAATAAAATATATGTGAAAGCTTGAAAATGTGCAAAGCAAAGACAATGGCTTCACAAAGAGGTGAAAGGCTATTTTTTATAGAAAAGCTTTACGCCATTTTGGGTTTTGATTAAAAAATTGTAAAATGGATGTTTGGAAATCTTTTCACATTTGAAACTACAGAAAGTAGTTGCTTTTAAAAATCTATTTCTCTAAAGATTAATGTAAAAAAATATAGGTTGGCCTTTTCTGATACCACTAGGGTCAATCTTTGGTCTAAGTTTTCATTCATTTTATTTTTTTTTGTTATGTTATTTGCTTTTCTTTAAATCATTATAAACATGCATTAGATAGCATGTTTATTATGACAAACACTGACTAGTAATTTGAAAGGCTAATTCAAATCAATTTATTGTACGTTAAACAGAATCAAAGCCCCTAATATAATCCAAATATTCATAAATTCACTGCTGGCATAAGATTTGATAAGCATTTATTTGTATTTTTACATCTACTGACTTTCTTTCAGTGCCCTATTCAGTTTAGAGAAGCCATTAAAAGCTGGATTACTTGTTAAAAATGAGGCTATTTTCTTCAGGCCACCAGCAAGAACTATCCCCAGGATCTTATATGCGGGCAGGCAGAAGGCTCTGCCTACTACAAGAACCACAATTCAGGGAAGGAGACGACCGTAGGCACAAGATCAACCTACAAGACCCCTATGCAGGCAAGACCCCGGACCCCGGAAAAAGTGGAAAAGGTCATAAGCCAGCATAAGATTGACAGGTTGCTTTCCTATGATATGAACTTATTCTGCTTTAATAGTAGTTAATTCTTGCTGGCTTCTGATCAATAGATGACGTGCTGATTCACATCCAAAAAGCACAGATTGTTTACTGGGTCTATATCATAGTGAACAGCAATTGGTCTCTGTCATACTCCAGCCCCATGATTTCCTCCAGTACCATGTTTTGTCTGAACAAAATTCCGGCATGCCAATACCAAAACAGATGTAGCATGGTTTTCCTCTCCCTCCTTATTGTGACTCTAATCCTTCACCTGTATTTTCCCCATGTCTAATATTAATGAGTGAACCTGTAGTATAATGTATATGGAAGGATCATGAGGATAATCAGACTTTTTTTCAATCAACAGCAGAGTGGTTGGTCTGAAGTAGTCTGATACTGTGGTTTTCTTTTTCAGAGTCTTCAAATGTGTAATTGTTTTAAATGTAAATGAACAAAAAGTTCACATTGTTGGGTTGAATGCTGTTGACAGGAAAAAAAGGAGAGATTGAAAGACTGCCCGGGTGAGCAGTCATGAATATTAAACAAGTATGTTAGAAAGGAAGCAGGATACAATAGTTTGAAAAATAGGCACCAATATGCAGTAAGACATGGAGAATATCAAACATTATATTATATTATATACAACTAATCCTGATTAGAATCACTATACCACACATTTGAAGAAAAGCACGCTGTAACCAGAGCAGATAGATCCTTCCCTTTTTAAAGAAAAACCATAATGTTCTCCTCATTGAAACTAAAGGGTAAAACCTAGAAAAACCTAGTAGCCATAATATGTATTGACATCAAAATGTCTGAATGATATATTAACATTATTCGTGTTGTCTACATTTTTGTTTTTATAACTTCATTTTTAATTTTTTTACTTTTTTATTTAAAAAATATCAGTCAAAAATCCAAACTTTATGCTGACAAAAACCTACAAAGACCATTTTTATAAATACCAATAAAGATAAATCAAACATAATTATACATTATAATACTTTTTCATATTTCTTATCTTAGCATAATATATATTATTTAATGATATTTGCATTTGTTTGGACAATTGGATCAGGTATAAACTATTGATTGATTTCCACCAGTTCTTTCATGTAATTGACAAAAGGATTATTTCATTGCAGACAATTTTTCATTGAAGATTTTCTTTATTTTTTTGTATGTGAAATAATAAAAAAACATCTTGAAATTTTAAGTATGTCCGAAAGAAATCACAAGAATATCCCTTTAAATTTCAGATAAGGTGACCTCACATAGTTTGCAATTTCAAATTTGTAACAAAAATATTCAGCTATTCATTGTTAATATTTTAATTATTTAACCTAAGTAATATATTAATCAATTTATGCATTTATGCTATCTTATACATTCATTTATGCTATCTTATGCATTCATGAAAAACAAACCAAAGCAATAATACAATTTAAAATACAAATTCCATAACCAGATACTAAAAGTAATTTACAGCATCTTTAACGATATATTCTGCCAACATTCCTGAAAACAGTTGGATCAAATCTTAATTTCGCCCCTTTTCCATGTTAGCAAGTGTGTCTCTCTAAAAATTGTCATGGCCTTTAAAAATCCTCTTGCATCTTCATAGGAAAAAATTAGCTGAAAAAAAAGTGAATTGGCAAAATGTTTTCCAATAAATAAAAAAGTAAGATAAGAAAAAGTAAGATTAGAAAACTATAATCTTTCCTTTTAGCAAATATATTTAATTGCAAGCCAATCCATAAGCATTTTCTCCTTCCAACAGATCAAACATTATCCTCCTAAACTGCCTCAATCCAGCTTGATAAATCTACCATTAACAATGATTTATTATTAATCATAAGTATTTATTATAATAAATATAATGATTAAACAATAATTTTTAAAATTTCATTTTATATCCTAAAGCTCTAAATCAGGGGTGTCAAAGTCACAGAGTGCGTCACAGAATGCGTCAAAGTCACAGTGGCATCACAGGACATATTGGGACTTTGTTCCGCTTCGATAAACTGGGCATGGGCATGGCCAGCTGTGATGCATCTGGCGCATGGGAGTTTGACAGCCCTGCTCTAAATCAATGAAAGTTACCAATAATACTGTTGGGTGTTCTCTTGGTTCTGAAATACCATTTCTTTTGTTTCCCCATACATTACTCTCTTTGTTTGTTAAAGAAAATACTTTGGAATTTCCTGTGAAACACTAATGAATGGCACTCCATTTTATATATAAAAAAGGACCATATTCAATGTCATCTAATTAGAGCTACCATACCCGATGTATAAACATAAGGATCACCACTAAGTGATAGGGAATTGGGTTAGACTAAGCTTCTACATAAATTTTCTTCCTTCTAATTTGTCTTCCATCCCTTTTAACATGCCCTAAATCTGTTTCACGGTATTCTCCCGTGCATGGCTATTGTATCAGGATTGCAAAAATACAGATAGACAGTAGGTGGTAATAAAGAGATTTTGAAAACTCTTAGTTCTTTGCTGTCACTAAAAGGTCCTGCAAATTTTGGAAGATCAGATATGGTTGCCTTACTCTACATTTTGGGGGACATATGAAAAGGGGAGATAGAATTGGTTTGATTGGCACATACTGTTCTTGTAGCTAACAACATTGGATCCAAAGTAAGAAATAAGTATCTTTCACAACCACTCAGATCCTATTATGTTGCTACTCCAACATTACAGTTGTCAGTCCTCTGGTCCTTCCACTTACTGCTGTATGTTTTCATTTGATCTGATTCAAACACACTAATCAGGAGAATGACAAATCACACAAATAGAAGCAATCTTTTTGTGTATTCCAAGAAATTTGTGATTTGCAGTTAGATTTTGTTTGATGATGTGGTACTGGTTTACCATTTGAAAATGCAGTCAGTATTTCAATACAGTACTGATTTTTCACTCAGCTGTCTTATTATAATACTGAATATCAAATTACATTCATTTCTATTCGGCTTCCTCTCATCCATTTATCCAATGTTTTATTATTTTATAGGCAATGTTGGGACGTAGCAATGGAGAGTCATCAGCAAGAAAGAAGGAGGAGGAGGAAGTTCAGAACAGACATAGATTGATCCCCTTTGGACGTAAAATCTATGAGTTCTACAATGCACCAATTGTTAAATTTTGGTTCTATACTGTAAGGAACAATTATCATTTTATCTCCAATGTCACTAATTTGTAAAGGCTTCATTCTTCAGTATGTTTACATTGTATAACTACTCTTCATAGATTTAGAGTGATGCAACTGGTATATGCTGTTTTACTAAGTTTATAAAAATCCACTGAAGTGGGTTTAAATTGCTAAAGTTAAACTTTTGCAGTAAAATGTTTCTTCATCAACTGATTTGCTTCTTATAATCATTTAAAGAGACTAGGCAATTATACATTTGCTTCATTTGCAGTCAAGGAATTGTACGCACTTTTAAAATAAATCTGTAAAATATAAGTATAGGATTTCATAGTATGCAGTGTATACTCTTGTATTCATATGGAATTCTTTAACTAAAAATTAGACTTCTTGTAGGAGAACTTTTTTTAATTACTAGAAATAATGTGATTTCAACAACATATCAGCTAAACATTTAAATCATATATGCAGGTAAACTGAGTTTTTCTCTTTACAGATGTTTTACATTGGGTACCTGATGCTGTTTAATTATATTGTTTTGGTGAAAATGGAACGTTGGCCTTCCATGCAAGAGTGGATAGTTATCTCATACATATTTACAATGGGAATAGAAAAGATGAGAGAGGTAATACTATTCTAAAGACAGTTGCTCCTTGTGCTTTTTCCTAAATATCAATCTTACTGTAAATAAGATAAAATACTATCACCAGCAGAATGCGGGTTTTTTCTGGCTCTGGCTGGTGAACTGAGATACTTAAAAATAATGGAAATCACACCAGGAAGGGAAAACAGGAAAAAAATGCAACGTTGTTTCTGTTTGCAAGAACATCCAATGGAATAAAAGACTCCTGGAACTGACACTTAAAAGTCCAATCCAGTGTGTCCACTTTCTCTTTCCTTTTAAGCAAACTATAACCTTTAAGAATTTTCTGGTATCTATGGGCACCTATAGTTATTGTGACAGAACTGTATATACAAATGGATTTTATTTAACTGACTACTGATGCCTAATTTAGTTTCTACTTTTATAAAACAACCATAAGTCATAAGATTTGATGGTATATCAATAAGTAAAATTTAACAGTGAACTTTAATGTGCTTATCTGTAAAACAGTAGTTCTTTTCCCTGCATATAATTTGTAAATTTGTATGTTTCCCAATAGGGAAAATTTGAGATGCATATATACTCTGGAAAATGCCTCAGAGTGGCATTTATTATATCCAACACTTTCAGAAGACACCAGATTGGGAAAAGTCATAACAAAAGCAATGTTAATGCATGTCTGACTTGAGGAACTTACCAATGTTTGTATCTTTCAGTCACACTTTTTAATTATGACACTCACCTTGTACTAAAAAGAAGAAATAAGTCACTTATTACTTCAGACGTACTATCTGATAGAGATAGCTTGCAGGGACATGAATAGAGAAAGTATTCATGTCTTCATGCAATGGCCATTGTATGCTATGTTTGTTTTCATAAAGCATTCAGAAGCCTTGATTCTAGCTGAAAATTGTCTGGATTACAAGGAGGCAAACTGAAAGAAGATCCTGAAATATTTTGTTTGTACAGTAATGATACTGTACATGGTATCCAGCAGAGGTGGTATTCAGCAAGTTCTGACCAGTTCTGAAGAACCGGTAGCGGAAATTTTGAGTAGTTCGGAAAACCAGCAAATACCACCTCTGACTGGACATTTTACAGTAACCTTCTCCTGCCATGCCCACCAAGCCATCCCACAGAACCGGTAGTAAAAAAATTTGAATCCCACTACTGGTATCCAGGATACATACACATACACACACCCACACACAGAGTATATATATATGTCTAAGTCTGTACTAATGGTAGGAATAGACCTCAAGTACAGATCATGTAAGGTGGGAGTACAGTACAGACAAGAAGTGGGAAGAAAGAGTCAAGAGTCCTATAACTCTCTGTATTCTAAAAATTCTGTTACAAAACCAAGCAGGTTATTTCACATTGTCTTACTTAGCTGGCTCTTATGTCCATATTCTATAAGGCTTGCAGTAGTCCTGTGAATACGTTGTGAAATTATAATCCAGGACATAGTTGTCAAATCATTCATCATATTATTTTTGATCCAAAAGCTATTCCTTTTCCATCTCTAGATACTAATGTCAGAACCTGGGAAACTACTGCAGAAGGTGAAGGTGTGGCTTCAAGAATACTGGAATGTTACCGATCTTATCGCCATCCTCTTATTCTCGGTGGGCATGGTGCTTCGCCTGCAGGACCTGCCACTCAGGAGTGATGGTCGTGTCATATATTGTGTCAACATTATTTACTGGTATATCCGATTGTTAGACATCTTCGGGGTGAACAAATATTTGGGGCCATATGTAATGATGATTGGGAAAATGGTAAGAAAAAGTTACCCATCCTTCCTTTTTGTTCTGCATGTTATAAGCAAAAACAGAAGGTGGTACTAGTTTCATACAATCTTTAGAGTGAATCTTTTAAGTACTTTTCTGTGTGATGCAGCTTTCTTTTGTTATAGTATAGTATTCAGTTTGAGAAAAGATATATTTTGTTGGCAAGGCTTGTGCATTTTTTCTTGTCCTTATCAAAGTTATTTGGATCATTGATTCAAACAGAATTCTATGGAATTTCTAATTGGGACCACAAGTCTAAAATAGTTTGCAGCATTACACTCACTATTTTTATAGAAAACACATACAGATACATTCAAACATCACTCAAACTATGAATATCTGGGAATGGGATAGAAATAGCCCTAATCTATTTTGCATATAGGCTAGGATAGTTAGGAATAACCACAGTCTATACTGAGGGTACAGGGGAAGTTTGGGAAAAGGTGCTAAGCTATGTGATACACATTTCACTAAGATGATATGGACCTCACAGATGGATGGTGGGGGTTAAAATTAATTAAGATCATTCAAGTCTTCCCTTGCTATTTAAGAGGTGGAGTATTTTAGGTGGCAGCAAATCTCTTAACACTCTTATTCATATTTTGGAATGTCTTTATCACAGAGCCTTCATTGCATGTCTAGTATTGAATTATGCAGGAATAATACATTTCAGTAGAGTCGATAAGAGTAAGGAGTTGAGATGTGAGGAAAAGCAATAAATATAAAACTGAGCTATTTAATTTAATATAAAACTGGGTTATTTAAAGTGGTAGATGAGCAATGAAACCAAAGTCAGGGATATAATAATAACAATAACAGCAACAACAAAAAGCAAATACTAAGAAACAGCAGGGAGGAGAATCATGAAATGCAAAGACCTGAAAATGGAAGAGGAACGACTGTGATAAAAAAAAAGATAGGACTAATAGTAAAAAGCACTTTGAGTGCAATTTCAAAACATCTGGAGCACCATTTGAACACCATTGGCATGTTGGTTTATTCCAACGTCTACCAAAGCAGCTTAGTTAACTGACTCATTTGATAGTGCTAATTGTAGCCTGGGCCATAGTAGGCCAAAGTACAAATGTTTGCACAGTTCCATACCCATTGCAGAGAAAAAAAACAATTTATTATTTCATGCATATCAAAAAAGGGCAATCCATATGCATCTATTTTTATTGTCATACATACCTCATCTTTGATTTACTTTGCAAAGAAAGCATTAAAGCATTCTTGAGATGGAATGAGATGAGTTCCTCAGCGATATTTGAAGGTCACATCACATTCTCACAGAAATGTGGAAACATGGAATTTTACTGGGAGTGACAGAAATATAAGGTTTGCAGGCTAGAGTAAACCTGTTCAAGTAATGAGACTTTATAGTAAAATTTAGGTCTGATTCACACATTCATGTGCAGTAATTAATTCCTCACAAAACATAATAAAATGTATGCTCACCTTCCACTTAAACATGTGAGGTGATGCAATAAAAAAGTTCTAAAAGGCGTTACTTGATTTGGCCCTTGTTAAAAGTTAGGAGCACTCCAGTAATGATAGGAGTGAAATTTTGACTGCATGTCTGTTTAATCCAAGAACAAAGGAACAAGTAGTTGCTATGCTATGCTATGCTATGCTATGCTATGCTATGCTATGCATTGGGCTAGTTTTTTCTGTATTGAAACTGAAAGTCGCATAATGTTTGCCTGTACATATGTGTGTGTGGACAGATAGATAGATGACTGATAGATAGAACAGATTTTGTTACCTCACCTAGAAAGAAGCAGAAACAATAATAGTCCCCCAAAAACCACAGCATTTGTATTTATTTTGCAACCTGTATTGCTGCCTTTGGGTTACAAATGGAAAGAAAATTTCTATACCATTTTAAAATGTAATATTTCTGCATGAAAACTTGGGATTTATTATGGTGCATGATTAAAAGATCTTCAACATAACAGAACATAATATTGTAATAGCTAAAGATCCAGCACAAGTACTTGAAGAAGATTACCATGACAAGCCAAGCAGCTTCAATTGCGTGTTAATACACAGATGCTTAAATCATTTGACGATTTATTATTTATATACAAGTTGATCAATTCTCCAGAATAAAGTGGCTTTCTTCCTCTCTGTCTCTGTAATTTTTTTCTTTTCTTTCAGATGATAGACATGATGTATTTTGTCATTATTATGTTGGTGGTTCTGATGAGTTTTGGTGTTGCAAGGCAAGCAATTCTCTTCCCCAATGAAGAGCCATCATGGAAACTGGCAAAAAATATTTTTTACATGCCCTATTGGATGATCTATGGGGAAGTGTTTGCAGACCAGATAGACCGTAAGCAAGTTTATGATTCTCATACACCAAAGTCAGGTATCAAACTTTGATCAGGTGATGTCTTTCATGATTATTGTTAACACTCTCAATAAATGGCTCAAGATAGAGGACTCAAACATTGCAGGAAAGTATGATATATTTAAAAATGTTAATCTCAGAAGGTAAAATCAACATTTCTATACCACCCAAGCTGCTTTTTCCCCACTTTTAATACCTATAAATCATATTCAAAGTGCACATCTACTTTAGTGTTTTACTATTTTAATTAATCATTGCCTTTCCCTGAGAATCACTAGTAATGCTGAGAAGTCCCAAGCACCCCTCAATGAGGTCCATATGTGAGGAGTCTTAACCAGATTAAGTTTGTAGGACAGATTATATCAGTTGCCATCCATTAGCTTAATGGTGGAATGTACAAACCCTGTTTGCTCATAGACCATTCAATTCTAGATGCTACTGCACCAGTTCTAAATTTTTACCCAGCATTGAAGTTACAGTGGCATTATACTAATTTATGCCATATTTTGACCTATTTCAACCACCCTGTTTTGGTATATTAGTAAAATAATAGTTATTTTAAAATATATTGTAAATGTTGTTTATGTATTGAATAAGGACTGTATACCACTTTGTACTTTAATTAGAACTGATGGGGTATCGTGTTAAGGGACTAGGCTGCAACCTGTGAATTCCCTGGATCAAATTCATTGTTTGCCATGAAATCACTAGGTGTCCTTAAGAAATCGCTCTCTCGTTCTTAATTTCTCTAATTGTAATTTAGAGATATTAAGATGATTTATATTACAAGGCTATTCCAAGAATTTCACCTACATATTACCTGGGAGAAGCCTGAGAGTGTTAAACAAATACGAAACTTCATTTTTTGTGTTCCAAACCTGGAATATTATTATTATTATTATTATTATTATTATTATTATTATTATTATTAATTCGACTTATATGCCACCCCCTCTCCCGAAGGACTTGGGGCGGCTCACAGCTAAAATACAATACTAACAATAAATTACCTAAAACTATATTAAACAATGAAGCTGAATTAACATTAAAACCCCAAAATTAAAATGAACAAAACCCCAAAGAGTCAGCACAGCCCAGATTGTAAAAACAGCCAGGTTTTTAACTTGTGGCAGAAGGTGCGGAGATCAGGAACCAGCCGGAGCTCCAGCGGAAGAAGATTCCATAAAGTGGGGGCCACAGAGTAGGCCCTCCCGGTCCCTGCCAGGTGACATTGAGTCGCGGACGGCACCCTGAGGAGACCCGTCTGTGCCCGTAGGCGGTTGGTACTTGATGCAGGGAGGAGTCGTTCTCGTAAATATCCTGGACCCATGCCATGTAGGACTTTGAATGTTAACACCAAAACCTTGAATCTCACCCGGAGGGCAACGGAAGCCAATGCAGGCGCGCAGGAGGGGTGTGATATGGGAGTATCGGGGGCTCCCATCACTACCCGCGGCGCATTCTGCACCAGCTGAAGCCTCCGAGTGGTATGCAAGGGCAGTCCCAAATAGAGAGCGTTACAGTAGTCCAGTCGGGAGACAACGAGTGCCTGAGTGATCATGCACAGGGCATCCCGGTCCAGATATGGCGCAACTGGCGAACCAGCGGACCTGGGCAAAGGCCCCCTGGCCACGGCTCCCACCTGCTCCTCCAACTTGAGCCGTGAATCCAGGAGGACCCCCAGATTCCGTGCCCTGTCCACGGGGGTAACACCTCCCCCATGACCAAAGATGGAACCTCGAACTGGACCGGGATGTCGGTATGCACAACCACTCTGTCTTGGCTGGGTTGAGTCGAAGCATGTTCCTGTCCATCCAGATCCGCACCGCTTCCAAACAATGGGACATCACGGAGAGAGCATCACTGATGTGGTCCGGGGTGGAGATGTATAACTGTGTATCATCAGCATACTGATGATAACTCACCCCGAAACCACGGATGATCTCACCCAGCGGCTTCATATAAATGTTGAACAGGAGAGGTGAGAGGACCGACCCCTGAGGTACCCCACAAGTGAGAGACCTTGGAGTCGACCTCTGCCCTCCTGCCAACACTGTTTGCGAACGTCCCGAGAGGTAGGAGGAGAACCACTGTAGGACAGTGCCTCCCACTCCCAGCCCCCAAGGCCTGCAACAGGATACCATGGTCGATGGTATCGAAAGCCGCTGAGAGGTCTAACAGGACCAGGACAGAGGAAAAACCCCTGTCCCGAGCCCTAGAGAGATCATCAATCAGCGCGACCAATGCTGTCTCCGTGCTGTACCGGTGCTGGTATGGATCCAGGTAGTCCGCTTCCTCCAGGAAAAGTGGCAATTGCTGAGCCACCACACTCTCAACAACCTTCGCTAAAAGCGAAGGTTGGAGACGGACGAAAGTTGTTCAACACGGCTGGGTCCAGGGCAGGCTTCTTCAGAAGGGGCCTCACCACCGCCTCTTTCAAGGCGGCAGGAACAGCCCTCCCTTAATGAAGCATTGACCACTGCCGGAGCCAGCTGCGTGACCTCCTGGAGGCATAAACCAACCAGGAAGGGCACGGGTCCAATAAACATGTGGTGGAACTCAGCCGCCGCATGATCCTGTCCACTTCATCCTCAGAAACAGGATCGAACTCAGTCCAGATTACATTAGCCAGACCGCTCGCCTCCCCTTCCTCAGACCACTGCAAGTCCGAGCGCAACCCTTCCCGGATCCGAGCAATTTTATCCTGCAGATAAAGACCAAATTCCTCAGCTCTGCCCAGGGTCCACCTCCCCAACTGTAAGAGGAATGGGCAACCCCAAACAGGGTGGCTGGGCAGTTATCTGGATGCTATGAGGCGGAGAAGTAAGATCTCCTCGCTGCCCCACAGCTACCAGGTAAGTCCTAATATGGGCTCTCAACTGGGCTCGGTGGGATCGGAGCAGGTCGCCCTCCACCTACTCTCTAGTCCCCTTCTCGACGCTTCATCTCCCGGAGCTCCTCGGTATACCAGGGAGCTGACCAGGATCTCGCGAGTAAGGGGATGCATGGGACAACCCTGTCAAGAGCCCCGTGGCCGACTGTTGCCAGGTAGCCGCAAGGACCTCGGCAGGGCTGTGGGTGAGGATGCAGGAAAAACCCCAGTTCTGCCTGGAACCTCTCAGGGTCCATCAGAGCCTGGGCGGAACCATCTAAGTGGCTCCTCATCCCAGCGGTGTGGGGCAGCTTGATGGAAGACCAGCCGTGGGAGATAGTGGTCTGACCATGGACGGGTGGGTTTCTATAACACCATCCCCAGGCCACTCGCCACACTCTGAGACAAAAACCAGGTCAAGCATATTGCCCCCTGTGAGTCGGGCCATCTATTAACTGGGTCAGACCCATGGACTCCATGGAAGCCATAAATTCCTGGGCCAACCCGGCCGCGCCCCAAGGAGGGCAGGTTGAAGTCACCCAGAACTATAAGCTCTGGGAACTCCACGCCACCCCGAGATGGCATCGAGCAGCCCAGGCAGGGCGGCTGATACACAGCTGGGGACAGGTATGTAAGCAGCATGCCCATCCGACCACTAGGCCCGAACTCACGAGGAGGGACTCACACCGCCTATCTCGGAGCAGGGACCTCCCTTGGAAGCAGGGTCTCCCGAATAACAACAGCCACCCCTCCACCCCTTCCCTGGGGTGAGACCGGTGCATAACCCAAAAACCTGGGGGGCAAATATCGACCAGAGGGACTCCACCCTCCGGCCCCAGCCAGGTCTCGGTGATGCAGGCCAGGTCAGCGGCCTCCTCCTCAATAACCTCCTGGAGGAGAGGTGCCTTATTCGCCACGGACCTGGCATTAAAATACACCAGCCAGAGCCCAGGGGCCCTAGATCCCAAAACCCCCAGAGATTGAGAAGAGGCCAAGGGGTCGGAGTGCGCCACAGCTCGGATGCAGCGGGGACGCGCTCCCCTAACATTTTTCCACATGTGTTGTTGTAAGAATTCACTTGCCTGGCCTTTTGCAAACATTATAGTTCCTTTTTAATGCATTTCCTGGTGGCTGTCTGTGTAGTGTGCCAGACTAGATCATGGTCATATGAAATTTTGGAGCTGTAGGAATGAGCAAGAAGAGTGTGCACAGGCAGGCATGTTAACTCACCTCTTCTGCTTGAGAGCACAAGGATGGCATTTAAAGGTCCAAATTCACTCTGAGCACAGTTAGAAACTTTTTCAGCTATTCCCATAGATCTGTTGGGATGTCAGATCTTCTTTCAGGAATGAGTCTGCTTCTATAATACAGCTCAGGAGTGTCAAACTCAAGGCCCAGGGGCCAGATCCAGCCCATGGGGTACTTAGATCTGGCCTGCAGTGCCACACTGGAAACAGCCAAAGACCAGCCCATGGTGCCTCTGCCAATGAAAACAGAGCTTGCTTGGGACACGTGCGGCCCTCCTGAGTTCCGTTTTCACTGGCAGAGGGTTGCAGTTTTCGTCACAGCCAAAACGGAGCTCTGGAGCCACTTTCACTGGCAGAGCGCTCAGGCCACCACAGGTGCCCTCCACATGAATGATGTCATGCTAGCCATGCCCACCCTGGTCACGCCCCCACCACCCCCGAGGTCAAACAAAACCCTGATGCAGTCATCAATCAAAGCTTGACACCCCTGATATAGCTCATGCAAAATTCAGGTACATAAAATATAGAAAGAGAGAAGCTAATTGGTTTTCCCAATTATTCAGATTTTAGGGTTTGTTTTTTTTAAACCATATTTGCTGCATTTTTATTTAACCTCTTTTTCATTTTATATGCCTACTGTAAGGAAGCATTTGCTGAAATACCTTTATATGTACTCTTTCCTTTCTACTATTGATAAAAGAAACCCATATCATTCTCCAAAGAAAGACAGAAAGAGCAATTATTTCTTTCCTTTTGCAAATTATCCTTCCTTTTTGTTCTCAGTTATAATGCAGAATTCAAAAGAACAAAAGTCCTTCAATGGCTTTAACTTTCTGCTTGACTACATATTTCCCTTTTTTATGTATTTGGGGTTTAGGAAAGCCAAGAAGTGGGAGAGAAGTAGAATCCCAGACTGTGGAATTTCTTTTCAAAAATGTCTGTTCCTCTACAAGTGGCCATTTATTGCTGTTGTACTGAAAAAAAAATCTACTGGCATAGTGCAACATGTTCCACAGCAACTTGGCTGAGGAAAACATGCTTTTTCTTGCCGTGTGCTGATTCTAGTTTAGAACCCTGGAAATGGAGAATGGAAATGACAAGAACAGAGCATGCTGTAGTTCTCTTTGAACAGAGGAGCATATGTTTAAACCCATTATAAAGAACTATATATTACATCTGTTTTAACATACACCATTGACTGAACTCCTAATGAAGCTGTAGAAATGATTGTTTCAGCACGAAGTGCTTCATACTGTACTATCAAAAGTCAGATTGTCAAAGGCTATGTATCATCCTCCTCTGGAGGACTTGATGATAATTAATTGAAAATTAATTGAATCCCTAAGTTGCTTAACCTCAGCATCCAAATAGAGAAGGCAGAATTTGTCAGCATTTGTGGAATGCAAGCAGCCTATTCAAAATCCTTATGATTTTGGCTAATTGCTTGGCAAAATAGCCAGAGGATAGTATTTGTTTCTAATATAGATATCTATACAGGATACAAATCCAAGATGCATAAAGAACTAATATAGTCTGATTGCATTTAAAGGATAATTTTGTTCAATCAAGTTATGTAAAAGTTGGAAAATGTCCCAAGATACAAAAAATTGACATCTGAGGAAAGAAAATGAATAGATGCTAACTGCTAATCTAGGACTTGTAAGTCCATCTTTCTGCTTCTGTATATTTTATGTTCAATCTATTTATTATTGATGTGTCATGGAACAGTGTGTATCTTTGTACACAGAAAGAGAGGATATTAAATCACATACTGTTATTTATCTATTCAGGGTACTATTTTCTCACTTTTTGAAAAAAAAATGTACAGCTGTTAGTCTCCACAGTAGCCTAAGCTAAATCAGCAACAACTTACTATGCAAATTATTATCTTTCTGAATTATCAATTCATCTATCTTAGAGTTCAGTACCATTTATTTAAAAGTGTATGCTATACATACATAGATTCAGGTTTTCCTTTCCTTTCCTTTGCATTGGTATTACATGTTACTAGTTATAAATTCTGGGTTCCTTTTAAAACCCACATATCTCTCACTATTCGTTTGATCTTAATTTCATAAAATATTTCACTTAATTTGAGAAATATACCAAGTATTATGTAAGACTCTAAGATAGGTTTGGCTTTTCGTTTCATTCTTATGTACTGGTATGTGAAGCATGAAATCTGGCTGTCTGGGTTAACAGTCAATGTCTCATCAGCTGGCAGCCTCTCCATTCAATGAATATATTCTATATTCCTCATCACTTTTTTTAAACAAGGCATTTAATGATTTCTGGGCCAATGCATGTTTTTTGTAATTGGGTTCTGGTGATGGGGTATCAGTAGATAAATGTTTAAATTCTTTTGGAATAGGAAAAACAATATGTGTGGCTGGATTGTACTGTTAAGGTTTGAGCTTGACTTATAGAAATGGTCATTCTTAAAGTCAGAAAAATATAACTATTGGAGACTCATGGAATCTGGTTTTTTAGACTTCTCGCTGTTGACTTGGAAGAGAGCACAGCTTAGTGATCCCTTCATGTCTATAATTAAAAGGTTTTTAAGTAATAAAGCAAAGTGGCAGTGTGGAAGAGAATCCTGAATGGTATTTGAAAAATTGTTACCCATCAGGGAATAATAGGCAATTTAGATACCCTATCATCTTGCCCAGACCATTTAAGATATGCATAGGATGAGAAAACTACCTGAAATCATGATGGGCTGCTATCCAATATTGTTCCAATTGCTTGCTCTTCATTCCAACAATGATTGATTGAGTGTGCCTTTGAGTCATGTTTGATTTATAACAACTTTAGTTTTCTTGGCAATATTTTCAGAAGTGGTTTATTTTATTTTATTTTTTTAATTACATTTATATGCCGCCCTTCTCCGAAGACTCAGGGCGGCTTACAATTTTTGGGATACAACCCAATGTGCCCAGCAATTATTTCTTCTATAGGGCTTCTTTCTATAGGGCTGACAAAGAGTGACTCCACCAAAGTCACTCGGCAGGCTATGTGCCTAAGGCAGGACTAAAACTCCAGCTTTCTGGTTATTATCCCAAACTGTCTCTCATTCAGAGACAAATAAACTAAAACCCATTCATGTTTGCTTAGTATCTGCTCTACTAAAATTCAGCAATTAATTGAAAAGGCAATGGGTCTTCAATAAATGTTCACCTTATCACTATGAGGATTTTTATGGATTTTTAAAATCAGATGTTTATCTCTATCCTAGCAGCTATGTTAATCTTTGTTAGTTAAATATTTGTTACATCTGTGATTTTTTTAAATTTGATCACAACATGAGAAAAAAAATTTGGCCTGAATTATTTCTTGTCTGGCAAGACCTGTTAGTATCACACACAATTGGTATGAAAACAACAGCAAATTATTTTATTCCCACCACCATGGTGGAAAACCTTACTGGTGTGGAGCCAGTATTTAGAGAAATATACTGCAATATGTTTAATATACAGATTCATAAACTGTTTTCCCTCCTGAATGCATTAAAATAAAAAACAGAACAACTGGAATACGCAGGATCTTTTTCTATTCATATCTTCATGCATGAATTTATATCTCTTCTTCTTCACCATCTATTGACCTTCTCATCTGAGTAGAAGAGAAGACTGTTTCTTTAGCCATCAGCACTTTACAAACACTTCCGGCATAAGATAAAAAAGCTTTACTCACCACTTGGCTATATTATTAGGAGAGCAATAGCAAAGTTTAAAAAATTCCATTATTCGATTTAAAACATTGGAGTCCCATATGGCATAGTTGTAGGATTCTAGAAGTAGTGTTATTTAATTTCTCAATTAACACAGACATAGCTTTATATAAAATACATCTATGCTGCTGAATGGCTGATCACATACTCTGAACCAGCACCAGTGTCTCTTCACAGATCTGCACATAGGTTACATAAAAAAGGTTAAGGTGTCCTATTTTTTTTCTTTAGAATTGGAGAAACAATCTTTTATGTAAATATGCATTTGAGGCACTTATGCTTAACTCACACACAAATGTAGGTTGAAAGATTTGACTTTCCTAAAGTGGCTAGACCAGGGGTCCCAAATCTCGGGCCACAGCCTGTTACAGAGCTGCCGAAGCAGTGGGCAAACACACAAAACTTCATTTGCACATGCACGAGATTTTGGTTGTGCATACAAAACCTTTCCTTTCCCATCACCAAAGCTGGTGCTGCTGCCTCCGGTCCACATAACCTGGCCTAGACATGAGGGATTACCTTTATGAGGAAGTAAGAAACTACACAAACAATGTGGAAGGGAAAATAAGGCACAATGCAGAATGATAAAGAACAGAGCATACGGAGTACTTAATCCAGGACAAAGGATAACTTTTTTGAAATGTCCAGATGGAATCTACTTACATTTTGTTTTTATGAGGTTTTCTCTACACAGAAAGCGCAAAGCAATGATATTCATGACTTTAAGAAAATAGAACACATCTCGGGGATAGCTATTGAACCAAAGCCACAGAAGATTATGTATGATTTACTCATAAATTTGGAGAAGTAGAATGACCAAAAATTATCCAACTGAGAATTTGATATAGTGAAAATTAACATCTAAGATGAATAAATGGCACCAAGCAGCCTGCTAGCTGAAGTAACACTATTCACCACTGAACATCAGAGTTCAATGGGTTATCCTTCAATCAGAAGAGTGTTGCAGCTGTTGCTTCAGTCCGTGCTGGACAGAGTTTTACTAATCCCCAAAGGTGGGCTGATCCTACTTCCAATTTAGAACATTATTGTGCATAAGGTTGTTTTATTTCTTCAGCTACTGCTCATATCAGTATTATCTTTCCTTTCTTCTTCTCTAAGCCAATTCATGTTCAAATGCTTGACACAGTCTAGACGAACAAGAAATTCCTATCAAAGGATACTCTGAAAATGTGAAAGCTGCTGTTCTCTTTCAGGAAAGGAGGAGGATTCTAAGAATACTTTCCCTAAATGGTTCTGGGGAAGCATCAGTGAGCCTTCTGGTCTTTGGGCAAGTTGCTTCCAGAACGATTTAAGCTTCAAGGAAAGCAGCTGTTTCAACTGTGTTTGGCTTCCCTTAGTGACTTTTGTCTTGACATTTGTTCATTTATTAACACTAGCAATAGTAACAACAGTAGCTTTATTATTTGCTTATAATATGTCATAGTAACATTAATATAGCAATGGGTTCATTAAAAACATCTCTCATCCAGAATCCTCCCTTGCAAACTTAAGAGAAGCACTTTCAGATAATTTCTTTGCCTTAGTGGAATGGAGTGAAAGGGACTTTTCCTACCTTAAATCTTCCATTCCCAAAAGAGAAGAGAGGACATTTTATTCATCCCAAACTTTTTTTTTACAATACTTCAGATTCTCTTATTATTTCTGAATTTGGTAGCATTATTTACCCCTGAGTTGTTCTCCTTTATTTACTTTGGTTACAGCAAGGTGATCTGAAGATCTGCAATTTGAATAAAATTCTGTACTGCCTTAGAGGGACAAATTCCTGGTTTTACTACTTCTAGCCAAAGGAGTTAGAAATTTCATTCCAATACAGGAGTTAAATTTGCAAGCTAACCATTACTCCTGCTGAAGAGAAAGCTTACTCTAAAAGATATTCATATTAATTGATCTTCCTAGTTTTCCAGAATAGACTAAATTCCTGTCAACCTTCACTAGCTATTATGGGGGTATTTTAGAGACACAAAATAGAATTAGATACATCATAGATTTTCTCATAATCTCAGAGACTGGATTGCTCCAAGAATCAGTGAGGCTGAAGGTTATAGTATTAGATTAGGATAAAAAATAACAACCTTCATTTTAGTTGCCTATAATTTAGCAGTTCAATTTTTAAAGACTGTGTTAGTCACTTTACAGATTCACCGAACCGTGTTAGGAATAAAAAGTAGGAAATTGGGGAAGAGGACAAAAGAATTACATAAAAAATAGATAATTATCCAAATAAACATGCCAAGCTTCCTTACTTCCTTATATAAGTCTATTTTTGTTAATAGATGGGCAAGAACGAAGGACTCTACTGTAAAGCAGGGGTGTCCAACTCAAGGTCCATGGGCCGGATCTGGCCTGCGGAGTGCTTAGATATGGCCCATGGGGCTGCCCTAGAAACAGTGAAGGCCCGGTTCATGGTGCCTCTGGCAGTGAAAACTGGCAATCTCCGTTTTCAGCTGTGACAGCCTCCTGCATCCCTCTGCCAGAGCAAACAGAGCTTTGGAGGGCTGTACACGAGCTCCGTTTTCGCTGGCAGAGGGTTGCAGGAGGCCATCCCAGATGAAAACAGAGATTGAGAGCTCATTTTCGCTGACAGAACACTCAGGCCATCACAGGCGCACCTGAGATAGGTGACATCAAGCTGGCTATGCCCACCCTGGTCATGCCCCCACACACCCCCAAGGTCAAACACAACCCTGATGACCTCAATGAAATTGAGTTTGACACCCCTGCTGTAAAGCCTCAATTATTGGAATGAGAAGCACAGGTCAATAACAAAACATGGTTTATTTCAAAATCAAGATTATTATTATTTAATCTCTGAAACATCTTACCCCCTGAGGTGCGATTGGCTGCCACACTCCTGATGTTTAGTAAAAGCTTCAAGACTTGGCTCTGCCATATGGCTTGGGGACTTGGGGACCCAGTGGGGGAGCTTGATACTGGAGGTAGCTGATTAATTAAATTCAATCCCACCTCCACCTCCCCTTGTGTCCAGCTCCCCTTTTTGCCATTTTGTGTCCATGATTTTATCTGCTGTGTTTTTTACAACATATTATTTTAATGTTTTTCTATGTTGTAAACCTCCCAGAATTGTTGGATACAAGATGGCAGCAAATAAATTTTATTAAAAAATAAATAATTTAACAGTGTATTCAGAATTGCTTTATTCTAATAGAGATATTTCTTGAAAAAGTCTAACTATTCTCAAATGTTAATATTCTGAATAGGTGATAATAATGACTTTGTTGCTTGAACCATCAGTCTTAACAAAAAAAAATATAAACATACACCACAGGTTTTGTAATTTATAAATATAAAATAAAATCTTCCTAATAATCAAATTCTATTATCTGTTATTCACCAGACAGGTCATGTCAATAGTTTCATAGTTTATTTAATTTATAATTATTTAATGTATAATGAAACTAACCTTTTAAACTCAAAAGGAAAGCTAAAATAGGGTGTTACTTTAACAGCATGTAAATCAAATATTAGTGAATTAAATCCTTTGTTAGAACTGCATGGTAGAAATAATAAAGTCTTATTGCACAGTGCATATTTCTATTCCTGTTTCAGGACAATTCATTTATTAATATCAGATGTAATTTTTAGAAACATGTTTTATAAATAAATTTATCATAATTAAGCACTGATTGCATGTTGTAATTTGCCATGCATTTGCTCATAAAGATGATTCAATATCCGTTCATTTTTAAGATATTCATTTCATACATTAACAAAATATCATATTTTATGAGTGCCGAGAATCAAACAAATTGCTCATTAAAACATATGTTTACTCTACACGCTATCCAAATGTGGCCCCTTCTGAAAGTCCTGCTCCTTCTAGAGAAATAATCCATCCATATCATGCTATAATCTAATCTATGATCCAAGTCAAACAACTAGCTTGATAGTAGGTTGGCACAGCCAATTCATCTCATTCCTTTCCTGACACCCATTCTAGAGGTCATTTATTACCTATAGAAACAATTTAATTAACATGACACAAAAAGATGAATGATGGGAGAGGGGGATTATCGGGCACAAAATAAGTAAATAATATTTTATTGAGTTTTCAAAAACAAGTGTCATGAACAATTATTGATACAAAACTGATTTTCAATATTGTGATGGAAACTATGCAGCAATTTGAACTTTGCTTCTTTTTCCCCTTACACCTATAAGAACAATTCATTTTTTAAAAAACATGTTATATTAAGGATTGTAACAAAATTAATACAAAGCAACATAGAGAAAAAATCAGAAAAGTGGAAAGAAAGGAAATACAAAGTCCAAAAAGTTAAAGAAAATAAATAAATAAAATGGAAATAGAAAAAGAATATTTTAGGAAGTGATTCTCATTCCTCTCAGTAATAAATACAAGCAAATTTATATTGTCCCACCTCTTATAAAATTATAAAAATAATCTACTTCTTACTACCGGTATAACCCTCCTTTCCATTCACAAATTTAAAAATCATTGTCATTTTTTTCCAAGTACTGACAAAAAGTCCATAAAGGGTTCCAGCAGTATATTTTTTTTACCCTTAATCAAACAGCCAACTTTTTATTCCATTTTTGGTTGGTTGGTTGGTTGGTTGGTTGGTTTTGCTCTAACAATTATCTAAATCTTTACATCATAAGGTCACTGTTGTGGCTTGAAACTGCATTTAAACTTTCTTCCTCCCATCTCAAAAATTTTAGAAATCTTTTGTAAACCCATTAAAAATTGTTGTCCTTGTGATTTTTTATCTCTTCACTTATCATTTGTATTTCCATTTTAACTCTGTTTTATAATCCATAATTCCTTTATTTTCTAACATTTCTATATCAGCTGGAATTTGTTTCATCTCTTCATTCTGTTAGTAAATTCTTCCATTTTACTTTTTTACTTTCTTATTTTTTTAGAAACTTTTGCAAGAAATGCATGAGCAATAATTATTGCTGTCAGTTTGTTTCTGTCCCAATTCTTCAAAGAACCTTTGAAATATATATGTCATACTTATATCTATCAATTTATGAGCTTCAGTACTTTTCTTTCAAATTCATAATAAAATATGGATTCTTAAAAATAAAGAACAGGTTTATCTCTTTTTTCCCCAACTTGGAACTTTAATGTCAAATTTCTATAGAATCTCAGCAATCAGCTCTTCCCTGATAAGTTAAACAATTTAGGTTCCATCAAAAATATCATTTTATTTATCTTGTTATTTCATAAATCTTAGCAAAAGTTCCAATATTCCAAATTCTTCCAGTCCCTTATTCTATTTAAAGCTTTCTTGAATTACCTTATTTATCTTTTTGTCCTTTATTTTATATTTTTAAATTATTTAAACTGTTATTTAATTTTTCTTTTAATGGATGAAGTTTTACTCATTAGGTAGTGTGTGGGATCCTTGGTGCTCTCTGTTCAGTTCAGTTCAGCTCAACATTGAGCTACAAATATTCTCTTCTATCACCACAAGATAGTTTTTAAAAACTTTTTGCTTAGAAGTTCTCCTTTAACTTTAAAAACAAGTTTAGAAAGGAAGATGGACCTAGTGTCCTTAAAGGTTCCACCAGGATTGAAAGTTTGATGGCTTTCTTTACTTCCCAGTGCTCAGACCCATGTATTGACTACTCTCCCAGGGTCTCCTCAAAAGGAATAGCTGTGATGACCCAGAGTATCTCAGAAATATAACAAAAACCAAAACGTAAATACAAGTCCTTTTATGCCATCAACTTGGCTTTGCTGTTTAATTGTTCATAGTGGAGGAGTAAACTATTTTCAAAATAATATTTCAAAGGCAAGAAACACAGTTCACATTCAAAGAGCCAATAACGAAGCAAAAACCAAAAACAAACCGCACTGAATAAAGTTCCTCGACAGACCAGGATAGATAATTGCCAACTTCAGGAAGATAACCAGGTACAGTCCGTTGGAAGAATGCCAACCAAGATAAACCTTCTTTAGGAATAAAACACTAATTTGTCTCCAGCGTCTGTTAGCATGCAGGTCCAAACTCTTATGCAAATCTCACACCTGCAACCCATGAAGAGGATCATGCCCTCTCCTCCCAAGTAGACCACATTTTAACCTGATCCTCTCCTCCCTGCGTGCCCTAGGATGGATAGGGGATGGGCCTGGGTCCTCCTCTGACTGCTGAGCCAGCCTCTGCCCTTCCCCAGCCTCCTCCACCACCTCTGGAGCCACATTTCCACTCCCTGTTGGCTGTTCCTCCTGTTCCTCAGAGTCAGTCTCCACCAGGGGCATGGCAGTAGCTATCTAGAGTATAAGTAAGCAAATCCTCTCCTTACCTGGAGTGATTCTGTTAGACAAGGTTCATCACTGAGGTTCTTTGGTCTTTGCCAACGCATCATTTCCACTTCTCCTGAGATGTCTTAGTTCACCAATGCCTCACTCAGAAATTTTACCAATGGAAAGCTCTTCTCCCTTTCTTTGATTTGCACCAAGCTGATTTGCCCATCTAGGATCAAAAGCAATCTGAGCTTCAGTATCTTTATTAATTTTGAGGAAGGGGGAATTATTTTGTGAGCCAATATTTTTCTCATGGATCATGTGATATGAATTGAGTCTGCATCTGCTAAACATTCTTTCACTTCTTGAACCAATTAATTTACTGAATGCTTTCTTGTTCTACAATTTCTCCTTATTTACTGCTATACTGGGAATGTGTGAGAAAATAACTAGGGATAAGAGAGGAATAGCATTCCTTGCACCAGTGACACTTCCTAAAAGTAGCAAACTGATCTCCAGTATTGGTGAGGAAATGTAGTTGTTGTTTGGGTCAACAAAAATAGCCAAAGTCATCCCAATTTAAAACTTCAGTTAATTAATAAGAAGGTATATTGTCTAAGCTATGTCAGCATGAGAAAACTATGACATTTTGTCCTTTGTTCTTTTTAAACAGCTAGTGACCCAAAATAAATTAAAATATCTGCTCTGTTGCCTATAAATCTTACCTGTCTACTCACATTTGATTCTAGAATACTGTTAAATATCCTAAAGTGAACTAAATAAGGTGGCAACAAAATCCTATTGTGAGTCTACATATATTACTCATATATATTCATCAAATGTTCCTTTTTTAATGTACTCTGGTTTGATACTACTGATATAACCTAGTTACCAAAAAGCAAATGGATGTATAAATAACATTTCACACAGATGTTTTTATCAGTTCCTAGCACATTTAAGAGAGTGAAAATTCAAAGCACATAATAAATATCTAGAAATTGACAGAAATGCCAAACTTTTTAATATTTGCCACTAGGCAAATATTAAACTGGTTTACAGCATCTACCAACAAAAAATATTTGCAATAGAAAGCAATGTAAGTATTCCATGACAAGAGTTTTAGAGTACATTGATCATGAGTATCTTTTGCAGAGGGTAGATGTCCAGAAATTTCTCTAAGATTTTGAAATACAGTATGTTCTGCAATCATTTCTTCTTAAAATTTATTTTCTTTCACCTCCTCTCACCTGTTTTTCCTCAGCTCCTTGTGGTCAAAATGAAACCAGAGAAGATGGTAAAATAATTCAGCTTCCTCCCTGCAAAACAGGAGCATGGATCGTTCCTGCCATAATGGCTTGCTATCTTTTGGTTGCAAACATCCTTCTGGTGAACTTACTGATTGCAGTGTTTAAGTGAGTTGATAAAATATTATATATTTCTCCTCCATCCGTAGCAGCGATGCCAAACTTTTTAATATTTATCACCAGACTGGTTTAAAGCATCTACCAACAGAAATTATTTGCAATAGTAAAAAATGTAAGTATCCCATGACAGAGTTTTAGAGTATACAATCATGGATATCTTTTGCAGAGGGTAGATGTCCAGAGATTTCTAAGATTTTGAAATATAGGTGATTGCAGGGGTGCTGCAACTGCTAGAACTTGGAAGATGAATCACATACAATTCATTCAGCACCTTTGAATAGCTAGTCACTTCTATAGGCACTATGGATGTCTTGACAAAGATGTAACTGTTTTAAAGAATTGCAGACAGAGGCTACATCTGTGCACTGTGAAGAAACTTTGCCCCGTTCTACAGCAGCAAGAACACCCAGTTATAGAAATAAACATATAGTATTAAAGTTTGGATTGTGTTACAGGTAAATTTGCTGTAATTAAAATGAATATGTGTTTCATATTCAATCAGGTTTAAATTCATAAACTGATAAAAATAGATGGAACCATATTTTAATTTTGAATAAAAGAAGAGTCTGTATTTTAGAGTAAAATTTAATCTTCCAAGCTAGAGATGATGTGAAAAAACAAATAAAGATTTCCAATTTATGTCATTTTTGAATATATACCTGAAGATAGCTTTAAGTTTGATCAAAGTCAAAAAGTGCTCAAAGGGGGCAATTAACCCTTGTTCCTCAGTCCATTTTTCTTTTCAGTTATTTTGGATGCATCAAGCTGTGGAGAGCAGATTGAGTTAAAAAAACACCTCTATTGAACATTTCTTTCAATGTATCTGCCCCAATCAACTAATATCAGGAGGTGTTTCCTGTAGTATTTTCTATCCTAGACTATTTTCTACCTGAAGAAGGAGTTGACATATTGAAGATATCTTGAGATATGGATTCATCAGAGGTGCAAGGCCAAAATAGTTAGAATCCAAAATTAGCATCCAAAATATTTTGGTAATTACAGAATAAGCAGAGCCCTCCAGTAGCGCCAAGAGTTTCCATACAGTAAGCATGCAAACGACACCTGGTTCATTTGACCAAGACATGAGGTTAGGTTAAAATACTGAGTTGTATTCTCTAGTTATCTATCTCAGTTGTGAGGAACAGTCTTCTATTGGATGCCATCAAACAAGATAGTCACCTCACAATTTTTCCCCAAGTCCAAATTTAACTCAGCATTTCAGTGCTTATACTTGCACTTGAGGTCCTCTGGCTGTCTTAGTGAAGTGGGAAAGAATGGAGGTTGTTGTGTTGTTGCATCCATGCTACTGGAATAATCTAAGGCGTTGGCCAGTGTTAATCAAAGGAAAATCTTGGAAATTGGTTCTTATAAGCCGTTACATTTAAATACCCAAGTGAATAGATATTTCTTTTAGAAGTAGACTATCTCCTAATATGTTTATGCAGAAATCAAAGATGGTGTATATGAGTAAAATAAACAGTGTAGCAATGTAAACATAACAGACGTTGTTATGAGTAGTCCATCAAAAAGAGTGTTGGAATTGACCTCAGATGCTAATTGTACATACAGCCTAAAATTTATTGTTTTTCAATGTGTAGAACAGATCCCAATGTTGCATATGCAAACAAAGAATTCAGCTGTTTATCAAACGCCTGTTCCTTTTTCTATTCCTATTTCAGCAACACGTTTTTTGAAGTTAAGTCTATATCAAACCAGGTATGGAAGTTTCAGAGATATCAGCTTATTATGACCTTCCATGAAAGACCAGTCTTACCCCCTCCACTAATCATCTTCAGTCACATGACCATGATATTTCAGCACATATGCTGTAGATGGCGGAAACACGACAGCGATCCAGATGAAGCAGACTATGGGCTCAGTAAGTGTCGTAGGATTTGTGCTTGGACAAAGCCATTATGCTGCATGAGGGCACTGGCATCACTTAGATACAGGACCATTCATGAGCAAACAACAATTTCAGCTGAGGAACACACAACCAGGAGGTATCTGTGTGGTTTTGTAGTACAGCAACCTGTGGGATACTGTATATTTGGAACTGTTCCTCAGTCGTAGCCTGCAAAGAGGGTTTTGGGGAACTAAGGCTGAAAGCAAATCCGTAGGAAACTGCACACAACATTCTGCAAAGGACAGAAAAAGAGTAAGGCATAGTAAGCCAAAGAAATTAAAAGCAAGAGATAAAAGGAAGAAGGATACTTAACTCTCGTTTCCACTGTTGTTCACTATACTTTTCCATATCTTTATATCCTTACAAACTATGGTTGCAGCATCCATTTATAAATTACTACATTGTCTTTTGTTTTTTAAATTCTTACCGTTGTCCTTTTGAGAAATCATCAATTCCATCCAGTCTGCTCGGTTTTCTACTTTTTCTTAATATTTTTCTTTTGCTTTTATATCCTCATTTTGCAATTTATTCTTTTTTTTTCAATATTTTTTTTTTATTTTTATATTTTAAAAAACATCTCTTGGTGAACAATGTGGTTCCAGGTTTTTGCATTTCAAGACAAATGTGCCCATAATTACATATTCATCTTTCGTATTCAATTTCATATCATATTGTTACTTATTCCATTTTCCTTTAAATATTCTCAAATATTCTTATATTCATTACACCTATTTCATCCAATTCCAATTCATATCATAACTTATTTGATTTTTCTTTAAATATTCTCGTATCTTGTTTTACAATATTACCTAAGTTTCTTATTTCATTTCTACATTCATTACCCATATTTACTTTTATCTGTCATATTTGCAATTTTATCACATACTATTATTCCATTCATTGTTCAATTGGTTCCATCCTAATTCTAATATTCCAAAAGTTGTCCCCTTTAATTGTCAATTCACGTTTGCTAGCCCTTTGCCTTATACACTCCCTCAATTTATTCTCTTTAATTCCTTATATTTACCATAATATAGTCATTTTTAAATTATCACATTCTACATTAATAACAATAATCTCCTAACTACTAAATATCACATGTGCATATATATATTTGAGTCAGATTCCGCATGGTATTCTTTTTCTTAATTACATTCTAAATCATTTATTTCAAAAATATTACTCTATTCAATTAATTTTAGAGACTGATAATAGTCTTTCCATTACAATTCTCATAGCTCATTTTAGCTTTATTCATTGCTTTATTAAATGTCAATTAATATACATATAATAAATTCCCATTTCCATATCTATTTCAATTAAATCTATATCTAACTTAACAATAATCCTTAGGGAAAAAAATATCAATTCCATTCTTTTCTATTTTTAAATCTATATTCTTATATATCACCACATGTTACCTATTTTGCAATTTATTCATTCTCTCTATGTGACCAAATTGTTTGGATTCTTGACTAACAATATAACTTCACCTTTGTGAAAGTACACAAACACTCATGACCCCAGCCAATGCATTTCTAATGTCACTACTACCTTTCCATATGTATTTATCCATAAATATATTAAACAATGTAAGGAGCATCATGTATGCTTGTTTTGTCTTGGATTAGGCCTATTTAGTTTATCATAAGCTTTCTATATGAACAAATATACAATAAACTTCTCACCTTTTCAGTTTTCTTAATGTTCTGTACACCTCTTGACCAATATAAAACCACACTGCACTAACCCAATTTTGCTCATTGCCTCCCTATATCCTCTCTGTCACTTTTTCAAACATCCTTAACAAATTAATTCTTAAATCATTTTTGCATTTATTTTGGCTACATTTCCTTATGTACATGAGAATAAAAACATCTCAAATAGGAGGCACAGAAGCTCTTTTCGCACATACAATTTTAGTATATGTGCTGCCAAAGCAAAGCACAATACATATTCGCACATACACATTTACACTGCATAGCTACTTGATAAGAAAATTACATCCATATTTTAACATTTCTGTTGTTATATGTATGCAGTGCTATCATTTTTCACAGCATGTGATTTCCTTTTCATCAGTTATTTCTTAAAACAGCCGTTTCAGCTTATTTAATATTGCTGTACAAATCTCTCAGGTAGCATTCCCTCGCTTCAGTTTTTTACCTCAAAAGATGTCATCACTTTTGATTATATTTAATTTCGTAATTTGATAGACAAAATATGTATCAAGACCTAACTCATCTATTATCAGCTTTGTGATGTTTTTCACTGAAGAAAACTGGGACTAAAGCCCACATCTTATGTATATAAAGCATGTGTATAGTTGACTAAAGTCTGCAATTCCCAGTCCAAACACAATTTCCAAAAAAATTTCAAGGCAGCTATACATAGAATGAATTAATAATATTTCCTTGGCATGAGCATCTAACTGCTCTCTAGGTATTATAAAAGCAGTGATTTTCTTTAGGCTCGTGCTCAAACTTTGAAATTTCTTATTTTCCTAGTTTGGCCTACCTTCAGATTTGTTTTTTATGTCTTTTGTCACTATGCAAAATCATTTCTATTTCTGCACATGTTTTCTAATTTCATGAAAACGTCGTTTTAAAAAATTCTCAGACATTGTATCTTTATCTGTTTTATCTGTTTATTTCTTTTCTTTACTATTTTTTACTTTATTGTACATAATTGTTTCATCACATTAATGCCAACACTGGTACAGTGGTTAAGGAACTGGGCTAGATATAGGTAAATCCAAGTTAGGTCCACCCTCAGCTGTGGAAGTTTTGTGGGTCTAGACAAAAGACAGTGCTGCAGAGGTGGTAATCAGCAGCTTCTGACCATTTCTGGAGAACCGGTAGCGGAAATTTTAAGTAGTTTGGAGAACTGGCAAATCCCACCTCTGACTGGAGATTTTACAGTATCCTTCCCCTGCCACGCCCACCAAGCCACGCCCACAGAACCAGTAGTAAAAGAATTTGAATCCCACCACTGCAGAGCTGGTACCGAGACTTCAGTTAGATAAGTGGGCCTTGAGCCTAGACCAATAAACTAACTTGAGCAAAATGTCTCAAACTTCTCCCTAATTTACACGAGGGGGAGCACATTCAGACTTGCAAGTTGTTAGTATAGCTGTTACAATAAAGGTTGTTCTAACTTACATGACATTGGTTTCTTACTCTGGTCTACCCTGTAGGGCTGATACTGGGTGACCTTAGGCCAGTCTATCATCCCATCTTATCTCACAGAATAGTTGAAGATGGAAAAAATTAAACTAATCCAAACATGTAGATCTAATATTCTCATTCTTATAATAGAAAAACATTGTACAAATTGGGCTCTACAAAGATATGAACAGCAATGAATACCAGTAACTCCACTTGCAGTCACTTTGCCTGTCCAATAACTATCCATCTGAAGTCCTGCCAGTACCTACAGAGACGTACTGTTCCCAGTGTCCTTAGTGATGGGACAATATAGACATTCTTCTATTTCTTTCAGTGCCCTGTCTGAGATTGTAGAGGGTGAAAAGAAGAAAAAAATAATGGAATCAAATATCACAACTTGCGGTATCTGAATAAGTCTGACATAAATTAAAAATATTGGCAGGTAGGAGTTAGGGCACAAATTTGGGAAAGCAGAAGTAGAGCTATAAATCTGAGACTCATCAAAGCAATCTACATACGAAGTTACATATAGAGGGATTTCAGTTGTAAATATTATAAAATAGGCAGTGCTCTATACTTACACATAATTAGTTATTGATTGTTGTTTATTGTCTTCTATGTCTCCTATAGAACTTTTTATAACAGATGATGAACTGAAGAAGGTTCATGATTTTGAAGAACAGTGCATAGAGGAATATTTCAGAGAGAAAGACGATAGATTTAATTCTTCCAATGATGAGAGAATCCGTGTAACTTCTGAAAGGTGCACAACATTTTGTTTGGCTTTGTAGATATCATATATTTTAAAAATTGTAATCATAAATATTTTTACTTTGTTGTTTTTTAAAACAAAAAGATTTTTTAAAGTTCCATAATATTTTATTGGCTGCAAATTAATAGTAGTCAAAAGATGGTAAACCTATTTTGGAATTGTCATAAAAGTGGTATTTATACAAAAAAGAAAAACCCACAAAAATTAAGCATATTTCCAAGTAAAAATCCGTGGTTTAGATTACTTGGTTAAATCTAACTAAAACAGAGACCGCAATCACCAGTAGAATATAAAGTCTAAAAAATAACTAGAATACAAAAATATAGATTTAGTTGCTACCGTGTTTCCCCGAAAATAAGACACTGTCTTATATTTTTTTTGGCTCCCAAAAACACACTAGGTCTTATTTTCAGGGTAGGTCTTATATTTTTTTTTTAATGAAAAAAACCACTTACCATATTCATGTAGAACAATGTACATTTATTCATGTGAAACCGAACAAATGCATACCGGGTTTCCCTAACATAAGACACTGTCATTTTTTGGCTCCCCAAAACACACTAGGTCTTATTTTCGGGGTAGGTCTTATTTTCAGGGTAGGTCTTATTTTGGGGGTAGGTCTTATTTTGGGGGTAGGACTTATTTTCGGGGAAACACGGTATATATGAAGTCCTTCTGTATTCTATAATCAAATTGGGGGAGGTGAGGACAAGGCATGAAATACATGGGACGAAAGGTCTGATTCTGACTCCAGTGCAAGTGACACCCAAATCTCCTCCCACATGCATGGCAGAATTCTTCAGGGGGAAAAAGTTTGCCGCAACCCCAAATTTTTTTACATTAGTGCTACAAGCTATACATCAAGGAAGTATCTGATTGGGCCTTTGGTCTTATTCAACTCTGGTATTTCCTATGCATATTCCACTTTTTTTCTCTTTATCCTCTCCTTGGTGAATTGAAAATCATCCCTGAATCTCAGAGTCATTTTGGGTAGAACATTGGTTGTGTGAAGTCTGCTTTTATAAATGGGTCTTAGAAGCCATAATGCAAACTGAGGTCTTATTTCATAGTCTCTTAGTTCCACTTAAACAGATTGGTATAAACCTGGAGAAAATGTTGTAGGAAAGTGAATAAAGCATACATTAATTGTATGTAAAATAATTACTTTGCAATATACTTGTAATATAACAGGGTTAAGGATATCATGACATTCTAAATTTATTTCTCCAGGGATCACTTGTTGCCATCATATCCATTTGACAAGAATTAGGCCGTTTTCTAACTTCCTGGCAGCTTTTAAAATCTGTATAGCTGTGCAATTTTCAATTTGATAAACCAATTACTACTTTCTATGGATTTGGTACTAACTAAGGAGTTTGCCACATAAAACCTATAAAATGGAAATATTTCTATACCAGAAATCAATATTTTAATCTTTGTGTATGTGAGCCTGCATAACATAGAGTAGATCTGTAAATCTTATGTTTACAAATTTAAAATCTATAAATACAGAACAGCTCTAAAAGTCTATATTTTAAGTTATATAAATTTTTATTGTTTATTTTTTAAAAAAAGGACATCGATGCATCTCACAACTTTAATCAGGAGCAAAATGCAAATTCTTGTTTAAATATGTGTTGATAAAATGATTGATAAAATCATTGAGAAGGCAAGCAGTAAATGGATTTATCATCCCAGTTAACTAGTAACCTCTTTTTAATTGTTTATTTTTAAAAAGAAGATTAATTTTCTTAGTGGGCGTATCAGTATATTAATGGCATACCATTTACATTATTATCCATTTTCTTGATTAAGGAAATTGGTTTAGAAATAACCAAGCTAACCTGCTTGCCCTACTGGATGTTATCAAAACATTTTCCCTCTCTCTTTTCTTCCTGCAGAGTAGAGAATATGGCAATGCGATTAGAGGAAGTGAATGAACGAGAGCATTGCATGAAGGCCTCGCTTCAGACTGTAGATATACGGCTTGCTCAGCTGGAAGATATGATTGGGCGAATGGCCACCGCACTGGACAAAATTACTGGAGTGGACAGAGGAGAGGCCAGTAAGATACGGTCTCGAACATCTTCTGACTGTACTGACACAGCTTACATTGTGAGACAAAGTAGCTTCAACAGCCAGGAAGGGAATGCATACAAACTTCAAGAGAGTATTGATCCCACGGGGGAAGAATCAATGTCCCCCACCTCTCCAACATTAACACCTCGACTGCGAAGTCACTCCTTCTATGCGATGAATATGAAGGAGAAGGGTGGGCTTGAGAAATTTGAAAGTATTTTGAAAGAACGGTCTCTGAGCCTTCATCGTGCCACTAGTTCTCACTCAATCTCAAAAGAACCAAAAGTTTCATTAGTGCCTGTAAGCACTCTGTCTATTGCTCCAGATTCTCGGAGGCCTTCCTCTTGCATTGATATTTATGTGTCTGCCATGGACGAGCTGCAGTCAGGAATAGAGCCCCTGGACAGTTCAATGAACATCCTTGGGACCGGAGATCCCACTCTTCAAGCTCAGATCACTACCAGCGTTCTCTCGAGTAGTGCTTATGTCAGTGGTACCTCTGGTGATAGAATCTCAGGCAGAAGTATTGAGTGTGAAGAGCCTTCTTCGCTGGAAACAAGGGTGTTTTCTTCAGATTATTCCCAAATCACAGACAGCCAAAACCCCTGGGAATTGGATCCCCCCCTATATCATACCTTAGAGCGTTCTAAAAGTAGTCGCTACCTGGCTACAAGCCCCTTTATTTTAGAAGAGGCACCTATTGTAAAATCTCATAGTTTTATGTTCTCTCCATCCCGGAGTTATTTCAGCAGCCTCGGAGTACCGGTCAAAACAGCAGAGTACACTAGCATTACCGACTGCATTGATACAAGGTGTGTCAGTGCTCCTCAAACCATTGCAGAAAGGTCAAGTTTTCCTGGGATCCATGGAGACAAGATGGAGGACTTGGGATGCTGCCATCCAGAGAGGGAAGCAGAACTGAGTCACCCAAGTTCTGACAACGAGGACACTGAAGCCAAAGACAAAAAAGCAGTTTCCTTGTCACTTCAAGATAGCAATACATCTAGGACCTTGTCTAACAATATTCTGCTTCCTAAAATAGAGCGGGCCAATAGTTATTCTGCAGATGAATCCAACTTACTCTACGTGCACACACGGAAAAGCTACTCCATCAGTGACAAACTTGACAGGCAGCGCAATGCATCCAGCCTTCGAAATACATTTCAGAGGAGCAGGTCATCCAAACCAGAAAGCACAGGAGACACCTTGTCAATGAGAAGACTCTCTAGAACAGGTGCATTCCGGAGCTTTGAGAGCAAATATTGCTAGAGATGACACCTGCTCTTTGGTCCCTCTCTTGAGCAGAATGAAATAACCTCAGATTTATGAAGTGTCAGCAAAAAGCTGGCTTCTACCACCAGTTGAATTAGCCCTCTTTAATCTCAGTGTCAGCCACCGAGATACTGCCTCTTGACCCAGTTGGCATTTGCACTTAATAGGGGGTGGGATGGGTGGGAGGGAAGATTTTAAAGACATTATTTTTTAAAAAAAAGCTTTATGACATCGTGCACAAATGGGTAAATAGTTTGAGAAATCTGCCTTTCAAAATAGAAATAGATTTTTTTTAAAAAAAAGAAGCAAAATAACATGCATCTAAAATGGGTGTTTTAATTATGATTCTGTTGTTGTTTACATCAGTACATTTGTGATAACTTATGAAGCAGTATCTTTGAATTACATTATAGAAGACAAACCTATCAATTCCCACTTTTCACCCTCATGGTTCACACGTCTTTTTTTGTACTGACAACTTGTAGTGCCACAAATGTTATATTTTCAAGAAGGGAAGTAAAAAGATGCCTTTTATATAGCAGCATGAGGGAAAGAGGGAAATTTATGTAATACATTTTCATGTGGTTCCTGTATTAAACAGGCTTTTTCGCACAGCTGACCAAGCTCAGGAAGATTGTAATTAAGTGGAATAGTAAATACTTATTTTTGTAATTACATCTACGTATTAGTTTAGAAAGAATTCCATGGAGCCTCCTTAAAATGTTACATGATAGGATGAAAACAGTCCAGAGGCAACATCATATTCTTATTGCTCTGTACAATATCTATCTTTTTTTCCAAGTATTTGGAATTTATTGGGTGTATTTGCATTTCATTGCTCTTCTAATTGTTCTACCATGTATTGCTGGAGGTATTGAATGATGATCTTCTCTTACAATATTAAAGGACTGAGAGGTTAGTTAGCCTAAGTGAAATTAAGACTTCAGATTGTTTCAAAAGCCATTCTTTTAAGTATGCTTCCATTGTCTAGATTAGAATGGCAAAGAGAAGAGATTTTATAACATGTAAGAGTGGAATGTGAAAGTTTCATTGTCCTCAGGTCTACTCATCAATAAGGTTTGCAATAACCCTCCTGGGTGCAAGAATTAAGTATGGCTCCTAGAGGATAATAGGCAGGTGGCATAGTTATAGACCAGAGGTCTCCAAACTTGGCAACTTTAAGACTTGTGAACTTCAACTCCCAGAATTCTCCAGGCAGATTCTGGAAGTTGAAGTCCACAAGTCTTAAAGTTGCCAAGTTTGAGGACCCCTGTTATAGAGTTTCAACTTATGTATCTCTCTCTCACATCAGTGATATTTTAGAAAACATTTTAAAAATTATTTTGAGTTGGCTGTCTAAATTCCTTTTTCAATTTTAAGCATTCATACTAAATCTAGGTGTAAGCAGTCTTCCAAGGCACAATAGAGCAAGGATGGGGCCAGCGGTGGGATTCAACCGGTGTTACTACCGGTTTGGTGACTATGTTTTATTATTATATAAAAAGCAGGAAATAAAGGTCAGGTAAGAACCCAGGCAGGCAGGGGGCCAAACAGCAGCAAACACAGAACCCGTTTGGTGTCTGCTCCTCTTCAGAGCTACCAGTTCTATAGAGCCGGGCAGAACCAGTAGCATCTCACCTCTGGTTATGGCTTTATTAACCCCACAAAGCTTGACAAGGGTCAAGAATTGTGGATGTTCTCCAGAACTTTGGAAGGTACCAGAAATAAACCCAGACCTCTGAAAGTTTCCAAAGTCCTAATTCATCTGATAGTAGCTGCGGGCATGACACAGCCACAGATCTTTTTGAATGCAGCTTGTGCCTTGATTTCAATTATAAAATTGCCCCATTCAATTGACCTTCATGCTACTTACTCTCCATCTTCCTTATTATCAGCTATTATTCTATAATTTGCCAAGATGTTTTAGTATGTGCTTTCCCATGAGAATAATTTATCAATGATCAAGACATATGCCAACACATCTAGATACATGGTAAGCAGGATACACTGATTATTCAATTTGTTTCCTAAACTGCTTCTAAGGCCCAACATTAATTCAATTGTTGTAAATAATTGCACAATACACACTTTTATTAGAGCTTTGATGTGTGTGGTTTGTGTGTATGTGTGTGTATGTTAGAAAAAACTTTTCTACAGCAAAGAAACATGGTGTGGAAGTAGATGTTTTAGTCATTAGCCATTCTTTTTCAAACAGGTCTCCTGTCTCATATGGGATTTCAGATTTTCCATGCACAAAATGGTATCTAAGACGGGTTTCTTTTTAATTTACTACTAATGCCTTTTTTCATACTATCACAATCATTCCAGATTTCATGAGATCTGACACAATCTTGCATAATTTTGAATAGGGTCTCTAATGATAATTCATTCAAACAACATTTCAATGACCTCAGATGAAACAGATCTATTTTAAATAAGTCAAAATATATTACTATTCTTGCTCATTTCTGCTCTGGACATAAGCCAAGACTAGATCAACATTATTCTCTTAAACTACTGAATTATTCAATTTCATTTGAGCTGACTGTGGGGGAAAAAAACCCTCTTTAATGGATTCATAAAAACAATTCAAATCATCCTTTGAATTTTCCTGTTTGCCTTCAATGACAATGTCCTGATCTACTGCCTGCATATGTAGGTAATAATAATATATGGGCCCTAGCTTCAGAACAAATTGACAAATAGGACCCCTGGTATCCCTATTCCTAGTGTGACGAAAGCCAAATTCTGGCAGGAATGGCAGCATTTATACTTTTTAAAGAAAAATATAGCCGTTTCTAACCAAAGCACAATCTTAAGGTTCACTTCTACATGCTTCCTGGGAATGGAACCTATTTTGAAATACTTGCAAACTTGTTACCAAATGCAAAGGTATATATATTGTGGCTTTTGTTAAGAAAAGTATATTTGAATGTGCATTTTTCATAAATTGCCCATAAAATCACAGAAAAAGAAACGTTTAGTATTACATTTTTTTTAAAGTTACTATTAAAATATTCCTTTCACACAGGAACAAGAAGGCAGGAATCCGCAGAATCATTAGAATTACAAGAATAATTCTTAGGAATTACTTATTTTAAAATCATATCCCATTGAACTTACAGTTTATACATATGATAAAAAGTGTATTCTTTGTATAATTTATAAAGCAGACTTTAGCATTCCACTTTAATCACCCGGACTGATCATGGATCAGTCATTTGCCCTCCTATCTTCTTTACTGAAAAAGTATATACAGGATCAGTTAATAGTTGAGAATATATTTTCTGTTAAAATATTTATAAATTGAGGTGCTGTATGGAACTTAGAATACAGCATTATTAAACTAGAAGTTGCACTCTTGATAGGAAAAATTGGAAATATTTTCATAAGCTATCAAACAGCAATAATTGAACAGTAAAATGCTCGTTTCTGAATAAGTAAGTAAATGAAGCATTTTCCTGCTAAAATAAGCAACTTTTCTAGAGCATGGAAACAGATGTACCCTTATTTTCATTTTTTTAAAAGACTGTATTTATATCAAGATAAATGCATTACACTGAACACTGAAACTACCGTAGTGATATGAATGTTCCCATTTTCTCTAAAACCATGATAGCTCTTTTGATATTCGCTTGAATACTTCCTGTGTTTTAGAATGTGTGCTCTGGATATCTGTTTTTAGAATCCTGTGTGGTATGCTTGTATTAGCACCTAACGTAGAAACAACAAACCATGCAAAGTTTTAATTCATAATCTGAAATGTTACGTATAAAATATAAAATTACTAATCTGCATAGCCATGGAATAGGAAAGACAAAATTTCAAGATGAATTCAATTCAACGTCATTGAATTTATACCATAATAATAATATCTGGATGAATGCTAATCAAGGGTTCAGAATCACACGAGGGCTACATTTACAAACTGAAAAGGAGACACCAGAATAATCCAATGTTGTTTTTTAGATAATGGGGTACTGTAATGTGATATTAGATCAATTTTTGGGTCTAGCACTTATCAGGGAGGACAAATTTTGATGAGCCAAAGGCCACTCTTAACATCGGATAGGTGGGCTTTGAAAGCCACAACATATACAGGGCCAGATCTGGGTTTAGGGAGTAGCATTTTGGGATTTCCCTTCATTTTCTTTTTAAAATGTTTTCCATTGTGTTGTCCTTAATTTAGGCCTTGCACAACAGTTTGCATATGTTTCCTACCTGAAATTGCTGTCAGTTTATAGCAATCATGTACGAAAAGACAATGTGAGGCCCTCAAAGTCAAAGGCTATCCACCACTGCAGCGTAAAGTCATATCTTTATACAGTTCATGCAGTACAGCGTTTGATAATAGGAAATACTGAACAATACAGTCTGCTACCTAGCTTTCCAATGTAATAGCAGTTATTGGGCAAGGAATCAGAGTCGGTCATCATTATTGTTAGGCTTCCATTTATTTATTTATTGGTAGAGCTCCACTATTAATGCTGGCATAGCTTTTCTAGCCTGAATCTTGCAGATGTGTTGGGACTTTCTGACTGGGATTCTTGTGGGTTAGAATCCCAAAATATCTGAAAGGTGTCAGGTTAGAGAAGGCTAGCCTTTGAGTTGGCATATATATGTCCCTAACAAGCCACCAATAGCTGTAATAGCTACATTATGAGAATGTGAAAGAATAAACCTAGGGAGTTATGTTTAATATTTAAAACTCTGTTGAGTAAGCTGTTTGTTTACATATGCTGTGCAAATAAGGAAGCAGTGTACAGTATTTTTAAAATACTTTCTTCTAGTGATCCATTCTGTTATTTCCGATTCAAGTGACGCTGTTCTATAGTTGGATATATCACTTGTCCTAGGTAGTGAATTATAGCACATAACTCTTTCACAATAATAATGTGATAATGATTGAAATAATTTCTTCTTCCTTAAATTACAGTCTTATTTTGTGCCTATGAAAATGCATGCATTGTTCCATTAATTCCTTTGGACTATTATGAGGTTCAACCTTTTCAATATTGCCTGCCTGTAACAATGAATCAAGTTAGAATGAAATAACGATTTTGGACTTTTACATTCTTTCCCAATATGTTCATTTTAATGAAACTGATTTTAATAGCACTTTAGTATTATATAAAATGACTTATAGAAAAGTAGGGTCTTAAACCTACAGCATTTATGATTGAAATAATTATATATTTTGGAAACAAGGTACTTCATTGTTTGTTTTAGCATATGCCTGTTATCAAGTAGCAACAAGCAGCAAATTATTGAAATTGTAACAATTGCCAGTAATAAAATAAAACCCATAAATCCATAATGCAAAATCACTGATATGAATCTTTCATATAACTTTTAAGTTTTGAGGAAGATAAATGTTTGCATATAAAATAGGTTCTCAGGGTCTAGGTGGCTTAGGACACACGATGGCTGCAGGACAAGAGGCAAATGAATATTTTAGATTATGCAATCTTGATAAACGTAGAAATGAAATATGTGCCACTTTGTAAGGCAGTGCTTATGTTGCCAAATGAAAACTGTATTGCACAGAGCTTTACTGACCAGTCCTAAAATATATGCGCCACAGAAAAAGCAACTTTGAATAAGATTGCAGGAAAAGGGGATTGGCTGCCAATGAAATGTTTAAAATGATGCCAAGGAGAGGGGCGGTCTTCAAATCAGCTGCTTTAAGGAGGCTTCATTAAATGTTAGGGGACAGAAACAGAAGTTGGACTGAAGATAAAATCCAGAACTTCTTAAATAGTAGTTTAGCAGTGCGACAGAAGGGAAAATGGATAAAACTTCTATTAGGCATTAACCCAAATTGTTAAAGCAAAAATAGTTTTGTTGAATATTGTCAAGTTAAATTTCAAATATGGAAATAACATTTTAGATGTGTTCTTGAATTTTAACCGTGAAGATATTAGAGACTGACTGAGAATAAGAATGCACAAATCCGTGGTTCACCTGATGTTTAAAAACAAATGTAAAGAACAGAGTATTTGCACAGACACTCCAGTTCCAGAAAGAATTACATATTTTCATATGGTAACTTATATAAATATTAATCTACTCTACTCTGAACTGGATTTTAACTGAAAGGACAGAAAGTTCCAAAACATTACAGCCTGTTAGTCTACTCCAAGAAATAATGCAAAGTTTCAAACTCAAGTTCATACCTATTTATAATTTATGTTTTTCCTGCCAATCCACATCCTACATTTCAGTGGGACATACACAAGACAATATGTTGTGTAGTGAGTATTAACTTATCCTGTCACAGACCTCTGCCTTAGGAGTTAGTATACCAAATGATTTGTTTCAAAAATATGTCATGTGTTCAGATCCTGGTTTTATCTTATTAGCATTCTGAAAATCAATCTGTTTCCAACGTGAGAGTTACTTTACATGCTATTATGAAAACAAAGAATGCAGACTGCTGTGCTTTCACCAAAAAAGGGCACGCTTCTAACCCTCTGCATAGAAAAGGAGAAGACCATTGCTTCCATAAATTGCCCACATACAGGTATTTCAACCTGTAGGGAAACTTGCAGGAGCTTGCTGGACCCTTAGCCTTTTTAACAACCACTAACAATCAGACTTCTTAGGTCCTTGTTCTTTACCTTAATTGCTCCCAGTCCAAACCGTAAAGAGGGAAACCTGCTTGGAGGAGCTGCCCCTCATTTTTCTAAATAGAGAAGATCTCTTTAAGCTGTGAACCAGGTGCTTCATTGTCTTTAATGCCCTGATCTACAGTTCCTGTTTGGACAGTCAGGTAGATGTGGCTCAGTAGAGCTACAAATTCCTTCTGGATTTGAACTCCCTTTGTGTTGCCTTTTAAATGATGACTAACAACTAGGCAATTTTGAGACTTCAATCCATCCTGCACCTACATGGGTGAAAATTCCTCTCAAGGATTTCGCAGAGAATAAGCATAGACTCCACTGCCAATTAGCCCAGGTAACCAATGGGATAATCTATTATAGTATTTCTCAACCACAGCAACTTTAAGATGTTGGTTTTGGGCTCCCAGAATTCCCCAGAGTTGTTGACTGAGGAATTCTGGGAGTTCAGCTCCATACTTCTTAAACTTACTAGGATTGAGAAACACTTTATTATATTTTACTGGATATCCCAGAGCTATTAATTTTCTGTTAAATTATTAATTAAATTAATCTATTAAATTAACCCATTCAGGTTGGAAAGAATTATTATTCTTTTACCAGTTTATCTCCCACATATTTTCTATGGGTAGTCCTCAACTTACCACCACAATTGAGCCGAAAGTTTCCGTTGCTGAGTGAGGCATTTGTTAAGTGGGTTTTGCCCCATTTTACAACCTTCCCTGCCACAGTTGTTAAAGTTAGTAACACGGTTGTTAAATGAATCTGGCTTTCCCATTGACTTTGCTTGACAGAAGGTTACAAAAGAGGATCACATGACTCCCCAGGGACACTGCAACCATTCATAAATATGACTGAATTTTGATCATGTGACCCCTGAGTATGCTGCAATGGTCGTAGGTGCAAAAAACAGTCATAAGTCCCTTTTTTTCAGTGCCATTGTAACTTCAAGCCATCACTAAATGAACTGTTGTAAGTCAGGGATTAGCTGTACTCAAAAACAAAGTTTTTGGAGCTCAGTGGTACTCACTGCCAAGTAAGCATGCCTAGATTACAGCCTACATATTTGTACAAAAGATGGAAACTAGCTGGAAAATGAATACATTTTATTTTATTTTAAACGTAAACAATAATAGTAAAAGAGTGGGCTATATGTGTGAGAGAGAGAATGATTGTGAGGTAATAAAGGGATATGTCTTTGACATCTACAACTATCTAGAATGAAGCAAGTTTTTCTGCTAACTGAAAGGGTTTTATAATTTACCCTAAAAGTTAAAGAAAATGTATTAGCAGGATTTTTTTTTATTTTCAGCTCTATTACACTCATTTAAATAAAAACAATTAAAATGTTATTTCAAATCATTTCTTAGGAAAAAACAGTTTAACAGGAAAATATATATCTAGAAAAATTATCCTTTTAAAGTTCTACTGCATTCACAATGCACTTTTAGGCTGTATCTTAGATATATAATAAAAAGAAGAACTTGACAGTAGAACTTTTGAAATTTCTGTAACAAATGTTTTGCAATAAAAATGGATGTAGTTGAAAATATTTCTGCAGTTTCTTTGTACGTCTGTTTATGGTCATTCCTTCTCCCTTAATCCAATACTCAGATAATTGTTGTGACTAACCAGTTCCACAAATATACATGGTCTACATTTATACTATGTTGTTACTGACATCTTTTCAGATTTCCAAAAATTGTTGCTTCAATTTTATTCACACAGCAGTTTTGAGCATTGATATAAAAGTTAATACCTGCCCTAACAGGATGCTTTAAAAAATTAAAATTATTAAGTGAGAATGTGATATCAGATTTCGCTTGCCTTTAATCCTGAGCAATTACTACCTATAATATGAATATGAAGGCTGTGCTTTCCTCACTGCATATAATTCAACTTCACACTGTGTGTTCAATTGCAGACAAAGAAGATCATCTTATGGACAACAGTCAGCTCACAAATCTACCAAAATAAAATAAACACATCTAAAACTTAAGGAATATCTTGCCATCTTTACTTAGAAAAAGGATATCTAAGACTGAATGGTTCAAAAACCACAGAAAAGGCTGCCAAATCTAACTGCAAAAAACTAGGTTACCAACAGATGGCAGCAAAGAGATACAGAGATTATCAACTCTATGTGTAACAAAGGAGCAATCACTATGAAATTCCCATGCTAGAGAGGTTTTTTTTTTAAAAAAAATGGGCCAATTATATGAGTCAGTTAAATAAAATACAAGCAACGGGGCAGATTGACATCTTTACACATTGCTTGCTCTACTTAGTGGGAGCTAGAAATGTAATTTAAGAGCAGGAAGGCTAAATGAAATCTGCCGTGTATACCAATGCCACAAGTGATTTATTCAGTTGCGATATATAAATGGGAATTTAATGGGAGGGGGGAACAATAGCATCAACTATCAGTCCTGCATAATACTTGAAATGCATATAGTTAAAAGTTCTGAATTACCATGAAAGTGATATATGTTAAGAAGTGCTCAATCTAAAAAGTTGTTTTTTTAAAAAAAGGAAGAAGGCGGCGGCAAATTGGCCTGTTTCCAAAGTTCAAATCAACAATACAACACAACAATAAGAAAAGAAGCAATACACCAAGCATGTTTACAGGCCTAAAATGAATGGCCAGATTATCCAGTTTATACGATACCAGAGAGAAACCAATGCATACGATGCTACACACATTGAGACAGTGGTCAGCTTCTCATCAACAATACACAGTGTTATTCTTAAGTGTATTAGTTCATTGTCAGAAGAAATATGAGCAATATCATGAAAAGAATGCTTGTTCCATTTTCTGAGTCTAAATAACAATAAATCCCAATGTAATGTATTCAATGCAGTAGTTTAAAGAGCAAAAGCATTGGGCTCCATGTTTGATGCCACACAATTATGATTTGTGGAAAAAAGACCAAGAATAAATTTTATTGGTTTCCATGTGTAGAAAGTTAGCACCCACCCCTCTCTTAGAAGAATGAAATATTCTAGGAAATATTAAAAAGGCAGAATATTATATTTCCCTGGATGAGAAAAGGAGAAACATGTTTTAAAGACAAAGCAGCTTCCTGCAGCTCCCTGCCCCCCCTTCAGCTCCAGGGTGATGGGATTAAGACATGGCCCTCAGGAAATGATAGGATTACCCATCTCACCACATGGTTTGGGAAGATTGCATTAGCCAGCACTCAGGTGAAGCCATGTGGTCCAGACAAAGTCTACAAAGTTAGCTAAGACCCCCACCCCTGGGAGTCTGACAGCCAATGGGATAAATTTCTTACACAGGAAGAGGAAACACTAAGATGGGGCCCAACAGAGGGTGTAAAACCAAGGGATTCTCAGCATCTCTCCCCTTTTCACCCAGGAGCTCCAAGGCATGTGGTCCTGTCCACCATTAAACCTTCTTTCCAAGCAACTTCCATGAATCCAGTGTCTTTTTCCCCACTTGGAACTGAACCCAGAAGGATATTGCTTCCAACACATGTAAAAAACAACAACAACAAATCTGTTATACTAATCAAACACAGTAGCCATATCTGCCCTCAGTAAATATAAGTAATGTTATTGATTGAGGGTTGATGTTATCATTTCAGAAATGAAAACAGTCAAATCAGCAAATCTGGGCAAGCCAGAGTTGCCTTCCTCAGATGAAGGTGCTGTTCTCACATCAAAGTGACATGGCTATGCTTCAGTGTATTTCAGAACAGTGCATTCATATGACATTCTGGGACATCAGAAGCTCTCTAAAGTCTCTCTAATCTTAATAAATGCACTACGTGTATCAAGGTATCATCAAGGACCACCATGGATAATCAACTGATTCCAAGACAAATCAAAGGAAGCTGGAATTGCTTGATAAACTTTGTGTAATTTAGGAAAACACAAAAGTTAGAAACACTGTAAAAGTAATTTGCAATGGTTCTTACACAATTGATTATTTATTTATTTGCTACCCATTGTAGAAAGGTAGCACCCACCTCTCTCCTAGAAGTATGAAATATTTTGAGAAATACAAAAAAGCAGAATATTATATCTCCCTGGATGAGAAATGGAGAAACATGCTATTAGAAAGCAGCCCCTACCTTTCTTAATACCCCTCAGCAGATGTCAGCACTGAAGAAATAAAGAGATATCTCACTCTTTTCATAAGCAAATACTCTCACCCAAGATCCAACAAAGGTAGGATTAGCCCTCAGCCACAATAGGAATTGCCCAACGCCCCTTCATTGCATCATCTCAGTTGCACCCACCCCCAGCAGTTCAAACTTCAACCAAACATAGCTCAGACAAACTCCTAGGATTTGTACATGTCCCCATGGGAGCCAATAGAACACATGTTCTTGCACAGGAACAGGAAGTTCAAGTGCAAAGCCTAAGAGAAGGTATAAATACCTCCCACTGTCATTCCATGTGCTCAGCCCCAGCTGCATCAGAACTACAAACAAGTGGTTCTGTTCATCAATAAATGGACCCTCTTTCCAATCAGCCTCCAGCCTCCATTTTGTCTCCAGTGCCTTTCTCCCAGCTTGGTACTACACCAGATGAATATTTCTTCCAACACCATCTTGCTGTCCAAGGTGACTTTGGGCAACATAAACTTGTTTGCCGCCCAACGCTCAATGCCAATTAATTAATTAATTCTGGCACAGGTTAGATAACTCTGTCAAACTTCCAAATGGGTTAGATCACAATTTACCAAGGCCAGCAGATATGAACAGTGAGCATCATGGAAGGAATCATCCAAAGCATCCAAAGGGGACCTCAGGTTTCCTACCCTGCCTCAACATAGTTTAATGTTGGAAAATTCTGCTTATTAGAAGTCATCCTAGTCAGGATGTGCAGCTTTTTTTTTGTTTTGTTTTTAGGACAAAGGCAACACTTTCAGTGGCCCTGCTGGGGACCATGCTCATAATTGGATTAATTAATTATGTGCTGAGATTAAAAACTATGTTTGATTTCATTTACATTTAATTAAAATTAAAAACAGGATATGATTTCAACCCAATCGTGTCTTTCTAAAGTTTCCCCTTTGCTTAAAAAAAAGACCACTTAGAAGACCCTGAGACTGAATCCTGAAGGAATGCAAAAGGTATTGAGGATTCACAGCTCCCTCTTGGCTTCATAGATAGCCTCCTTAGATCTGTCTGCAAGCAGAAATAGTTTACTATGGACTCACTTTTGCTTAGATTCCTCTTCTTAAATCTTTTTTCTGTGCCTATGTTGTTATTGAACTATGACCACAGAGTGTCAGTATTTCCTCTGTGAAACTCAGCAGCAGGCCATCTGGTGACCTGACTTTCTTCCAAATAGAAGGTTATCTGGCACATGCACACACATACAGATATACACACCCACTTTTACTTAAAATGAGATTGGGTAATTCTTTTCCACACTCAAATGGGGTGGGGCATCTTTTAATTTCCCTGAATGTATTTTCTACGCAGAGGGAGATGAAATATTCAGCTGATATCAACGTGCCGCCTTTCACATTTAGGTGGCTATTTCTCCATGCAGATGCTTTTAAAATAGAACCAACAATACCTTTGAATAAAAAGTAAACGTTGGAAGAAATAGGCTGAGTGTCCAGTTACGGTATTTTTGCATACTCGTTCATTCTTCCATATACCTTTCTGCCAAAGAGGTTGCTGCTTTCCAGAAGCTTGTTTTCAACTACCCCAGCAGGTCTCTAATACCAAATACTAAATTCTTTCCTTCCCACCTACACTGCCGCAACTTACAGTTTATCAAGTAGGCTCAAGTTGCTGCTGCTCTCTAGAAATCCAGTCCTTTGGTCCAGGAAGACTGGAACCAATCTCCAGCCCTTGGACAATCAGCATGGACTCCCCGGCCTGGCCCATTTGAAAAAAACTAACTTGTTCATGTTTCTGAGACATCCAATTCCTCAGAGGAAAAGTACTACTATTACTACTACTGATTCCTTGATGGTAGTGGTAGGCTGCTGCTTTTCTCCCATTTTTCCACAGCAAAGAAAGTTTGTGAAGAAGCTATTCCATTCAGGTAAGATGTAGGCATGGGACTGCTTGGCTACAATCAAATGCTCATTCTTCATCCCTTGGGTCTCATTTTTCCACAGAAATTAGAACCATCCTAGTCATATCTTCAAGGGACATGGTGGCTCAGTGGCTAAGATGCTGAGCTTCTCGATCAGAAGCGTCGGCAGTTCAGCAGTTCGAATCCCTAGCACTGCATAACAGAGTGAGCCCCCATTACTTGTCCCAGCTTCTGCCAACCTAGCAGTTTGAAAGCATGTAAAAATGCAAGTAGAAAAATAGGGACCACCTTTGGTGGGAAGGTAACAGCACTCCGTGCGCCTTCAGCATTTAGTCATGTTGGCCACATGACCAGGAAGACGTCTTCCGACAGCACGGACTCTTCAGCTTTGTAATGGAGATGAACACTGCCCCCTAGAGCTGGAAATGACTAGCACGTATGTGTGAGGGGAATCTTTACCTCTACCTTACAAAATGGACCAATGATCTGCTTTAGTGGGGGTGGGGAAGCTGCTTCTACATTCCTGGGATTTCAACTACCAGCTCTCCCATCACTGAATTTGGTGAGTGGGAGTGGGGGTGGAGAGAAACCCACATCCATGCAAATGGTAGGCCTCCCCACAAAAAAGACTCTTAAACCTCAAGGGCAAATCAGTGAACGCCCTTGATACAATTTCCACCTGACTGCTGGTCTGAAAATGAAAGAAAAAGCATGCTCGGCTGCTGATGGGCTTAGTGATGTTTATAAATAAAAAATAACTACTTCAGTTTCCCAAAATCCACCAGCAGAGATCAGGGAAACATACACAAACACACACACACACAAACAGGCAGTCCACGTCTGCCAATAGATTGCCAGTTGAAATTAAAAAAAAAGAAGAAGTAGCCACTGAATTAGTAGGGATTCAGACAGCAATCATGGAAGCGTTGACGTAGCACGGCTTATCTGTGCCCCATTTACTATTTTCCAAGCAAAAATGCTGTTTTACAGCCATTAGTAAATCCCTCATAGATACAAACATTAGCTGCCTTCATGGATGATCCACTTGCCTTCAGCTTTCTTGGACTGCTGCCCACCCACCACAGAGACAGGCAGCTGCTCCTAACTCATGGACAGAAACTGAATTGTAACCAGGAAAGGTGTATAAATTGGACAAAAAGAATGGGAGTGGGGGAAGAGATTTTATATTGTATAAAATATAGTCTGGGGGGGGAATCTGGAAACGTAGTTAATCTGGACTGTGAACTTTCTTGATGAAATGAAAAAGTAAAAATCAGCTTAAAATAAACATGCAGTTGGAATAAATGCATGCTTGTTTACCAGCCATGGCATGTGACTTATTGCTACACAAGGCTCAAAAAACAGAGGTCAAATATGCATGGATTGTATTTCTAGATCATAGAGATATCTACATTCCTTCTGTGAACAAAACACCTATTCCTGTGCCCAAATATGTAGAACCTATAATAAATGAATGATAGAAGCTCATTGTGCTTAGTCGTCAGAAAAAGAAGGAAGGAAGGAAGGAAGGAAGGAAGGAAGGAAGGAAGGAAGGAAGGAAGGAAGGAGGGGGAGGAGGAGGAGGAGGAGGAGGAGGAGGAGGAGGAGGAGGAGGAGGAGGAGGAGGAAGAGAACTGGCCTACAAGAAAGACCAAATGAAGAACTGAATAGAGGCATGGGAAGACAAATCATTACATAGCCAATACATTAAAAAATAGCAGGAAAAACAGATAATAACAAGACATGGCAATGGCTAAGAGCAGGAAAGTTGAAGAAAGAGATTGGGGGGGGGTGCTAATTCTGGCTGCACAGGACCAAGCCTTAAGAACAAATGCATACAAAGCTAGAATTGAAAAGACAGCAAATGCCACCTATATAAAGAAGCTGAAGAAACAGTGGACCACATGATTAGCAGCTGCTGCTAGAAGATCACACAGACTGACTACAAGCAATGGCATGACAAAGTAGCAACAATGGAGTGTTAGAAGATTTACAAGAAATATTATTTGCCTGCAAGCAAGAACCGGTGGGACTATAAAATAGAGAGAGTCATAGAAAATGAAGAAGTTAAATTGCTTTGGGATTTCAGAATTCAAACAGACAGGCACATGCCATGTAACACTCCAGACTTAACAATTGTCAATAAGACAGACAAAAAAGTCTGGATAGCGGACATGGCAATACCTGGACACAGAAGAATAGAAAAGAAAGAACTGGAGAAGATCACAAAATACAAAGGCCCGCACATAGAGATAAAAAGACTGTGGCAGATAGAAAGACTGTGGCAGGTAAATGCCAATAGCAATAGGCACTTTGGTGCAATCCCAAAACAACTAGAGCAGCATTTGAACACCATCGGCATTGACAAGTTTGCCCTCAGTCAATTGCAAAAGGCAGTTTTACTTGGAACAGCTTCTATCCTGCAATAATATCTGAAACATCATCAAACATACACACCTGCCTATCCCAGATCCTTGGAAAGGACGTGATAGGTAGACAAAAATGTCAAATCCAGTCTGAACATTTGGCTAATTATGTGACGAACAATAATTTTATTATAACTATCCCATTCCAATGATATCTAAAGGGATAAAATATAGTATCCTTGGAGTTATTGTCATGACTTCCTCTATTCCTGTATTCTATTAGAGTCTTCTATGTAAAAATTGCCAGATGTACAAGCTGGCTTTAGAAAAAGCCAAAGAATACAGGGCATTATTCCTGATACACACTGGATAATTGAGAAAGCCAAATAATACCTTTAAAAAGTCACAATAGTCCATCAAGGGAAGCTCATTTTATCAGATGCACAGAGTGGCTAGACTGATGTAGGACTTAATCTGGGGCGGGGTGGGAAGACAAGAAGGGAAGAAAGATAGTTTTGTTATCACAGGTGTGAGACTGATTACAAGTATGTTATCTTAACAATGAACAATTGCAATGTGTTAAAAACCCAGTATGTTTGTTGAGACCTTCTGAGATTACCTGAAATCTTTTGATACATGTGATTTTGTTTCTTGCTGTTGCTGCTCTTGGTCCTCCGTCACTTTGAGGTCTACTAAGAAGTGTCCTGGAAGGATCGCCTGAGTTTGCTTTGAGTCCTAATGTCAAACTTCTGTCTACTAGTTCCGTTGTGCAACGTTTGTCTCATATGTCCTATGTAGAATCCAAAGGGCATTCATGGTAGATGACTGCCTCTATTATATGGAAGAAGGGCAGGTGGGGGAACTTCTAATTTTTCTATGACCTTTGGTAGTGCTGATAGTATAGATGTGGAGACAAAGTAGATAGTAGCCGTGATTGATACAATTGTCCTGTTATTGCTGGTGAGAATCTGCTACAGGTTGGGTGTCTCTATGCATGTATGCCGGTTGCTGAAAAAAGCAAAGCGTCATTTTCCAGTATAGGCTGTGGCTTATTAATAATACAATTAAGTTGCTTCAGCTGTGTGTTGTAATTACTCATAAACATTATTAATGCGTTACTGTTTACTGGAGATTTGAGGCCTATGGGTCATCCTCGACTTATGGCTACAATTGAGCCCATGCTGGCTCAGGAATTCTGGGAGATGAAATCCAGAGGTCATCAAGTTGCCATGGTTGCCCATCCCTGGTCAAGATGGCAGCGAGAAGCACACCTAAACAAAGACCAGTACTTTGATCACATTGTTATGGTTTGTTGCCACAATCACCATCATGCTATGTGGATATCCCTACCTTGGACATAATCAACTGGAAAACCCTGCTCAAGATAAAGCCAAAGTAAAGACCAGAAGAAAAAAGGCTTAACCTGACAACCCAAAAAGTTTAAATCTTTTGGTTTGGAAATTTGCTCCTTGGTTAGCTTTTATAGGGAATCGCCTTAATGAGAATATGAGCTATGAACAATTATAGAAATATTGGCTTATTATCACCACAGCAACCATCAAAAGTGTAAGGACATCTTTGATAGAACTTACCTTGTAATGAAGGACAGGATCCAGAAAAGCATCCCCCTCCCATGACTTAAATTGATGGGAAAGTGACAAGAGTGTCCTCAATGGAAAAATGGGATTGCAATATTTCCAGGTCTATTGATAGTATCAATTATTTTCTCTTGCTAGGTGACATCAGTGGGAAATTTCATTATGGGTAAAATAAAACCCATTAGGGAAACAAAACCAATAGAAAGCAACTAAGTTTTTCAATATAAAGCATCTCTAGATGTTTCATAATCCAGTCATCCCTTAAAAGTGCATAGAGCCTCTTGGCAGGCTATTAAGCCAATTTTTGACTGTACGGATGCTAAAAAGCTACTCGGCTTCCTTTCAAAATATGGTTCAGAACACTTTTAATCCAAATAATAAACTTGATCAGAAAGCATGTAATCCCCCAAAGTTATTTTGGAATTTTGCATCCTTTGCATTTGCATTATCTGGCCTAGTGACTTTGATGGGCAAAAAAAAAGGTTATATTGACCAAGGATGCAGGTAAAAATAAACTGTCAAATGAACATTATGCCCATGAATTTGTCAGTACCTTGAAAAGAACTAGAAAAGAACTTTCCTTTAGAAGTATTTTATTGCACTGAAATTACACTAATATATTCATACACATACACCCACTTGTGATAAAAGGAAGCCATTTCAGTATATCCATGAACTTGACCATTTTAAAACAAATATAGTCAAATGGATACCAATGGATTACAAATGAAACCCAGGAACCCAGCTGCCAGATCTGGCCTGCAAAATTGTGGGTAGCCACTAGATAGCAGCCAAGCAGTACAAAAATATCCCTTTTGCAGCCCTCTGGTGGTCACCTGTAATTTTGCACCCAAATCCAATATCTGGAACTACAAAGGAGCTGACTGGTCATAACTGAAGTAAATTAAATTGATGTAGTAAGTAGAATTGTTCCCCAACCCCACCCCCAAAAAAATATTTAAAAAAGAATATACAAGTACCCTGAAGTAATGCTACATATTTCTGCAAAAAATATAAGGTTAAGCCCGTTATAAGGAGGCAGACATTTTTAGAACATTTAGAAGTCCTCTTGAATTGCACGACATTTGCCTCTTAGGTAAGGGTGTTACTGTATACAATGGCTGCCAACAATGACTTAGTGTTATGTATGTAGGTTTGAAGTCATTGGTTTAGTTTGAACTGTTCTTGTAAAATGTTGGAAATGATTGGTTTAAAAAGTGCGGGAAAACCCTGCACTCTGATTGGCTGGCAACTGCGGCTGCTGGCTATAAGTAGCAGCCGCAGCCCAGCCAAATTGGGTCTGTTCTGAGCTGTAGTCACTAATAAACTAAGAGCTTGAAGCACTGCTGCGTCTGTCTCTTCATGCAAACTTAACACTGGCGACGAAGGTGGGATTCCCCTGAAGAAGACGGCAACACAGAACAGAAGGAGAGCGAGATGGCTGCACTGAACACCCCCCCAGCCCCGTTCGATCCGACGGCAGAAGACTGGGAGTCGTATGCAGATCATTTCCAAATGTATCTGGAGGGAAACGATCTTGCCGACATTTCTGAGAAGCGGAAGAGGGTGGTCTTTCTCACGCACTGCGGTCCGGCAGTTTTCAAGATGGCGAAGGCATTGGCGGGAGATGCAGATGTGAAGGTAATGGACTGGCCTGACTTAGAAAAACTGTTAAGAGCCCATTACGCGCCACAAGTATTGTGCCTCATTAAAAGACACGAGTTTTACCGTCGTGATCAAGGGGAAAGCAAAAACGTAAACGACTTCGTGGCAAGTTTAAGAGACATTGGGGGTGCATGCGAATTTAACAATTTAGAAGAGGCCATGCGCAATCGATTTGTTCTGGGCCTTAAAGACAAGGTGCTACAGAGCAAGTTATTACTAAAAACTAAGATCACTCTGAAGGAAGCAATAGAAGAGGCCTCTTCAGCAGAAGCTACCAAGTCCTCAGCAGCAGCCATGAAGAAAATCAACAAGGCCACAAGCCATCCTGATGTGGAAAAGTCCACAACAACTCATTGTGAGCAAATAGATTCTGAGTCAGACTGTAGTGAGGTGGAGGAAGGAATTTACAGACTCAGAATGGAGCGGAAAAAGAAAGACCTGGGAAGAAAGAGGCAAGATTTCTACTGCAGAGGTTGTGGGGAAGCCACCCCGCACTGAATGCAAGTTTTTAGACACCATTTGCCACTGTTGTGATAAAAGAGGACACCTAGCAAGAGTCTGCAAATCATCCAGAACTCCACCCAACAGAAGAAAGTTTGCTACAAGCAAAGACAAAGAATTCAGGCCCAACAATCTCAGTGAGAAAATGGGGCACAGCACAGAAGCAAATGGGAAGAATGAAACTCATCAAACAGTAACTATTGGTCATTCATCACCTTTAAGAAGCAGAAAAGTGCATGTCAAGGTACTTATTGAAGGAAGGCCTTGCCAAATGGAAGTGGACTCAGGCTCATACCTATCTATGGTGTCATGGGACACTATTCACAGACTTCTTCCCAACATCCAGAAGAAGCAATTCAAGAAGCAAGCATTGACTCTTAAAGACTACCAAGGGAACAAGATTCCAGTAGTTGGAACAAGAGAATTCAATGTGAAATTCAAGGGCCACACCAAACACCTACCACTGACCATCGTGGACAAGGACCGCCCAAGTCTGCTGGGCCTTGAGTGGTTCAACCCGTTGGGCATCGAGGTGACTGGCATCAATCACGTGAGCAACACTGAGTGGGAAGAGGCCTTGAAGTCTGAGTTTCCAGAGGTCTTCAGCGAGGATTAGGCAAGTACTTGGGGACCCCCACCACATTTAACCTAGATCCCAAGGTACAACCAATCCGTTTAAAACCCAGAAGGGTCCCATTTGCCTTAAAGGAAAAAAATTGATGCACAATTAGATAAACTAATAGCCCAAGGGGTTTTAGAGCCCACTGATCACTCCAGGTGGGAGACACCCATAGTCACACCAGTCAAGGCTGATGGGTCTGTGAGAATCTGCGGAGACTATAAGGGGACATTGAACCATGCGCAACAACAGAGCGCATATCCAGTTCCAGTAGTGCATCATTTATTACACTCTCTTAGAGGAGACACAGTTTTTGCCAAGTTGGACCTGGCACAGGCATATCAACAATTAACAGTTGATGATGCCACTGCTGAAGCCCAAACCATTGTGACCCATAGAGGTGCCTTCAAATGCAAAAGATTGCAATTTGGAGTAAGCGTGGCACCAGGCATCTTCCAAAGCCTTATGGAAAGAATGTTACAAGAGTTGCCAGGGCTGGTGCCCTATTTTGATGATGTTTTAATTTCTGCTGAAAGTGACACTCAATTACACGAGAGACTCAGGGAAGTCTTAACTAGATTCAAAAAAGCAGGGTTAAAAGTCAAAGAAGAAAAATGCACACTTAGAACAGATAAAGTGGAATTCTTGGGTTACATGATTGATAAACATGGCATCCACCCCACAGAGGCAAAGGTTCAGGCAATCAAAGAAGCCCCCAGGCAAAATGCAAAACAGATTTGCAAGCATTCTTGGGACTCATTAACTTCTATCATATGTTTCTACCTCAGAAGGCAACCATTGCAGAACTCCTACATAGGTTGCTGGACAAAAAATCTGCTTGGGTCTGGGGGAGGAAGGAACAAGCTGCATTTAACAATATCAAGAGACTAATCACATCTGATGCTGTGCTGATACAGTTCTCTGAGAACTTTCCTGTTGTTCTGACTTGTGATGCCTTCCCTTTTGGAGTGGGGGGGGTTGAGCCACATGCTTCCCAGTGGGAGGGAAGCTCCTATTGCATTTTACTCTCACACCTTGACTAAAGCAGAGAGGAACTACAGCCAACTGGACAAGGAAGCCTTGGCAATTGTAGCAGCTGTCAAAAAATTCCATGAGTATTTATATGGGAGAACATTTACTGTTGTCACAGATCACAAACCTCTTTTAGGCATTGTGGCAGGGGAAAAACCAATGCCCACGATCCTGTCACCAAGAATGCTGAGATGGACTGAATTTCTTGCTGCTTATTCATACAAACTGATCCACAGACCTGGTAAAGACATTGGGCATGCAGATGCTTTGAGTTGCTGCCCACTTCCTTCACATTGGGGACCCTGTTCTGAGACTCACACTTTTTTCTAGAAACTGTTGCCAAACTTCCAGTACATGCTGCTCAAATTGCCAGAGAGACTGCCAAAGAGAGTTTATTGGCTCCTGTCATAGGCTGGACTAAGAAAGGTTGGCCACTTCAAGATCTACCTCAACTCGCCCAACCTTTTAAATCCAGGCAAACTGAATTATCTGTATTAAGAGGATGTATTTTGTGGGGTAACAGGGTGGTTATTCCTGCAAAACTACAAAAGAGGTTTTGGAAATGTTACATGAGGGTCATCCGGGAATTGTCAGAATGAAGGCATTGGCCAGGAGTTATGTATGGTGGCCAGGTATTGACAAAATGGTTGAAAACTGGGTTGTATCTTGTCCCAACTGTCAGGTAGTCAGGCCTGCCCCACCTCTCGCCCCCACACAGGAATGGGAATGTCCTAGGGGCCCATGGTCCAGGATTCACATTGATTTTGCTGGCCCTACCAGAGGGCACACTTTCCTTATTAGAGTTGATGCATATTCCAAATGGCTGAAGGTTATCCCTATGGCATCCACACAACTGAAGGTCATCAAACAGCTTAAAAAGCTTTTGTAACTCACGGGTTACCTGATGTGCTTGTTTCTGACAATGGCCCTCAAATTACATCCAACCTTTTTAATCATATCTAGCACAACAGGGTATCAGACATGCCCTGACAGCCCCTGGGCATCCTTCGGTAACGGCCGGGCTGAACGTATGGTACAATTTACCAAGGAAAAACTTCAGCAATTGGGTCCAGGGGATATCACTGAGAGAGTTAAAAAACTTCTGTGTTCAGGATATCACTCCCAACCCCTCAACTAATTTAACCCCAGCTGAATTGTTGATGGGTAGGAAACTCAGGTCTCCCTTGACCGCCTCCATCCCACTTATGCACCCAACGCACCACTAGATTCCACTAGTAAAATTCGCACTTTCACTGTGGGTGATTCTGTTTATGCTAAGAACCTCATGGGTGAACCATTATGGATTCCTGCTGAGATAACCCAAATCACAGGCCCCAGGTCTTACAGGGTACAAAAGGAGGATGGTGTCCTCTGGAGCAGGCACATTGATCAGTTAAGATCCAGATTGCCTCAGGAGCATCGCTTTGCTCCTCTCTGGTTCCCATATATACTGCCTCTTCTAGGGGAAGGGGAGGATTATGAGTAATCAGCAAGTAAGAATCAACCCCATGTGTAACGAGCTAACACGACAGGAACCATCCCAAAACCTGTCACAATACCAACAACCATTTTCACAAATGGAAGATTGCACATCACTACCTGATTTAGTTGCTGACATTGGGTTGGAGATGGATTGGGAGGAGAGACCAGGTTGTAGTAACCAAACAGGTTCTACCATTACTACAAGTCCAAGTAAAGAAATGTCAGCAGACACATTTCCTCTCTCACAAGGTGAGAACCTTAAAACACTGAACCACGTAGGTCTCAATGTACACGTAAGAGCCCCACCTATTTAAAAGAATACATTAGATAGGTTGGGGTTTGAGTATGGACTGAACCTAGTGGGGAGGAGTGTTATGTATGTAGGTTTGAAGTCATTGGTTTAGTTTGAACTGTTCTTGTAAAATGTTGGAAATGATTGGTTTAAAAAGTGCGGGAAAACCCTGCACTCTGATTGGCTGGCAACTGTGGCTGCTGGCTATAAGTAGCAGCCGCAGCCCAGCCAAATTGGGTCCGTTCTGAGCTATAGTCACTAATAAACTAAGAGCTTGAAGCACTCCACGTCTGTCTCTTCATGCAAACTTAACACTTAGACCTATTCAAAAGTTCATTCAGTTCAGTCTTTGATTTATGGGAATGGTCTTGCAATTCACAAGACTAACTTAGAAGGGCATCCTATTCATTTCAATGACTATCCTGCCAGTAAATAGGTATAGGATTGCTGCTTGTACAACTAATTTAGTCTTGTGCCAACTCACTGGATTTTATGTCCATCACAACTTCTGTCAAATTATTTGTTTCCTGAATCATTCATGCATAAAATTAAATTTCATTTTAATTTATATATTCTCAATTCCAGGCCCTGTGTTCCAAGAGCAGATATGGTTGCTATAGCATTAGACTTCAGCAGAGAAACTAGGGATCAAAGTCTTGCTTGCTAGGGTCATAAACTGGCCATTGAGTGTCAGCTTGACACCCACCCACTCCAGAGAGCAGCTGAGAGATTGATATACGGCCTCAAATCCTTGGAGCAGTTGAAAATACTAATGCAACACACAACAATAAGTACTCAATTTCTATCCTTGTCCTTTGTCAGGTTTGCTTAAAGTTTCTCCACTGCTTAAGTTATAGATCAGCCATCCAGCAGAAGGAAAATGCATTTTGTGTAATTATGTGTAACTTATCAAATGCTTGTGATATTCATATGGGCTCATTATGAGTAAATAGTATAAACAATGTGGATATTTTTTCAGATGTGCAATCCATAAACATTTTATGTTGGTAATACAGTGATATCAGGCAACGTGGCACCTGCAGAACTTTCAAAACCCCAAATGGCTGAAGCATCATGAGATTTCCCAGTCTTACTTGATTTAAGGTGACTTAAAGTTATAATTCCTTAAAATTTCCGAGAGGAAGAAAACCATCTCACAAAAGGTTAATCTCACAAAGTTTGGATCATTTAAAAAATTGGGTACCCACATTTTTATGCAAAGCACTTGGTTCTGAAAAAAAGGGGATATGTGACACTTTGGATCCACAGCCAGAAAGTTTATTCAGAGGAAAGAAGAAGCACAGTGTGATGGTTCTTAACTTAAACCTTTATCTTCCTGAGATTGCTTACTTGCCATGCAGCTACTTTAAGGAGATGCTGCCAGGTACAACGTACTTACCTATTCTTACTCTGAAGGATCTTTTTGGTTTTGTATCTGAAATAGGCCTCTGAATACATACATGCCTATCAAAAAAGTTCTTAAACTCTGATGAACAGATTTCCAGGAAAATATTGTGTAACTAGAAAAACAAATATTCTATTGTCTAGCACCGTGATGGCAAACCTATGGCACGTGTGCCACAGGTGGCACGCAGAGCCATTTGTGCAGGCACATGAGACCCAGCCAAACTTATCTCACTGCACATGCGTGCGCCTCCGAGCTGATTTTCGGCCTGTTTGAGGCCTTTTTTGGCCTCCCAGAGGCTTAAGCTTCTGCAGCCTTTGGAGGCTGAAAAATAGGCCCATTTCATCACTTCCTATATTTCCGGAAATACCGGAAGTGATGAAACAGGCCCATTTTTCGGCCTGCAAAGGCTGCAGAAGCTTCTCTCAAGCCTCTGGGAGGCCGAAAAAGGCCTCAAACAGGCCAAAAATCAGCTGGGAGGTGCAGTGCAGGTAAGGGGGCAGGGGGTGGGGGGACCACATGCGCATGCACAGGGGGAGTGGGGGGATGCACGCGTTGCCTTCTGGGTGCTGGCACACATGCGTGTGAGTGCAAGCACGCACACAATTTTTGGCACAGGAGCCCAAAAGGGTTAGTCACCACTGGTCTAGCAGATTATGGATTAGTGTGCAATCATGTGGGGATCCGACAACACTGAGTAGGGCAGTAGTAGACTAGGCCATACATATACTCTGTCTCTCTTTCATACATACACACAAAAGTTACTATTTATTCTTATTATTGCAAAGTGGTTTTTATGGTTTAACAGTTTGCAGTAATGCTTTGCTGGAGGATGCCCAAAAGCAATTGAATATAACAAGGATAATTCAAGACTTCAGTTGGAGTCTTAAGTCTTCCACAAACCTAAGTATCAGTTATTCTACATTTTTCTTCCTTAGTAATTTTTTTTCTGGCTAAATTTTTAAAAAACTGTGGGTGTGGTGGAAAATATGAGATCAAATATGAGATCAATTTAAAAAAAACTCTGGGTGTGATGGAAAATAATGAGATCAAAATTAAGCCTCATAATGATTTCTGGACTACCTCTCACTTGATGAAGTCCTAACCAGTGGTGGGATTCAGTCAGTTCGTACCACTTTGGGAAAACCGGCTGTTAACTTTCTGAGCAGTTTGGTGAACTGGTTGTTGGAAAAAATCATTAGGGCAGAGAACCAGTTGGTAAAATATTTGAATCCCACCACTGGCCCTTAGTGACCACATAGATTTTCTCCGATATGTTTCATTGTCCCTCTGGCCTTTTAAGTTTCTCAATTCCTTGCTGTTGTAATTCTGCACCTCTGGCTGGTAGTTGTCATTTCCTTCTCTTTCATTCCACTTTTCTCAGCATTGTAGACTTTATAAGGAATCAAGGTCTTTATGTAATGCATTCAAATTATGATAGATTGACCTTAATCATTTGTCCTTGGACTAAAAACTCTGGATTGATTTATCCTATGATGCATTTGTTGGTTTTTCCTCGTCCATTCCTTTGTATTCTGAAAAGTCTTTTCCACCACTGTTGTTCAAATGTGCCAGTACTCTTTCCATCCCATTTCTTCAAAGTTCAATTTTTTCATATGTAGAGTATCACAAAGAAAATAATTTTCTATATTATTTGATACTTTAGATGTAGAGGCATCATGGCAACTTTTTCAGGGCCTTCATTGCTAACCTACTGTTACTTTATGGTGCATTTCTTGATTGCTGGACCTTTACTGTTGTTATCTGAACCCCAAAATATCCACCACTTCAGTATCTTCAGTGTCAGCTCTAAGACTGTTACTGTACCTATATTCATTATATTGATATTTATTTTTAGTCATGGTCCCATTTGTCACTATGCTCCTCGACTTTCCTTATTAGCATGCGCAGATTGTCTGCATTCTCAGCCATCAAGCAGGGTATCATCAACATAGCACAGATTATAGCTGTTTATTTGTCTACTTTAAAATCAGAGTCATCTTTTTCCAATCCAGAGTCCCTTGATACATATTCCACATAACTAAGAGGAGACTTACAGTCTTGCACATAAGCAAATATTAGTGTCTAACCCAATCTCATATTTGTATTGTCTCACAGTTCCCAAATTTAGGAGAGCTTTATCTTTAGCTCAGTTTAATGTTTTTCCCACAGCTAGGCTGGAAGAAAACTGTAGGAAAACCTCATACGAAGTCCAGTATACCCTTGTGATATGGGTGCCATAGAAAGCACAGCCCATGTTTTGCCAATTCTCATAGAGCATAAAATTACAAGATTGGAAGGAACCTTGCAAGGCCCCAGGCTATGTCCTGGCAATCCATAGATGGTTAAACTACCTTTCCCAGAATTTCTTACCACTGGCCATGCTGCCTGGAGACTATACCGTGATCTGGGTAATGGTAGTTGGTCAGAAAAGTTCCAGCTGGCTAGATGGACAGCCAATCTACCAAGCCAGGTTTACAGATCAACAACTCACACTATGGCTCAGTTTTATGTGTGAACCCAGTTAAACAATTCCCCTTGTGCAAAGACTTCTCCAGGTACGTTCATCACCCATTGATTACTCTTAAATCAAAGAGGAAATTTAAATCAATTTCCAAGGCATTCTGATGGTCTTTATATGCACTATTTGTTAAGTAATTATATTTTTTTTCTCTAAAAGTAACAAAATGTTGCTACATTATAAGTTTCACCCACAAACAGTTGCTAATAGCAATAGCACTTAAGACTTATATACTGCTTTACAGTGCTCTACATCCCTCTCTAAGCGGTTTACAGTGTCAGCATATTGCCCCCAACAATCTGGGTCCTCATTTTGTCAACTTCAGAAGGATGGAAGACTGAGTTAACCTTGAGCCTGGAGAGATTTGAACTACCAAACTACCAGGCAGCCGGCAGGCAGCAGAAGTAGCCTGCAGTCCTGCATTCTAACCACTGCGTCATAGTTCCCATCACGAGACCCATCACGAGACCCTCCCTTGACACCATCCACACCTGACATATCGCAAGACCCTCACCTGATATGATCCTCATGCAAAGGTGGGATTCAAACATCCCAGCAACTGATTCGTTGCTGGGTGGGCATGGCCATGGTGGGCATGGCCTACCAGAACTCCTGGAAGTCCAGAAATGGGCCTGTTTCCGGCTTCCAGAGGGCCTCCAGAGCCTGGGAGAGGCCGTTTTCAACCTCCCAGAGGCCTGGAGGGGTGTCCAGACCCTTGGGAAGGTGAAAAATGGCCCTCCTGGAAAAACTGGAGGTTGCAAAATGGGCCTGTTTCTGGCTTCCAGTGGGCCTCCAGAGCCCAGGGGAGGCCTCCGGACCCTTGGGATGGCAAAAACAGCCTCCCTCGGCCCACTGGAAGCCGGAAACAGGCCTGTTTCCAGACTTCTGGAAGGCCCATTTTTCCCCCTCCTAGAGCCTCCACATGTACACTGCACTTACCTGCATGGAAAATGGGCTGTGCGGAGACTCCTGGGAGGGCAGGGTGGGGTGGGTGGGGCCAGCCGATCAGTTGAAATACCAGTTCAGTGAACCAGATGGAAACATCCAGTTCTCTTGAACCAGTAGAATCCCACTCCTGTCCTCACTTGATGTAACCTCCCCATCATAAGATCTACTGACCACACGAAGCTCTTATAAGCAGAACACTGATACTGACATCTAAACTCCACTGAAGTTGTTACCTAGCTGGCTAATGAAATGTTCAGAAACTCAGTTCAACCCAAAACTCAGAAAATGAACCTCCACCTTCATCCTACACCCGAGCTACAGATATTTGCCACTATTGCATTGCTCTCGTTATTAGGGGGTACTTTTATGCTGCTTATTTCATTCATTCCATTTTTATTGGTCAGTGCCCAAAAGAAAGTTCTTTCCATCTCTGTATAAATTTTGCATGAGGACAATAAGATGGTCTGGCATTCATGTTTTCCTAAGGACATTCTACAGTTTGATAAACCTGGCACAGTCAAAGGCCTTTTTATAGCCAATGAAACACCTGTTGCCCTATATATGCTGTTCTTTGGCTTCTCTACGTTATCAGCATGCATCAGCAAAAATATTTCATAATCCTTTGATAAAAGCAGTTTGAACATCTGGAATTCCCCTTCCCCTGTAGGCAAATGTAATTTTCTGTATTGGATTATTCTGAGCATTATTTTACTAACACGTGAAATTAAGGATATTGTATAATACTTTGCACAATCTGCTAAGTATCCTTTGTTTGGTGTTAGAAGATTTTCCTTGTTTTTCAATGTCTTTTTTCCTTTTAAGGAAAATGTTGTAATATCGGTCCTTTTGTCTTCTCTCAGATACCTGAAACTCTTCATGAAGTTCCTTTCTTCAATCTTTGTCTTTCTCGGCTTTGGCTTCTCTTCTATTACTATCCAACTTGGTTTCTTGGTCTTTGTCAGTTTGTTTCCTCTTGCATCTTAACGTCTCCTCTGCTTTAATTCTACAATTCCTCTAATTCCCTATGAATGAGAGTCAGGATTTTACTTATTTCAAACTTTTATAGAGCTGTCCATGCTATAACAAACACTGGGAGCCTCCCAATCAAAAATTAAAATAAAAGCTGTATTAAAATGTTATTAAAAGCAAGCACATTTAAAAAAAACTGGTGCCAATTTAATAGTCACATGAAGTGACTTCTGTAATGAAGTCACTTCATTTTATCCCACACTTGGGGGCCAGCGAGGTCTTCAGTACTTTTCAGAAGACCACGAAGGAAAAACCCTGCTGAACTTCAGGGCACACAGGTAGTCCTTGACTTATGACAACAATAAGTTGGAGCCCAAACTGTCTGTTGCTAAGCAATAGTTGTTAAGTGAGTTTTGCTCCGTTTTATGACTTTTCTTGCTTGCCACAGTTGTGAAGTGATTCCCTCCAGCTGTTAAGTTAGTAACACAGTTACTAAATGAATCTTGCTTCCCCATTGACTTTTGATTGTCCGAAGGTCACAAAAAGGGATCCCATAACCCTGGGACACTGCAACCGTCATAAATACATGCCAGTCGCCAAGCATCTGAATTTTGGTCACATGACCATGGGGAGGCTACAATGGTCATACGTGTGGAAAGATGGTCATAGGTCACTTTTTTCAGTGCCGTTGTAACTTCACTAAGCAAATGGTTGTAAGTCAAGGACTACCTGTATTTGGACTTCATAGCAATTCCTGATTTCTTTCCATTTCTTTCTTTTTTTTTAATTCAATTTCTTGAAACTTATTGGTATATGTTCAAACTCATACTGTGGAAAATGCTTTGATTTGTTTTTTTTCCACTTTTAGCTTGGCTTGGAATTTACCAATGAGCAGTTCATGACATATCTCACGATCCGTGATGTCCAGTGGTGGGATTCAATTCTTTTACTACTGGTTCTGTGGGTGTGGCTTGGTGGGCGTGGCAGGGGAAGGATACTGTAAAATCTCCTGTCAGAGGTAGCATTTGCAGGTTCTCTGAACTGCTCAAAATTTCTGCTACCAGTTCTCCAGAACTGGTCAGAACCTGCTGAATACCACCTCTGGTGATATCTTTGCTCATCTCCTTGTATCCATAGTATATTCAATTTGATTTTTTTGTGTGCTTCTTCTGTTAACGTCCATGTATATTGTATGTGTACAGATAGTCCTCAACTTAAAACAGTTCATTTAGTGACCATTTGAAGTTTACAATGGCCCTAAAAATAAGTGACTTATGGCCATTGGTTGGATGCTGCCAGTGTAACAAGTGGTTTGCTAATTGCCTGCTTTGCACGCGTGCGCAGCTTCCGCAATTACTTACCTTCGATGTTACTTCGGGGAAAGAACACAGCTGGGGCATGACAATCTGCTCTGTCGCATGAATCAGCTGAGCAGATATAGGTGAGCACAGCGCAGGGTCGGTTGGAGGAGCCCACATGATCATCGCAGTGAACCAGTTCAGAAGCAGTTGATCATCAGAGCTAGAGGTTCACCCGAACCGCTCTGAACCAGGAGAATCCCACCCCCGCTTATGACCATTTTTCATATTTACAACCGTTGCGGCATCCCTGTGGTCATGTGACCAGAATTCAGCTGCTTGGCAACTGACGTATATTTATGACCATTGCAGGGTCCCAGGCTCATATGCAGAGGTGGTGTTCAGCAGGTTCTGACCAGTTCTGGAGAACTGGTAGCGGAAATTTTGAGTAGTTCAGAGAACCGGCAAATCCCACCTCTGACTGGAGATTTTACAGTATCCTTCCCCTACCACGCCCACCAAGCCACACCCACAGAACCAGTAGTAAAAAAATTTGAATCCCACCACTATATGATCCCCTTTGGTGACCTTCTGGCAAGCAGTGTCAGTGGAGAAGCCAGACTCACTTAATAACCGTGTTACTAGTGGTGGGATTCCCTCCTCCGAGAGATTATTGAGGAGGAGGCTGCAGACCTGGCTTGTATCACCGAGACCTGGCTGGGCCCAGAGGGAGGTGTCCCTCTGGCCGATCTGTGCCCTCCAGGTTTCCGGGTCTGACACTGGCCACGGGCCCAGGGAAGGGGTGGGGGGGTGGCTGTGGTTATGCGGGAGACCTTGTTTCCAAGGGAGGTCACTGTTCCAGAGACAGGCAGGAGTAAGACCCTCCTCCTGAGGTAGGGGCCTAATGGTCGGGTGGGCCTGCTGCTCGCATACCTTTCCCCCAGCTGTGTGACAACGGCCCTGCCTGGGCTTCTCGATCTCCTCTCGGGGGTGGTGTTGGAGTTCCCGGGCCTTATAGTCCTGGGGACTTCAATTTGCCCTCCTTGGGGGGAGCGTCGGGTTTGGCCCAGGAATTCATGGCTTCCATGGAACCCATGGGCCTGACCCAATTGATTCAAGGCCCGACTCATGAGGGGGGAAACACTCTTGACCTAGTTTTTGTCTCCGAACAGTGGCGTAGTGACAGAGGGCAAGCCACTTTTATGACACTGCCCGTCCCATGGTCTGATCACTATCTCCTACGGCTGGTCTTCCAACAGGCCACCCCTCACTGCTGGGATGAGGAGCCACTTAGATGGTTCCGCCCCAGACGCCTGATGGACCCTGAGAGGTTCCAGACGGAACTGGGGTTCTTTCCCTCTTCCCTTGCCCACAGCTCTGTCAAGGATCTGGCGGCCGCTTGGCAACAGGCTGCGTTGGATGCCCTTGACAGGGTTGTCCCCATGCGTCCCCTCTCACGCCGTGGATCCCGGATGGCTCCTTGGTATACTGAGAGAGCTCCGGGAGATGAAGCGTCATCAAAGGGGTTTAGAGAGCAGGTGGAGGTCCACCCGCTCCCAATCCGATCGAGCCCAGCTAAGAGCCCATATTAGGACTTACCTGGTAGCCATGAGAGCGGCGAGAAGGTCTTATCTCTCCGCCTTCATGGCGTCCGCAGTTAACCCAGCCGCCCTGTTCGGGTTACCCGTTGCGGGAAGGGCGGAGGAGTTTGGTCAATATCTGTCGGATAAGATCGCCCGGATTCGGAGCGGGTTGTCCTCTGATTTGCAGTGGTCTGAGGAACGAGATACAGGTAGTCTGGCCAATGTGATCTGGGATGAGTTCGATCCTGTTTCCGAGGATGAAGTGGACAGGATTATGCGGCGGCTGAGTTCCACCACATGTCTGTTGGACCCGTGTCCTTCCTGGCTGGCCTATGCCGCCAGGGAGGCCACCTGCGGTTGGCTCCGGGCAGTCATCAACGCTTCATTAAGGGAGGGTGTTTTTCCCACTGCCTTGAAGGAGGCGGTGGTGAGACCCCTCCTGAAGAAGCCTGTCCTGGACCCGACCGTGATAGACAACTTTCGTCCAGTCTCCAACCTTCACTTTTTGGTGAAGGTTGTTGAGAGTGTGGTGGCTCAGCAGTTTTCACTTTTCCTGGATGAAGCGGACTACCTAGATCCGTATCAATCGGGCTTCCGACCTGGTTTCAACACGGAGACGGCATTGGTCGCGCTGATGGATGATCTCTGGAGGACCCGGGACAGAGGTTTTTCCTCTGTCCTGGTCCTATTAGACCTCTCAGTGGCTTTTGATACCATCGATCATGGTATCCTTTTGCGACGCCTCGAGGGGCTGGGAGTGGGGGGCACCGTGCTTCAGTGGTTCACCTCCTACCTCTCGGGGCGGTCGTAATCGGTATTGGTGGGGGGCAGAGGTTGACCCCAAGGGTGCTCTCGTGTGGGGTCCCTCAGGGGTCGGTTCTCTCCCCCCTGCTATTTAACATCTATATGAAGCCGCTGGGTGAGATCATCCATGGTTTCGGGGTGAGTTACCACCAGTACGCAGATGACACCCAGCTGTACATCTCCACCCCAAACCAAATCAGTGATGCCCTCTCCCTGATGACCCAGTGCTTAGATGCGGTACGGATCTGGATGTGCGGGAACATGCTTCGACTCAACCCGGCCAAGACTGAGTGGCTGTGCATACTGGCATCTCGGCCCAGTCAGGAATATCCATCTTTGGTCATAGGGGGAGCGGTGTTGCCCCCTGTGGATAGGGTGCAGAATTTGGGGGTCCTCCTGGATGTTCGGCTCCGGTTGGAGGAGCAGGTGGGAGCCGTCGCCAGGGGGGCCTTTGCCCAACTCCGTCTTGTTCGCCAACTACGCCCATTTCTGGACCGAGATGCTCTGCGCACAGTCACTCATGCCCTTGTTACCTCTAGGCTCAACTACTGCAACGCTCTCTACTTAGGACTGCCCTTGCATACCATTTGGAGACTGCAGCTGGTGCAGAATGCGGCGGCGCGGGTGGTGATGGGAGTTTCCCGATTCTCCCATGTTACCCCCCTCCTGCGCTGCCTGCATTGGTTGCTGGTTGCGCTCTGGGTGAGATTCAAGGTTTTAATTTTAACATACAAAGTCCTTCACGACATGGGTCCTCAATATTTAAGGGAGCGACTCCTGCCGACATCGAATGCCAACTGCCCTGTGCGAGCACACAGGCAAGGACTCCTTGGAGTCCCGTCGGCGGGCCAATGCCAGCTGGCGGTCCCCCGACGAGCCTACTCTGTCACGGCCCCTGACCTCTGGAACCAGCTCCCCCTGGGGCTCCGCCTGGCCCCTGACCTCCGCACCTTCCGCCATGATTTGAAGACCTGGTTGTTTGACCAATCCGGGCTGTGACCTTTTCTTTCCTGGGGGGGATGGTTTTATATTTTTAATGTATTTTAAATCTGTTTGGGCTTGTAATCGGGTTTAATCTCTTTTTAATTATTTATTGCTGTTGTTTCTTAGTTGTGAGCTGCCCCGAGTCTTCGGAGATGGGGCGGCATACAAGTCCCAATAATAAATAAATAAATAAATAAACAAATAAATAAATAAATACTAACTTAACAACTACAGTGATTAATTTAACAACTGTGGCAAGCGAAGTCATAAAATGGGGCAGAATTCACTTAACATTTGTCTCACTTAGCAATAGAAAATTTTGGGCTCAATTGTGGTCATAAATCAAGGACTACCTGTATTGTTTTGGTTGTTTGAATAATATGTTAGTAGTGAAGAAATAATTGTATTGGCAGAAACTGATAATTGATTCTTCTGTTTCATTACTCTTTCCTAGGGTATGTAATCCAACTACATTTTCCTCCTTACTATTTTCAGCTTTGGTTTACCACAGGCAACATCTCTTGCTTCACGTTCTGTTGATTTCAAATTAAACTTGACCATTAAATTTGTCATCTTCCTCTTGTTCAGTATCAATGATTGGGACATAAACTCGAATAAACGTTATTTTAAAAGGTTGTCTGCAGAAATTAATTTACAGTGCTCCATTATTGACTGCACTGTCCCTAAGAACTCCCTTTACTAGTATTTTTGGACAATGAAAGCGATGGCTCCTTTTTTGAGTGCATTCTGAGTAGTAAACCATGTGATCTTCTAACCAAGTGTTCAATCCCAGTCCTTTTCAATTTGTCACGTGGTGGCAATGTGTAGCAGATTTCTCATTGTAATCTCTCATTACAAACCAGGCTTAATAGCAGTAACTGTGAGAGGGATCTTGGAGTCTTAGTGGACAACCAGCTAAATATGAGTCAGCAGTGTGCAGCAGCAGCCAAAAAAGCCAATGCAATCCTAAGGTACATTAACAGAGGGATACAATCAAGATCAAGTGAGGTACTAATACCACTCTATAAAGCCTTAGTAAGACCACACCTAGAGTACTGCATCCAATTTTGGTCACTGCATTATAAAAAAAATGTTGAGACTCTAGAAAAAGTATAGAGAAGAACAACCAGGATGATTAGGGGACTGGAGACTAAAACATATGAAGAACAGTTACAGGAACTGGGCTTGGCTAGTCTAGTGAAGAGAAGGACCAGGGGAGACACGATAACAGTGTCCCAATATTTGAGGGGCTGCCACAGAGAGGAGGGGGTCAAGCTATTTTCCAAGCTGCCAGACAAGGAATAATGGATGGAAACTGAACAAGGGGAGATTTAACCTGGAAATAAGGAGAAATTTTCTGACAGTGAGAACAATCAACCAATGGAACAGCTTGCCCTCAGAAGTTGTGGGAGCTTCATCACTGGAGACTTTCAAGAAGAGATTGGACTGCCAATGGTCAGAAATGGTGTAGGGTCTTCTGCTTAGGCAGGGGGATGGACTTGACCTACAAGGTGCCTTCCAACTCTGTTAATCTAATCATGTTTCTTACATTCCATAATTCTCCTACAACATTGTCTTTACAGCTTTGGATTCTCTTTTCCTGCATGGTAACATCAGCAAAGTACCATAGATGTCCTGAAGGCTTTAAACTGGCTGCATCACAAACACCATTAGTACTCTGAAAGATCCTCAATTCTTTCTCAGTAGCATGTTGAGTACCATCTGACCTGAGGGTCCATCATCTGGCACTACATTAAAAATCATTTTATCTTCTCTATGGATTTTTCCATGCCCTATGAAAGGCCTTTGTTGTTACTAAAGCTATCGTCCGCCACCAGCATCTTCCTACGTTGCTACTGCCCAATATAGATACCTGCTTGCTTTAACTCGGTAGCTGAGATGACCTTCACATGTTGGGTCAACCTATTTGGAGTATATGCTCTGTTCATTCCTGATATGCTTCATTCATTCATCCCAGGAGTACCACCAATAAGGGAATATTATATGACTGAGATGATGCCCTCCCACTTTTTCCTCTTAAAAATCCATGAATGATGTAGAACAGGGCAGTCAAACTCGATTTCATTGAGGGCCACATCAGGGTTGTGTTTAATCTTGGGGAGGGGCATGTGGGCATGGCCAAGGTGGGTGTGGCTGAGGTGGGCGTGGCCAGGGTTTGTTTTGCTAGCACTCTGACAGTGAAAACAGAGTTCGGGAGGGCTGCTCACAATCCTCCCAAGCTCCATTTTCGGCTGCCACGGCCTACTCCAGCACTCTGCCAGCAAAAATGGAGCTCTCGTGCGCCCCTCCTGAGCTCCATTTTCCTCCATTTTCGGTCTGGAGCAGACCATCACAGCCAAAAACAGAGTTTGGTTGTCGCTGGCAGAGGCACCATGGGCCAGTCCTTCTCTCTTTCCAGGGCGGCCCCGTGGGCCACATCTAAGCACCTCGTAGGCCAGTTCTGGCCTCCGGGCCTTGAGTTAGATGCCCCTGACATAGAACAATTTCATAGTGAAGGATTTGTCTGGTTATCTCTTTACACCAGGGGTCTCCAACCTTAGCAACTTTAAGACTTGTGGACTTCAACTCCCAGAACTCTGGGAGTTGAAGTCCACAAGTCTTAAAGTTGTCAAGGTTGGAGACCCCTGCTTTATACAATCATAGTTCCATGTCAGGCATTATATCTAAGTCAATGTAAAAAGAAAAAGCAACATTGAGAGGACTAGATGTATTGCTTAATATGTGAACTGGCTGAAATGGTCAGACTGGTTATCCAAAAGGATTCTCAAGATGCAGCAATGTTAATTTAGGGGGATTATCTTTGTTGATATCTAGATAATACATTTTATTTAGAACTTACGTTATAAGGTATTACTTCCTATTATGCACAATTGGTTGCTCTCTGAGAGATAAACACGTGTAAAGGTCAGTGAGAAATGAAATGCAAAAAATAAAATAAATGCTGACCATGATAGATACTTGAAAAGTTAAATATATGGGGGGGAATCAAATGCAACAAGAATAAGGTGGTACTGATAATGCAAATATTCTTGGTAAGTTAATGATGATCCCCAGGCATGGCAAATGCTTATCCGGCAGCTTATGTGTGTCTTAAGAAGATCTTACCTAGACATTCTAGAATTCTAGGTCAGCCTTTGCGGTGTTAGCTGTGGGTGATATGTACATCCAAATCCATATATTTCTGTGCCCTGTGGGGATAACTCATGCCCTAATGCTCAAATAATCCACGAGTACAAAGACCTCTTTGTTGAATTCATGTGTCAATAGTTGCCAATATATGACACAATACAGAAGTCAACAAATAACAGAAAAAAACCAGACATATGGCAAAAACAAAAAGACATGACAAAAATTGTGGGTGTCATCATAAAAGTATTCTAGAAATCATAAGACTTTGATGAATAATCATCATCTATTTTTGTAAGTACAGGTAGTCCTCCTCGACTTACGACCACAACTGAGCCCAAAATATATGATGCTGAGACATTTCTTAAGTGAGTTTTGCCCCATTGTACGACTTGTCTTGCCACATTTGTTAAGTGGATCATTGCAGTTGTTAAATTAGCAGTGGTGGGATTCAAATATTTTTACTACCGGTTCTGTGGGCATGGCTTATGGGCGTGGCATTGCTTGGTGGATGTGGCTTGGTGGGCATGGCAGGGGAAGGATACTATAAAATCCCCATTCCCTCCCCACCCCGCTAACCTGCTTTCCAGCTCCATTCTCCTGTGCAGGGCAACAAAAGAAGACCTAGCCATTCAGCTGGGACTCGGGATGCAGAGGGGGGCAGGGCCAGTCAGAGGTGGTATTTGCCAGTTCTCTGAACTACTCAAAATTTCCGCTACTGGTTCTCTAGAACTGGTCAGAACCTGCTGAATACCACCTCTGTAAATCAGTAACACGGTTGTTAAATGATTAATAATAAATCCCCCACTTGCTTTGCTCATCAGAAGGTCACAAAAGGGGATCACATGACCCTAGGACACTGCAACTGTCATAAATGTGAGTCAGTTTCCAAGTGTCTGACTATGGGGATGCAGAAACAGTCATAAGTGTGAAAAAGGGTCATAATTCACTTTTTTTCAGTGCTATTGTCAGTTCGAACGGTCACTAAATGAACTGTTGTAAGTTGAGGACCACCTCTATACAACATGCTTTGCTATTCTTTTCAAGCGGATGAAGTCCACTCCTAACTTGCTGGATAGGGAATTCTGGGAGTTGAAGTCCCAGAATTCCCCATCCAGCAAGCTGAGGGATTCCAGCAACCAGTCATGTTGAGGTTGAGAAATGCTGACCTGAACAGATCCCAAAAAAGAAGGGTTAGATAGAACTTTAGAGAGACCAGGGTTTTCCAGGCAAGTAACTCTAACTTCAGTGTAATGAACCCGCAATTACGTATCTGATATTAACACAGTTGAGAAAGTCCAGAAATATTTCACAAGAAGAGTTCTACACTCCTCTAGTTGTTGCAGAATACCTTATGCCACCAGACTTGAAATTCTAGACCTAGAAAACTTAGAACTACGCCGCCTTCGGTCCAATCTAAGTATAGTATATAAAATTATATATTGCAATGTCCTACCTGTCAATGAATACTTCAACTTCAACCATAACAATACAAGAGCACACAATAGATACAAACTCAAGGTAAACCGCACCAAACTTAATTGCAGGAAATACGACTTCAGCAACAGAGTGGTCAATGTCTGGAATACTCTAACTGACTCTGTGGTTTCTTCTCCAAACCCCAAAAACTTTAACCTTAGACTGTCTACTGTTGACCTCACCCCTTTCCTAAGAGGTCTGCAGGGGGCGTGCATAAGCGCACCAATGTGCCTGTCTTATTGTTTCTTTTTATCTTTCTTATATGTATCCATTTCATGTATTCATAACTATGTTTATACTTATACCTGTTATCTTATAATCGCTTGACAAAATAAATAAAGAAAATAAAGAAAATCAGTAATAAAATATGTGATAACTACCTATTACTAAGAAGTAGAGTCAGCAATATTAGACCATTAGTGCTCTGGTTAAATCAGGTTCATCTACATTTGCACATACTTGAAGGTCACCAAGTTGGGGAAAGTGACTCTACACTAATGCACAAATTTGGTAACCATGGAAATAAATGGCTGAAAGGCTTGATAGCCAAGCATTGTGGCAGAACTGAGTCTTTGAGAATCACAGCCTATGTGTTTTAATTCACATGATGAATGAATGTTAAAGGGAAATACTAAAGATATAATCTCCAAATGCCTTTATAGACCCACAAATAATTCATGCGCTGAATATGGCACCTTAAATTTTAGGCAGTTGCTGAACCTTGAAATAGCAAAAAGGTGCTCCTCTGGACAGGTATAAGAACACAGTCAATATAATCCTTATAATCCACATTTCGTAGGCTTCTAAAGGAAAAAAAAGACAAGGAGGGGCAATTAAAATCAGGAATATGTTTCTTCATTCTTTCTTCCCAGTCAAATTTCATCCTTCAGATGGCATAGAATTGATACCTGTTCCACGAGCAAAAATCATATAGAGGTAGTCCTTGACTTACAACAGTTCATTTAGTGACCTTTGTGACAGTGGTGGGATTCAAATTTTTTTTACTACCGGTTCTGTGGGTGTGGCTTGGTGGGCGTGGCAGCGGAAGGATACTGTAAAATCCCCAGTCAGAGGATGTATTTGCCGGTTCTCCGAACTACTCAAAACTTCCACTACCGGTTCTCCAGAACTGGTCAGAACCTGCTGAATACCACCTCTGCTTTGTGAAGTTACAATGGCACTGAAAAAAGTGACTTGTGATCATTTTTCACACTTACAACCGTTGTAGCATCCCCACAGGATCAAAATTAAAACGGTGGGCAATTGATTCATATTTATGATGGTTTTGCAACTTCCTGGGGTCTCAGGGATCGCCTTTGGAGACTTTCTGATGAGCGAAGTCAATGGGGAAGCCAGATTCACTTAACAACCATGTTACTAACTTAACGACCGTGGTGATTTACTGAACAATGGTGGCAGGAAAGGTCATAAAAATGGGACAAAGTTCACTTAACAAATCTCTCACTTAGCAACAGAAATTTTCAGCTCAGTTATGGTTGCAAGATGGGGACTACCTATATTCACATCAAACCATTTTAATGAAGAAGAACACGGGAGGGAAAGCATTACGGTGCCTGGCCATGGGCCCAATCTCCTTCTGATCTCACTCTCTAGCATTCAACTGTTTTTTGAGATGGAAGCTCCATCACTATCACCACCAAGGCAGGTCCTGCCTCCAGGCAAGTACCGGCCCCACAATAGGCTTCTCGGCAGCTTTGTAATATTTTTGGAATTCTGTGTGCTGTTTTTGCAGATCAAGATGCCTCTGAGAGGTTAGTGTCTCCTCTCTTCCCAGGCATGATGATTCATGCACGGGAGTTTACCTTGCAACCCCAGTTTGGACAAGGATGTAAACATGATGGGAAGAGAATGCGGCAGAGGGAAAGAAGTGGCAATTTGATTGTGGGAAAGGAAGGAAGGAGGACCTACTTCTGAGCAGCAAGTAGGCTGCATTCCCCTTCAAGCGTTAGATTTCAAATGTTTGTTCTTGTTGTAATGTCAATGGGAAAGGGATGGAATATTAAAAGGTTCAATTGAAACCGATCCCTTTTTTAACAAATATATATATATATATATCCATCTTTCTCTTTCCCCTTGTGATTTCTGAGACCAAGTGGGCTGGGAAGTTCAACCTCAGTTCACTGAAGAGAACATTCTGTTCCCTGAACAACAGGCAAAGCTGCTGTAAAACAAGATCAACAACGTGAGCTCAGTGGCGGCAGCCGCAAGAGCTCCACAATAGAGGAACTCTCAATCTGGATGAGTCAAGAGGTTGCTCCATCGACATCAGAGAAAAAGGAAGGGGGAAAAAAGAGAGGAAAATACCCACATGGGTGTGCATAGATCAAGGTTGGTGAATGAGCGGACTTTCTGCCCTGTGAGCTCATTTGTTATTCTCCACTTAAAGGGTTTTCCCTTCCAGTTGCCTTTAATCTAATTATAGTTAAGAAAACCCAGGGCAACAACGCCCCTCCAATCACAACACGTGTGGGTTCTGCAAAGGAGCTTTGGTACGTTTGTCTGTCACTGATTCCCGTTTTGTTTTAAAAAATCTCATAGCTCTGTTTTTTCCCCACTGACTTGCATCAGACAGCAGTTTAACCCTGTGTTTTACTTCGCTACTGTTTTGGATTAAAAATGGCAAGACCCTGCCATCGTTCATAGCTGAGATGAGCTGGTGCACTTAAACTGACGAGCTTCAACATTTTAACTTGCATCATAGGGCAGGACCAGTGATGAACGGCTCCGGCATAGTTGGCTTTGTCAAAGGTGAGCAGCAGCGTTAACCTCCTTCACGGGCATCTTAAAATTAATATCGGTGGCCTTGGAATGCATTCACTCCAAGGGTTGTATGACTATGTTTCCTACAGCCTTGCTCCAGATTCTGCACAACTCTACTTAATCCTTCAGCATGAAAAAGGCATTATGCTAAAGCCTTCCGTGGGGAATGTCTATGGAGATTCTCAGTCATCCAGGTCATGGTTGTCCCAAAGGTGCTTTTTCAAGAGGCAAATGGACTTTCTGGTTTTTCTTTGAATTTCACTTCCAAGAAGCTTCTTCAGCTCTGACTGGATGGTGAGGAATGGAAGGATTTATACTCCTTGCAGGCAGCTGGTATATGGTTCCACTTCATAAACGCATGGCACAACATAGGAGAACAAGCTCACCAGGACTAGATTCAGCAGTCCATCTGCATTTAAAAGACAAAGGCAACTTGTGATGACCCGGGGCATGGCACAAAAATAACAAAGTCACCAAAGTAGATAAATTCCCTTTAATGCCTCCAACTTGGCCCCCAGTGTCCAGTTATCCTTGGCTGGAGATCAAACTCTTCCCAAAAAAAACAGTCTACGAAGGGAAGAAATGCAGTCCGAACCCAAAGTAAAGATAATTAGAAATAAAAAAACCAACACAAAGCACGCTGAAGTAATTAACATGACAGGCCAGGATGATAAATTGCAGACTTCCAAAAGATAATGCAGCACCCACATTGGGAGGATGCCAAAACTCAGATAAGCCTTGACAAAGATAATGCACGCTTTGCTTGCAGCAACTTTGCCATGCGCAGTATGCCCTTTTAAACAGTCTTCCCAATTGCAAGCTCATGAAGGGGATCAGGGCCCCTTCTTCTCCCATAAGCCACATTGCTCCCTTCTCTGTTCCTCCCTGCATGCCCTAGGATGAATAGGAGATGGCCCTGGGTCTTCCTCTGAATGCCCAGCCAGACTGTGCCCTTCCCCCGTTTCTTCCACAGCCACCAGATCCACACTCCCACTCCCTGTCAGCTGCTCAATCTCCCCCTCAGAATTGGACTCCAACAAGGGCATGCCACCACACTTTTGAAGACAGCAAAGTCCACATTTTGGACAGAGAGGACCTCTGGTTTGAAAGAGGGGTCAAAGAAGCCATCCATGTCAAAACTGAACAGCCCTCTCTCAACAGAGGTGGAGAGATACGACATCATCTATCTCCAGTCTATAACACAGTCCTTTCAACAGTTCCAAGAAGGTTCCACACCCATTTGCACTACTCAAGTGACCCTGATAACACAGATAAACCTCCAGGTAGCTTTAACAACTCTCTAAAAGGATGCAAATGACCAGCTGTCTACAAGGACTATAAATCCTTCCATTCCCCACCATTCAGTCAGAGCTGAAGAAGCTTCTTGGATGACAAGTGAAATGTCTTCAAAGAAAAACCAGAAACTCCAGTTGCCTCTTGAAAAAGCACCTTTGGGACTTCTGTGGGGAAAGGCTTGAAGATGCCACAAATCTCAAGGCAACACAGACCAATTACCTCTGTCAGGTTTATGCAGTTGGCATCTTCAGGGGTAATGAATTGTGATAAACAAAAAGGAGAGCTTTGTTTGTCCTTCTTTCTCTGGAGTTGATCCCAGTTGGTGGTGAAGGGAGATGGAAGGGCGGAAGTCCCACCCTCAGTGCCACAGGGTTCAATGCCCTCTCCAGTTTAATGTCTGCATGAATCCAATGGGTGAGCTCATCCATTGTCATGGGGCGAGGTATTGTCAATATGCAGACGATACCTAATTATACATCTCAGCCCCCTGGCAAATTAAGCAGTGCTGTTGATGTCCTATCCCAGAGTCTAGAGGCCATAGGGATCTGGATAGGAAACAACAGGCTTCACCTGAATCCTGGTAAGAAGGCCTGGGCTTAGGGCCTTCCAGTTCTGGGACTATATCATCTCCAGTACTAAATGGGGTTACGCTGCCCTAGACCGACCCAATGTGCAACTTGGAGGTCCTCTTGGACTTGCCACTGCTCAAAAAGCAGGTAGCAGTTGTGGATAAGAGATCCTTTGCATAACTTTGTGTTGTGAGCCAGTTGCACCATTCCTGAATCGGGAGACACTACTCATACCGTGTTTCCCCGAAAATAAGACCTACCCTGAAAGTAAGACCTAGCACTATTTTCTAAACCTGCCCTAATATAAGACCTACCCCGAAAATAAGACCTAGTGTAAATCTCCAGTTCCAGGAAGACTTTTCAGGGAGCAACCATGCACCCGCGAAACACCCCCCACTACACACTCACACCCACTATTTGGCACCATAAATATATAAGACCTACCCTGAAAATAAGACCTAGTGTGTTTTTGGGAGCCAAAAAAAATATAAGACAGTGTCTTATTTTCGGGGAAACACGGTAGTTACTCAGGCATCATGTGATGGATGGACTACTGTAATGCTTTCTACATGAGGCTGCCCTTGAAGAGTATGCGGAAACTTCAACTAGTGCAAAATGTAATGGCACGGACAGTTATGTATATCCCTAGAACAGCATTTACACCACTGCTCCGTGAGCTGTTTTAGTTGCCCATTTGCTTTTGGGTCCAATTCAAGATGCTGATTTTGACTCTTAAATTCCTTCATAGAATGGGGATGGGTTATTTGAAGGACTTCCCAATTACTTCTGCTCATCCATCTTGTGTGGCAGAAGTGGTATGCTCTGCGTCCCATCTGCCAAAGAACTATGTTTAGTGAAACCCAGAAGATGGGCCTTTTCTGCCATGGTCCCTACCCCGAGGAACATCATCCCTCTCAAGCAAGATGATCCTTGATGATGCCTCATTCATGCTGTCCTTTTAAAAGTCTCTCAAATCCTGATAAGGGTAACAGACTTGAGGGCCTCATAGAAATGAGGATTAAATTAAGTAGCTATATTGTATGCAACATCTCGTGCTTTTCCTAGCCCTTCGGGTTTTTAAATATAATATTCATGTTTTAATTGTAGAGTGTTTTTGAAAATATTGTTTTTATGATTTATTGTATTGCCACCCAGAGTCACATTTTTTGTGAGATGGGTGGCATAGAAGATACAGATAGATAGATGATAGATGATAGATGGTAGAAGAGAGAGGGGTGGGAGAGAGTGAAGATGGAAAAGAGAAATAGATGATAGATGAGAAACACCTCCCATTGCTTATTTACTTTTCGAAGATCTCCACAGACACCTCCCTGTGAAGATCCAGAAGGCTTCTGGGAAGTGTTCTGACCAAGGCTTATTGAGACACTAACAAATACACATTAGTCTCAACCCCCCCTTTTTTTAATTTCAACAGCTGTGAAATTTAGTCATTCACAGCCCGTAATGAGTCTCAAACAGTTTGTAAATAGTCCCATGAAAGTCTGCCAAAGTCCTTCAGGATAAGTCTGATAAGCATGCACCTTTATCTTCCTTGAAATGCTACCAATGACTAAATTTCCAATTAGTTATACAAGGCCAAATGGAGCATAAATTCAACACGGAGCTTCAGGTTTCAAACTGACCAGTACGAACGAAGTTGCTTCCTGCAAAGGTTCATGTCCTTTTGCTCCTCCATTATGTCTTATGGGAGGGCCAATCACTTCCAAGCCTTACTCCCGAGTCTCCCCTTTTGTCTTAACTGTTCTTGCCTTCTGGCAGCTCTGCGCACACACGCACTGGGAACAGGCTCCCCCTGTTCCTCTGCCTCGCTGCTGTCAGATTCTGGAGGCTACAGAGTCAGCACATAACTCCCAGATGGTCCTCGCCCCATCTCTACATCGGATGCAGGACTCTCGTCTGAGTCCTTCCTAGACTCGCCCATATTCCTCCCCACTGTCCGACTCTGCTGCCAGCTGAGCAGGCTGCTGGTGGACCACAACAGGAAGAGAGGTTTAAGATCTTCAGTTTCCCATCCTATGGACTCAGGTGTTCTGCTAAAGAATAGTCAGACTAGGAAGAACAGAAAAATCACTGTCTGCCTAGAATAAAATGGTGTGAGAACAATAATGCATGTGAATTCCCCTAATGTAGAAAATACATGTATGTTGGGCTACAGTTCAAACCAGACAATGTCTCTACTATTGTTGGTCACTATATGCATCAGCTAGAACAACCCCTCTCTTAAATTCCAATGGTGATTGGTAGTTTCTTTCCATAACTATATTTGGGGCAGCTGTTTTCCATGGAGAGAATGCCCACCTAAAACCAGAACTCTACTGTACATTGTGAGAGAGATGCAGAGACTGATTCTTTCTCTAAATCAAATAAGGGACACACTGAAGAACCAGTTCACCAGTTGGTCTCTACGTGTGAGTGGTTTACCAATGGGTATGGCCAGCAATAGCCAGGCAGAGGGACTAATTAAATGCTTGACTTTTCTTCTTTCACTGCCACCAATGGCCTGGAGAAATGCTGATTTTTTGAATAGGTTTATTTATGAACCAGTGAAAATATGGACCTGCCTGCCTGCCTCCCTGCAAATTTCCCCTTTTAGACCAGGTGACAGGAAGGGTAGTAAAACTAGTGTCACTTCTGTAGGAGACGGGCAGCACAGAAAAACACATAAAACTAGTTTTTTTTCTACCAGTATTGGGGTGGTAGATGTGTGGAAGTGGTGTGGGGTGGAATCATCAATGTAACTCTATCTCCTCCAAGACCCACTCATGGAAAGAAAGTGTCTGGCATGTGCTATCCCACAGTAGATAGGGGGGAATTAAAAAGCAAGGAGGGAATCCTCAGTCAGGACCCATGGTAACCACTGTCCGGACAGAACAGCTGTCCAACATTGTTGACAAAGCTGAAGAATGGATTGCAATCTGGACATCAATTTCTTAAACTGGATTCATTTCCAGCCAATTTCATCTGGCTGAACAAGCACCTTAAAGCTACGATGTGGGTGATCCCAGGTCAGACACCCAACCCAGCAGGAAAGCCTGAAAGGTTTAGCAAATTCTCTTCTGCTTATTCCCATCTATTTTTCCTTTTCAAACTATATGACAGGCACAGAACACTTGTCTTGTGACAGGAGATTTTCTTGAATATTTCAGTAACTCCTCAGGGATTTCTTAGCAATATTTAATCCCACCCCAATTGTGTTCCCCACACTTCACTTTTACCTGACCTGGCCTCTTTCCTTAAATTTACAGGAATTCTTCCTATACTGACATTATGGCCCTTCCTAGTAACTCATCTCCTCCGCCATTACTTTCTTGTTCAGACATACCATGCTACTCCAAGAGACACTAACATGACTAGTCCTCAAGAAGGCTAGATAGATACAGGTGCTCTTGCCATCCCACTTAGCTCTAAACAGGATCCCTTTAGCCTTCTGTTTACTCTTGATTCTTATATGTTAAATGCAGTGAAAACTTGACCAAATATAAAATAAGAATTATTTTATTGGATCAGGCCAAGGTCCACATTAATCCATTATTTTGTTTCTCACAGTACTCAGATGCCCCTGGAGTGCTCCCAAACAGGACATTTAATTGATTAATTGATAACTTCAACTTAGATTTCACCTAAGGATTGTTGTTTCCACAGAAGGAAGTCAGATACCACCACCATCCCTCATTTCCTCCTTTACAGAGAAGAGGTAGGGATCCTTGCAGACCCTAGATAATTCTTTTCCTCCAACCATAAAGTTTGTGGCAGCTGCTTTTCATCCAGTGATCCAGCACCATCAACCATAGGGAACTCCTGGAATCTCTCCTGAAACTCCAGAATAAAAGAACTTGTCTTGTCAGGAATGGGTTCTTCATGTAGCTGTGCCTTTGGCTTTTCTTCTATCCGATAACAAGGAGATGGTTAAGGATGGCAATTGGCCATGAAACACAAATTTTTCATCCCAAAATAAAAACGATTTTAAGGATATGTGTCAAAAACAAAGGGTCACAGGCTTTGATTACTTTAGCCATGTATGGACACTTACAAGAAGGTTGTTTGACCTTCTAACCAACACAGGCCCAAGCAAAGGACTTCCCTGAAGATGCTTTCTGAGAATTGGGGTATCATAGCTCCTATTAGTACAATGAAGAGGTCACGTTGTTCTGTTTTGCCTCTCCACAAAGGCCTCCATGTTTTCAATATCCAATAGTTCCAGAGCTGCATCCATGGGTGGGTGGGTGGATTTGACAACTGGAGCTATTCTCAAGACTTGGAGGCATTTTGAACTGCCTAGTGAAAGATACTTGTATTGTTGCTTTGCCTCAGCAATAATAGCTGTGTTGCCTCCGCAGCATGAAACCTCATCATGATAAAGGCAAATCAGCTTGTACTGCCTTAAATGAGTATTTTTGCCAACATTTGTCAGCTACTGCTGTTGCTGCTCTGTCACTTAGGAGAAAGACATTTTGTAATTTAAAAAGAGGGATAAAAAAACACACCTAAGTTAAAAAAATACTTAAACCTTCCCCACTTCTCCCTCAACAAGAACTAGAATTATTGAAAAAGGAGAGCAAACAAACCAAAAATAGAGCAACATTGCTGGAGAGAGAAAAAAGACAAGCCATTTCCCCCAAAATTGGACTGTTAAGAATGAGATAAAATGGATACATGTTGCTGTGAAAGCTATTAAGACTGTGAAGAGAGACTGAATGGTAGAAAAAAAGGATGCTTCCAATTACTGGAGATGATTATGTAAGTCTGTGTGTGTGTGTATGTATTTATATATAGCTTACACACACACACGCGCGCACATACACCAAGTGAGGCACTATCTTAACATGATTGTGGGGCTTTGAGGAAGATGCTATGCCAGAAGTTCAATCATACTGGACAAATCTCATCAGAGGAATCAAACATAAAAATATGGTGAGACGTAAATTACACAAATCTATACCAGCTTGGTTATCACCCCAGTCAACAAAGACCACACTACAGTATACACAATTTAAAATACATTTTTGTACCAATGTCAGCTTAAGTAACTTTAGGATCTGTGGACTTCCAACTTCCAAAATTTCCCAGCCAGCATGGGGAATTACAATTTTACAAAGTACACCTCTTTTTCACAGTCAAATCTGCCCTTTTAAACTCAGCCCCAGACCAATGAAATTCTTTTTTAAAGGGTTGCAACTTGCAAAACGAAGCTATTCAGCCTTGGCTACCCTCAGGAACAGCAATGGTCTCCAACTCCAGTTTTCAACATGCGTACAAGTACTCACATTTTACCTAATGGAGCATTTGTGATTTACAACACCAGAAAAAAATTGTGAACAATAAACCAACTGTTGAAATAACAGCACCTGATATAATTTAAAGGCAGAAATATATAGTAATTTATTGGTTCTGTCCTTGGCTCATCCATACAATCCGCAAAGCATGGCTGGCTGGAAGTGCACAGGAAGTGCATCATTGCCAAGGTTGAACACCCCTGCACTAGACAATGGACCTTTGTGGCTATGTTCCTTTGGCTGCCGGAGAACCGGTGTGCAGCTTTGCCAAAGCCACCTGACCTCCAAATCCCTCATCAAGCCACACGGGTTAGTGCTCTTTTGAAACTGTTTTCTTAAATTTCCATTTAAGAAAGCAGTACTCCTGTGTGTTGTACAGAAGGTTTGATTAAAATGGATCCTCCCAGCTCTGTAGATGACGCTGTCACACATGAATACATTACATTATTTTCTTCTGGCGATAAGGGGGTTTATGCACCTATACCTTTTCTTATTTTGATTATTTTGCTGAAGTGGGGAGCATTTGCCTATTCCACAGGTTACATCTGGTCACCATTGGCTATGGCTCCTTACCACTAGTGCTGTAGCTCCTTTGCAGCTTTTGTCAAGAATAAAACTTGCTCATTGCCAATTGTTCCCTCCTGTTTCCCTCTGTCTTCTCCACACTGCCTAGCCAGATACCTATTCCTGTTCATAGCTAGGAAATTTTCTTTCAAAAGAACATTCACTATTTCTTCAGTCTAATCAACTATATGGCACACTCTACCATACATCAAAAACATTTTGGAAGCAGTAGAACACAGCTTCCAAGATCTGCAAGTGGACATCACACACCGCCTAGAGGCTACCATATGAAGACAAATGATGCATTGCAAAGATCACTTAGAGATAGGAGATACTTCTAATGTAATCTACCTCTAATGTAATCTACTGGATTCCTTGCCAGGATTGCCTCTGTGACTATGTAGAACAGGCAGGGTAGAAGCTAACCACCAGATTACAAGAATACAAGTGAGCTGTCAGACAAGGAGAGCCAAACTCACTGATAGCCTCACATTGCAATGAACAATGTTGCAGCTACTATAAGATTGTTGGTTGAGCAGGGACAAAAATAGCCAGGGAAATAGCTCCCTTTTCCATCTACAAAGTGTTGATTTACCAGCAGCTTATCAAGTACTTAGGAACCAAGGGCTTGGCAGCACAAGGAAACAACAGCCAACACAGGCCATTAACACCCCAATCAACATATACAACCAGGCACCATAGAAACAGTACACATAGAACAGCCCAAAGCACACATTCTGTTAGAGAGAAGTTCCCTGATGATGGGCTCCAGTTTGAGTCTGAAGACTAAACCTCTGGTCCAAGTGACCGACCCAGATTGAATTCTTTGTTCTAAAAGAGCCCAATGGGCAGATCACAGGTCCAGAGTTCCTTCATACCTCCAACCTTTTGGAAGAAACTTGCCAGATGGCTAAACAAGATATTCAAAGTAACCTTGACCACCAGGAGAACCATTGATGGTTATTTATTCCATTGGCAGGCGATGCTTTGTGGGAGGGGAAATGAAGCAAAGGAATCCACCAATTGCTCTCCTGAACTTCTCCCCATCTTCAAACCATAAGAATGTGTGTCCCACCAAGACAGGAGAGGGCTCAGCTATGAGGGCAACAAAGTTTATCCTTTTCGTGATTCTAGATGGCCAGAATGTACTCTAAGGTAGCTATCTAGCTCTCCTCTCTATACTATGGCCAGGAGAATACTATGGACAAAAACAAGACTTGCCTAAATCATTGGGATGGAATTTCCAGCAAAGTTGTCAACATAGAGCCTTCTCAGACTAAAATTATAGTCTAACAAGTGGATAACAACCAGCTGGTGAATCACACAATTGCAACCATCCTTATCCTTTTCTAGAACATAACAGTTTCCAACTTCCATGTAGTCCAACCACCAAGTTGCTATCATATTGGCATCCATGGGGTCCTTACTGCTGTCTAAGCTTGGCTGTTTTCTTGCAGACATTTCATTGCCTAACTAGAGTACTTGTGTGCCAAATGGCAATACTGGCATTTGCTTCATACTAATCTATCCGCACACGCAAACATATACACACGTGCGAATGCTACTGTTCCCAAGAAATGTTACAAATGTGTAAACAATGCCAGTGAGAGGAGTTAAGGTAATTCCCACAGAAACCAGTCAGTGCCTCACAATCTCTTAATCAATTTTTTCAGACATAAGAAGCAACTCCTGAGCCACTTATGGTGAACCAAGGGGTAGAGTTAAACTCCATTTTTAATATAAGAAAAGCACCCAGTAAAAGTAGACTTTTTTGTACAATATTTTGGCCTCACCATAACAATCCTCTTGCATTTTGGTGTTTTGACATATTTTGGTGCTAGTATGCTAAATTAAACAAAATATAACCTCTTAACTGCTCTCATTCCCTTTGTTTCTTATTGGAAAACAGAGGTTCAACAACAGACTTTTCAAGGAACTGTTTCCATTACCACAATTGTGCCCAAAATTTCCTTTGCTAAGCAAGGTTGAGTGAATTTTGCCCCGTTTTATGACTTTTCTTGCCACAGTTGTTAAGTGAATCACTGCAGTTATTAAGTTAATAACATGGCTGTTAAGTGAATCTCGCTTCCCCATTGACTTTGCTTGCCAGAAGGTCACAAAAAGTGATCACATGACCTTAGGGCACAGCAACAGTCATAAATACATGCCAGTTGCCAAACATCTGAATTTTGATCACTGAGATGTTGCAACAGTCGTAAGTGTGAAAAACAGTCATAAGTCACTTTTTTCAGTGCCATTGTAACTGCAGTCACTAAAAGAGCTGTTGTAAGTCAAGGACTACCTATATATTCATTTTCTTGTGGGCAACCACATAGAGGGCGAATTGACAAGAAGTCTTGCTATTTTCCTTCTTTCCTTCATTCCCTGTGCGTTCTATATCACTCCAATCCAAAAGGATTCTGACAGTCTCCTTTCAATTACAAAATTAAAAGACAAAGAAAAATAGTATAACAAAATGTCTTGGTGTTTGGATAAAACATAATCCATAAAGAGCAGGAAGGGGAAGCTTTCTGCTTAAATAATTTCTACTCCCAGGATTCTCTTCAAAAGCCATAATCTGAATAGCTTCCCTGAAACTCAAAAGAGCCGTAACAAGCAAACACATATCATGAACCAACGAAACTCAAGCATTAAATCCCACTTGTTTTGCTAAGAGATGCTTAATCAATAGTAGTTATAACTGCTTAGCCTTATAACTACTATAAGTAGTTATACGGCTATTTCCCACAATGAATATACAAAGACAATATTCATCTACACTTTAACAGGCCAATATTTACCCTGGCTTTATATAGATTTCTTTTGTGAGTGTGAAGCAAAAGGAATTTGTCAGGAGCTTGACAAGATTTCAGAATTAACAGGCACAGCCTAGACTGCAAGCTTCCAAAGGCTGGCAAGTTATGTTGTAGGGGAAAATCAATCTGTATTTCCTGTTTTCCACACGCTTAATTCCAGCAATGCCGGAACAATTTATTCTGGTTACAAAAGGTAACATATTCTAAGTATTGTTATGCTGTTATTTAAAACCTAGGCATCAATATTACTCCATTGGAAACTGAAAGCTTTGAGGTTAGTCACAAAAGTGAAAACATATAATGTTGAGGAAGAAGGGGGGGGGGGAATGAAGTTTCAAACAGTCAGAAGGAAATTAGTAGGAAATGATTAAAAATGCAACTGCATGCATTGAAAAAGTTGAATATGCTCAAATATGTAAGTGCTTGAAGCTGGTTTGACAGCAAATGTGGAAAAGGAGGTGGAGGAAAATAGATTTTATGTGTGTGTATATGTGTACTGTGTGTTTATATATATATATATAGAGAGAGAGAGAGACAGAGAGAGAGAGAGACAGACAGACAGAGAGACAGAGAGAGACAGAGAGAGACAGTCAGACAGAGACAGACAGAGACAGCGATAAATAGATGATTGATAGAGATAATGGAGACAGTAGGATAGATGATGGATGGATGGATAAATAAGATGATGAATTAGATAGGATAGGTTAGATAGGATAGATAGATAGATAGATAGATGTCTATATACATACAGGCAGACAGGTAGATAATGGAGGCAGACAGGTAGATAATGGAGACATAGATGATAGATGAATAGAGAAAATGAAAGAGAGATAATAGAAACAGAACTGCAGATAAAGATAGGTAGATAGGTGGGGGGGAGAGAGACAGACAGACAGACAGTCACACACACACACACAGAGAGAATGGAGACAGTAGGGAAAGAGGGGGAGGTGGTATAGGATCAAATATCACATATCAAATTCTGGTGATAAACCATGCCCTCTTAATGGCTTACTTACTGCTCACATTCCAGAAAGTGTCTGTATATGCAGCGTAAATATTTTTAGTGAAGAGGCCTTCACGGCATACACACACACATACACACAGGTATCTTGCACTCTCAAGAGTTTCTCCCATTGTGCAATTCAATGTGTGCTAACACAAAGGCATCCTCAAGAAAAACATTGCACAGCAGTTGATGCAGCTGTACCAAGCATCAGCAGAAATGCCTAGTTCTGCTCAACTACATTCCAAGTATAAAAGTGATTTTTGATTTCAAAAAGGAAGAAAAATTAATGAGCTCCTGTTAAAATATTGCTTACTTGGGCACAGGAGCGCTTGCCATCTTTCTTGATCCTATACATAGATGTACACCATGAAGAAACATAGCCAGTTAATATTGAATCCCAAATGCAAACAATAACATTACTCAAGCCCTGAATTTTCCAACTTTCTGAACATTATTTGTAGCCGTTGGCATAGGAAAAGTGTTTTGAGGGTGACTGATTAGCTAGATAATCTAAAGAACCAAGGACAATGATTTTTAGTATACTTGCTGCAGGAACTAGATGGAGTTTTCCATATGTAAGTTGAATTTGACAAAGTAACATTTTTGTCGTGTTTTTTTTTTCAAAGCAGGAAATATTATTGTTTCTGGAACCCAAAAATAAAATAATACCACATGACACGCTGCAGTGTTGGAAAATGGATTAATAATGGAAAATGGAATTCCTGGTATGTAAAAAAAAATTGTTTGCTGTATCTCCCTCCCTTAAAGTTATAAATCCCAGCAGACAGCATTAAAAGGATGAAATCACAATCCAAACTTACCATATCATCATTTGACCATAGGCTGCACATTTCATAGTTAAAATGCTCTGGAAAGATTCATTTTGAGTTTATTTTATCCTAAGGGCTTTAGCAGAGTTATTGTTTTGAATGTTGCAGACAAACCAAAGGAGTTTGGAGATGATTTTTTTTCAGTAGTAACAGTCAAACATTTCTAAAATTATTATTGCCTTTAACCTATTTTACCACCCCTCAACCCAGAAACTGTTTTTCAACCATGACAGAATTGAAGAAGTATTCCCATATTTCTACTTCATGCCAGTTGTTCATTTGACTTAGAGGTTATTGGGTAAAACATGTTACCCAATATATTCATTTCTTTTATTATCGCTATTATTCATCTCTTGCTGTTAAGAACTAGTTGTCTTGGCAGAAGGCTCAGAACAAGAGATATCCTAGGTAAAACCTCTATGATGAATTAGGGAGTTCTAATACTCTGGCATGACAGGAGCAGAAAAGAAATATTAGGGCCAAGTAAGATTTAAGGTCACAATCTCATAAATAACTATTTCCTAACCACAAGCATATTACCTGGCAATTTTTATTAGAAGGTTTATGTTAATTGTTCCTTCTTGTTTCTGGGATACTGGAGACAATTTTTTTAAAAATTATATTTATATGCCGCCCTTCTCCGGAGACTCAGGGCGGCTTACAATTTTTGGGATACAACCCAATGCGCTCAGCAATAGCCTTCATTCCATTGTACATGCCTGCTTATTACTAAGCGGCATTTTTACAAAGTCAGCTAATTGCCCCAACAATCTTGGGTCCTCAATTTACCTACCCCGAGAGGATGGAAGGCTGAGTCAACCTTGAGCCTGGTGGGATTCGAGCCTACAGCAGTTGTAGGCAGCTGGATCTTAAGTGCAGGCAATTAACAGCCTGAGCCACCAAGGTTCCCATCACAACCCTGATGTCTTTTGCTGAGTGACTATTTAACATAAACATTCAAAGATCTTGAAAAGAAAGGCTCAGAGTAGTGTGCACCTAGCATCTTTGGATGTAATCCAACGTATTTACAAAACAAAGCTCATGACGCAAAATGGAAATGCAGGGTCCAAAATTTAGTTGAATGCCCTGTGGCTTTCTCACTGGAAACACATCCCCCTAAACTTGGCAACTTTAAGACTTATGGACTTCAACTTCCAGAATTCTCCAGCCAGTATGCTGGCTGGACAATTCTGGGAGTTGGTCCACAAGTCTTAAAGTTGCCAAGTTTGGGGATCCCTGCCCTAAATAGTCAGGGTTTGCTAGTTTGAAGAAGGCCCAGGACAGGACCTGTCCTGAAATACAGCTTTCCATAACTCCAAACTTATTAACTCAAAACATGTTGTTCACATTTGGCAGAACCTTTATTTTGAAATGTCGGTCCAGGTTTTCTCAAACGTTTTCTAAAGCGTAGAAACCATATCATTTCTGAAGGCTCTATAAAGGACATATGAGAGGAGCTTGCCTTCAAGGCTCCATTTATGGTCTTCCAAGGGCTAACCTCATCCACTCAGCTGTTTGGCTACACTTTCTTCTCATCCCAGAGATGGGAAGAAATTGTGTTTGCACAAATCACTGTTCCCACAGCGGGTGCTTAAAGTGCACATGGGGACATCCTGTACTGCCTTCCATGCAGCTCCACCATGTGACCATGTAAGAACAGCAATTCATGTCCAATATTCATCCCCTTAATATTTCACCACAGGACTATCGATTTAATATATGAGGTCACTTTTTCTATAACAGCAAGAATTGGTGTGCAACAGTACTATGACACATTTATATAGATGCTGCTATCTAGTGGCCATCTGTATTTTTGCAGGGTGGAATCAGAAACCAGAATACTACATTATGGTAAGTTGCTTAAACGTTTAAATGGCAGCATCTATTAAATTGTTTCATAGGAGAACCAGAACTGTCCTGTTAGAGAAAGAAAAGTCTATTATAACAATATCTCACACATGCAAAAAAAGAATCTAAATAATGAGGCAAAGATGAATTGGTCTACTCCATCAAGACTTTTATATTTTTCTACACTTTATATTTTTGCTGTGGACTATTCAGGACAGAGGAACATAGGAGGTATTGCCATTATCAATAAAAATAGCTAATTCAAAATTTACAGAGGGGAAAGGTCACAGGGTAAGCCACTAATAATTGCTGCACAAGGAAGAATTCTAGAAGAACCTGTTTATCTGCAGTTATCTGTCAAATTCATGATGACTTTTCTCAAATACTGAGAATTTTTAATTCAATTTACTGTATTTTAATTCAATTTACTGTGTTTTCTGTCATGTTTTCATGATATTTGCAACAAACATGCCAACACTAGAGTTTTGGCTGTTATTTCTTAGTATTTTTTTATAAGGATGCACAATGTTGAATTAATTAAGACTGTTCCACTAGAAGTGTGGTTCTAAATTCCAAGTAAACACAGGAGGGCAAATGACACTTTGCCATTTTGCTGTTGATTGCTTAAGAGGCCACAATAGTTTGCGCATCTTATTGGATTTTGTGTCAGTTCTCCAGAAAGTAGAGCTAATTAATAACCATGTTCTAAGAGAGGAAGATGCTACAAAACTGTCAAGTGAACAGTATAGGGTAAAATCCAGATGTGTCAAGTCAACACTTCGGTTCATTTTATGAGAAACGTATTTTCCTGATGATTCTCTGCAACACAGGTATGAACAGCATACACAGGTATTCCTTGACTTACAACCATTCATTTAATGACTGTTCAAAGTTATAACAACACTGGAAAAAGTGACTAAGTTATGACTGGTTTTCACACTTACATCCGTTGCAGGATCCCCATGGCCATATGATCAAAATCTGAGTACTTGGCAACTAGAATGCATTTGTGACAGTTGCACAGTCTCGGGATCATATGATCAACATTTATAGGTTTACCAGTCAGCTTCTGATAAGCAAGGTCAATGAGGGAAATCAGATTTGCTTAACTACCATACAATTCCCTTAACAATTGCAGTGATTCATCTAACAATTGTGGCCAAAAGAACATAAAATGAGGCAAAAATCATTTAACAATGGCCTTGCTAAGAAATGGAATTTTGGGATTCAATTTGGTTGGAAGACAGGGAATGCCTATGGTCCCTTCAATTTTTTTTCCATGACTACAGTAAAAAACAACACCTCTCTAATTAACCAGTTTCCCATTTTGTCCAAATAGGGAAATTTTGTTTGCAAGATATGGAACGGTATAGTATCTTCAATTGCAGATGAAGAAATGAGGAATCGATGTTTATGGGTAAAATGTCAGCTCAGAGTTCTGTTAAGGAAGATTTTCACTTGCCAACATTTTCACCCTTAACATTTCAATCCTACTTGTTATTGAACGGTTTAGTGAACTACATAGAACACTGACTGAAAGGCCCACACAATAAAGGGTCATTTTTATTTGGCATCACTAGTCAGAAGTTCTGCTTTCCAATTTCAGTGTAAGGAATTTAGGCCATATGTTTGCAATCAAAAAACTTCATGGATACACTTAAGAGATGTCCACAATGGGGACAGTGTCCAAACTGCTTGAACTTATCAAAAGTCAAAGCCCCATCCCTTTCTACATATGTATATGCTGATATAGGTTCAAAGGGGGGGATTTGATCACACAGTTGTACCCATCATCCCAATCGCCCCGAGTCTCCCCCACACCATCCCAAGTCATTGTGGATGCTTCTGAATGCAATGAAATTACTCCCCAACCCCGGTCCCAGAATTTTCAGAATTCTCACAGTAGCTGGCGAATTTACCGCACACCTGGAGGGCATCTGAAGAAAACATAGCATAAGACATGAATAATGGATATGTGTCCACTCGCAAAATCTCTTCTAAAATCTGCTGACCAGACCTCCCATAATTATCTGGTACTTTCAGCTGGGAATTCTGGGAACTGCAAACCCAACACATCTGGAGAACACTGGTTTGAATTCTATTCTAGATTATCCACTAATTGATGCTATTTATTTTTGGTACATGTGGATCTTCTGTTTCTTCAAAAGATATTGTTGGGTCACATACACTGGCAATCCCTATTTTATCACTTCGGCCACTACAAAGGAACTTGTCTATGGAGATTCTCAGTCATCCAGGTCATGGCTGCCCCAAAGGTGCTTTTTCAAGAGGCAACTGGACTTTCTGGTTTTTCCTTTGAAGATGTTTTGCTTCTCATCCAAGAAGAACTGAAGAAGCTTCTTGGATGAGAAGTGAAAAGTCTTCAAAGGAAAAACCAGAAAGTCCAGTTGCCTCTTGAAAAAGCACCTTTGGGACTATAATGGAACTTGTAACGTTTTTCAGCATTCCTCATTTCTGACTTTATATAGAGCCTGTTCTCACATCATCTAATACAGGAGTCCCTCACACCCCAGGCCTAGATGTATAAGATCCAGGTTGCACATGAAACCACCATCACCTTGGTCCATGGGAGATCATTTTTCTTCTGAAATAGATCCATGGTGTCAAGAGAGGTTGGGACTGCTGCACTAATATATTTCACCAATGAAAGCTGCATGTCTTTAAAAAATGCTCTGTCACTAGTGTTGATTGGCCTACATATGAACAGACTTACTTTAAGTAACTTGCCCAAAAAAGCCAATGAGCTCCAAAGTAGAGCTGAGATTTTTTGCATCTGAACGAAGCAATGATATCTCACCATTTATGATACAAGATTGTTCACCTAGTGGCATCAGCTACTGGCCTCAGAACCAGCATGTCCCAAATGTATTTCTTTGTGAAGCAAGTGGAGATTGTCCTTGTCTAGTGACAACTGGGATCTGGAAGTCATTAAGCAAAGTGATCACTAAGTGAAAATCACATGACCACACTTGTTTTCATAATTTTACTTCCCTTTTCATTTGCTTCTTGCTACCTCCTTTGATTGAACTTGAGATTGTTTCTTTTTGAGGACATCTTGGTACAGGGTACACAAGCAAGTGAAAGTAAGGGCAGAGATTGTAAATAAAAGGACTGTTCCTAAGGGTTTTTTTAGTACCACTGTAACTTTGGATAGTCACTAAATGAGATAGTTACTCAGTGTGGATTACCTGCAAAGGCATTGTGGTATTATGGTTAAAAGGGCTGGAGTAGATTGAGCCCATCTCAAGACCACCCTCAGCCCTGGAAATTCAGTTCCTGGTTCATTTAGGGCAAATCACTCAGAATAACAGTTGGAAGGGACCTTGTAGGTCATCTAGTCCAACCCCTCATCTAACCAGGAGACCCTACACCATTTTTGACAGATAGCAGTCCAGCCTCTTCTTGAAAGCTTCCAGTGATGAAGCTCCCACAACATCTCCACCCCAAACCAAATCAGTGATGCCCTCTCTGTGATGTCCCGTTGTTTGGATGCGGTACAGATCTGGATGGGCAGGAACAGACTACAGCTCAATCCGGCCAAGACTGAGTGGCTGTGCGTACAGGCATCTCGCTCTAGTGAGTATATTCCACCTTTGGCCATAGGGGGAGAGGTGTTACCCCCTGTGGATAGGGCGCGGAACCTGGGTGTTCTTCTGGACTCACAGCTCAGTTTGGAGGAGCAGGTGGGAGCCATGGCCAGGGGGGCCTTTGCCCAGGTTCGGCTGGTTCACCAGCTCCGTCCGCCCTTACCTGGATCGAGATGCCCTTCGCACGGTCACTCATGCACTTGTTACGTCCCAACCTGACTACTGCAACGCTCTCTATGTAGGACTGCCCTTGCATACCATCCGGAGGCTCCAGCTGAGGCAGAATGCGGCCGCGCGGGTTGTGATGGGAGTCTCCCGATACTCCCATGTTACACCCCTCCTGCGCGAGCTGCATTGGTTACCGGTTGCCCTCCAGGTGCGATTCAAGGTTTTGACATTAACATTCAAAGTCCTTCATGGCATGGGTCCGGGTACTTGCGGGAACGTCTCCTGCCGATATCAAATACCGGTCGCCCTGTGTGAGCACATAGGTTGGGACTCCTCGGGTTGCTGTCCGCACGACAATGTCGGCTTATGTGACCCGGGAAGGGCCTATTCTGCATCGGCCCCCACCTTATGGAACCAGCTACCCGTTGAGCTCCAGCTGGCTCCCGATCTCTCCTCTTTCTGGCGCGATCTAAAAACCTGGTTGTTTTTACAGGCTGGGCTGGACTGATCTCCTAGGGGAGAGGGTGGGTTTTAAATTCGATTTTAATTCAGTTTTATACTTGTATTTTGGCTTGTTTAGTTTAATTTCTTTTTAACTAATTTATTGTTCTGTGTTTTTATCTGTGAGCCGCCCCGAGTCCTTTCTGGAGAGTGGCGGCATACAAGTCAAAACAAATAAATAACAAATAAATAAACAAATCTGAAGGCAAGCTGTTCCATTGGTTGGTTGTTCACACTGTCAGAAAATTTCTCATTTCTAGGTTGAATCTCTCCTTGATCACTTTCTATCCACTATTCCTTGGCTGGACATGAGCTGCTTTGGAAAATAGGTTTGACCCCCTCTTCTCTGTCTCTCGGGATTGATTATGGTAGAAATTGAAATGGGAGAGCTCTGTACATCATCTTGAACTCCTAGAGGAAGTACAGGGTCAGGCTTAAGAAGCAATGGGACAATGCAAACCTAGGAAATCTGAACAAATTATGAAAATCTAGCACAGCTTCCCCCTTTCAGTTAGCATTTCAAACTGACTAAAATCAAGAAAGTATTAGAGCACTTTGTTTGCAACATCCTCCTTTTTATATAAAAAAGTTACTTTAGATCCAAAGTAATCCTATCTGTCTGATCTCTCAGCCTGTGGCTGGTGGAAACTAAACTTAGAGGGATCGCTGCATCCTCAGCACGCCCTTAGTAAAAAAATAAAAAATGCACCAAGCCAAAAGAACCGCAACCAAAACATAGCTTCACTTCGCCTCGAATTCCCGCCAGTCCTCGAGTGGGTAAACAAACAAGATCCCCGAGGTCGGGATTCTGGCTGGAAGGTGATCTCTTGGCCCAACGGCTCAGGATCGCCCCCTAGAAGAGCAGCCGCGGTGGGTGTCCCCCGCGGGGCGGCTGGTGGGAGCAGCGCGCTCGGCTGCCTCTTTTGGGGGAAGCGTCCAAAGATAAGGGACGCGGGTGCCGCACAGCCTGTTCTGCGGAATGTTCGCTACGTGGCTGAGGTAGATTCCTCATGTTCTATGCAGCTTTGATGTGCTGGAACGAAGGAGAGACATTCCTCCCGGCCGAGAAGGGGCGTCCGTCAGCCGCCACGCGATGCCCACGGCCCTTCCATCCTGGTGGGGGTGGGGGTGAGAGAGGGTCCCCAGCGGGGATAGCTTGACGGGAGGGGGCTGTTTTCGTTGGGCATCCCCTCCCCCCCGTTGCCTCTTGCGCGCGCGAGCCAGAGCGGAGCCGAGCAAAGCGGCGAGAGGAGCCCCGCGTGAGACTGAAGAAATTCCCACAAAAGCGGGCCGTGTAATCCGAAACCACCACCAAGTGTTTCCCACCCTCACTCCCCGCCGCGCTGGATTTCACCCAGCTCTGGCGTAACCCTTCCCACGTTTAAAAAGAAAAGAAAAGAAAGTCCAACCGCGGCGACACCCTATCCAGGGAAATCTCATGACTGCCGGCTGCGCATGTTTGGCGCTCGGGGCTGCCCAGCGAGGGAAGAGCGAAAGTAAACAGCGAAGCGCCGGCAATGCCAGCCGAGGCTTCCTGGAGGGAAGCAACAGCTGCGGCGCCCCTCCCCTTCTCGCCCCACTCGCTCTGCTTTCGGAAGGTGCTTTTGCTCCCGGCTGAGGTGGGGGGGGTGGCAGAGAGCGGTGCCCCCCCCCACTCGCCCGCGCTGCCCTTGCGGCGGGGACTGAATGTGGCGCCCCCGCCAGTGCCAGGAGCACGATTGCTCCGGCTGGGCGGCGGCCGCCGGGGAGAAACGCCGTGTAAAGTGAATTGGAAAATGCAGGGCCGGGTAGCGGGGGAGGAGGACATCCTGGCCTCAATAAGCCTTGGGCGCTCCCCTCTCTTGACAAGCCGCCCGCGCGCGGGGGCCGTGGGCTTGAGGGGTGCGGCAGGCTGCGGGCAAAAGCCGAGCCGGCGAGCGCGCTCTTTCCGTGTGTACAACATGGAGGCATGCGGGAGGCTGCTAGGCGGAGAGGGGAGGGAGGGCGGCGAGGAGGGAATGGGGGGTTATTTGAGGTGAAACGGGGAGGAGACGGAAAGAGGCAGCGGGAGGGGCCGGGGCTGAGGGGAGGAAGGAGGCGACTGCCGCCGACGCCGCCGCGGCTGCGAGGGAAGGGGGAGTTGGGTGTGTGACAGGCGGCGAGGGAGGTGGTGGGCGGCCGGGCAGGAAGCGAAACGCCGGGGGTGGAAGAGCGGGCGGGGGGGGGAAGGAATGGGGGCCAGAGCATTGATGTCACGCCTCGCAGGGGGAGTTCTAACATAATGCAAGGAGGGGGCGTGGGCCTCGGAGGCTGAAGCGAAGATTATCGTTTGCCAGAACAACCTGTTTCCTTCCAGAACCCGCGTTTCCCTACAGACCTTTTCCTTCTGGGCGCTGCTCAAGAATCTCGGGTCACCCGAGTCTCCCCACCCCGCCCACGCTTGCTAGAGCAAGGATCCCCGAGCACTGCCGGACTCGGATCCTTGAAGGTCCCCTTTGGAAAGGGGCCAAGTGGGCGTGGGAGGGTGCATGCATGAGCAGGTTTGATGAGGCGCGCTTTTAGGGTCACCTCCAGAAAGGGAAAGGGGAGACTTAACAGGCAACCACCCAGGGACGTGGCCGGAGAGGCTTTTACGTTACAGTATTTGAGCGAGGAGAGGAAGAAGAGGGAAGGCGAGAAAAGGAGAGGGCGGAGGAGATGGCTCACACTGCTAACACACATACACACTCACACACACCCCTCTTCAGGAAACGCGCCCATCTGAATCACAGCTAAAGGCGTGTGGGGGGGAGGGAAGCTCTACGGTATACAGATAATTGCAAATGTGCCATTTGCGTACACGCGTGCCACAATGGAGGGCGATGCAGGGGAGCGTGTTTTTTTTAAGGAAAAAAATACCCAGAAGAACCCCCGGGGTTAATTACTTCGGGGGCCTAATCCATCCATTTATAAAGAGGCAGGGGTTTAGATTCGTTTCCTTATTTCATTGAGGCCGCGCGCTCTTGGGGTGACCGAAAGTCTTCCTCCTCCACAACCACCGCAAGGGTGTGCGTGCGTGTAAAAGGGTGGAGCCGGCTACCTCAAAATACCTTGTTGCACCAGCGGCTTTCCAAACATTTCCATTTCACCATAAGCCGCTCTCGCAGCGAGGGCGGGAAGGGCGCGGGGTAGGTGGCGGGCGGTCGATTTACCTCGCGCCAATTTTTGCAGGCTGTTCGCGCGCATTTGCCACTGAAAAGTGCAAACGCCGGGATCTATGAAAGAGCCGCCTTCAACCCTGAAGCGGGAAAAGGAGAACCTCGCCCCGCATTTCCACTGGATGAAAGCAGCATGGCCTTAGGCCAGATGTCACGCAGCTACCTTAAGCTGTCAGTGGGCTGCTCTCCCCTTTCCTCCCCATCCAGCTTCCCTCTTCTTTCTATCTGTTTCTGTCTGTCTCGGAGGTGGAGGTGCTAATTTCAGTGCAGCTCACGTGGGTATGGACGCCCTGAGCTTCATGCACAAGCTGGGGGCGGGCTCACCAGCCCCCAATCTAGGGCAGTTTGTTCAACTGCAGTAAAGGGAGCTCGATGTTCCAGCAGCGAAGGGATTTCTGAGAACTGGGACTGTGTCCTCAGATGAACTCCTCTCCTTCTCCTTCTCCTCCTCCCTTCTGCCGCCTGCAGAACAGCTTTAAAAGGGCGATGCCTGTACTTTTGCCTGAACAGCATGTGGCTCGGATGCACGTACATCTGCAGCCTGCAGTGCAGTCTGTTGGTGCGGCCCCACCAGTGTTCGTTCTGCATTGAATAGTCGGAATTTGCTGTAGAAAGTTCTGTAAACAAAGTTATGTTGGGGGGACACACCAGGAATGCTGGGTGTTAGCTGGGAAGGTTAAAAACCCAGTCGCTTTCCTAGTATGCAAGCAGCACAGAGCTGGCTTCCTGGCTTCTAAAGGAGAATTGATTCCCCCTGCAAGGCAGAGAACAACTTCAGCTATTCTGTTGTTTTGCAAATTTTGGGGGGTAGGGTGTCTTTTTTAAAAAAACAAATGCATTTACAGGAACCTTAATCCTGAAAATGTAGCTTTCTTATCTGCTTTGCCTCACCATTAACATTAGTATCAATTCCTTCTTTATCTTCTCAGGGTATTCTGCTCCCCACCCACCCCAATTGTTTTGGAATGTTCTTCTGATAATTATGCACATCAGACCTTTCCCATTTTTCCCCTCATAACCTTTGCACAAGAGGCCTTCCTTCATAGAGGAAGCAGTAACTAGGCAAATGAAGAGTAGACAAGGGCGTGTTCTGCATTTCCAGATGTAGCTTTTGTTCCTGTAAATAGATTAGGATTAAATAGATTTAGTAAATAGATTCAGTTTTAGTCTTTTTAAACCAATAGTCTATCTCAGGGGTGTCTCGGGAGACAAGCTTAAGACATTCTGCATATATTAAACAGCAGAAACAAATAACCAGTGTATGCACCTTATATAATAATTAAATACATGGTTAAAACTTTTAGCATCCTAGTTTTATCTTGTAATAAAACAATCGTGCATGCTAGCTCAGTTTTTCCCAAACCCTAAACTTTCCAGTTTTGCCATAGTATGGTCAAACATCAGCTTACATCTGGAGGGAAATGAACAGGCTACATAGTGAAAATGAAAATGAAAATTGGAAGGGTTGTAATAGGGATACTTCTGTTGTTTCTTACATCATTTGAACTCTCATAATATCACTCAGATATTTTAAAGCCGTCCTTATTTTTTGTTATATAGGCACAGCAATGGTTGGATAATGCCATAAATTAGGAGTCAGGAAATGGCTCTGGTTAAGAGCTAGGCCACAATACTGATCATCTGTCTAAATATTACTTCATTCACTTTCCCAATTATGTTTTATCTTAAAATAACAGGCCAGCTTTACAAAATTGCTCTAAAAATGACCAAAGAAACCACTGCCAACATCATCAACCATGTGAGGAACATATTTAAGGCATATGCACATGTATCAAATTTACAAGCAGATCATAAAACTGCTTAAAAGATTTGTTTGGGTAAGTCTAATAGAATCTAAAAATTGCTGAAAGAAATATAATTAACAATGCATGTAATATCTGAACTTACAGGCCACAGTCTTCCAGAATAGTTTTATCTACTCAGAAATTCCCAGAGAATTCAATTCAGTTCAACATGTGTAGATCATTATAATATGCACACATAAGGGGAAGTGAGTGACATTTGTTTTAAAATAAATATGTGTGTATTAATATGTGCATATTAATAATTGCTTTAATTCTACAGTATTTCTGAAAGGTCTTCATGCTGTAAAACTGGAGAGATGATGTGTTATATTGCAATATGTTCCAGATTTAACAATAAACTCAATGATTAAATTATTTGTATATAGGTGATTATATTTATTATATGGATCTTCCCTTTTTACTTCCCTACCAAGACCCTTGGTTCTTTATCCTACTAATTTATACCACTGTACTTCTCTTTGTCCGTGTGTGTCTGTGTGTGTGCGCGCGCGCATGCGTGCACATATCTGTATGTATGCACATGTGTGTCAGGGAGCTTGAAAACAGGCATGGAACTTCCATAAATTTCTATTAAGGGTACAGAGTCATTTGAAGTTATTGACAGGACATCAAGTTAGGCCATCAGATTTTGGAATGATGATAGATCGAAGATAGGAGTACTGCACATTACTGTATTATTCTTTTACCCTTTCCACACTAGCTTGTGACACCTTTATAATTTGGACTTGAAATCGAGCTTTAAAATTTTCTAATAAATGGTACAATGCTATACAGTAGTTATTTATTTGTCTACATTTGTATACCTTCTACTCATGTAATTCCAAGATGTAAACACATGGGAAGATGCAATATGAGTCTATGGGAAGGTAAAGCACAAGACAAAATCTTGAATATGGAACACCGCAATGGAATTATTGTGGGAAGACGTCAATTAATTATTAACTCTCATCTATAAAGAAAGAGAGAAACAGTGATTATTGAGGAACATAGAAGGATACAATGAATAATATATTTTGAGGAACACAGGGTTTTTTTATTTGTGAAAAAACAAATGGGTGTATAAGATCTCAGATACTGTTGATGGTTGCCAAGGTTAACATGTAAACTATGGTTCTGAAATGTTATATAAAATGCTGATTTGCAATATCGATCCTCTTTTTTTTGTCCCTCATGCTACCCTATAACCATTTTGTGAGTGTCCAGACAATAGCCTTACTAATCCAGCTGGCTAGTTAAACAAATATTTGTATATCATGGTTTCATGAGTCACACAAAATCCCAAACGATTCCACTTGGGACCACTACTAGAAGAAACATAATTGCTAGTCCTATATTCAGACAGTGGTCTATACAGGTAGTTTTCAACTTACGACTGCAATTGAGCCTGTTGCTAAGCGAGACAGTTATTAAGTGAATTTTGCCTCATTTCATGACCTTTCTTGCCAGACTTGTTAAGTGAATCACTGCAGTTGTTCAAGTTAGCACTCAACACAGTTGTTGAGTGAATCTGGCTTCCCCATTGACTTTCCTTGTCAGAAGATTGCAAAAAGTGATCACATGACCCTGAGACACAGCAACTCTCATAAATATGAGCCAGTTGCCAAGTGGCGGAAATTTGATCACGTGACCATGGGGATCCTGCAACGGTCATAAATCACTTTTTTCAGTATCATTGTAACTTTGAATGGCCACTAAATGAACTGTTGCAAGTTGGGGACTAACTGTACATATGATAAACACTAACAAAATAGAAATAATAGCTAAAGAATGAAAGAATGGGACAGACAAGAAATGATTAGACCAGTACTGTAGTCTAGGAAACATTAACAATGAGTAAAATAGGCTTCCTGAACTCCTTTACAAGCTCTTGAAAGTATGTTATTCTGGTTACTAGGTTAAGCATATTTAACATGACCTTGCTGAAATTATGAAATACATTGCAAATTAGAATCACATGTGTCTGAAGTGTTATTTATATCTGAAGCTACCTTTACTTAAAGAAAAACATCCCCAGCTTTTATAGTTATGAGATCACTACTCTAATTCAGGGGAAATTGTTATCTCATAAAAATACACTGTAATGAAGTCTAAAGTACAGAAGGAATTGTCCACTGCCAGCTTATATTTGTTTTCATGGCTGGACTGAGTTCAAGCAACTAGCAGCCAAGGAAGGCCAAGCTGCATTTTCCCTAATAGGCAAAACATGCAGAGTGCACTGCCTCTCAGTCATTTTGCTCACTTGAGGACAAACTATAATCAGAAATAAAATGTGGATAATTTTATTTCTTTTCCCCTCTATACAATGCAGCTGCAGAACAGACACAATCCGCAGCCTAACTTAAGATACCTTTGGCTGGGTTAGCCAGACAAGTTGCTTCAGATTTAAGGGGAAAAAAACCTTGGGTAGTTCAAAGTAGAGATCTTTCTTTAAGTTTATTATGAGCCAAACTATCTATCCTGTCCTATCCTATCCCTTCTTATTTATTTATTATTTAATTTCTTACTTTGTCCAAGGTGGCTAAAAACACTCCAGATTTAAACACACACACATAAATAACACATAAAGCAAATCAGTAAAAACCACATGGAACCTTACATATGGCAAGAGCAGCAGCTGAGACAACATACCCACCTGACAAATGAAAGGCCTTTTTCTGTCTCTGTCGTCTCTCTCTCTCTCTCTCTCTTTCAATAGAAAAGATTACTCCTGAGAGTGGAAGAAATTTCAGAGAAGGTTAAACAGACCTCTGTAGGCTTTTGGAAGACCTTTCAAGGGGTCTTTGTGCCATTGCCGTGAAATCAAACACCCATCACCTCTCAGTCAACTTGGCTTTTTGCACCATCTGTACTGGAAATTCTGAGGAATTTAGAAACATCTGTCTTAGACATATAATCTCTGGAGTGCCAGTCTTGTGGCTCAGTCAAATAGTTGGTTGTGCAACTGTAGTTGGGAATGATGGGTGTTATTATAGACTTACATGGATAGAATAGAATTCTTTATTGGCCAAGTGTGATGGGACACACAAGGAATTTGTCTTGGTGCAAATGCTCTCAGTGTACATAAAAGAAAAGATACATTCATCAAGGGTCAAGAATCATAAGGTACAACACTTAATAAGAGTCATAGGGTACAATAAGCAATCAAATCATACTAGCAAACAGTCAATACAGATTGTAAGGATACAAGCGACAAAGTTACAGTCATACAGTCACAAGTGGGAGGGGATAGTTGATAAGGAGTGATGAGAAGATTAACAGTAATAGTAGTGCAGACTTTGTAAATAGTTGGACAGTGCTGAGGGAATTATTTGTTTAGCAGAGTGATGGCATTCGGGAAAAAACTATTCTTGTGTCTAGTTGTTCTGGTGTGCAGTGCTCTATAGCATCATTTTGAGGGAAGGAGTTGAAACAGTTTATGTCCGGGATGTGAGGGTCTGTAAATATTTTCACAGCCCTCTTTTTGACTCGTGCAGTATACAGGTCCTCGATGGAAGGCAGGTTGGTAGTAATTGTTTTTTTCTGCAATCCTAATTATCCTCTGAAGTCTGTGTCTGTCTTGTTGGGTTGCAGAACCAAACCAGACAGTTATAGAGGTGCAGATGACAGACTCAATAATTCCTCTGTAGAACTGTATCAGCAGCTCCTTGGGCAGTTTGAGCTTTCTGAGTTAGACTTATATGTTATTATATGTTACAGGAGGTGCCAACAAGTCGGGATGCACCTATGCTCTCTAAGTGACTTTTTTCAAATACCTATGTAATAATATAATACCTTCTTCCATCAGAGTACATTATTGCATTACTCATTTAAATATACCAAATATGCTCATTTAAATGTACCAAAAAGGCAGTGCTAAAGATTGCGGGGGGCAGCTCCAAAAATAAAATAAGTCAATGGTGGAGTTTGCTCTGCCAGTGTTGTGGGTGGGTGGGTGTTATTTCCTTGATTAATATTGTTTTCCACTTGATTGTTTGTCTGGTATTAACTTAGCAGAGCAAATGCAATCTGCAGAGAAAGCTATTGTATATAAACAGAGCACTGATGCTGTTACCACTCAGGTAATGACATTTCTGCAATCAAACAATTAAGCTCACAGAGCACCAAAGACTACAAAGTTGAACCTCTATATTCTCTTCTATTGGAAGATGTCAATTGTTATTTTGTTGATTGTACAAAAGCTTTTGGCTGTGTAGGTCACAAAAAACAATGGATAACCCTTAAACAAGGGGCACATTCTTGGCCACCTTATTTGCATACTGAAGAATTGAAGAATAACTAGGAAGCAACAATGAAACTCTGAATAGTTCAGAAGAAAGTATGTGTCAAGGTTGTATGTTGACAACTTACTTATTTAACTTAGATATAGAATGTATTAGGAGAAATGCTGGATTCGAATAAAGAAAAGCTGGCATTGCATTGCCAGAAAAATATCAATAATATCAAATATGTTGATGATACCACTTTAATGGCTGGACGCAAGCAAGACTTGTGGAATCTGTTGTTTGAGAGGAAAGAAGAGGGTGCAAAAACAGCCTGCTCAATATAAAAAACAAAATTAAGATTATGTCAATAAGCAATACATCCCAACGCAAATAGGCAGGAAAGAAAATGAAGTTGTTACAGACTGTTTCTTCCTACTCTCAAAAATTCATCGGGATGATGACCATAGACAAGAAATAAAGAAACACCTGGACAAGACAGAATGACTTTGACATGTCAATACAAAATATTGAATTACACCAAACTGCCAAACATGGTGTATATTGTCAAGGCCATGGTTTTTCCAGTTGCAACATATGGCTATGACAGGTGGGCTATCTGAAAGAAGAATGTATGCTTCTGAATTGAAATTGAGGAGAGTATCCTGGGCTATAAAAGGAACAAATAATTCAACAGGGGTGTCTCTTTGTGTGCACGCCTTTGAGTCCAATTTTGACTCCTGGAAATTAATCTCTCTGGTTTTCTTGGCAAGATTTTCTGAAGTGGTTCACCATTGCCTCTTTCCTAAGGCTAAGAGAGAGAGGGACTGGCCCAGGGTCACCCAGATGGCTTCATGCCTAAAGTGGGAGTAGAATTTACAATCTCCAGGTGCCTGGTGCCTTAACTAGTGCAGCAAATTGGTTCTCACAGTCTGCTCTGAAAGCACTAGTAATAGTAGAAGCTAAAGTTTCAACATTCTAGACATATAACACAAGGGCCAGGGGAAGACTCAGTAGCTTGTAACACTCAAAGGCAACTGAAACAAGATAATTAAATATTACCACTGCATTGATGATAATTGAAGAAGCATTTACTGAAAGATAATCTCAGGGATCTTTGATGGGTAGCAAAGAATGAGAAGCGATGGAGTGATTTAAAAATAACAACAAACATATTAACTTCATTAATGGGCCTGAACAATTCACATATTCATACTGACAAGAGAAACAAGTATAACATTTCTCTTTGCTAGTTTTTCTTCTTCCCAGCTTCTAAATTTTTGCTTTACAAAAATGTACATTATTAATTTTATTTTAATAACAATATTATTATTTTGGTGGGGTAGCTTTCTCAAGGTATGGTATATATAGGTAGTCTTCAGTTTACAACCATTCGTTTAGTGACTGTTGAAGTTACAATGACACTGAAAAAAGTGAATTATTACCATTTATTATATGACTTGCAACCTGCCCATGGTCACATGATCAAATTTGGATGCTTGGCAACTGACATGCATTTATGATGGTTGCAGTGTCCCAGGACGATCCCTTTTGCAGCCATCGGACAAGAAAAATCAATGAGGAAGCCAAATTCACTTTACAACCGTGTTACTAACTCGATAACTGTTTGATTCCCACTGGGAAGAAAGGTTGTAACATTGTATAATGGAGCAAAACTCACATAACAATTGTGTTGCTTAGCTACAGAAATTTTGGGCCTCAGTTATGGTCATAAGTCAAGGACTACCTGAATTTTATTCCCACACTGGTCATTCCATAACATACAAAGATGCCATCTTAGACTCTTTTTTTGTTTTGAATCAGTGACGATTATTCATAATCTCTATTTAATTGTCAAATGGATGTGTGTACTAAATATACCTATATATAAATATTATATATAAATATAAACATACTGAAATTACACAATCCCTCCTCCCTCCCTTCCTAAAGTTATACTAAAGTTTATATTTTACTTTCAAAACACTCCATTCTCACTAATGCTCAGACCTAAGTTTACAAGTGAGGACTGCTTGGAATGTATTTTTCATTGGCGGAGCCGATGTTAGTGACATCAGCCAAAGCACTTTTGATTGGTTAGCTGGTTGCTGGGACTATAAGGGCTTTCGGTGAGGCAGTTAACCCGATTTCTGCCAGGAAAGCAAACTTGGGGTCCTGGCTAGCGGAACTCGGGGCGATTAGTCCCGGGGGGAAAAGATGCCAGCGGGAGTTGGGGATAATGGTTCCCCGGAAGCCGGGCGGCCGAGGCCCCGCCTGACGAGCCATTTGGAGGCGGCGAGCACCTCCCACCCTGGTTTCCGCTGGGAGAAACTCTCCCGCCTTTCCCTTCGTTGCCCTTTTAAGTGGGGGTTTACAAGGCGTCGAGAGTAGCACGAGGCATCGGGAGAAGACCTTCGGATTGGCCGAGGTCCCCGTCTGTAGACACACCCCTCATGCAAAAAGAGACCTTCTGAGTGGAAGGAGGAGAAGGTAAACAGAGTTGAATCACTCTCCCGGCTGACCAATTGGGGGTGGAGGGGCGGAGGGGGGGGGCTCGCTGGAAGAACCTTTTGCGTGATGGGCTTCTGCGAAATCGGTCCTGAGCAGGGCTGTGCTGGAACACTGAGGAGCCGTAGGCGAGGGGGGAGTGAGTCAGGCAGTGGGCAGATCCAGCCTCAGTCGCTGCTGCTGCTGCGTAGAGTCCTCACGCTTGGGCTGCTGTTTCAGCACCGCGCCTTCTGAGGAGTGTGTGAATGCGCTGGAAAGCCTCGCAAAGCGGGGGCGGAGAAGCAAACGCAGCGGCGGCGGCTCGGGTGCGAGGATCGCTGAGCTCTTCCCGAGCTCCTTTCGATTTTCTCCTGCTTTCCGTCCCCTCGCGGGGTGGGGAAGAGGAGGAGGAGGAGGAGGAGAAGGAGAAGAAGAAGAAGAAGAACAGGGAAAACTCCCTGCTGGTGCTATTTGGATTACTTGAAACCACCACTCGTGACCCTGTTTTCCGAAGAAGGGAGCCTTATCACTGTCTAGCCTCAGAAGCGCGTCCGGGAGTGCACGACCCACGCGCGACGCCTCACCGATCTGGAGTTGTCCGGTGTCCGTGGAGAGGGGGCGCAGGAAGCGACGGCAACCGAGGTCAAAAGGTAGGCTAGCGGTGGTTCTCCTGGCTGGGAATCCCGGATGATCGTGGTTATGTAAACGCCGAGCCCCGGCAGTGGATCCCTCCTGGCTGCAGCGGCACCCCACCCACCCCACCTCCACCCGCGATCCGCAGCCTGAAGGGAGGCGACCCAGCCGCCCGGTGCTCGTCACACCGCCACCCCACCTACCCACCCGGCCCTCGGAGGGCGAGAGGGCGGCGGCGGTCACAGGCAGGCAGCGCGGAAGAAGTTTTGCCCCGGGGCCCTCGCCCTGCCCCTCCCCCTCGGAAATCATTACCTCGGGGGGCCCGACGGTCGCCTGCAAGATGTCAGCGGTGGCTTACATGGACTTCGTGGCTGCCCAGTGCTTGGTCTCCATTTCCAACCGCTCCGTGACACCGCCGGACGTGACCCGCGAAACCGAGGTCCTGAAGATGCCCGAGGAGGAAGCCGCCGCCGCCGCTGCTGCCGTCGTGACCAAGGAAATGAACGACCCCCGGGACGCCTGGAAGGATTATTGCACTCTGGTGACCATCGCTAAGAGCTTGCTGGACTTGAACAAATACAGAGCCCTCCCCGCCCCTTCCATCTGCAGCGACAGCGTGGAGAGCCCCGACGAGGACATCGGCTCTGACAGCGACGTGACCACCGAATCGGGATCGAGCCCTTCCCACAGCCCGGCCGAGGGCCAAGAGGCTGCCCGCGGGCCCGGCGCCCTGGCCCTCCTGCACGGCGGAGGGCCGGCCAAAGGCAAGCTGGCCGCGGAAAAGAGACACAAGTGCCCCTACATCGGCTGTGGCAAAGTGTACGGCAAGTCCTCCCACCTCAAAGCCCACTACCGGGTCCATACAGGTGAGCGGCGGCACTCAAGTGAACGGCGGGGGGGAGGGGAGGGGGTGGGGGGGTAAGGTGGATGCGGGGGGGGCGAGCGGGCGGGGACAGCCCGGGAGTCGAACCTGTTTGCAAAAGGCAAGGGGGTTTAGTAGGAGGAAGGGGAGCCGAGCTCGAGTTCTTCTCCCGCGGCAGCCGCGGCGGCCGCTCGCTTTCCCTCCCCCTCCTTCAAGTATGTCGGTTGTCCTCAGCTGAACCCTCCTTAAAATGCCGCGGTTGCCTTAGCGCCGCGCTTCCTGCCTTGCCTTCTCTCCTCCCGAGCTCGCTCTGGTGCAGGCTGCCGTGCATTTGGGCACAGGGTGTTAACTGCAACTGACACGGCAAAATGCTGAGGATGGATGGATGGATGGATGGAGGAGATGAGGGTGTTGGGAGTAGATGACACCCTCCGGGATCTTTCATGTGTCTCCCGCCCCCAATGTTCTGTAGATCGCTTGCCTTGCTTACACCGAGCCGATCGTGCCAGTAGAGGAGCTGTTCCCTTCAGAAGCCTTCGCCTCAATCTCTAAAAAGGATATTGGAGGAGGGGTCAGGGGGCTCAATGGGTGAAGTTGATAGGGTTCCCTCCTGTTTTGTGATTGCTTGATGGCCCTCCCTTTAGGGCTTCCTCTCATCAGTCAAAAGCTTCTCAAGGCTGGGTTAGGATTCTCATGACATTCTAGGGAAGACTTCATGTTTTGCCTTGAGATGGACCTTTTCAATCCTAGGCTTGGCTCAGGGCTTCTTTAGCACCTCTGGATTCCATGAATTCCACCTGGGCGTGGCTGGGTTTGGTGGCTGTCGTGGATTGATGATGTATTTTTCCAATTCTCATGAGGTCTCCCACATGGGCGCTTGTTGGCTTTCATTGCCTTGGGAGGTAAATGCAAGAGGGCGGGAAAGAATAATGGCATTAAAAGCAGGAGGCCCTGAGGTCCATGTTTTGGGACAGTTTTGTTTAATGATGTCCAGATGCACGCAGTACATGTGACACCACTTTTTTGAAAAGAAAAATTCATTATTTTCATTCAGTTTTCAGTAGCATGGCAGCTGTCTTCATTTGAGACACTTGCCTCATGTGTTGCCTTAATTGCCTTCTTTTGTGGGCTTGGAACTTGTTGAGTGCATCATCAGTAAGTTGCTTCTTCTGAGGGTATGTTTGCTTATTCTTGGTTCAAACCCCAGCATATTATAATGGGTTATAATTCTCTGTTTCTTAGTACATCTGGTACTGTCTTGCAGGCACCGGAAAGTGCATTCCTAGCACTTGGTGAATATGTTTAAAGATAAATGCTGATTAGGATATTTAAAGTGAGCTTCCTTGAAAGACGAAATGATTGGGGGAAATGAATGCCATCTTTTCCACCAAAGCACATTGTACCCAGTTGTCCTATGTGGGTGAGTTGGCAGCATCTGTGATCAAACATGAGGTGGTTAGTAAGCTTTGAAGATGACACATGGGGCTACATGTATTTATGGTGCCTCATTGGCAAAACACACATCACAACTTTAGCCTGCCTTTTTGTTGGTCATGTGATTATAAAGTGGTATTCCATTTCCAACATATGGAGCCTGGTCTTGGGGTGGTCAGATTGTATGTTATTTGGCAGGGAAGAAAAATAAGCTAGGCAATAGTTGTATAGTCTGATAAAAGGTCTGTTGAAAGCATAAGCCATGTGTTGAGGGATTTCAATGCCATCTTGGGAAATAAGCAAGCTTTCACTCGGTTTGTGAATATATATTTTTCTATTCGTGTTATGTTCCCGTTATTTGAAAACCAGACAGAGCAGCAAGACTCAATGTTGCAAGTTGTTCCTTGAACCAAATGATCTGTGAGACTTTTGTGTGTGTGTGTGTGTGTGTGTGTGTGTGACCTAGACTAGGTCATGTGAGTTAGGAGCTGAAGAAAAATGTTGATCAGATAGTATAAGAATGGGTTTGATTTCTTTCTTATGACAAATATGTGATGCATATAAGGCTTAAAAGTGCCTTGCATAGAGATGGGATAGTTGCTGGGGAAGCAAAACGGAAGCCCGTAATCCTTAGCATTTTTTTTCTTATAGATTATATTTTTTAAAAAATGGACTTGAAAAGGAGTAAATCTTCATTATAGGAAGCCGGTCATAGTACTATTGATGTCCACATTAGCTGCATTTAATTTTTACCTAAGGGAGAGGGGAAAACTAGATTTGGCTGAATGTCTATGGTAGAGTATTCCTGGATGATGTGTGGGAGAGAATCTCAGCCCTATTTTCCTGTTCACACAATGGGCATCATAAACTGCAGAATGGAAAATGCACAGGAAAAGGAGTGTCATGTGTCATTCAGCAGTGATTCCTGTGGCTAAAACCCATAATACAGGAAGGAAAGAGAATATGTGCATCAGCTTTTTTCTGTAGCATGGCAGAAATACCCAATGATTTGTAAAGTCAAGTCAATTGCTGAGAATGCCCCAGCAGTATCCTACACATAGGAAATGCCAGTGATTTTCTAATCATTCTAATGAAGCAAGTTCTTACATTTTGTTTCTCCCTAGCAATAAGATTAAAGGTTGGACTTTGAAAGAGGAAGCCACATGACTCAATTCTCAGCTAACCCAAAGGTCTACACTATAGAAATGCATTAAAATTTCCCTTTTCCTGTCACTGCTTTATAATTTCCTGATATCAACATCTATACAATATTCTGATATTGTGACTGACAGTGACCATTCTGCAAATTAGTAGTATCTTCATTATTTATTGACCTTCCATGTTTTCCTATGCTTGTGAATTCAAGGCTTTTCCACCAAGGAGCTAGGTTCAGAGAACAGCAAACCATTTACTATCAACTGAAGGGTGGAGAAATTTGGGATGGAAATTAAGAAATAATCCCTGTTTTGCTTTGAGGATGTATTGCATCACTGAGTTATTTGCAAGAAATAGGTTTATAATTTGACTAGGAACTTTAGTGTTTCGTCTCTGAAACACTAATTCCCTTGGCCTATCAAAATTCCTATCATATGCAGGAATCAGAATTAATGTTAATGCAGGGAAAATATTCAGTGATATACAAAGGCAATCCTCCTTTAGCAACTACAATTGGAACTGGCTACTTGGTCATTAAGTGAAACCGCACATGTGCTCAAGTTCTTACTTTAGTTTTCCTATGCTTTACAGACCTATGAAGGTCGTAAATGTGAGGACCGGTCATAAAGTATAAAGTCACTTTTTCATCACCACTGTAATTGCGAATGGTCACTAGATGAGGCAGTCATTAAATGAGGACTGTCTGTAAATAGATCACGATGATGGATCTCAACTAGTTGCTAACTTTAAATTCCAGCATTCCTTATCATTGGCTCTGCTGATTAGGTCTATTATAACCAACTGTGAAGTGCCAGGGGTTCCCCCCCCCCCCGACTCTCTTTAGACTAAGATATAGGGTGATTATGGCTGAAGCAAATAAACACTGAATACAAGCAGACTGAGAACCCATTTCTCTTCTGCACACTCCACATCTCCCTGGAGGCATTTTTTGGGGGGAGGGGCGGGGTTCTCTTCTAGCTTATGCTTTGTACCTTTTTAGTGTTTTCTTCATTGGTGTTATTAAAACCATATTTTCCCTGTAAGGCTGTACGCATAAGATGCATGTTGTGCACTTTGAGCCTTGACATAGGAAACACATTGACAAAATGGCTCTCACAAACCTGGCATGCTTCAGAGAGAGAAGGTGCCAGATCAGGGAGGGGTGTGTGGCTAAACTACGTAATGCGGGGATTATCGTGATGCTTTTGGCACTTTCCATAGGGATTCCAGAAGCACGGAGGCACCGAAATCATATTGCACCAACAATGCATGTGAGTTGTGCTGAGTGTTTTCACGTAGGCTGTGGAAAATTTGGGTTAGATGGGATGTTGAAACTGGGAACAGACAGATGCTTTACTTTCTAAGCCTGATCATGAAGAATTAAACACACTCTCAAGCTCTATTTTTCTTGCAGAGTTTTTATAGGCAATGTAAAAGATATGCTTTTTAGAGGCACCTGGGACAATTACAAGAAACAAAGCATAGTTTATCGTGTGTGTATGGGAATCTCCACCTGGAGGTTGGGTGTTAGTAAACTATTTACTTTAATTGCATCCTTCCTAGTTCCATGGCATTGTGTTGACCATCTTATGGTCCCAACATTTTACCCATGGCGAGATATGCATGATATGAATGGACGGATCGGAGTACAGGCAGTCTTCGAGTTACGTCCACAACCGAGCCCAAAATTTATGTTGCTAAATGAAACATTTGTGAAGTGAATTGGTCCCGTTTTGTGATGTTTCTTGCCATGCTTGTTAAGTGAATCACTGCAGATTTTAAATTAGTAGCACCGTTGTTAAGTGAATCTGCTTTCCCCATTGAGTTTGCTTGTCAGAAGGTCACCAAAGGTCATCACATGATCCCAGAACAGGGCAACCGTCATAAATGTGAATCAGTTTTCAAGCATCCATATGTAAATCATGTGACTATGGGGATGCTGCAATGGTCATAACTGAAAACACCGTCACAAGTCACTTTTTTCAGTCCCATTGTAACTTTGAACGTTCACTGAGTGAACTGTTGTAAATCGAGAACTACCCGTATGATCTGGTAGGTGCAATGACTGCATGAGATAACTAGCATTTCAGGAAAGATTTCCTTTGGAAAAATAAAAGTTTCTATCATTAATGCAGGTATTATTACTCTCTTGCCCTGTTTCACTTTCGTGTTGATAACGTATATTTATGTCCTGATTTCAATGTACTATTCATGTAAGCAATGATTGTATTGCCTGCTGCATTAGAGCTCCATAAAATGGACTAAAATTTATTCACATTAATGTTTTGAAGAAACAAATGTCTTTTCCCATGAAATAAAGCACTAACGTAGTCCAACCTTAAACAAGGAAAATGCCCACTTTGAAAGGAAGCAGTGAATGACAAGAGCCAGGCTTAGCCATCGGCTTCGTCCTTTGACACCCAGGCTAGTAACTTTAATTGCTATTCGTGGACATTCTCCAAATGCCAGCTCTGTTGACATCTAGCACACATGAGGAAATTCCTGCCTCTGCCCTTGGGGACTTCCCCAGTTACGACAGCAGCACATCGCAGGTGGCCAAATAATTAGCTACTTACTAAGAAATCTGGATTACAACATTAGGGTTCTTATTAGCTGATGCTTCCATCTTGCCACCTACTTGAAAATAGACACTTTTATCATATTTGAAAGCATTTGGCTGCAAGAATTTTTTGGACTCAACCAGTGTAACCTTTTTCCTGATTCAGGACATCAACCTACAGCACACTTGTTCTGCCCATTCTGGACCTGTTTCCTTCCTGGTCTGAGAAAGAAATGAACAATTGGATCCCAATTTCTCAATTCTAAAATCAAAAAAGCAAAAAAAAGGGGGGGGGGAAGCATTATTCAGTATTTGAATGCATACAGATAAATATCTAGTTACTGTCCAAACTGAAATAATCTTCAGAGCTTATCTTCTATTCTTGCTGCCTAAATAGACAACTTGTCCATAGAGAATTATGGGAAAAAAGAGGAGTAGCTTTGTTCTTTCTAAGTGCGATCTTTCCAACGTAAATTCCTGCATTGTGCATCTGAATGCATTTTTTTCCTTGACACCACTCCAGGTAGACCTCAACTTACAACAGGTTCATTTAGTGACCATTCAAAGTTACAATGGCACTGAAAAATGTGACTTATACTCATTTTTCACACTTACGGCCACTGCAGCATCCCCATGGTCCCATGATCAAAATTCAGGAGCTTGGCAACTGACTCATATTTATGACGGTGCAGCATCCTGGAGTCATGTGATCACCCTTTTGTGACCTTCTGGCAAGCAAAGTCAATGGGGAAGCCAGATTCACTTAACAACCAGGTTACCAACTTAACAACTGCAGCAATTTACTTAACAATGGTGGCAAGAAAGATAAAATGGGACAAAATTCATTTAACAAATGTCCCACCAATGTAAATTTTGGTCTCAATTGTGGTTATAAGTCGAGGACTACTTTATGCTTTCCTGATTGTACATAGCAAACTGATTTTTTAAAAAAAATCACAGGGAGGAAAAGGAAGCTTTGTGGGTTGCTACCAGCTAACCACAAAGTATTCAGATGTTTTTGAATAGTGGTATTTCCAGTCCTAAAATTAGTTTTAGGGAGTTAAGTGTTTGGGACAAATAATGCCAGAAGAGAAATGAAAAAGTAAAATTGCTGTGAAATACCCAAATAAAACTGTGCTTTTTCTAGAAAGATGGCGGGGGGAATCTGACAGATCATTGCTGATACTTTGGTCTAGTAGTCCATGGAAACTTAATAGCTTCTAGACAATTCTGGAACATCTGTTGCTTAAGAGGGGAAGATGAGAACTAAACTGTCAAATGCTAATACGATGAATGCTTGGATAATATAGGATTTGCCAAAAAATCATGAGTGATCGCAGTTCTTTGGGAAATAAAGAAGATCGCAGTATGTTTAGTTAGTAGTTAAAATTGTTTATATGTGTTGAAGTGTTAAGATTGTGGGGATAATCTTTATTACCCCACCCCACTCCAGTACATATTTACGGAGTCAGTGCTAGCTTCATAAAAGTCCATCTTTACAATCTTGTTTTTTTTTCCCCAACTGGTTCCCACACTATCTGTTCCCAAAAAAAGCTGCTACAAATTATATTCCCAAAATAAACAACAACATAAAAAATAGAATCACATGGAGGGACAGTCCATTTAATTTACAAATCTTTTCACAACCAGGGAGAGGGCCCAAGGGTATCCATGTTATGAGAATGCCCCCATTACTTAAAGAGTAGATGGCCTCAGAATGTAGATCTCTGTGGTGAATCACCATAAAAAAAAACCCCATTAAAGATCTTGGAGTGAGTCTTACTTCTTCTGAGCCTTTCAATTTAGCAGTCTTTACTTCTTTCTGTTATCTAGTGGTGCCATAGGTTGAGGGAATGTTTTCTTTTTTCTTTTTTGTATACTGTGAAGAGCTTGTGGGCAGGCTGAGAAAGGCCTGAAAAGCAGAGTAGACACAATCAATCAACAGACAAAGGGTGTTGGCAGCTTATCTCACAAGTGGCAACTCAGCCCAGGTAGTGAGAGAGAGCTGGGAAAAAGCTTTTCAGATCATTCAAAGGGATCCTGCCTTAGTGAGGTCAGTGTAAATGAGGATGGGAAATTCCTTTTAAAGTTTCCTAGATCTGTGTTTATTCCAAGACCGGCATTAAAGATTCTTTTCTGAAATGAACTTCCTGGATCGTGCCAGCAATGTGAAAGCTTGGCAAGAAAATGCTGCCAGTTGTTGCCAGATGGCGAGTTTGACTTCCAGTTCTACGAAGAAGCAGGAAAAGGGAGGAATCTATAATTTCTTCATATCACTGATCAGGTCACCCTGAGCAGTTTTACATAACTTTTTCCTGGCAGTCCGAGTCTCTAAAGAGAACCATGGAGTTGCAAAATTCTGCCATTCAACAATGAAACATTGTTGTTTCCTTAGAACACAGATGAGCCATACATATCAATGGGCTTAAGTTTTAACTATGACTGTTTTATTGTCTGTATCTGGCCTGGTTTGGCCTAGGGTCAAAGAAAGTGTTTTTGAATGTGTTCGGTTACCTTTAATATTTAAAACACAAACTCTCTTTTTTTATGTTCTTAATCAGAAATTATCCAGCCTTCTCTCTTGTTGAGCAACCAGATACAACCGAGACTCCAAAAATAATTGCACTGTAAGTTAGGGCTGTTCAAATCTTCCAAGGTAACTTTTGATCTGAGGAAACTTCAAACAGATGACTCTTATCAAAGCAGATTTGCAACTCCAAGCAGAGATCCATTCTGAGGCAGCAAAACAGATTAAGCAGCTGTGGAGCAGATCACAGCCTTGTGAATGTTTTTGCAGATTCACCAACCTTTTTTTTGTTTTTGGCTGCTTCTGGGGTTGTTACAGACAATATTCAGTGCTGTAATTTCACTGCCATACATGGAAAATGTCATGGAGGGGGTTGAGTGGTGTTATGTATGTAGGTTTGAATGTCATTGGTTTAGTTTGAATTGTTCTTGTAAAATGTCAAATAGGATTGGTTTAAAAAGTGCGGGAAAACCCTGCACTCTGATTGGCTGGCAACTGCGGCTGCTGGCTATAAATAGCAGCCGTAGCCCAGCCAAGTCGGGTCCGTTCGAGCTGTAGTCACTTAATAAACTCTTCACTGAAGCTCTTCGTGTCTGACTCTTCATGCAAACTTAACACTGGCGACGAAGGTGGGATTCCCCTGAAGAGAAGACGACGCGGAAGACAAGCAGAAGACCGAGATGGCTGCGCTGAACACCCCCCCAGCCCTGTTCAATCCGGTGGCAGAAGACTGGGAATCATATGCGGATCGCTTCCAAATATATTTGGAAGGAAACGACCTCGCTGACATCTCCGAGAAGTGGAAGAGGGCGGTCTTCCTTACGCACTGCGGTCCGGCAGTCTTCAAGATGGCGAAGGCATTGGGGAGCTGCAGACGGAAGGTAATGGAATGGCCTGATTTAGAAAAGCTTTTAAGAGCCCATTACGCCCCACAAGTATCGTGCCTCATTAAGAGACACGAGTTTTACCATCGGGATCAAGGGGAAAGCACGTAACGACTTCGTGGCAAGCTTAAGAGACATTGGGGTGCATGCGAGTTTAACAGCTTGGAGGAGGCTGATTGGTTTGTTCTAGGCCTCAAAGACAAGGTGCTTCAGGGCAAATTATTATTAAAACCTAAGATCACGTTAAAGGAGGCCATAGAAGAGGCCTCCTCAGCAGAAGCCACTAAGTCCTCAGCGGCAGCCATGAAGAAAATTAACAAGGCCTCAAGCCATCCTGATGTGGAAAAGTCCACAACAACTCATTGCGAGCAGATAGATTCTGAATCAGACTGTAGTGAGGTGGAGGAAGGAATTTATAGACTCAGAATGGAAAAGAAAAGAAAGACCTGGGAAGAAAAAGGCAAGACTTTTATTGCAGAGGTTGTGGGGGCACCCTGCACTGAATGCAAGTTTCTTGATACCATCTGCCTTTGTTGTGAAAAAGAGGTCATTTAGCAAGAGTCTGCAAATCATCCAGAACTCCTCCACACAGAAGAAAGTTTCCTGACAAAGATTTCAAGCCCAACAACTTCAGTGAGAAAATGGGGCACAACTCAGAAGCAAATGGGAAGAATGAAACTCATCAAACAGTCACCATTGGTCATTCTTCACCCTTGAGAAGCAGAAAAGTACATGTGAAGGTACTAATTGAAGGAAGGCCTTGCCAAATGGAAGTGGACTCAGGCTCCTGTTTATCTATGGTGTCATGGGACACTATTCACAGGCTACTTCCCAACATTCAGAAGAAACATTTCCAGAAGCAAACACTGACTCTTAAAGACTACCAAGGGAACAAGATTCCAGTAGTTGGAACAAGAGAATTCAACGTGAAGTTTAAAGGCCACACCAAATGTTTGCCCCTGACCATCGTGGACAAGGATTGCCCAAGCTTGCTGGGACTTGAGTGGTTCAATCCACTAGGCATCGAGGTGACTGGCATCAATCACGTGAGCAACTCTGAATGGGAGGAGGCCCTGAAGTCTGAGTTTCCAGAGGTCTTCAGCGAAAGATTGGGCAAGTATTTGGGGACCCCTATCACTTTCAACCTAGATCTCAGGGTGCCCCCAATTCGTTTAAAGCCCAGAAGGGTCCCATTTGCTTTAAAGGAAAAAATTGATGCACAATTAGACAAATTAATAGCTCAAGGGGTTTTAGAGCCCACTGACCACTCCAGATGGGAGACACCCATAGTCACACCAGTCAAGACTGATGGGTCAGTAAGAATCTGTGGAAACTATAAGGGGACACTGAACCATGCGCTGCAGCAGAGCGCCAGTTCCAGTGGTGCATCATCTGTTACATTCACTTGGCAGGGGTACAGTCTTTGCCAAATTGGATCTGGCCCAGGCATATCAACAACTAACAGTTGATGATGCCACTGTAGAGGCCCAAACCATTGTGACTCACAGAGGTGCCTTCAAATGTAAAAGGTTACAATTTGGAGTAAGCGTGGCACCAGGCATCTTTCAAAGCCTTATGGAAAGGATGCTCCAAGGACTGCCAGGTAGTGCCTTACTTTGATGATGTGTTAATCTCTGCTGAAAATGACACTCAGTTACAAGAAAGACTCAGAGAAGTCCTTACCAGATTCAGGAAAGCGGGTTAAAAGTCAAGGAAGAAAAATGCACTCTTAAAACTGACAAGGTTGAGTTCTTGGGCTATATGATTGACAAACATGGCATCCACCCTACCGATGCCAAGGTTCAAGCAATCAAAGAAGCCCTAGACCTAAATGCAAAACAGATTTGCAAGCCTTCCTTGGACTCATTAACTTTTATCACATGTTCCTACCTCAGAAGGCAACCATTGCAGAACCATTGCACAGATTACTTGACAAAAAGTCTGTTTGGGTCTGGGGGAAGAAGGAACAATCAGCATTTAACAGAATTAAAAGACTAATCACGTCTGATGCTGTACTCATACAGTTCTCTGAGAATTTGCCTGTTGTACTGACTTGTGATGCATCCCCTTTGGAGTGGGGGGGTTGAGCCACAGGCTTCCCAGCGGGAGAGAAGCCCCTATTGCATTTTACTCTCGCACTTTGACTAAAGCAGAGAAGAATTACAGCCAATTGGACAAGGAAGCATTGGCAATTGTTGCAGCTGTTAAGAAATTTCATGAATATCTGTATGGGAGAACATTTACCATTGTTACAGATCACAAACCTTTGTTAGGCATTGTGGCAGGAGACAAACCTACACCTACTATCCTGTCACCAAGAATGCTGAGATGGACTGAATTTCTTGCTGCTTATTCATACAAACTTATCCACAAGCCTGGCAAGGACATTGGACATGCTGATGCACTGAGTCGTTGCCCACTTCCTTGCCACAAGGAGGACTTTGAACCTGAAACACACACCTTTTTCCTAGAAACTGTTGCCAAGCTTCCAGTGCATGCTGCTGAAATTGCCAGAGAGACTGCCAAAGACACTTTATTGGCTCCTGTTATAGGCTGGATTAAGAAAGGTTGGCCTTTTCAAGATCTACCTCATTTTGCTCAACCTTTTAAGTCCAGGCAAACTGAATTATCTGTATTAAGAGGATGCATTTTGTGGGGTAACAGGGTGGTTATTCCTGCAAAACTGCAAAGAGAGGTTTTGGAAATGTTACATGAGGGTCATCCTGGTATTGTAAGGATGAAGGGATTGGCCAGGAGTTATGTATGGTGGCCAGGTATTGACAAAATGGTTGAAAACTGGGTTGCATCTTGTCCCAACTGTCAGGTAGTCAGGCCTGCCCCACCTCTCGCCCCTACACAGGAATGGGAATGTCCTAGGGGCCCATGGTCTAGGATTCACATTGATTTCAGAGCCCTACCAGAGGGCACACCTTTCTTATTATAGTAGATGCATATTCCAAATGGCTAGAGGTAATCCCTATGGCATCCACCACAACTGATGCTGTCATCAAGCAGCTCAAAAAACTTTTTGTAACCCACGGGTTACCTGATGTCCTTGTCTCTGATAATGGCCCTCAATTTACATCCAACCTTTTTGAATCCTATTTAGCACAACAGGGCATCAGACATGCCCTTACTGCCCCTGGGCACCCTTCGCTAACGGCTGGCTGCATGCGTTTTACCAAGGAGAAGCTTCAGCAACTGGGTCCTGGGGACATCACTGAGAAAGTTGAAAAACTTCTTAATGTTCAGCACATCACTCCTAACCCATCTAATAACTTATCCCCAGCAGAGTTGTTGATGGGTAAGAAACTTAGGTCTTCCTTTGACCGCCTTCATCCCACTTATGCACCCAATGCACCACTAGATTCCACTTCCAAAGTTCGCACATTCAGTGTGGGTGATTCTGTTTATGCTAAGAACCTTATGGGTGAACCTTTGTGGATTCTTGCTGAGATAACTCAAATCACAGGCCCTCGTTCTTACAGGGTGCAAACAGAGAATGGACTCCTCTGGAGCAGGCACATTGATCAACTTAGATCCAGGTTCTCTCAGGAACATCGCACTTGTTCCTCTCTAGTTCCCTCACCTGATGTCAATTCTAGGGGGGAAGGGGAGGAACAGGAGGATAATCAGCAAGCAAGAATCCACCCCATGTGTAACGAGCCATTACGACAGGAACCATCCCAAAACCTGTCACAATGCCAAAATCCATCCTTACAAGTGGAAGATTGTACATCACTACCTGACTTGGGTACTAACATTGGGCTGGAGATGGGTTGGGAGGAGAGACCAGATTCTAACAATCAAACAGGGTCTTCTTTCACAGGAAGTCCCAGTGGGGAAATGTCAGCAGACACATTTCCTCTCTCACTGGGTGAGAATGTTAAAACTTCTGAACCACGAAGGTCTCAAAGTACACGTAAGAGCCCCACCTATTTAAAAGAATACATTAGATAGGTTGGGGTTTGGTATGGACTGAACCTAGTGGGGAGGGGTGTTATGTATGTAGGTTTGAATGTCATTGGTTTAGTTTGAATTGTTCTTGTAAAATGTCAAATAGGATTGGTTTAAAAAGTGCGGGAAAACCCTGCACTCTGATTGGCTGGCAACTAAGGCTGCTGGCTATAAATAGCAGCCGTAGCCCAGCCAAGTCGGGTCCATTCGAGCTGTAGTCACTTAATAAACTCTTCACTGAAGCTCTTCGCGTCTGACGCTTCATGCAAACTTAACAAGTGGCATGATGGGCTCTCTGATATTGACTTGGGGCTGACCAGTAAGAATTCAGTTGAATTCTCTACTATAAGCAGAGTACGTCTGGAATGGCAAATCTAATATTATTTTGGCCGCCATTCACTTTCTGAGTTCTCAACCTCTTGAATGTGGCTTTAACTTTGCTTTTCCTTGCAGAGGTGGAATGTCACACTTTGTTGTGGATCTTGCCAACCCAGAAAGGGAGTTTAACAAGTCAGCTTTCAGCAATCGGAGCATTGACGCAAGGCCCAGCATGCAGTTCCTTTTAAACTCTGTGATAGGAGCAGGTTTAAGACTGCTCAGAGATGCATTACTGTACTTTTAAGAAGGGGGAATCAAGACTCTGAATAATAGTTGTTTTTCCTGTGCCCTCTCCCTTCTCTGTGATTTGCTGTGGCATTGTATGTTATGGTGGCAGCTTGCTGTATCTCTGCTATGTAATTAACATGCCATCTTGTTAGCAAGCCATTCTGAGCATTTCTCCAAGATCTTCTCAGAAGAGGCTGGGCTTTACTAGGATGTTCTGCCCAGTCTGATAACCCTCTGAAGCTGGTGATAAAGGACTTTTTTTCCAGGAGGGGCCAGATGTGCCAGTCAATTGTGCCATCCCTTCTGTCATAAAACTCAATGGAAGCAGGTCTACACGACTGCACAAGCGTAAGCCAGTTAGTCATCTTCAGTGTCATTCGAAGTAAAAAAATGGAGCGTTTTTGTTGTAATTTATATCACCTCCATTTTTCTCCCTTAACAACTTCTAACATGTTTTTCCTATCTCTATTTTTATCCCTGGTGAGGGAAAAACCATCCTGAACTGTTGTGTCTTAAGTGTAAGACTCCCCCCCAAAAAAGGAATGTGTGTGTGTGTGTGTATGTATGTATCTCCTTTCACTTGAGAAAGTATAAAAGAATTTAGAGATTTGAAAGAGAAATTCTAGACCAGGGTTTTTCAATTTTTTTCCAGGCTGCAGAACCTGTTTGTTAAAAAAGAATAGTTCCTGGAACTCCTGACCAAGGGAGGTGGAGCAAACCCAGCTTGCGAAAGCTGGTGACTTAGCAAGTTTGAGGGGAAGAACAGGATTGGATGGCTGAGTTCAAGGTCTCCCCCACACTACCACTCCATTAGGCCCTTACAAAGAAATTCCCTCCCCCTTAATTCAGTGGAACCCAGGTTACTCAAAAAAAAGAACACTCTAAAATGTTTGAACTTGGTTGCTTTCTAATATGTACAAACCTCTCTGAATTCTTAGTCAACATGGCCAGTGCTCCAGAGTTTCCTTTTTAAAGTTTAAATCTTGTGGGAAATTCTCTTACAGTTTTTCAAATGCAAAACTACACACCAATCCCACAACTGCAATCTCCACACATCTGTTGGATATCTGAAGACGATTGTTCTAGTTAGAGAGCTGTAAGAAGTCTCCTGAACGCAAACAAAGGCCTTCTGAATCAACATCCTCTATTTTTAGAATGGGTTATCAGGAGAGGGGAGGGGAAGGCCTATGTATTGTTGCAATTGGGGTCTGTGCTTCTAATTAATTGTGAGTATAGTCTAGCCCAAGGGTCCCCAACCCTGGTCCTGTAACATGCTAGAAACCCGGCCAAGCAAACAAGTGGAGTCCTATCTGTGGTATGCAGCAGCATGCACGCCCCCTCCAGTCCACTGAAAAACTTCTCTCCGTGGAACCGGTCCCTGGTGCCTAAAAGGTTAGGGGCCACTACAAGTCTAGCCAACTCCAAGAGCCTTTGAGTAGGCCTGTCAGATTTAAGATAGAGAAATCTACATGGAAGCCATAAACCAGAATATACATCTAGTGACTGTTTGGATTTTTAGTAGCCAATGTGAAATTGTAAATCCCTGGATTTATCTTGACTTGGGGTCTCTTGATAAGGATATATGTTTTATTTCAAGTGCAAGAATAAGCAAGGACGTGTTTTCATTCTTCAGGCCAGTCATTATCCAAAATTTCAACCATTACTGTTGCCCTAAACTCCTCTAGCACTATACTTTTCTGTCAATTAAGTAGGGCTGAGGGGACCTGGGCCAGGCCAGTTTTAGAAGTTGCTCTGGACCTACAGAATCTCTTTACTTGCAGAAATCTAATTGCTAAGTGTTAAGATTCAGAAATTGATTAGGATTAAAATTTCAGTGGAAGGCAAATATTCATTATGGTGTTTCAAAACCTGGAGTTGATCTTTCTTCTGATGGATAGAGGAAAGGGAGAACTCCACACCTAAATGGGAAACAAAGGGAGTTGCATCATGGTTTTGGTTGCAGAGAAATCTTAAAGTACAAAACATGTTCTTTGTAAAAAGGCTAATCAAAGCACTCCGGCACAAAAGAAACCCCGTCTCCATTGTGCACTTCTGTTTTTAAAAATATATAGAGGTGTGGAATTAGAGTTCTGCAAAAATGGGATGACCCAATAATTTTCATATAAACACACATAACACCCCCCCCCAATACAAATGCATAAACCAATGTAAAAACTAACACAAATGAATGTAAAGTAGGAAAAAGAAAGAAAAAGAAAAAAGGGAAAGAAATCAAAGAGAAGGACAAGAGAGAGAAAAGATAAAGAAAAAAAAAGAAAAGAAAAAAGATACAAAGTTTCTGATTATTTTTATAGCAGTTATATATACTCTTATAAGTTTACCTCTTACTCTAGTTATAACATAGCTCTCTTCTTTCTATAATCTATTACGTTTAATCATCAAAACCATAAATCATAAAGTTCATTTAATGGGATTTTCCAGTCAGCAATAAATGTAGATATTGTCTTTTCTCTGATCAAAAAAGTCAATTTAGCTATCTCAGCAAGTTCCATCATTTTCAACAATCATTCTTCCATTGTGTGTAGTGCCGAATGTTTCCATCTCTGCACATAAAATAATCTCACTGCAGTTATCATATGCAAAATCAAAGTCTATGACTTTTTTCCCAACAGTTTGTCTACCAGTCCCAAAGGAAAAATCTATGATTTCAATGTATATTAATGTTAAGATCCTCTGAATCTTAACAAATAGCCACATATTTTCCGTTTTTTTCATCATGATGTTACAACCAAATTTTTTATTCCATTTTATCATACAATCTTTCACATGTTCTTCTCCTCTTTCAAATTTCAAGAACAATTTATACATTTTAGCAATTACATGTTCCATCATTTCTATACAATTCTATCTGACACTCAGTCTTAGAAAATTCAAATCCATAAATTATTTTATCTAGTTTAAATCTTTCTAATAATTATAAATAAGAGAATCGTTGATAGTTATATTTCTCTGCCACTAGTTTTTCCCTTGATTTTATTTTACATTCCCCTTGACAAAATTCCAATATCTCATAAGTTTGCCATTTGTGTTATCTTATTATTCTTGTCCTAAAAGCCTCTGAGGTATTTTCAGGCACAACATGGGTTTGTATCTATTCCATATTCTCAATATGGAATGTCTAGCATGTTTTTTTTATCTACACTGACATTGACTTGTTAATATCACAAATATCTATGCTACTCAAATCTCAGGTCATGTCTTTCTAACTCTCTATAGCACCCAAACCAAACAGCAAACTGCAAAATACAATTTAAAATTGGGCAAGTGCAGATCTCGCTTTATCCCTCTCTCCCTCCCTCCCTTCCTTCCATCCATCTCTCCATCTTGACTTTATTATATTTTAATAAATAACTCATAGTAGTGGATATACATAATAATCCTTCTTCCCAGTTTCCCACAATAACAACCTGTGAAGGAACGTTGAGCTGGGAGTATCCTTTGCATCTTGTAACGCTTTATATTTAACCATGGAAATTAAAAGTAAAAACTTAACAGATTTTTCCCCCTGCTGCACTAATTTAGATGTATTCTGAAACTGTTTAAATCACTTGTCAAAACAAGTATTATCTAAAATAAAATCATCAGTCTAGGTGAGAGATTCATTATTATCCCAGAAGTTGTTCCCAACAATGGCAATTGTATCCCACCTTAACATATATTCTGTATCTTAACATAATTATTTTAAAATAATATGCATTTAAACGTTAATTCGGCTTAAATGTTTAATATCTTTTTAATTAATTTAATTTATTCACTGTTGTATTTTAATTGTAAGCCGCCCCGAGTCTTCGGAGAGGGAGCGGCATATAAGTCGAATAAATAAATAAATAAATAAATAAATAAATTTTATATTTGTCACAATGATATCCAAATAGTCTTCTGTTTATTAACATTAAAATCTGCCAAAGCACAAAATGTTTTTAATTTTCCCATTATTATTTCCATTGCCTTTAAAAAATTTCCATTTTCATTTGCAAAAACCCATAAATTAAAAGTTTCTTTTAAAATTTTTACTTCAACAAGAGGAGACAGAGGCCATTCTTATTCGTTGTTGTATCTCACACCATTTTGTTAAATCTTTTAACAATTATTTCTATTTTCTCTGAAGTGTAGATTGGTTTTATCTTCATTTTATGAACTTCTCTCCAAAATTCATAATTTCCATAATCTTAAACAAGAAAGAACCGTTCAGATTGTCAAAGGCCTTTTCTGTTTCTTAGAAGACCAGTGGCATTTGTTTTCATTATGTTGTTCCAAGTATTCCAAAATCTCTAATACATTTCTGACATTGTCCTTTAAGCGTTTTTTTTATGGTAAACCTACAATGTTCCTTGTGAATATATTTCTGCAGAAATATTTTTGGTCTATCAGTCAGGATTGTTGTGAACAACTTGCATGGTAGTTATTGTTCAATAGTCCATAATGTCTTGTTAAAGTCATATCTTGTCCTTCTCTGGATGTTAATGTTATATCAACCTCTTTCCAACCATCCTTCCTCCTTGTAGGGTAAAGTTAATCATGTTTTGTAAAGGTTGTAAAAGTTCATCCTTAAAATATTTATAATAAGAAACTGATAATCTGTCTGGTCCCAGAATCTTTCCTAGTTTAATCTTTTTTATAGCTTCAGAAATTTCCCTTATTATTATAGGTCCATTCGTAATCTGACTTTATTCTATAGTCCTCAGTAAATTTTGTGTCTTTAGACATTCAACTATTTTCTCTAGGGAGATTTCACTTCCTTTATACAAATTACAATAATATGATGAAATGATTTTTATAGAGTCTCATTGTCCATTAATATAATATTTCCCCCTCATAATTTCAATACCATTTTCTTTTCTTTTTCTTTTCATAATTTATGCTAGTTGCTTCCCTGGTATATTTGCAAACTCATTTTCTTTTGTTTTGCATAATTCATTTTTATTTCCATTTCTCTTACTGTTAACGTAGATAATTGCCATTGTAGAAACTTAATTTGTTGAAAAATACTCATCTTTTCCAAAGAATTCTTTAATTCTTCTTTTCTCTTGATTTCATGTAAAATAGGTTGTGATTTCTCTTGATTGTTCTTTTAAGATCAATGCTATGACCTCTAATATAAAAGCTTTATTTGCACCCCAATCCATTCGTAAATCAATGCCCTTAACTGAATTATTTTTAATAATTATTTTGGTTTCTTTTTACAATATTTCATTATTGCTTCTTTGTATAGCAAGTTTTCTTGAGTCTTTATCTAAAAGAATTAGATTTTCTTTTGTAACTCAAACTCACAGGATTATGATCCAAAAAAGTCTTTGGTAATATCTTTATTTTAGAAATCTCAGTGGCCAAATCCTTTGAAATCCAAATCATGTTTATCACGGATGTGTGTTGTAATGTTGTCATCAAATGATGTATCACGACTTTTACCCCTTCACTAAAATGGGGGTGGGCGTGGCCAGCATGTGACACATCCGGCTGCGGACCACGAGTTTGACATCCCTGATGTTTATTCTTGAAAAAGAATATGAAAAATCAAATAATGATTTTTGCTCTCTTTTGAGGAGTATTTGCTCCACATTAAGTATTTATCATCCAAGCCAAAAGTTTAGAAAAAATCTATCATAGATCAGTATCATGTTTTTTTAATTTTTTATTGCACCTGTTGGAGTTTTTGTGTAGCCTCCTCTGACACCTATTTGGAACTTTTCCAATTCCAATTTTATTTTTCTAAAAATTTGCCCATCTTTTGAATAGAATCCAGTCAATTTCTATTGTTCTGAAGTAAAAAAATTACATCTTCCAATTTGTCCCGTTGAAATGCTAACATTTTCTGCTTTAATCTCTCAGTCAAAAAAAACCCCTCCCTTACATAAAATTTTAACAGGAATTTCTTTAAAAACATCATATTTGTATTCTCAGTCTTCAATCTGGTACTAAAATGCTGCTGAAACATCTGATATCTTGTCTTCTTCCTGATAAAGTACGCTAAAACATCCCTTGCAACATTGCTTGTTCTTACAAATCTGGAATTTGTGTATTTTATCAGTTTTTGATTCTGTGTCTTTCTCTTCCCAATCCAGAAAATTTTGCCAAGGCTTTAATGATCTTTTGTTTAATAACTTCATCAGAATTCTCTGGCATTACTCTAAATCTCAAACAATGTTCCTTCTCTGTGGCTGTCAGTATAGCTAGTTTATCTAGTTCTCTTTCCAGGTTTCTGTAACTTCTATCTTACTCTCTAAAATTTCCACTTTGTCATTAACATTTACCTCTCCAGACAATTGTTTAACAGAGATTTCCATCATCTTAAACTTTTTAAAATCTCCTTCTTTAATCTTTACAAGTCTTTTATCCATTCTTTTTTCAAAATATGTCAATTTGATATCAGACGATTTAGTCAGTTTAGAATCAAGTGATCCTGCTAATTTATTTCCCAATTCCTCAAGCATTTGCTGAACCAAATCTGGTATAATTCCTTTCTCTACAAGTTGCTCCAGCAAGCCTCTCTTTCCCACCATTCTCACCACTGTTTTAGTTGCCACTATAATATTGTAATTCAAAAAGGAATGTCTCAAACAAGGAGAGAAAAGGCAAGGTTTCTTAACCCCTCTCCCCATTTTTAAAATGTGTTATTGCTTTCAATAATTTTACTTCTAATGGCACCCCGTAGTTCCAATCTACATCGAAGTCCTCATCCCCATCTCCCTAGCTACTATCCCGTTAAGTTTGGCTCAAACTATCTTACTTTTTTATTTTGCAAAATCCACTAATTGTCTGCACTCTTCAATAGTAAACAGAAGATATCCTCATGAAGGTCTGCTTCATTTGTCTAATTTAATCCCAATTTATTTAAAAATACTTTTACTAAAAATAATCTTTTAAAACAACTGCCCCCTTTATCTATTTTAAACTTTCTTGGATCAGGTTCTCATTAAGCTTTTTACCAAAAATTCTAAGTCCTTGAAATTCCTTCCTTCCTTTGTAATCCGAAAAGAATTATAAATCACTGAAGGTGACTTTGACCTAGTCACACTCTCTCAGCCCAACTCACCTCAGCTGATGTTGTGGAGAAAATAAAAGGAGGAAGGAGTATTAGATATGTTCACTGCCTTGAGTTATTTAAAAAAAATAGTGAAAGTGATATTAAAAATAAAGTGGAGTCTTATCCTGACACTTAGACAATCTCTATTTAGCTATAAATTAATTACATCCAAAAGTGGTTAAGAAAGGAAGTGACTGAACTTTGTGTCTATATAATAGACTATGAATTTCATTGAGTTCCCTCAACTCCCAGCCGCTCAACTCAAGATGGAACTCTAAAAACCTCAGTTCCTGCATTCTACTCATGAGGAGCAACTGTTCAGAAAACAAACACACATTCTCACTATCTCTCCTTTGTCTTGCCTGATCTCTGTCAAGTAGTCTAGTAGTCAAGTTTGGTCTAGTAGTCAAGGTCCCCTTGCTGGAAAGTGAGAAACCATGAGTAAGTCACACTTAGGCATGAAAGCCAACTGGGTGACTTTGGGCCAGTCACAACAACTCACCTCACAGGGTTGTTGTGCAGAAAACAGGAGGAAGAAGGTGTGTTGGATATGTTCACCGCCTTGAGTTATTTGTAAAAAACAATAAAGGTGAGATATAAATAAATATATAAATAAAATCTGTTTGCCAATCTCTGCGGTATATTGTCCCCCTTCTTTGGGGATGTCTAGTTCACATGATCCTCATCAGAAGCTCTCAGGAATACCCTGTAACTTTTTATAAGTCTGCCAGTCTGCCTAACATAGTTCCTCTCAGTCAAGGCACAAATGACCAGAGTCAAATTATCCTATTTCAGATGCAAGGATCTATCTCTCTGGAGAAGAGTCTAATTCTAGGAAAGGGGGAAAGGAAGAGGAGAAGAGGACAACAGCACCAAGTGGCAATGGGTGCATTGTTGGAAGACCTGAAAGATCAAGTTGGGGATAGATTACCATGGGAAAAATCTGTGACTTATAGGGAAAAAAATGATCACATATAATAAATCATTTCCTAACTTGCATTGGGATTAAAATACTACAAATGAATACCAATACATTTGTAAAAACATCATTGTGTCATGGGACACTAAAGGCTTAAAATATCCTTTCTAGCAGGGTCTTATTCTGAAGCCCCCACACTAAGCTTGTGTAACATAATGGCTGCTGCATAGGATGTTCCTGCTTTTGTTCACAGCTATGTTTTTTTCTGACTCTCCACTTTGCTTTTAGAAGCCTACAGGAAATGTGTCCCTAATCTATGAGGATCATTGCCAAGAGGATAGATTCAAGGCCAAACAGCAAACACAAGATAGACAGGTTTAAAGCAGCAATGGCTTTCTTTGGTCAATGATTTTCCCCAGCTCTCTGGGGTGATGTAGAAGTGACTAGTAATGGTGGCAATCAGTTATCACATTTTGATTAAAGCCCATATTTATCTTGATCCTGAGAAATAAATGCATTTTGGGCTTGACCTTGGATGTGTTTTATTCCTATTCAGAATCATAATCCTATAGCTATATTTTTAAAATTTCCTCAGCCTTTTCTAGAGCCATTGGTCAAAATGTTCTATCACAGTGTTTTTTCTACACTTTCCCCCTCTTTCCTCATTAGCTTTATTTTCTCTTAGTAGAAGATGAACTAACAGGGCAGCTGGAATTCTATCCATCAGGCTAATTGGGGCAACAAGTAAATTTGGGTTGATACATGTTATGGAATTCCTAGATGTATCAAAAGTGTTCCTAATACTGTAATCTCCTTATCTGAATCTTGGACGTCCACAGAGAATTGTAGGTGGGCATCAGTGGTGGGATTCAAAAAAATTTACTACCAGTTCTGTGGGCGTGGCTTGGTGGGTGTGACAGGGGAAGGATACTGTAAAATCTCCAGTTAGAGGTGGTATTTGCTGGTTCTTTGAACTGCTCAAAATTTCCACTACCGGTTCTCCAGAACTGGTCAGAACCTGCTGAATACCACCTCTGGTGGGCATGGTTTCCATCTTACATTTTTACACACATGGGGGTGTGCAAGAAGCTCAGAGAGCATCAAGGACCCATCATTTCAACCCTGAGCTACAAATATTCTCCTTTATCGGTACATCTATCGCTATCTGGGATAACAGTGATATTAGCATTGATATCAGTCACACAATGCAAAGTAGAACTTGGGTTTTAATGGGTGTATATTTGAGAAATTCAGAAGGAGGACTTTTTTTAAAAAACATCAGAGAATGTTACAAAGAACATTTTGATATTATCTTAGGTTCATGAACTTATCTAGATCAGTTTAATTTTTAACATTTGCGTAAAGGTACAGATTGGTGGTGGGGTTGGATTTGAATAATTGTAATAACTACTGTATATTTGCCAAATTATGATTACAGTCAGGATTGGAGTTAGGGCTAGGAGTAGGATATTACTTTTCCCTTTACTTTTACATTCCCTGTAAAATGTATATCAAGTCAATATGAATTAATTCATTATTCAGAAGCGTCTGTTGTTTCACTGAAGTCATAATCCAACAGAAATCTCCCACAAATCTCAAAACGTCACTACCAATTGCTAACTGTCTTCTCATTTTATAAATTAATGATACTTAGCTTGAGACGAAGCACCATGTAATAACCCCCGTTGGTGACACATGAAACCTCAAGGAAGGACCTGCTGAAGGATTTGAGGTTACAGCTTCATTCTTGCTTTGGAATAGGTGATTCAAGACTTGGCTGACCTTTTTTCTGTTTTATCCAAGTTGAACTAGCAGGATTTTCTTCTCAAACAATGCTGTGGATTCAATTCTTTCTGCTTCTCCCCCCTTCTCCCCCACTTATTTAAAAAAAGTTTTAGCTTCCCAAGTCCAGAACAAACCCGATTGTTTTTCATCTCATTATGTTATTGTGGTTAGATCCGGGAGGAGAGAGGGCTCAACCACTTGACATTTTATGAGACGCTTGTCTGTTTTGGAAGACTTCATTATTATGCTATTGAGGATACACACCCTGTGGGAGAAATTGCTCAGTTTTGGGAGCTGATCACTAGTTCGCTCCCTTAAACTTACAGATAATAAGTTTACATCTTTCTGTCTCTCCTACTCCATTAGCTCATGTGGCAAAGTGGATATGTGGCTAAGTTAATTTATGAATAAATGGTACTGTTCTGCTTATTAATATTTGGATGGCATAAAGCAGACAGATCAACTCCACAAGCACCATACAAAGTCTTTTTTATTGGTTCATCAGGCATCCTGTCAACTCACATTTATGACAAGGTTCTTCTTAATGTCCAATCCTTTGCATATCTGAATTGTGGTGTAGAAAGATATTAAACTCTCATCCCCATGATGATGACCATGATGATGATTGTAGCGACTGCCTGGTATAAGATTCAGGCTAGAGTGAGGGAGCCTCCCCCAACCCAACAAGGGTCAATTTAGTGACCAATCAGGATTACAGATGTGACCACATGACATGGACTACATTTCCCAGGATACCTTAACTACATTTACCATGATGCATTCCCTTAAGGTGACAGCTCTCAATTCCTAACTATCCCAAATCCCATTAACTCTAAACTGGCTGGACAGCACACTCCCCGCCTGGAATTTTTTTTTTTTAATTCACATTTATATGCCGCCCTTCACCGGAGATTCAGGGTGGCTTACAATCTTTGGAGCATAACCCAATGCGCTCAGCAATAGCCTTCATTCTATTGTATATGCCTGCTTATTACTAGGGCTTTTGCCCCCCCCCAGTGGCATTTTTACAAAGTCAGCTTATTGCCCCCAACAATCTTGGGTCCTCAATTTACCTACCCCGGGAGGATGGAAGGCTGAGTCAACCTTTAGTTAGTGGAATTGTAAATTCCACTAACTAAAGTAACTAGCAATTAACAATGATAAACAGTAAAGAGTAATACTAACTAAATAGCAGATAACTATATAACTAAAATAAACAGTTAGCTATATAAGTAAAGGAAACAGTAAATAGCAATAAAGCATCAAACAAAGCAAAGCATGCAAAGCTTGAGGTTCAACCTTCAAGTTCAGCCTTTCTATGCAGCAACACTAGGTTGGTGACCGGTCAGGACTAGAGCTTCTTGGTGCAAGTCTGCTGGTCACCTCTGGCAGCCTTTTAGGGTGGACAGGTACTCTTGGTGGCAATGGTGAAAGTCTGGTGGTCACTTCTGGTGGCCTTTTAGGGTTGGAGCAGTACTCTTGCTTCCACAGTGTTGAAGGGCATCGGGAAGCTGTTGAAAAGGGTGTTGCGGAGGCATATGCCCATGTAGAGCGTCTTAGTGGACGTCTGGTGGTTGCTGGCAGCTGTTTAGGATGTCCTAGCGAAAATGTACTGGTTGCCAGCGGCCATTTAGGATGGAACGACATTCTTGTTTTCGATGGTGCTAAAGGGCGTCGGAAGTCTGTCGGAATGGATGGTGCTAAGGCATCTGCCTGGGTTGGGGCCTGCATCCGATCAACACAGACAATTCCTGAGATTCCCCAACCCAGGTCTGTTTTGAAGGCATAAGGTGAGTATCTTGGGCCTCTGGCTACTTCAGTGTACACTAAAGCATCAGGGGCATCTAGTCCCAGCAAGAGCAAAATCTTGGCTTTAGGATCTAGGGCGGAAAAGTGAGGAGCCATATGCTTCAGGTGAGGTATGTTGCTAGCTACCTCTGGTGTTGCAATGTGGCTGCGGTCATCTGGTATCCCATCCCATTCTAACACGGGCGGCAGTAGGAACTGGGAACTTCCATCTAATGACTCTTTACAGAGTCCAGTAGCTCTCCTCCCCACCATGCGTCTTGGTGCAGTGCACGTTGATATCGTGAAATGCACTTCTTCCTTCTGCACATCAAAGAGGTTGAAGAATGCAGACCTGGCTAGTGAGCGATTGCTCTGAGGATCTAGGATTACATACATTTTCACTGCTTCTTCTGGGCATCCATCAGGGTAGACTTTGGCTAAGCAGATCTGATGACACAAGCGAGGGCAATGGACACTAACCACTGGCTCTGATTGTGCTTTCATGGTGCGCTGAGGCTCCTTGTTCAAAGGAGGGTTAGGAGTTGTCTGCTGTGGTGATTCAGAGTCTGGATGCAGAGCAGTTGGGTGCTTGTCGCTGTTGCATAGATGGCATTGCAGCTTGCCTGTGCAGTCTTTTGGAGCATGTTTAGAAGATTTGCAACATTTGTAGCAGACTTTGAACTGCCATAACAGATCTTTCCTTTGGGTCAGGGATTTCGCTGCAAACCCCTGGCACCTGTTCAGCGAGTGTCGAGTGTTGTGCAAAGGACAAATCTCGACTCTCTTTGTAGTTGGAGATCTAGATCAGGTTGAAGCCGACAAGTTAGCAGCCGAACTCTTTATGGTTGAGGAGTCAATCTCGGTTTTATGGACAACCATGAAGGGTTGCAGTGGGCGTAGGGTCTGTGGATGGTATATAGTTGCTGTTGTATCTTTTTTCATTTGGAGGACGAACAGCTCTGAGTCCGCAGGCCCTGGGGGTGTTGCACGCTGTTGCTTGGTGGGCCATGAATTCTTTGAGAACGGTAAAGGGTATATAGTTGTGGCGACCCTTGGCCATGAAGGCCACTGTTCAATTAGCACCTGTGGGAGTTTCGAACAATCTTGTTTTGCATGTCAACGTGGTCAAGACACGCGAGTCCCGGTAACCATGGATCCCGTTGTGCTGCTTTCAGTTGTATAAGTATATTAGATAGTTCCATGACCAGGTGAGGCCTGTTGATAGGAATTTTAGGAAATCTGTTGAGGCTGTTCAAGAGCGTTGATTCTACTGCTGTGAGAGCGCCGTACAGTTCGTCAAGTCTTTTCCATGCCAACTGTAGGGCAGCGTCTGGGTCGTCTAAGTGGGAGGTATAAAGTGCCTTTGTTGCTTTGGCAGACCACGGCCCTAGCCATGTTATCAAGTGTACGAGTACTTCATCGGGTTTCAGGCGTGCATCCTGAATGGTGTGCAGGAAAGTTTTCTTCCAGAGGAGATATTCGCCGCCTGGCTCATCAGAGAATTTGTATACCCCATTGGCGGGCAAATCTAGCTTTCCTCTCCTGAGAGCCAACTCTCTCCAATAGTCTGCATATCTGTAGAGGTGGATTGGATAAGGGGCATTGATGTAGAGGGTGGGTTCGGGTTGTATGTCAATGATGGGTCATAGTGTTCCTCCCAGTGCTTACGGAGGATGTCATCCTGCCATTCCAGAGACGATGGTGGAGCTTCACGCTGCTGTGTAGGCTGGCTGCGATTATCTTGTTGTACCTGTGAGCTTGGGTAGTGTTGAGGTTGTGGCTGGAATGGTACTGCCTGTGGATTGAGTGTGGCAGGTGTCGTTGGTTGTATGTCTACTTGTCGAGAAGTCGTCATGATCACTGGTGGGCTAAGATGCTTGCCCGGCAGGCCATGAGACATTGGAGTAGGGTTGCTGATTCTGGGAAGAGAATCTCAGACCTTAGTATGTACATCAGTTGGGGAAGATTTGCTGTTGGTGAGAAGTGAATCTTGTATTTTGGGTCTTACAATGTCAGTTGCGTGACTGAGGTTTAGAATCTGTGGGTGAGATTCACTCCTATGCTTCCCTGGTTGTGGGAGACTGCTAGGCAACTGAGGCGGTTCCATCTGCTCGTTTTTTAGCGAGTGCTACTCATCCACATAGGCCTTCACCTGTGTATCTGGGTTCTCTTCTCCCAACTCTTCGAGGTCGAAGGTGAGGGAGGCAGCATTGGCTGCCTTCTGCCATGCTGCGGCCCGTGCTGTTTTTGCTGCCGTGTCTCTTTGTCATTTGAGCAACTCCACTTGGGCCTGAGTTTTGGCTATTTCTGCCTGTTTTTTGGCCATTTCTGCTTGTTGGTTGGCCATTTCTGTTTGTTGGTTGGCCATTTCTGACTTCTGCCATATCTCCTCTGTTGTAATACGTGAATCTGCCTCTGCTACTGCAGCTTCATTTGAGCTTCTACAGCTCGTTCAGCATAACTTGCTGCTTTGGAGGCCTTAGATGCATCGCTGTGACAAGAAGATGCTCTGGAAGGATGGTGAGAGCCGGCAGCAGAGAATTGGCACAAGACACTGGAACCTGCTTGCGATCTAGCCGGTTTGGGATGGAGGAAGGAGGCTTTCTTAGAATGGTGGGAGGAGGCTGCTTGTGATTGAAGACCTATTTTGGATGTGGCCCTCTCCCTTGCTCCTCGTTCCTTTTGAAGCGCATCGAGGAGCACTGCCTGGAGGGTTTTTTTGCTTTCCTCAGTGCAGTCTTCGCATTCTTTGTGAAACTCCTCGAAGCATTAAACATGTGCTTGGAGTTTTGGGTCACCCAGTCTTTACTGGATGGACTTGAGTTTATCTTTGCTGTTTCTCCACCATGCGAGATGGGCATCTAGATCATCTAGCAGTGTGCGGATTTTCTCAGTGGGCAGCTTGTGTTTTGGGGCATCATAGATCTCCTCTAGCTCCAGCCATGAATCTGCGTAGCGGCAATATTGCCTCTCCCAATCCTCTCTCAAGTGTGCCTCCATGGGTTCTGTAAGCTTCCTATTCCTTCTGAGGTCGTAGGCTTCGTGAGGTCCAGCTGCCTCTGGGTTTTGGGAACCAGGCTCCATGTTTACATCTAGGGTGAGTGGAGGGTTCGAGTCCTCTGGTACATCAGGGACATCTGTCATGGCTGGAGAAGTTGCCATGCTTCCAATTGGCAAAGGTGAATTTTGGAAAATTTAGTAGTTTTCCTTTATTTTGCTAGGGCGCTGTGCGTGGGTAGCAGAAAGGAGGAGTGTCTGCTAGATTTAGTACTTGAGCACGTAGGTGGCACTGCACAATATGGCTGCTTTTAGGGTGCGGTGCATGCTTGCAACACAAGTGAGCGCTATAGAAGGCGTTGTTGCTGAGTTTGAAGACGTGAGAGCAAAATGCAGGTTTGCTTGTTAGTGTTGCTTGCTAGGTCTGGAAGACACTGTTGCTAAGCACAGGTTAGGCTGCAGGTAGTACTGGAACCTTGCATTAAGTTGCTTAATGTTTCCACAATAATTACAAAAAAAAGGAATTTTCATTGGTTAAACACTGGTTAAATTCGGGAAAATTCGCAGACAAGTCTTTGAATTCTCTGGGAAATTTCTCCTAGACCACCAGATAGTGCTGTAGGCTATCAGTTGAATGGCAGCTGATTGGGCTGTTAAGAAATGCATGTTTAAATAATTTATCTTCGTTAAATCGTGTAGGCTCTTATGCTTTAATTTTACAGGCAGCCTTTCAATTCCAGTTAGAAGGAACAAATCCTTTTAAAAAACGCAGTCTTGTAAAAAAAAAGGGGGGGGAATTACTACCCTTTTCTATGGAGATGGCTGGCTGCTAGGTAAACTTGCGAATCCTCTCACATCTGCATTTGTAAAGAGTTTTGAGCCAATGACAATGTACTAGCTGACAGTCTGTTTCTATGGTGATGAGGAAAGCAAGGTATGTTTATTGTTTGCTTCCTGTGGAAACTTTCTTCATTCTCTTTTGGTTGAAGGGCTAGGGAAAATGCAGTTTCTTTGTTTGTTGCAGGACACAGGAAAGATTTTTCAGACTGTCCTATTGCATTTGTAAAGGGTTTGTAGGTGGTAACTGGGAAAAACCGGGGTAGATGGGTAATACCTGGGTCCTCCCTTTGTTTTGCAAATTAGTTCTTTCTGAGCTAGCAGATGTAACTTGTGACAAAGAGGCTTCTTTTGCTGAAGAGAGGTGAGGGGGGATTTGCCCCTTCCTGCCACCATGATGAGATTTGAGGTACAAAGGAACAGCATGCACATTTACTCCTGGCATCAAAATATCTTTGTCTTTATCACAGATTCAAATTACTTTTAATCTTCACGGGGATTCCGATACAGCAATAATTCTTTACTTTTAAGAGTCCAAATTAACTGACTTTATACTGAGGGAATCCAGATCATCATTTACTTTTGGGATTGCAGGAATTCAGACAAACAAATCATCATTCTACTCAGGGATTTCAGATCTTTGCATCTTTTTACTGCTTCCAGGAATCAAGATTAAAATATCTTTCTACTGTTCTGCTTATTAATATTTGGATGGCATAAAGCAGACAGATCAACTCCATAAAGCATCCATACAAAGTCTTTTTTATTGGTTCATCAGGCATCCTGTCAACTCACATTTATGATGAGGTTCTTCTTAATGCCCAATCCTTTGCATATCTGAATTGTGGTGTAGAAAGATATTAAACTCTCATCCCCATGATGATGACCATGATGATGATTGTAGCAACTGCATGGTATAAGATTCAGGCTAGAGTGAGGGAGCCTCCCCAACCCAACAAGGGTCAATTTAGTGACCAATCAGGATTACAGATGTGACCACATGACATGGACTACATTTCCCAGGATACCTTAACTACATTTACCATGATGCATTCCCTTAAGGGGACAGCTCTCAATTCCTAACTACCTATCCCAAATCCCATTAACTCTAAACTGGCTGGACAGCACAGGTACAAAAATTATTTTCTATGTTCCATACTCAGGCTTAATAAAACAACTTTTATTTTTCCCCAGTGGGTTTAAATGAGAACATTCTTGGGATACTAGTGAGTCATTCTCAAGACTGAATAATTAGTATCTTTATCTCCGTTTACTACTTCATTCAAGAATAAAAGCATCAATATCTTGATGTAGTTGGCAACGTTCTCCAATCAAAGACTATATTCAAGCTTGATGACTGGTGCAATACCTGGATTTCTAATAATCCACGTTTGTATTATGGCTTTTTTTAAAAAAAGAAAAATGAAGCTTCTAGCCCAGAGATTTTGAGTAGAAGTAATCATATAGGTCCAGTGTTATCCTCAGCTACAGGGATTCGGAGCTGCAAATGAAGCCTTCTGTACACCCCTGAGTTTATCAAAATCTGCAGCCATATGCAGGATTCCTTTTAAATAGATTTGCCTTTCCATTATTGGTGGTCCTCACTTACTGACTGTGCAATAATTGAGACCAGCAACTCCATTGCTAGTTGTGATGTGAGATGGGATGTGAACAAGTTGAGTTATGATTTCTGCTCTGGTTATTTAAGCAAATCACCAGTTTATTAAATGTAATGTCACATGACCAAAACTTGCAACTTCCTGCCAGCTTCTCCATTGACTTTGCTTGTTGGAAGCCAGCGGTGAAGGTTGCAAATGATGATTATGTGACCGTGGGAAGCTGAGACCATCATAAAATGCACCCTGGTTGCAAAGTGCTCAAATTGTGATGATGTGACTATGGGGATACTGTAATGGCTGCACCTTCAAGGCCCAGCCATAAATCTCCTTTTCCAGGGCCATTATAACGTCAAATGTTTGCTGTGAATGATAATTGAGGACAACCTGTAATTACATTAGAACACCTATGTATGCTGGGGTTCAGTCTGTTTGCAGTTATAGCCAGGGAATTTTGGCAAAGCACAAACAGTTGTAGACAGTTCTGCACTTTCCTTACAATCAACAACTCTGTAAACCCTTTTAGGAAAGTCCTACATATGTCTGAACATGAGTTTCAGATCACAACTACATTCATGCATAATTTGATTTGTGTTGGTCATGTATGCCTTGCAATAAAAAACCAACACCCTGTCTGGGAACCAAATCAGACCATCCAGCATTCCTCTTTGTGTACATTCTGCCTGCTGCTCTCTTTAGGACTTCCACTGAAATATTGTCCTCACCACCTGATTTGAAAAACCTCAGGAAAAGCAAGTGTGCATGAATATCTTGGATGTTAGGTCATCTTTATAGATCCCCAACATAAATATTAGTATCTTTCTGAAAAAAAAAACCCAACCTATGATTATTTGCTTAATGTAAATGACTTTCTTAGCATATGTAATTAGTTGTATATGCTTTGAGAGTGCTGGAAATGGATTTTCAGTCACATTAGTCTTTTCTGGGGGGTGGGAGCGCAATGGTTCAGCAGTTAAAGATGCTGAACTTGTCAGCTGGAAAGCTGACAGCCTGGGTTCGAGATCCGCGCAATGGGACGAGCTCCCATTCCTGCCCCAGCTCCTGCTCACCTAGCAGTTCGAAAGCATGCAAATGCGAGCATATTAATAGGTACCACTTTGGTGAGAAGGTAACAGTGATTGATGCACCTTTGGTGTATAGCCATGTTGCCCCACGACCATGACAAATGCCTTCAACAATGCTGGCTCCCTTGGCCAATAAAACAGAGATGACAACTGAGCCCTAGAGCTGGACACAACTAGAAAGGGAAACCCTTACCTTTAGTATTTTCTAACACGTTGATGGAGGAGTTTGCTTTCAATAATCAAATCAGCTAAACAAGAAGAGAGACTAAATGATTTTTTCTTCTGTTTTGGACTTTAGGCCCTTTTAAGAAAAAAAAGTTCTTCATAGTTACACTTTATTAAGATTGTCAAGCAAGGGATTTTAGCAGTCATATACATACAAAAATAATCACATCATACAAGCTGCTTTTGCACATGGAAAAGAAGAGGAAAAGTACATTGGCATGCTCTTGTAAAGATGATTCATAGAAAACTAAGCTCTCCTTGTTTGCTTTCCTGGATTCCTACCCACTTGCAAATGTTCGAATGAAATACTCTGAAAGCTTTGCAATAAATAATGTTCTGACCAACATTCCATTCCTCTTCTAACAAGGAATACCATTCATCTTGGCAGGGATTCGGGAATATATATATATATCTGTTTTGATGGGCCCTGAAATAATAAAAACTAGTAGGATGTGGAAGGATATGCATGGTGGATTTTGCCATTAGCAACCGCATCTGTGGTTTCAGATAACTATCACAATGCCCCATGCAAACAGTGTCACAATGGGAGAATTACTGTCAGTTACATATAGGATGTCTACTAACAGGTTTACTTGTGAAAGCAACACTTATCACGTATAGTTTTGAACAGCAGATCCACTTTTGAATGAGGTTTCTTCAGCACAGGGGTGTGTTGCATAGATGTAATGCCTTACATCAGGCGCATACCAATGCACAATTCTTCACGTTCAATTTTTCTTGTCAGCTTTCCTTTAGGGGAATGTAAATGGTCCACACCTCTGTGTTAAACAGGCCTGTACTTTGGCTTCAGCAGCATTTCCTGAAACAGTTTGTAAAGTTATAGCACGCTGCCAACTGAATCATTTGGCTGATCTTTGAACAAGATTTCTCGAGTCTGCAAGCTGACCTGATTTTAGTAGAACGTACAGTTTGTTAGTGAAATGTTTCTTACACAGGAGGCATGGAAGACATAGCTGTTTGGTAGTGCTTGAAATCTTATGCAAAACCAGATAGCCCTTTTCTTTAGTGGGCATTCCAGCAATACTTCAAGTCAGGAAGACCTCATTGCTGGAGAGTCCCAATATGCTGTTTAGTCTTACTTCTTCTGAAGAACTGTTCCCATATTTTCTGTTGCTGTCAGCCTGCCTTCAAAATAACTTAATGGGACACATTGCTTTTAGAATCAAGTAAATAGTAAAAGGAAAACTTAGAAAGGGAAAGTTGTTTTACAAAAAACTATTTCAAAATAATCCTTTGTTTCTCATAATCTATTCTACAGCTCAAAACTATTGTATTGTGAAGACTCTGTAACTCACTGTGATAATCTTCAGGATTTCATCTCCATGGATAATAATATACCATAAACAGTATGGTTTAAAATAGTTCATGATAACATGCTTTTTTCCTTTACCAATTTAATGCTGCTACATTTTCTCTCTTTTTTTTTTCTTTTCCTTTTTTTGTCTGGTTGGTCTCTTTCCTCTCTTTTGTTTGGGTGGTCTGGTTAAAAGACGGCACTTGTATTCAATGGGTTAACTTTTGGTACTGCTTAATAATAGAAATATATGTGCCACTTCACCACTGTTAACCCTAAGTGCACAAAAGACTGTGTTCTGTATCCTCTAAAGGTTAGGGTCTAAATATGGATGGGAAAAGCAGTTACTCAGTGGTGTAATTCATTATTTTAATATTGATAGTTAAGAATCTGATCAATGGAGTGGACAACTGTTCTGCATGAAGATAACTCTGCTTGGGATATAGGATTAGAATTGGAGTGCAGGGTATGTTGGATTCAGGCATCTTAACTGAGTTTTTATTGGTAGTATTGACTTATGAACCCAAAGGTGGTTTTTCAGGAGACGACTGGACTTTCTTGTTCTTTCTTTTGAAGACATTTCGCTTCTCATCCAAGAAGCTTCTTCAGATCTGACTGGATGGTGGGGAATGGAAGGATATATATTCCTTGCATCCTTTTAGAGGGTCATTGAAGCACTGGAGGTTTATCAGATAAATTGGATGAGAAGCGAAATTGTTCAAAAGAAAAAACAAGGAAGTTGCCTCTTGAAAAAGCCCCTTTGAGACAACCATGAACTGAGAGTTGTGAGTATTCAGCATTCTGCGGACCCTGAGCAGTAATTTGTGGGACACTTTCTTCTTTCTTTCACTGTTCCTGTGACATTCCTCCTGGGCTGAACTCTTTCCGTATGTTTTGAATCAATCCCATCTCACGCCTCTCCCTTTTTTTTTCTTCCTTCAGGCGAACGACCTTTTCCTTGTACATGGCCAGAGTGCCTTAAAAAGTTCTCTCGCTCTGATGAGCTAACAAGGCACTACCGAACCCACACTGGGGAGAAGCAGTTTCGATGCCCACTTTGCGAGAAGCGGTTCATGCGGAGTGACCATCTAACCAAGCATGCCCGTCGCCATACTGAGTTCCACCCTAGCATGATCAAGCGATCTAAAAAGACCAACTCTGCCTCCTTTTGAAGGAAAGACTACAACCAGGGGTGAGGGTGGGGAGAAGGCCGCCAGTGAAAAAGGCAGAATGGATCAGCACAAATATGTCCACCACTGTACAGTAAAGTCCCCCCTCCCCCGACTTGCATTTTTAAAGCACATGTAGCTGGAAATTTAAAGAGTAACATTTTTGTTCTGTCCACCCTGCTGTGCTACCAACCACAGTCTTAACCAGTGGCTGTTGGGTGGGCGTGGGGAGTTGGGAGGGAGCTGTATGGGGATCAGCAGAAATAATGCAACTTTTTATAGTTTAAAAGAATCAACACTGGTGTGTGGATGCACGTGTGTGAACACAAGACGCGCGCGCACACACCCACACACACATCTGTATATAATTATATGTGACTGGGTGATTTGACCTGTGACACCACAGTAGTGATTCCAAGCTCTTTGTGATTTGCTGTGTCATGGAGATGTTTTGTTGACTAATGTAATGCTGCTTGTGTTTTAAAACAAAAACAAACAAAAAAAAAAAATCCAGTTTAGTGAAACCACTTTCCAACTTACTTAAGTATTTTTTCCAAGGGAAGCAAAACAAAAACATCGTAGCACATGATAGATGGAATTTCACGTTTCTCTCTCAGTGGTCCACCCTGTTCAAGACTGTTAAGAAGAAAAAAAAATCATCATTCACAGTACCAGATTGGTGGAAGGAAACTGTACTTTTCACCAAGTTATCCTCTTTTTGAGCTGCTCTTTCCCCCGGTGGAAACATGCACAGAAACCAATTATGAAACCAAAAGGAAAACAAGAAATCAGCTGGCATCCCACACAGGAGGCCCTGTAGAAAAGAAACAATGCAACCTAAATCATGCAAAGAAATGTGGCAGGAGTACGAAACTATTTTTTTTTTCCTCTCCTTTAGCTGTTCCTAGACTTTCATCTGAAAAGCAACCATATACTGTACTGTACTATACGAATACCACTACCAGTGCTTTATTCTGCTGGGTTTTGTTGGAATGAATGCATAACAGCAGCAACCATCTTGATAAGCTACCACTTTTATAAAAGTTGTTTGTTTTTTTTTTCCCCCTCTTGTGACTCTTTTTTTCTCGATGGTGCATTTTGTTCACCTCTCGCCAGAATTCTGTCTCGGCTATCGGAACTATGCGCATTTGGAGTCGGTAGAGAACCTTTTCCTTGTTTTATTTTTTCCGACAGAATATTCTCTATGTGGACAAACGCAAGTAACACTAATTTTTTTAAACTACTTTTTAACAGTCTTCTTTTTCTTAAATTGCAGCTGTTGTACAGAGTCTGGGGAATAACAACCAAACTAACTTGCAAGTCGGAATTCAGACTCAGATGCAGGAGGTGTGTCGAAATACCCTTCACGACATAGCCTCACCACTACGTACCTTGCAATCTCAATCCTCCGTATCAGGCTCGATACAGTTAATGATAATGGCAATATTTCATCTGTTTTCAAATGCTACGGTTTGCTCTTTGGAACAGAGGCACCACCATCCACATTGGAGAAAAGCTCTTTGCATCTAGCCAAGCTGTGTCATCTTTGTTAATGTCCAAAGCATGAACCTGATGAAGGTTGTAATTCATGGACGTTCCTTCCCGCCCCTGTCTCTCGTGGTGATGGAGAATCATGTTTACAGACTTCCCTCCTGCCCCCTCTGTCCTTGACTCTTCTTTCTCCTGATGGAAGGAGTGGTGCAACTGTCCTACGTAGGGCTAACTTTGTGGGTGAGGAAATCACACGGTAGCCAGAGGGATTACACCTGGATCGGTTTGCCCAACTTTGTAAAGAATCTGTACATACGACCTTGTAAAGTATACCTGCTATGAGAGTATCTTGTTCTTGTTTCATCCGATAGAAAGCTAGCTTCCTAGAAAAATAAAATAAAACATCTCAGAGAGTAGAGTATTCTACAATTGTCTGTGGCTTCCAGCACTAGAACTCAGTATGCATCAAGCATTTTTACCTGTGTGGCTCATTATAAAACCTGTCTATGCGAAAAGAACAGCTTTTAAATAAAGGTGTTGGGGCAATGAACAACTTAATGGCATTTCAGAAGCAAAAAGGAACGAGTGTTCTTCAGTGAAGACATGTCAGGAACCAAGCACACTTTCTACCTCCGTTTCAACTTCTTGAAACGTTTGTTTTATGATAAACCAAAATTAATTTCTGGTGTCCAAAATAAATTGTAGGGATGTTTGTTCTTCCTTATAAAAATAGGTAGCCTGGCTCTTTCTATTGCTCTAGTGTTAAAAAAAAAAGTATTCTGCTTTTATCAGTACTGTTAATGCTGCCTTGTTTAATAAGGGTGAGGACTATGTGGTTGGTCAGCAGCTCGCAATGTGGTACTATTCCAATTGTCCTCCCTTTCTATATGAAACCAATCCTCCGGAGCCTAAGCTCTACTCTGAGTCCTACTAAACAGTTTGCCAGATCTTTACTGTTGCTTTGGGATAGGACAAGTGCAGTTTTAGCAAAAGAGAGCCCAAAAGCTGAATGCTGTTATTCCACCTTTTGTACAAAGCAAGCCACAGGCACTTAAATGGCACCCTCCTTATCAGGTCACAAAGGCAGATGAGAATACAGGTTTGGTGAAATGGTGGTTAGGGCACTTGCCTGTCTCCTGACAGCTGTGGACTTGATCTCATACGACACGTGGCCACCTCCAGTCCACCTGAAGGTTCTAAGTTGGTCCCTTGGGCTGGAAAGTCCTAGACGGCCAAATGGTGCTATTCATGTTGCTCCCTTGTGGACTTCAGGTCAGGGTATAGAAATGATGGCTTGGCCTTCACCACACCAGCCAAACCATTTGCAGAATAGTTTGCCGTGACCTAATTTGGCAGCATATATTATTTGAACAACAAATCATAGGAACTGCTCCTCTCATTCCTAAAAGGATTCTTATGGACAAATCCAACCATAGGATGTATAAAACAATGACTAGGTTGATTTTCTTAACGGCTCTTCCAGCTATAAAAAAAGAGTGATTCCCTGATACATCTGGGACTCATCTTTGTGATCTTCTGGTCATCACAATGAGGTGTGTACGATCCTGGTGTGTTATTTCTAGTATCGGAGTGGCCACCAGTTTGCAGTAAGTAGGTTGACTGACACGTAGGTAAACCCATTATATGCTACTGTGGATGTCTCCACTAATGTGCATTGAGAGATGATAAACCTTCTGGCTTGCTAACCAGTAAACCTGTCAGATCACCCACTTTCTGCAAACAGCCCTGAGTTTCTCCAGCTATGATGCAGGGGAAGCAACTGCCATGGTAATTTTTAATTGGGGCTGCCATGCATACCAATAGTTAGGCTACGGATTGACACTGGCCTGCTTCCTATATTAGTTTTAGACAATGTGTGCATAACCAGGTCTTAAAGGGCTGGTCTGGCATTTGACAGCAAACAGGGTTGAGAACTTTGGGCATGATTTGTCTGCTGCGTAAATCATGTAAGACACCCAATTTGCAGTTGTTGGAGCAAAAGGAAAAATAAGGTGCTTAATTCTTACCCATTCACTGTTTTCTTCTTCCCAAGCAAATCTCTTCCTCAGGCTGAATCAGTTGGTAAGTTGAAAGGCAACTGAGCAGGATTAAGCATGTATATGTAGTACAGATCCTTGTCCAGCAAATTCTTTCCACTTTGCAGCAGAAGCAAGGATTTCTTCAACCCTGTTTGCTGACCACTGCACCCAGCTGCACTATAATTGTTAAACTGTTTTTATGTGGGAAATGTAACTCCCATGGCTGTGCCCCAGAAAAGAGATGTACGGCTGAAGGATCCAGGAGTTTCATGAGGTTACTCTCAGAAGCAGGGAATGTTTCTTTGGGTTTTAATCTCAGCAAGCTTACTTGAAAGCTGCGTTCCTTCAAATGAATGAAACTTGCTTTCAAATAAATAAATCTGGTAAGCAACGGGATGTAAAATATGCTTTTTAGGAGTCTTCCAAAAGTAACATCAGAAACTACCCAAAGTTTATTAACCACTAACAAAATAAAATTGGACAAGTTTGTCAGATTTGGTGTAAGAGTAAGTGAATTTCACTTGACAGCGCAGTGAAATAAGGTTGCGATCTTTTAGCAAATCGGAATTTGAGAAGAGGCTACAGCAGGTGTTGACAAGAAGGAAAAATCAAGTTCTTGGTGAACTTCTTTGCCAGGCCACTCTGGAAATTCTCAAAAGAGTGCTGACGTGAATGCAGCTCCTCTCCTCCATTCAGAAAGACCTTCCTAGAGAAGCCATGGCTTTAAACTATAGCTATACAACATCTTTTGTGAACAATTTTGATGACTTCTATACAGGTCTCTCCTGTTTGTTGATGGACTTAGCCCAGTATGCACCAGACATACTTTTCAAATGCTGTTTTATTGCAGGTTAACAAATCTGTAACACTGTAAAATACCAATCTTTACAACTTTAATCCATTTTATTTTTGTACAGTATTCGTATCCTTTCTAAGTTATTTTGCTGTCCTGTTTTGTAAATCATATGAAATTGTAAAAAAAAGAAAAAGAAAAAGAAAAAAGTAGGAATAGGTGTTTTTGTATATATGTATATAAAAATGTCCAAATACTTAAAAAAAATAAAATGAAACAAAATGGAAAAGTTGTTTGGGATGATTTGTATCAGAGTTTGATTGCTCAAAATTGGATAGTACAGGAAACAATGAGAGGAAATATCTATTAACAATGGAGTTGCATCGCTCTCCCCATTTTGATTCTTCCACATCAGCAAGACAACTCCTTAATCTTCCAGTCACTTAAAGCCTTTGGAGTTGAAATTCAATATATAGAGAGGCCATTATGTTGGGCAAAGCTGATTTAGACAGATAAAAGTAAAACAAGCAATTAAAATGGCAGAACTGCAAGATGGATAACTTTTTTAAAAGGTAAAAAAAATGGTGAAGCAGGAGAGAAACAAAAACCAGACAAGCTGATAGTTAAAACATCCTGATGTTTTAAGACAGGTTTAATGTCAGAACAAAAGCGTGCACGCACACAAGACACACACGCATGGTTCCAGAAAGTATTGACTTGTCTAGATCAGGGATGTCCAATCTTGGCAACTTTAAGACCAGTAGACTTTAACTCTGATTTATTTATTTATTTGGATTTATATGCCGCCCCATCTCCGGGGGGGGACTCGGGGTGGCTCACACAAAGATATGCATACAAAAATAGGTAAAAATATTAATCCAATCCAAATAGAAAATTCAATGATACTAAAATACCCAATTAAGAACTGATGAAGGTGAAGTCCACAAGTCTTAAAGTTACCAAGGTCGGAGACTTCTGCTCTAGGTGTTTGGAGTACAAGTCTCACCATCCCTGACAATTGGCCACAGAAGAATTTATGGGTTTGGATGTCAACATCTGGAAGGCTCCAGATTCTTTGTCCTAACCCTTAGTCCCTGGCGCTTGCTGACAAGCTTTTGATAAATCTGTTGCAGAATCTGGGAAGTGCCAGTGTAAAGGCTATTTCTCCAATTGCCCCATCTCAACTATAAAGGTGTTGGAAGAGCCCTTTAAGTAGTTCTCAACTCAGAATGATACTGGGTTTGAATTGCACTTAGAAAACAATGTTGCCTGGAAGGCAGCAGCCTTTTTTCATTGTGATAGGATGGGGATTCTAGTAATTGCATGCAAGAACTCAAGGAACAGTTCTTATTTGGAAGACTTTGCATAAGCTTTCAAGATCTTCTCACATGCTATATGTCAAAGTATTTTATTGATGCAGCAGAATCTGTTATCAAAGTCAATGTAGGTGCAAAGGCATATATCTTGACACCAACCCTTCCACCCCAACCTGGCAACTTAATCCTCAAGGTAGAGCAACCAGTCCAGAACTAACCCTCACTTCTAAGTTGTAAAATTCAGAATGCATTTCGATTGCATTAAATGTGAAACAGTGTTGGTTTGTTCCTTCCCATCTTCTCTGATGTGCTAGTTGTTCTGTCTGACACACAGAAAAAAGGAGTGTGTGCCAAGATGACTCATTTATTTTTTAGTCTTAGTTTCTGAGTTCTTATTTTTCAGGGGTTCTCATGCAAGTTTGCAACAACAGGATGCTGCTTCAATACGGCAGAAATTGCCAAAGATGAACTTTGAATTTCAACATCAGATTTAAGAACAGTCCTCTTCCAATCGTAACCCTAATCATTAGGAAAGGGTGCAGACTTTTGTCTGTGTCATATTTCTATGCTATTTTACTTCACACCATTGCTCACTTTGAGTTTCCTATGGATACACAGGCTACATTGAAGAAATAATCAATTAAGCAGTAAGTCTTTTTTCCCGTATGTAAATAGCTATTTTGACATACTGTGCTTTGATTGTTACTTTTGATTGTGTTTTGCAAAGTCAAGGCTCCAAAGCTAGTGCCTTCCAGAGGTATTAGCCCAACCTCCTAGTTTCCTAGCCAGCAACCAGCATGACCTTTGGGAGATAGAAGAAATGGCCATGATGGATAGTTAGGGTGATCCTGTGTTGTTATTAGGCTGGGACTTTTTTGACCGCTTTTTGCCATTTATTTTGGGAATTAAGGGAAATAAGTACATTTCACTTTAGGCAAACAGCACCCATTCTCTTATTTATGCTAAAAAATCAAATTATGTAGGTACAGATTATTTAGTGAAATCTAATGTACCCAATGAAGTTATTTTTTTCCAGGAATGTTTTCCAGGAACCTTTTAGAAATGCAGATGGAAAATCTTTCTATCTGGACCTTGAATTCTTTTCATGGTTTTGAAAAAGTGAATAAAAATAAATTGCTGATTCCCAGACAGAATATTTAACTCAAACCTTAATATTCTGTGGTATCTAATTTATTCTCATATTCAGTATCTTTAACTCCTTGCAGGAAAATCTGTTTGGTTTGGCCATATTCTAGAGGAATAAAGAATGCTGGGAACAGCCCATAAGATAACAATTTATCAGCAATGCTTTCAACTTCAGTTAAGTGTTTTCCTATCAGAACAGGATTAAGCCTGAAGGAAGAAATGGATGTTAAACCAATAATTTTTAAATCTATTATTATATTAATTTATATAATCTGTTTTCAGTACTAGCAACACCAAATATTCATTCTTGCTTAATATTTTAAATATTGTTTTAATGCCTTCATATTTTGTAAGGTATATTTTACACAACAGCATCACAATTCTTTTTATCAAGCCTTTTCCCAACATAAGTCAGATTGTCCATTCAAGTGATATTTGTTTTTTAATTTGTTCCTGAGCCTTCTTCCATTACTCGCAAAACAGTTTGCAAGTCAGAGAATAATAAGTCCATGAAGATTGCCATATAAACTTAACATTAAAAATAATAGCCTAAATAAAGAAGCAAGAATTTTAACACTTGAGCACCAAGAAAGTCAACAAGATAATATGCAAAAGTCAGCATCCTTCTAAGCCTTACAGAAACCCTGAGTTATTTATTCAGAAATAAGCTCTATTTCATTAAATGAATCTACTCACATAAATATCCTTTATCTTTTTAAAGAATGTGTATGGCTTTCCAACCTGAACACTCCAGCTTCAGACAATGTACAAAGAATGATTCCAAGTGCCCATGCCTAAAATCTAGCTTATTTAATTCATATATATGTGAAATGCAAGCTTGTGTGTGTTAATACTGTAACAAGAACTCCATTATTTTTGGGGGCATAAGTGCATCCAGCCAGAATAACTTTGTTTATAATGGCAAAAAAAGGGATGCAAAAGTTTGCTGAGGAAAACATAATGATTGCACAAGAGGATGTCACTTTAGGGCAATCTCTCCTAATTTCAGCTCCTCCAAATATATTCGATCTGTTAGCTGAGAATTACTGTGGTATATGAAGTTGGGAACGACTGTAAGCACCACACACTATAGACCAGGGGTGTCAAACTCATGTTGTCACAGCGGCATCATGTGACCTATCGTGACTTTCCCCCACTTTGCTAAACCGGGCATGGGCATGGCCAGTGCATGACGCATCCAGTCCACAGGCCGTGTGTTTGACAGCCTTGGTGTAGACCATCACAGGAAATAATAAGCTTGGGCCATGCAATTTTTTGGTACTGTCTGGATGGTCTTGAAGTTCGACTCCCTGCAATTCTAACCAACGTACTGAATGGTAAAGGAATATGGGAATTATACCTCAACAACACCTTGATGTCAAAATGTTGCCCAACATTATAAAGGCTAATTAGGCTATTTTACAGACTATTATTGAACCTCTGTTACCTGCAATCCTGTTTGCAACTCTCTCCATCCGAACAGCCTAGAATCCCATTCCTTCTCTAAAGTTGTAAACAAGTAAATCAGTCCATATTTATCTATTTCACACAGAAAGATAAGCATATTTCCAGGAGTTCAAAGTGTTGATGGAATCCAGTTTCTATCTTATCTGTAATTTAGCAACCCTTGGTGCTATTACTATTTCCATAGGACCAGTGTTTCCTTCCTTTTTTTCCCTTTTCTGGCTTAGATTTCCAGAAGTGGCCACCATTGATGTAATTGGTCTAACATTCCCAACAGCCAACAGACACTTGCTATAATGAAGTGCAGTCCCAGATAGCTTTCAGATGGGAAAGAAACCTTCCTTTCATTCTGAAAGTTGAGGGCATTTACCTGCCTTCCCCGCTTCCCCAACTTCCTTTAAAAAACCTTCCAAATCCACATGGCAAAGCAGATCTCCCACAGTTGGGGTTAGTGTGGCCTCTGGTGGTAAACTAGAGTAAATTCAACATTAAAAGAAAACCTATATATGTAGAATTCAAATACTCTGAGCATAGTAATTCGAGTAAGGGAACTGAAATGAACCTAATTCAAATGTTTTCCCTGCACCTTCAAAAACTACCCTTGGTTGCTGTAAGCATTCTTAATTTTTGCAATATAATTTAAAATGAACATGAGGTTCCTTGTTGCTATTACAAACAGTTGGTTCATTACAGTTACACTATCTTCAGCAACTTGGCTGGAATTTCCTTCTCATTGTTAGCTCCTCCCAACAGATCCGTACTGAACTGCACGATGAAAGAACATCCATGTTGCAAGGGCACACACAATGCTATAGACAAAGAGACACTAAGTATCTGTCTACAAATGGGAGTAATAAGTGCATTAGAGTTCCAGGAAAAGGAAGTGATGTAAGCAAACAGAAAAGTTCTTAGATGACAATGGAGAAAAATATGAACTCTATATCTGTCTTGTCCCAAAGTTAAACTTTTGGGTTTTATAAAATGAAAATCAACTGATAAAAAGGTCTATACTTGCTACTTAACTCTTCAGGAGAGAAGAGACAGTTTTCTCCTTTACTATCCTATAATTTAACTTAGTTTTTTTGGTCAGTTTCATAAAACAAGTTTTAAATAAGGAACATTAATAGCCCCTGTGCTCCTAGCATCTTAGTATGAAATTATTGCACTAATCATAGAGATATAATTAAAAGCGCTTCTTTTACTATTCACATGTTTTTAAATAGGAGAACTGAAACCCTGTACATTGATACAGGAAAAATAATAATTAAAATAATAAAAACAAATCTACAAAAGAGCAGCTAGAGTTCATAGTTAACAAATGTTTTAGTCTAGTTGCAAACTTCATGGCTTAAAATGTAATCTTATATAAGGAGGAATCATATATACCATGAGGTGCTGGAGCCAGCTCATGAAAGCTGATGGTTAAATTTTCTAGAATTTTACAAGATGGTTGAGAGGGGAGCTAAGCCAATACACTTAGCAAGCATGTTGATTAGTCTGTAGGAATGGAGCAGGCACAGCCAGTTCTTAAAACATTTTCCAGCAATTCCCTTTCTCTATCCGTGTGTGTGTGTGTGTATATCAGGGGTCTTCAAACTTGAGAGTTTTAAGACTTGTGAACTTCAACTCCCAGAATTCCTCCTCCAGTCTTGTTAGCTATGGAATTCTGGGAGTTGAAGTCCACAAGTCTTAAACTTGCCAAGTTTGAAGACCCTTAGTGTAAATAAAAAGAAAGGAGGTCACTTGAGAAGTAACTAAACCCAATAAAGTATTTACTCTTGAATACCCATACCTCTGCACTTATTGCATTAAACATTAATCATGCCATCTCATGGGACTTAGTCTCTCATACTTTTAAAATGCAGTTTAAACCATTATTATGGAAATTACACATTTCTCCCATTCCCCTATAATATTCTCTATTGGAGATAGGTTCAGAAAGACAAATTTCATGTCTCTTGTTGACAAAAACAGTCCCAAAGCATTTATGCTTTAGATATGCTAATCAAAAATGATCTGATGACTGAGATACTTAGTGGATATTTTTGATTATTAGAAATACTTTAAAAATTGAGACAGTTTTTATTGCCATATTAACAGGGCTTAAAGAACTGAAAGTAAATTACTATTTCCCATATATATTTATTATATAAAAAGAGATTTGGCATTTTTCTCTATAAAAAAGACAAACATATGGAATAAAATGTAAGTATGTACCATGCTGTAAGAATGGTACCATGTATAAAATTACCAGTCAAGCAAGTGGTTGCTTCGAAGGTTAGGATAAAAAGACACTGCATATTTTATATATTTCAGAAATGCTTGACATTATCATCATTTAGCAGCAATTGGAAAGACTATTTTTCATAGTTCAGTATTCCAGTTATATAGAAAAGATATTTAAACAGTTAAATTTCTTTCTTGAACAAATTTGGTGAACCTACCAGTTTATCAGTTAATCCAAAGGTTGTATTTATAAGGCCATATTGTAACAAGTGTAATTAAAGCTTCCAAGTTGTGAACAACTGGCAGAACATTTTTCCCCAAATTCATCTAAAACAATTGATCGCTGGTAAGAAAATATATTCTTCCAATTTATCAATTTGTCCCCCAAATTGGTATCTATAGTTCTTCAGAGAAAAATAAGCATAAAAGAAAAGGTGAGTGTTTTAGCCTTATAAAACATTGGCTATCAATGGCTTTTACAAGAGAGAAATTGTGCTTTTAAGAAATACATTCATTCTTGATCTTTCCAAATATTTTTCTTTTCAGTTTCAGAAAGGAATATATATTTTACTGCTAATCATGGTTAAAATCTCCGCCTCCTTCTAAAGAAAGCTTTTGAGTCCCACTTGCTTGATTCTAGCATAGATGATCCATTGTAGACCAATAATACGGTCATTCTTTCTCCATAACTGAGATTCTGCAACAGCTGTTAAGAAGCAAGAAAAAAAGTGTCTTGTTAAACAATCTTATTATTTATTCTTTACCAAGCATACTTGGTTATTCATTATTATATACTAAATGTTTCCCACAGCAGCTACATTTCATTTTTCTCTGGTATTGCTATTCTATTTGGATCAACAATATAGACAATATTGCTAGCTAGGTAATATAATGTATGCAAAATAAATTGTGAGCTATTGTTACTATTAATCCCTTTCAACTCCACGGCTGGATCAATTAAATAAAGATATATTTTATATTAAGATATTAACAGTTGCAGCCAAGAGAAGTTTTGCTGTTGACAGAATATATAAATAAAGGAGACAGAAAAAGAAGTATGAGAGGTTTTTGATGCTCTCTGGGCTTGGTTGGTGAGCTAACTATCGAAAAAAAAATTATATATGCACAAGCAAAATTGGAGTAATATCAGTAAATATGTTTCCTAAAATTCTTGCTAGAAAACAAAGCAGCTTCAAAATAGCTTGAAACCAACATTATTGTAAGTGGATATTCATAAGACTATCAGTAAAACAAGCACCAAATTTGGGAAGAAATTGATGGAGGGTATATCTTCCCACAAGATAATTTTTTTCAGTATAAATTATCTATTCTAAAACTCTTCTCCAAATACACTAATAATAATTGTTTACTGATATATTCATGAGGCAGAATTGTTAGGGTGTATAAGTAGTCCTCGTTTAACAACTACAACTGGGACTGACAACATAAACCAGCAATTGATGTTTTACTGCCAGCATCTCGATTTGACTCTGCTTGTTGGAAGCAGCTGTGAAACACGTAAATGGAAATCACATGACCTCAGGACACTGCCAACGGTCATAAATGCCCACCAGTTGTAAAGTGCCCAGATCTCAAACGTGTGGGTGCAGGGATGCTGTGACAGTCATAAGTGTGAAGACCTGACATAAAGTTCCCTTTTGTTTAAACTTATTTTACCAGTGGTTGGAAAAAAGGGGTGGAGAGTAAGAATGGAATCTGTATTGCTAAGCAAATTAAATATCCAGACAATACAATGTTTATTAAGCACTAAGAAATGTAATTAATAGAAAATTTATAAAATTTATATTTAAAAAGTTCCTTTTTCAGCAATGTCGTAACTTCAAATGGTCACTAAACAGGACAGTTATTAAGTAAGGCCTACCTGTATATAATTACCTGAGAGTTAATTTTATTATGCTCAGGGATTGTTACTTCTGATTGCTTACATTTGGTTTATAAAACTACCTGGAGTTTTAGAAAACATTTTTAGTATGCAGCCCATGTGCATCTCTTGGCTGGTGTGGGGAGAAGACAATGTTATATGCTTAGGGATATCATCACATGAATGTTGTAACTTATCTATTGAGTTGGAAAGATTTTGTATTTATAAGACGATGCCTCTCCTGTGGATGCCACTGAATCTACCATGCTACCTTTTGAAAATGTAAATAATTTTCAAAGAAGTGGCTCCAAACAGGTACCATGAAGTAGAATGTCATCAGAGAAAAGGAAAGAACTGTTCAGACTCTGGTTGCCAATTTCTCATTATCTGATTTCCTTTCTTCTAATTTGCCACCAAGCCATGATAACGGCTGGGGAATTCTGGGAGCTGAAGTCCACACGTTTTAAAATTGCCAAGGTTGGACACCTATGACATAAAGCTAAGCTTTATATGTTTTTGGTAAAGTATTATTATATATATTGTTATCAGTATTACTTATTTTCTAATAAGGAAATCCAAATTTATAATCAGAAAGGGGGGAAACTTTTATTGGTCTGTAGTTTTTAACAGAGTGATCATTCACAATTATTAGACCAATGCATTAGTATTATTAGGTGAGATAAAATAAAAGTAATAATTAGTCACTTAGAAAATCTGCACATTAACAAAATTTCCATCTGTCAATTGCAAAAGGCCGCACTGCTTGGACCCACACATGCACTACGCTGATCCATTATGACTTCCTAGCTTCTTGGGAAGAACTCAGTGAGTATGAAGACCAACACCAGTAAAGAACTGGCAGCTGTGACTTCATATTGTTATAAACAGATAATAATAATCAATATACACACTTCTCCAAATTAAATTGGTTCAGTTCCAGCTTCAAAATTGCAAAAAAAAAACCCACTATGTAAAGGAAAGATTAAACATTAAAAATTAAGTTAAGGATAAGTATGAATGTACATACTGTTTATGCAGCTGGGGATAGAATAAAACAAGATTTACAATATGATTTGTGCAAAATGGAAAAAGATAAGCTATAGATGGGTTTGTCTGTATAAAATCTATATAAGATGCAGAGTTTTCAGCCACACACCTTTGGTGTAATAAAGAAGTATTGTGAACTGCTTTTTTGCAGGCAGTTTCTACCACCACATCAAAGACTCTCCTTTCATTAACTGGATCCATTCCCTGTAAAATAAATAAATGGCAATATTTTTTCTCTGCTACCGAATACGTTGAAGGAAGCTTTTGTTTCCAGTGCCTGCATACATACCTGATTTATTTCATCAACAACTCTGAAAGGGCATCTGTTGAGTTCCTGCAAAGCCATTAAATACAACATGGTGGAAACGCTTTTCTCTCCTCCACTCTGATGGTAGGAAGTCAACTCATGGAGTTGCGTGCTGCTACGGAATTTGACCCTAATCCGGATCCCATACTTGTCATATTCCTCCTGTCAAAACACAAATGCCCGTGTTCAGATTATCCTCAAATATATACATTCTCTGACTTAATCAATTGAAAAGAGAAATGTCACATCAAGGCAAGGTTTAATCAAGCCCTGAGCTTCCAAGCATATGGCAAGCAACAGCTGCACACCTTGATATCAATCTCTCACTTTAATTCCTGATGACTGAGCTACCCGATGACTGTGTCTCTTGCAGGCTCAGAAGGAAACTTAACTATGGTTCACTGTTCAGACCCGTCAGACATGATTTCAAAGTCTGGTGGCAAATCTGGTTTGTCAGTTCTGATATCCCAGTTCAACCATAGTTGAGTTTCCCCTAAATTCCAGTTCAGGCACTCAACGTGGGCAGGGTACTTAAATGTATAAGCAACACTGAACCATAGACAAAGTTGTTGTCTTTCCCCATGGCACTCCCTAGTCTCTATGCTGTGTTTAAGTGTCAATCCTGCAGGAAGACTTCACTGATGTGAATGTGAATGAAAAACAAGATTAGGGAACTGGGTGATGAAGCCAGTGTGCCCTTTACACCCATTGCTGAGCAGGGCTTCTAGCAATGGAATGGAATGGCTGGAGATCCATGTTGAAGCTACTTATGGAGGGACAAAAAGAATACAAACACAATTAAGAAACAATGCAGTACAGTACAGGGAGACCTCGACAGTTCAGTTAGTGACCATTCGAAGTTACAAATGGCACTGAGAAAGGTGACTTACAACCGTTTTTCACACTTATGGACTGTTGCAGCATCCCCACAGTCATGTGATTTACATTCAGACGCTTGACAACTGGTTCATATTTATGACGGTTGCAATGTCCTGGGATCATGTGATCCCCTTTTGTCACCTTCTGACAAGCAAAGTCAAATTCACTTAACAATGTTGCTACTAATGTTAACAACTGTGGTGATTCACTTAACTGTGTAGTCGTAAAATGGGGCAAAACTCACTTAACAAATTTCTCACTTAGCAACTATTTTGGACTCAATTGTGATCATAAGTCAAGGACGACCTGTATTAGCAACAAATAAAATACACACATATCTTGCATATTGTTCAAATGCTTCCTCAAAGTAATCTTTAAACTCCTTCTCAACAATAAATATTTCCCTAATTATTTTGCATAATTTTCAGAATAAATACTCCCTTTATTTTTCTCTTAAGTTGATGCCTTAAGTTGTTGCTGGGGCAACAGAACAGGGGAAGAAGTGAAGGCACCGTTACTAGTGTTTTCTTCACCGGCTGAAGGAAAATCCAGTATGGAAAAATAATTCACCTTGCTTGTTATCAAAGTCAGATATCTCACTGGGTATTCTCAAGCAAGTCTTACGTCACTCAAATGGTTTGTACATTTCCTAGCAGTTCCTCCAGCAAAGTAAATGAAAACTATGTCAAAATATGTTATTTTTCTTTAGAAGAACAGATTGCTTATTTCTAACTGTGGTTTTCTGAATTATCATCTGTGTATTCATACATATGGATTATTTGTTTGTGCATTAACCCTCTTTTATAGTTGAGGTGAACTTTTAAATTGAAGACAGAGCCTAACTACGTATGAATGGAACGCTGTTCTTGCCAGGGCTATGAAAACTTGCCATGGCCAATTCCCCACAGCAAACTTGCCATAGCCAACTTGCTGTAGCCTACGCTCTGTAGCCAACTTGCCATGGGACAACTAGACCCAGGATAACGCAATGCAGGATTAGTTCTTTTTATTATTCATCAAAACATTACAAAAGTTGGTAGTCAAAGGAATGATTTCCTTTGATACAAGAGATAAAATAATTTTGATGAAAATGTGGTCAACAGAAATAAAAAGAATGAAGTGAATCCCACAGCGAGTTGTCCTGCAGTGAGTTGGCCACGGCAAGTTGTCCTGCAGCAAGTTGGCTGTGGTGAGTTGGCTGCAGAAAATTGGCCACAGCAAGCTGGCTGTGTTGAGTTGTCCCATTCCAAGTCTTGCCTCAGTGCCCTTAAGGCCACTGCAAAGGGAACTGTAGGATAATAGATACTCACAAAGTACTTGAGAGGGAAGTAGTTTCATGAATGCATGGTTTACTACTTGAAGACCCTCTACATTTTTAGGGTATGTATGGTTGGATAGGAAGTTTTTAATTACTGGGGGCAAGTAACACAATTAGTTTAATACTGCTCTTATTACCAATAAGCTCTTCACTCCTATGTGCTGACCAGGTTAAAAAAACAGACACAAGAACTACTGAAACTCTACAAACCAGAAACAAAAGCTTGAGAGCTTCACCAAGTTTTGTCTTGCTTGTCTTATAAAAAAGATAAAGTGAGGTTATCTCAAGTTTCTTTCTCATAGGTTCTTTCTCTTTCTCAGGGCTGAGCAGGTGTTTAATTAATCACTCTTACATTCTTTGTTCAAGGCTGCCTCCACATCTCTCTACATGGCCATAGGAAACATCTCAGTTACATGGACACTAGTACTAATGAAGTTGGTAGATTGACACTAAGACTACAGATCACAATTGTTTCAGAAAGGGTACATGTATACAATGTATCACATCACAATTTGAATGATTTCTAATATTTACAAAGGACAATTCCTTCAACAACTGATAAGATATGAAGGTTACTTTGACTATTCAATTGACAAATTACCATGATGAGACCTCTTCCATTTACATCCATCCTAAGAAGCAGACAAAGATGGACTGTAATAAAAAGAATTGGGCCATATAATGCATGTCCCAGTACACCAGTTACACTGGACATCTAAAGATTGTAAAATTGATATGGAGAGTGTTACCAATAAGATTATGTTAGAAAAAATTCAGCATCATAAAAGACATCTGAATTATTCAGCTAGAGTTGAGCATGAAAAGTTCAGAGTTCCCAACAACCACAACCCATGTTGGGTTTCTGATGATAAAAATACTGTATACTATAGCATTGTTTCCAAGAAATATGTGACAGAGTTGTGAGAATTAAAGAATGATTTTAGAGTGGTGGCAAAGGAGGTTAAAATGGGTTGAGATTGGAAAAATGCTTGAAAAAACATTTTGTGTCAGCTATGAAAACACCAACGAATTCTGCCTGGAGCAATGGTTGAAATAAATGGCCACGAGGTAAACTTTTACAGATAATAGGACTAATTTTCAATACTTCTAGGTGAGAAGAAAACAGAAAATTAAGTCAAGATGACAAAACTTTGGCTATCTGTCACTGAACATGGCAAAAGAGATTAATTGCAAGACCAGTGTGATGTCTGCTGTGAAACTAGAACAAAGGAACCACACAGTGAGATAAAGGGAATAGAGATTTGGTGATAAGCATTTCCTTTTGCTGTAAAGTACAAAATCTGCCCTATTTGGTAAATAGGTGAAGGTTCTGCAAAACAGATGGAACAGGTTTGATAAGCTCAATCACCAAAGTCCTACTGGGAAGTTAGCAGAGCCACCTGGTGGTGGTGGCAGCAAGGAAGACCAGTAAAAAGCAGAGGGTAGAAAGGCAAGGAGGAATTGTGGAAAATCTTACATACAGAGTGATGTCCTGGTCTTTAGGTCAGACACAAGCACCTTGTAGGAATCAAGGACTGCATACCGTGTTGGCTCAGCAGGCATCACTGCAAGTTATATGGATCACAAGAGGCATAATGGCATTTTAAGATGCATTAATTCTAAAAGAGATCAGTATCTACAGGAAAGTCTGGAATGAGCAAATAGGTGGGAAAAGGTGGCTGATGGTCCTGGTATCTTGGAGAAAGTGATGTTATTGCTAAATTATAATACACAAGTGAGGAGGAATTGAGATGATGGATGTAACAGATTGTTTCTTTTTAAAAACAGATTTAGACATCCAGCAGAGGCCTTAGTTTTGTATTTCTTTGGTCCCTGCAGTGCTTCAGTCAACCAATCGAGTAAGGTGCAAAGGACTGTTATGCCAACCCAATAGAAGATACTAAAGCTATGTGCCATGCAGATAATGGCTGCTTAAGGCCAAGAGGAATGTGCCCAGAGATTCTAAAGAATCAGGCATTACTGCTAAGAAAGCGTTTGGAGTCTCCAGGCTTTGATCGATACCACAATCTGCACTTTTTTAAATTCTCAAGTAATCAGAAAATTTGCTAGGATGAATGAACTTTATTTTTCTCCCAAAATGAAATGCTTATTAATATGACAGATAGATGATAGCAAGTAGCACATGTATATTCGAAGTATTTCTATGAGTACTTATGGATTCTCTGAAGAGCTTCTTATTGCTGGAACTGGGGCTGGGGCTAAGAAACATTCTTGGTGGAACACAAGTTTTGACTTGATAAGCATACTAATGTGCAGCATCTGACTTACACCTGATTATGTATTCATTGTATTTTTATGCTAACATTTCTCTTTCAACTCTGGGTGGCTTATATGAACAATTCCCTAATCTATCAAAACCTCAGTAACATAACAATTTGGTGACAGAGGCTAGGTAGAGTCAGAGTCATCTAGTGAAATTTGCAATCCAGTCTTCTAGTGCAGGGGTGGGCAAGTACGGCAACTTTATGAGCTGTTGGACTTCAACTTCCAGAATTCCTGATCCAGCCATGCTACAATCACATACATTGTAGCTGCATCTATTTATTTTGCTCAACAGACCTCAATTAGGCAAAGTGAGCCAGACTCTATTTGGCTTACCCTATTCCTTTCAGCGTGCTCTATGCGCCATTACTTTTTACTTATGGCAAAAGCAGCTCACTAATGCCCAATAGATGTTTTAGAATGCAATTTGCATCAATTCTGCCAATATGGCCAGTAGCAAAGGATTGTGGAAAATATAGTCCAAAACATCTGTCCCCAAATTGATGTGCTACTAGGTAGAGCTCTGTTAGTTTTTAATGTGGAGTGAGTATTCAGTGTTGCAGTTGAAACCACTATTAAAGTTGCATCGTGTGCACATTATTCACAGATCTTATACGTGGACTGCCAGAATTTAACTAGGAATATGATAATTTTATTTTTTTTAAAGGATATATATCCCTGAGGAAACAAGCTATTGCCTTGGATAATTCCCAAATGACAGTATACAAAGCTGTAAAAATATGCACCATACTGCCCACTGTTTAATCGAAAAGCCATAATGTATGCATGTGGGAGGTGTTTTCCCCTCTATAAAGAATGCATCACTTTTATAATCATACCTCATTTTCTGCATGAAGATCTATCTCCCCTGCACATTGCATAGAGCTAAAAAAGTCGCTGAACTTTTCATTTATTTTCTCAATCATCTTTTTCAAAGGGTTCAACCACCTTTCCTTAACCTAAAAAAAAAAAAGACTGGTCATAACAGAAGTGGCGATAAAGATTCCATCGCCAGTAGTACAGAATACACCAGAATAAAGTATTCAATATATTACTAATTAATAGTGGTCTTAATTACTTACCTACCTGCACAGTGGTCAGAAACAACGATGCAGTGTCTGAATTGCTTATTTTCAAACTAATCCATGCATCAACATTGCTGCATGGAAAGTAAATGTAGGCTGTGTTGCCTTGCACCATGTTGATTCTGCACTTTCACATTGCACTTTGGTAATGTTCATGGGCATCAATGGATACCATCATCAGGCTAAAGTGGCCACTAGGAGGTGAAACCCCCATTCCATCTCTCTTTAGATGTATTGATGTACACAAGGCCATACTGCTCAAGTTTGCTGTTCAGTTGTCTGTCTCTGTCTCTCTCTCCTTCTCTCCCTTCCTCCTAGAAAAAATATGGCCACCCACTTAACACTCTGGGCAAGTTACAAACCGTTTTTCCCTGTATGCTTTTGTATTTATTTGTTAATTCAATTTACCTGTCTCACTAAAAACAATTCTGGGAGGCACACAACAAACAATCATCTTACAATATAATTCCTTAATGGATATTTATTTCAGGACAAAAAGAATAGTGAAAGTAATAACAGGAATACCTGTGAAATATTTTTTCTATAGCTGTCCAGTTCCATTTTCTTTTCCTCCAGTTCTGCTGTCATCTGTTCTATTTCTTTAACTCTTTTATTATACTCTTCAACAACCTGGGAAGAAAAGGCTGCTTTGGTTAAAAGGCATTATCATTTGAATGGACAATGCAGAATGTTAACTATCCACATCTGAAATAAAAATACTAATTATTTCCTCACACACCTAGATTATATTAAACTTGGTAGCTTGCTTGCATATTATTATTTCAAGCAAGAAGAATCCAAGGCTGTATAGCTACACCTAACATTGACTTGTATGTTCTAAACAAGATCTGATCAAACACAACATGGTGGCAGCAATGATTTTTGAGTTAAAAGAAATGTATGGTTTGAAAGCTAACTTCTGCCCCCATTTCTTTAGTTCTCTAGAGTATATTATACCTGAGAACTGTTTGTTTCTTCAATTGTGGAAAGGTATTATTCAAATATGATTGGGGGAGGTACTTGAAAGAGGCTACTTCATTTAAATTAAAACTGGTATCTAGTAAATTGAGCTCTTTTTTCCTAATTTCCTATCATGTTTTTTCTTCTTTGTTTTTAAAAGAACAGCAGCACAAAATATATTTGACCTTGAACAAATCATTTAAAATTCTAATAGTATTTACATTATTCCTGCTACTTAGCTGCTACGGCTGATGAAGACAGTGATTATTAATTTCTACATAATGCACGTAATATACTATTATGCAATACTGGGAATACATACTGAAGCATTGAGGCCTGTGAAACATGAAGCTCTTGTTTTCTCCTCATTCAGCAGAGCATCAATTTCATCCACTGTACTTGGAAGGTCCAGGAATGCCTAAAAAGATTTGTGCAAAATAAGATGAATTACTCTGCACAAGCATCTGTTGATGTTTAGGATGCTCCTTTGTACATGTATGGCCTTTTTGCTAGCAAAGCCCAAGCTGCTTGCTTCTATCTCCCTGCCTTGATACAGATAACCTTTCACAAACATGAGATGGCAGAAGGGAACAACTGCGATACATGTTCACTACTCACTTCAAGCAAAAAAATGCGGACATTGATTTATTGTAGCATTCCATTACCAAAGTCCAAGTTCAAGCTTCCTCTATTGCTTGAAGTGGAAAGGGGGATTATTCACATAATTATGCAATGCTACCATCCAATACAGCTTTAACAACATGCTATTATCCAGTTGCAAAGAAAGTTGTGATGCTTCTTATCATATTCTTCAGAGAATAAAGGAACATAGTAGTGAGCATGATAAGTGACACTGAATTTCTGATAAGCTATTGATTATACAACTTATAAGTTATATGTTATGTTGCCAACTAGAAGTTTTTGGACTCCTGCTGCATATACAAAAATACAATTACTCAATGGAATCATGATTAATAGAAAAATAAATGGGTGTTTGTGCAAGACAAAATAGAAAAATAAAATGACATTATTTTGCAATAATGCCTACGATATTTCAAGGAAATTTTCAGTAGTAGACAAGGAACTAAATGTATTACAGCATCTCTCTTTGCCCAAAATCTAAGTGTATGGTTCTGGTGGCCAATTGTTTATGTTTATAAACATAATTGTTTATGTTTATTAAAATCTATTCATCTACTGGAGGCTCTGCGGGCAACAAGTGCAAAGATTTGAGTGCAATTTGAAGAAATACTAACGGAGAATGATGTTTTAGAAACTTGAAACTCAATAGCATTACATTCTATGCCTCCTTGATTTTTCAATCAGACGAGAGGATGAAAGTATTGAATTGATAACTGGAAACATTCATGAATTTGAAAAACAGCCTCAAGCAGCCTTTGTGACCTACAGATATGATGACAGCTAGAGGTAATCTACGAACAATGCATTCTTTTGGATTATCTGTATTTAATAAGAAAGAGTTTGTCACTGAAAGTTGTGCCAAAATGAAGTTTCAAAATACTGTAAACCAACTATCAGCCAGATGCTGAAGATCTACCTAGTGAGTACTTCTGGGGCTTCCTGGGCTTTTAATTCATCTAAACACAATCCACAATGCTAGTCTTAATGTTTAAAATTCTATACAATTTATGACCACAATTCAGCCCAAAATTTTCACTGTTAAGCAAGACAGTTTTTAAGTGAGTTGCACCCCATTTGATGGCATTTTTGCTAGTTAAGTGAATCACTGCAGTTGTTAAATGAATCATGCAGTTCTTAAGCGATCTGACTTACTCTATTGACTTTGCTTGTCGAAAGCTGGCTGGGAAGATTACAAATGGTGATCACATGACCCTGGGGCAGTGCAACTGTCCTAAATACATGCCTGTTGCTAAGCATCCAAATTTTGATCATGTGACTTGGAGATACTACAATGGACGTAAGTATGAAAAACAGTCATAAGTCACCTTTTTGAGTGCTGTAATAATTTCAAATGGTCACTAAACAAATGGTTGTAAGTCAAGGGCTATCTGTACAGCTCACTCTCAATCTATTTTTGAGGTTTTCTTGGTATTCTTGACATCTAAAGTAAGACCAACTAAAAAAAGGCATTCTTAAGTGTAGGCCTTCTAGTGCTTATTGAATCTTATTTAATTTTTCAGCCATTACATTCAACTGTGTCCAATACAATTGTTTTAATTGTTTTATTCTGGTGTCTCATTGATGTCAGGGACAATTTTGCATTTTGAGCTTATTTTACTTATTGTACTGTAGGTTTCTCAGGAAGAGGGTTGAAGAATATTCTGCATGTCTTGTGTGTGTGTGTGTGTGTGTAATCTTTTTACTGTGATATTTACCTTGTAGATATCTTCTGGAAGGCTTTGATCCATAGCAAGGTTACAAACTTTTCTAGCAGTGCTCAGTAAATTTTTACACTTTGTTAAAAGAGATTTCTTCTTTAAGTCAAGGTCAGAAATTTCTTGCTGGAATAAATAGAAGAGATTAAAACAAAAGACTAAACTGTGTTTCTGAAAGCTTTACTGGCTTCAAAAAAACCCAGCCAAACATTTATCAGAGTTAAGCCTTCAGAATGTGCAATACACTTATTGATACAAGTCCAGCAATAATATCTAATGGCTGTCATATCAGTTTGTTATCTATTTGAGAGTCTAACAGTCATGGATGACAAGCACTTGACAAGCTATAATACCCATGTTATAAGATAAAATTTGATAAAATGGCTCATCAACTCATATAGATTTAATTCAAACTATTCTTCAACCATAGAAATTATAGATGAAGTTGCCTCAAGCCAAGGCAGGCTATTTGCTCGCTTAGCCCAACATTTATGTATCGGCAGTGGTTCTCTGGGGTCAACCTTGTTGCCTCAACAGATACATGCCAGTGGTACTTTTTAAGAGGTCCCACTTTCCTCTAGGAAGAGATGGATCTAAAGGCTGGGTGAAGAATTTTCTTGAATCTGACAGATAAATTCATCTGAAACTGCTAGGAGCTGAATTCCAATTGGGCATGCCTACTTAACACAAATGCATCACAGTATTATTCAGTTAGTTGGAAAGATTTAGATCCCGTAATTCTTGATGCAGTAGACAGGATCCTTGCGTCTACCTAGTCACCTAATTATTAGATCCATGTCACTTCCTGATTTATTTTTATTCATTTATTTACTAAATTTATATTACATCCATCTTACTAATAAGGCACCTCTGGGCAGCTTAATAAATAGCAAAAAGATAAATATAAAAACAATTAAAATTAAGTAGAGTTACATAAAAATTAAAACCAAAGGAACCAACAGCATAGGGATGAAGTCTTCCTATCCCACCAACTATCTCCAGTGAAAAATGTCCCCATTGGGACCCCAAGCCAACCAACTAAACTGGGTTTAAAATGTACAGATGCATCCAGTAAAAGTACAATCTAAATTTTTGGGTTATTACTTAGTTCTTGGGCATCAAAAACTAAGCATGCAGAAAACATGCAGCTTTCATTCAAAACAGACAATCCATTTAAAGTTTTTGTCTTGGATAAGTTTTATGAAAAGCCAATACGGAAATTATAGGCTGTTCAATATTTTAAAACATCAACTGCTAGGTTAGCTGAAATGTTTAAAAATATGTCTAGCAAATGTTGGAAATATAATTAAAAGACAAGCACATTTTATCATATGTGGTGGACTTGTGCTAAAATTTTAAAAAGGGCAATGATACACACGTGGCCAGAAAAGATGATGGGGAATCATGTAAATCTTAAATCTGAACTGTTTTTATTAGGTATAATATCAGAAAAGTTAGCTAAGGAAAGTATGTATTTAATATTACATGTTGCAATAGTAGCGAGGATTATATTCACACAGTATTGGAAAAATGAAGAAACACTGTGAGATGAAGAAATAATTAAGAAGATAGACTGTGTAGAAATGGATAGATTGACATTGAAAATTGAGTAGAAAGAAGACACAGAATACTATCAAACATGAATCTATTTTATCAGTGGTTGGAAAAAAGGGATAGAGATTAAGAATATAATCAGAATTGTTAAGTAAATTAAATACCCAGACAACACTATGTTTATTAAGCACTAAGAAATGTAATTAATAAAAATCAATAAAATTTGGAGAAAAAATGTTTTAAAAACAGATCAATATCATATCATTTTTTTCAATCTACAGGGAGATAATGATAACTTATTAAATTAACTTTCAGGCATTTTTAAGATCATAGTCTTCACCGCACATATAACAGCAAAACCCAATTTCATTAACTTCAAATCCTCTTTCGGACTTCTGCATAAAACCCCAAAATGAACATATGATTTGTACTTTTTATGATTAAGAAGGATAGACTATAGAAAGGAGTTATGCTGTAACCATAAAGTAAGAGGTAAACTTTAATTGCTTGAAGATCAGAGGCTACTAATGAATATCTTTCTCTTCTGTTCTGTTTTACTTTTTTACTTAATAGAAAACTATACTAAAACAAGCAGGCAAATTAATGCAAGTTTTGTTTTTGTTTTTCATTTGGGAGTTAGAAAATTCTATTTCACATATAAAAGATGAGGATTATTTGCTTGGAATGATATATCTGAAAAAGATACTGGAATTTTAATGGTGCAAGTCAGTAGTGCAATGCAATTGCAAACTTGCTAATACAACTTTAGAACAAGTCAATCGCACAGTCTCACTTGAAGCACAAGCGACCCGTTTCAAATTATATTTTAGACACATGTGAAGACCTAACTTTCTTGAAAAAGTCTATAATGCTAATTAAGGTGAAAGGAAAATGAAATAGAGGACAACCAGAAACAAGGAATCAATTACATTGGTGATGGATGAACCAATGAAAGACTTGAAGGGTCAAGTTGGAGACAAATTATCTGGGAATAGGTCTATGTCAGTGGTGGCTAACCTTTTTGGGCTCCTGTGGAAAAACTGCGCGCACGCTAGTGCACACACGCCAGCACCCAGAATGCAATGTATGCCACCCTCTTCCCATGCCCCCCTGCGCATGCATGCGCAATCCTCCCCACCACCCCCTTACCTGCACTCCGCCTCACAGTTGATTTTTCGGCTGGTTTGAGACCTTTTTTGGCCTCCCAGAGACTTGGAAAAAGCTTCTGCAAGGCTTTTCAGGATGAATTATAGGCCCATTTCATCACTTCCGGTATTACAAGAAGTGACAAAACGGGCGTATAATTTGGCCTGAAAAGCCTTGCAGAAGCTTTTTCCAAGCCTCTGGGAGGCCAAAAAAGGCCTCAAACCAACCGAAAAAAATAAGCTGTGAGGCGCACGCATGCAAAGTGAGGTAAGTTTGCCTGCGGCTCGCATGCCAGCACAAATGGCTCTGTGTGCCACTTGTGGAAAGTGAGCCACAGGTTTGCCATCACAGGTCTATGTGGTTGCTAAGAGTTGGCACTGATTTACTGGCACCCAACCAATATCAAATCCTGAGAAGTCACTGAGGATTTCATTTTATTTTTGTTGCATAAGTCAGATGTTCCCCTGAGTATCTTGCCCAATTCTGGATGCCACACTTAAAGAAGGATATGCAAATAAGCTAGTATAGATGAAGAGGATAACAATAAGGCAGTCTACTCAAAAGAAAAACAGATTCATGAAGAAATCTTATTATTGCCATATGACACTTTAATGTACACTTCAAATACCAAGCAGCTGTCTCCCAGATGTGCTCTCTGCCTGTACACAGCAAAAAGCTTGATTAAAGGGCTTATATTAGAAGCAGTCAGACTTGAACATTAGTTCTTAACAATACAAACAATTTGACAACAGAACTAATATCCTGAAAGGATTTTGAGTACTAGTGCTGATGGTCTTCATATGGCTGATATGTTCTAACTCTGGGTTTTATGAATCAAGAAAATAGTGACAGAATTTCATTGTACAAATAGGAGCCCTCTAGTGGCAAAAAACAATAATTCAGCTTTTTGTTCATCTATTACCAAAAGATAAATTAATAAACCTATATTAGTTTATTTAGTATCAGGCCAATCTATTTGAATCAATTCAAATCTATTTTAAACATCTGCCAGAAAAAACAACTTAAATATTAAAAATACCTTTATAGGTGACAATGCCAAATAATTTATTTCAAGCTTAGTTTAGGTTAGTATAGATGTAATCAAAACATTATTTAATACTATTATACATTAATAAATTGTAATCAGGATCTTTTTTCTATATATAAAATGAGAAACCTGGTCTTGAATTTTAATCTAGTAGCTTTGTCCCCATAACTGGGTACCTATGCTTTGCTAAAATCACAGGATGATCTTGGATTATTCTCATTTACTAAACTTTATATATAGTATTCCCAAGTATTGAAATCAGAAAGAATTTTGACTTACTTAAAGATAAACTGTGACTTTTCTGTAGAGCAGAAAATCATGTTTCCCATGAATTTGGAGTAATAACATAGGGAAATAAAAAATCATCCTATTTTACAAAAGCCCAATACTCTTACACCAACTTTCAAAATAGTACAATAATATATAAATCTGTAGGTATAAATTTATAAATGAAATTCATCAGTCTGAAAAATATGAGCCTCATTTTATATATCTGATCCAAGCAAAGGTAACATAAAGAACATATGGGAATCCCATAATCCCATTTGTAGATAATTCACATTCATCCCTCTCTGCATCCTTGCCAATGTTAACTCGATGTATTCATATTTATTGTTTCAACATTTAAAATGTTTTCTTCTGCTTTTAATTCATTATAATCTGCCTAGAGTCACCTCTAGGTGAGATGGGCCACATATAAGTTTTATAAACAAACTAACAAATAAATAATCCTAAATAACTGAAATGCTATTCAACTCACATTTCACCTCCCCATCAGTTATGTTACATCATAAGCATAAGCTTGACATTTTCTTCCACAGCAAGAACATTGGGCTGTTTACCCTGGGTGTAGGGTACTGAAAAACTATGGTTCCCCATCAGAATATGAACAGAGATAAAATAGTATTGCTAATGTTCTTAAAATAAACACTGTGGTATCTATTCTGAATACTATTTTGTAGAATTTCTGTCCCAAACATGAAACAATAACATCAGTAAAATTTAATCTATGGAAGCAAGAATTAAAAAAATATTCTTAAAAAAAACAACCCATATTGTCATATCCCAAAGGCAATAGTGCCATTCTCTAATGATCAAAGGGGGTAACAATTCCTATCATCCTGAGTTAGGCAAAAGCATGCATTTGCTGCACAGATTCATTGAGAGAATAGGCAATGAATAAATGAGAATTTATGAACTAAAGTGTCACACTGAAAACCAGAAGTATGAGAGATGCTAACATTCACGTGATATTTTTACATCATGTGTATGATAGCATGAAAAAAAATCTGAGTTGACAAATATGCAGAAGGCACGTATGCAGCATTTGACTCCCACAAAAATACTGATGATGTTACCTAGTGTGGGTAATGAAATGTCTGCAAGAAAAAAACCAATCTCAGAGAGCACCAAGGACCTCTCATTTCAACCCTGAGCTACAAATATTCTCCTCTATTAATTAAAAATACTACCATAATACAAGTCATGTTAAAAGCTGTGGAATTTCAGACAACCCTAAATTTAACTGGTGGAATCCAGCTTATCTTAATCCATAATTCTGGAGGTAGAAGGATGGAATTCTTTTAGAAAGCAAAGGAATCCATTACAGGAGTTGTTTTTAATGCTCATTATTTTGTCCATACAAAGGAATGGAAATGCAAACCTAGTATTATCTAGGAACTATGTGCGCAACCCTCTTATAAATAACTACACATACATTAGGCATATTTTCAAGTTCATTTGTCAAGTAGCAAAATGGAAGGCTTACATCCATAGCTCGTAGGTGTACAGTTGCAGCTCTATATTCAGCATCAAGTCTGCCCTTGCGAAAAGTAGCTACTGTGTTCTCTAGCACCAAATTTGTTTTGCTTTCATTAAGGGCCATACAACTCTGCAGAAAATAAATGCAAATATTGATTAGAAAAGTTTGCAAATGTTTCAAACTTCGGAAATTTAGATATTCCGATTACATTACTCCACATCCTATGAAATTTGATCCAATGTAGGTATTCATGATTGTCTATTGTTTAGAACCTACCATATCACTGAAACAAACATAACTCTTTTTTTTCTCAACTGAAATTGTCCCACTTAACACTTCTTTAAAAGTAAAACTTTCTCCCCCTCAGGAATGCATTTGAGTGCTCAAGCAAAATATTTTCCTCCATAATCAATGACCCTCAAATCAAATAATATTTTTCATTTCCCGAGCCCAGCCCAAAATTACACTTGTCAAAGACAAGTGCAAAAAACACAAAAAAAGGAGAATGAGCTCCAAAAAGGAAACTTCCAGAAAGAATATTCAGGGAGTTTTTGAGGTGTTTGTTTTGGGTCTTTGAGTCAGTGACTCCTGCTGACTGCCTGGACTAGTCCTGCAATTTTTTTGCAAGGTCTTTTAGAAGTAGTTTGTCATTCCCTCCTTCAAAGGGCTGAGAGAGGAGGCACTGGCCCAAGGTCACTCAACTGGCTTGTGCCTAAGATGGGACTAAAACTCAAGATCTCCCAATTTCTAGCCTGATGCCTTTACCACTAGTCCAAACTGGTTCTCAGTTTATATGTACTATCGTGTTTCCCCGAAAATAAGACACTGTCTTATATTTTTTGGCTCCCAAAAACACACTAGGTCTTATTTTCGGGGTAGGTCTTATATATTTATGGTGCCAAATAGTGGGTGTGAGTGTGTAGGGGGTGTTTCGAGGTGCACGGTTGCTCCCTGAAAAGTCTTCCTGGAACTGGAGATTTACACTAGGTCTTATTTTCGGGGTTGGTCTTATATTAGGGCAGGTTTAGAAAATAGTGTTAGGTCTTACTTTCGGGGTAGGTCTTATTTTCGGGGAAACACGGTATGTGTTACAGCAGAAGTTATGTAATTGTCTTGCAATTCTAGAAAACTAAAGCCCTGCTTTATACTTAATTTGGACTACAGTTAACTTTTGGACACATTTTTAAAGAATTAATTACATTTACCCAGAAACAGGAATATATTTAGGAATCCTTCCTTCCTCTTTATAAATCATAAGAAAAAACAATTTACCATGCTAATAGTACACCTATATTATCTTCACCTGTCATATCTGAAACCATCTTATTTCCCTTTTTCCCCCTTGTCATTCTCTTTTTAGATATTAATAACTGATTATTCCTATACATCCAATGAAACATGTTGCATTAGGAAAAGGAGAGAGCAGCTGAGGTTATAAAGTATGTTGTTCATTAAAAAAATCAATACACTTTTAAGAAATTTGAAAAACAAGCAGGAAAGCTCATTCTCAGTCTACACTGCATATTGTAAGGAAGAGCCATAGATTATTTGTACAGTACATGCTATGTGTGTTGAATTTCCAGCTTCTCCAGGCAAAGCTGCATAACGTATAGCCTACAATCAGGGAGAATGCCTAACCAAAAGCAGTGCCAATATTGGTTTAAATGGTTTCATTCTTTAGATTATAGAATAACTGCCTCCAGAAGTTGTGGATGCTCCAACTCTGGAAGTTTTTAAGAAGATATCGGGCAACCATTTGTCTGAAATGGGATAGGGTTTGTTGCCTGAGCAGGGGATTGGAGTAGAACAGATTTCCCCAACCTTTTTCAGCTTTGAAGACCGGCAGGGGAGAAAGGAGAGGAAGGTTATGTGCATGCAACACTATTTGTGTGAGCGGTGGGTATGCGTGCCTGCCACTCACGCAAATGGAACACGCACACATACACATACACGCTCACCCATCACTTCTGCACTTCTATTCCAAAGAGGCTCAAGGCCCAGTAGTGTGCCTAGGGGTTGGGACCCCAGGACTAGAAAACTTCCAAGATCCCTTCCAACTTTGTTATTCTGTCATTTTCTGTTCTAGAATAGGGTTGGAAGGAACCTTGAAGGCCTTCTAGTCCAACCCTCTGCCCATGGCAGGGGATCCTGAATATTCCAGGCAAATGGCTGTCCAGCCTCTTCTTGAAAATCTCCAGTGATGGAGCCCCCAGAACTTCCAGAGGAAAGCCATTATGAGGCAGCTTCCTATAGTTTTACCACAAGACTGGTGTTGACCTATAAAGCCCTTCATGGCATTGGACCAGGATATATGCAGGAGACCCTGCTGCCGATAACAGCTTCCTGGCGTCCCGTGCGCTCCCATCGACAGGGCCTTCTCCAGGTGCCGTCGACTCGGCAATGTCGGCTGGCAGTTCCCAGGGGTAGGGCCTTCTCGGTGGGAGCACCCACCCTATGGAACCAGCTTCCCCTGGAGCTCCAGGTGGCCCCTGACCTCTGCTCCTTCCGCCGTGACCTAAAAACTTGGCTGTTCCAACTGGCCTACCCGGACTGATGGGGGGGGAGGGTTTTTAGTATAGTTTTAATTGGCATATTTATGAGACCTTAGGTTTAACAGTTTTTTAATATTTGTATATTTATATATGGATTGTTTTTAGTTTGTAAGCCGCCCTGAGTCCTTCGGGGGATAGGGCGGCATATAAGCCTCATAAATAAATAAAAAATAAATAAATAAGACTTGTGCTAGGCTGAAATCAGTGTCAAGAACAGAGCACTGTTTTATTTGCTGAGGATATTTAGTCTGACAGCTATTTATTTTGATTAGGCAAAGTAATTCTCTCTTACCAAATTGCAAAGCCACTCAAACATCATCTTGCAACATAGGTCTCAATGGGCAAATTCTTAACATCTGTGCTGTTATAATACAAATATCGGAGTTCAGATCAACAGCAGGATTTATTCATTTGAACTGAGTTCACTTAATAATTATCACATGAAAATTAACATGATGAATCACACACTGAACGTCCATCATTAATCAAAGCATTTGTGTTATTGAATGCCACTCAATGTAATTTGAGTGTACAATGTAAAAGAGCAACAAAGATGATTAGGGGACTGGTTGTTATAAAGAACAGTTGCTGGAACTGGGTATGTCTAGTCTGATGAAAAGAAGGACTAGGGGAGACATGATAGCAGTGTTCCAATATTTGAGGGGCTGCCACAAAGAAGAGGGAGTCAAGCTATTCTCCAAAGCACCTGAGGGCAGGGCAAGAATGGGTGGAAGCTAATCAAGGAGAGAAACAACCTAGAACTAAGGAGAAATTTCCTGACAGATAGAACAATTAATGAGTGGAACAACTTGCCTCCAGAAGTTGTAAAGGCTCAAACACTGGAAGTTTTAAAGAAGAGACTGGATAACCATTTGTCTGAAGTGATGTAGGATTTCCTGCCTAAGCAGAGGGTTGGACTAGAAGACCTCCAAGGTCCCTTCCAACTCTGTTATTCTATTTTATTCTATTCTATTCTATTCTGTTCTGTTGTTCTGTTCTATTCTATTCTATTCCTTCTAAGGGGAAAGCAGTCAGTGACAGGAATTTAAGATATGAAACACTATTAATATTAACAGTTAAATATTATCCAAATTCAATGCATGTGCCAACCACCACATATAATAGCCAATTTTGTGACAGAGGAATGAAAAAGGATAGTTCATAATTTAAATGTTTTATAATATACAGTTGGATTAAGAGCATCTCTTCATTTTTAGAAACTGTATTTACCTTTATTAGTTGCATAAAATCAATTACAAGTTTTACTTTCTGAGTATTAAGTTTCTTAATTTTAGCAATTGCTTGCTCAGATTCTTCTTCCAGATTGATGCCATCTTGCTCCAGTTGTCTTAAACTGTATAAAAAAGATGTTTTGAGAATAATTATTATACTCTCAGTTCAACAGTACAAAAATATGTTTCAGGAATATTTTGGAAAATTAGAAAACAAGATTGCTATTTTGAAAGTAGAAAATCATCATCATCATCATTGGAATATGCTGTAAAGGTGTCCCTAAACTCTCAAAGTTTAATTTAACACCATCTGCTATAAGACATCCTTGTCTCAGTTTTCTCAAACTGTATTTAGTTGGATGTATACACAATGTTTAGGCTCAGGATAATTATTACAGCGAAGACATTCTAAAAAAATAAAATTACACACTATACTACCTACAAGGTTAATTACCCCAACAGTTAAAATCTCAAGGATCATTGCTATTCAGATAGTCTTCGACTTACAAACCTGTAGTTTTCCACAAGTGTGTTGGTGGCAGCAGAAGCTCCTGAACTGGATCCTGGATTTACAACAAAGCAATTACAAACTGCAGAATAGGGCATTTGCAACCAGTCCCCATAAACTAGAGGGAGTCCTCTTGTTGCTGTGGCCTGGCTACAAATGCTGTGTTGCAAATACTCCATGTCTACATCCTGCTGGGATTTTGGGGCAGACCTTTTTTAACCAGCCTCTTTCAGAGTGAAAGGGCTGCCTGCTTGGATTTTGGCCCTGTGCAGGACAGAGTCCCTTTGGCAGGCAGCTCTTTGAGGCATGATGCCTCATTTAATGATCACTTCAGTCAACAACAAACGTTTTCAATCTCAACTGTGGTTGTAATTCAAGGACTATCTGTAAATATTGTATGGGGAAGGTTGGGTGGAGAGAAAGACTTCAAGCAAAAATAAGAGTGTATTTCAGTCTTCTTGTAAGATTTTGTTTTCCAATAAAGGAAACAGAGCTACTGTTCTATCTATTCATTATCATAAAATTGTGGCAGTCACCTTTTTTCCTGTAAGGCATATTACATAGGATAAGAACTAGATGTTTTGGTTTTGCTTTCTAAATTCTATTTTTCTATCTAGATTTTAAAGTAATTTTATATAATATTTAAAATCCATACCTATCACTTTTCATACTAATTTTTGATTCTAATTGCTTCCTTTTATTTTTTCGTTCCAAGAGTTCCTTTTTCTCTTGACGGAGTTGGTTGTCTCTGCATTCGAAGTTTTTCTGCTTCTCAGAGAGTAATGCCATTTGAGAATTCAATGATTGCAACTGCTTGTTAAATTCCTGTAATAAATAGCATAAAAGAAAAATCCCATTTTACTGTGCAATCTTACTAAGGATGTTTGCTCCGATTGCTTTAAATCATACATATTTTACTCTCATGTTCAATCAAATAACAATTTACTATTTGGATTCAAATAAACAGATCTGTTCTTTTGATGCACACACACACACACACACACACACACACAGACTCTGTGTGTTTTGAACAGAAGCTTTTCTATTAACAATACAATTGTGTAGCCAATCTAACTTAAGTCCCACTGAGTTCAATGTCCTTTAGGAATTAATCCTAACTAAGATGTTTAAAAATGCAACTTTGGTCTATTAATTTGTTGATCTAGTGCAGGGGTGTCAAACTCAAGGCCCAGGGGCTGGATCCGGTCCGCGGGGTGCTTAGACCTGATCCACAGGGCTGCCCTGGAAACAGCAAAGGACCAGCCTGCAGTGCCTCTGCCAGCAAAAACAGAGCTTGGGAGGGCTGCGTGTGGCCCTCCCGAACTCCATTTTCGCTGGCAGATGGTTGCATGAGGCCTTGCAGCCAAAAACAAAGCTCGGGATCCCATTTTCTCTGGCAGAGCACTCAGACCACCACAGGCACCAACACAAATGTCATCAAGCTGGCCATGCCCACACTAGCCACACCCCACCCCAGCCTCCAAGGTCAAACACAACCTTGATGCGGCCCTCAATGAAATCGAGTTTGACACCCGTGATCTAGTGAATTAAGTTCCTGCCTTAATCACCATTTGGAACATGTGTTAGTTAAATTTCACCCACCTACTAAAACTTTTTCTCTTACATATTATCTTATGTAAGCAATTAGATCATTTTTCAATTATTATACATTCTTGATAATCTTAAGAATTTCAGTAATCTATTAATTTGAGGAATCCTTAGTGCACTCTGAGCTCGATTGTTGGCTTAAGAATGACTAGAGAACATCATCACCCTTGATCTACATACATTCTAGTACAGGACTCTTCAAACTTGATCACTTTAAGACTTGTGGACTTCAACTCCCAGAATTCCTCCTCCAGTCATGTTAGCTCAGGAATTCCAGGAGTTGAAGTCCACAAGTCTTAAACTTGCCAAGTTTGAAGACCCTTGTTCTAGTAGAATCAATTTAATTCTTTTACTATCAATTTATCAACATTTCTTGTTTTAAAAACTTGCACTACCTTTAAAATGGATTTACACACACTACCTCCTCTACTGTATCTCTAGGCTCTCCAAGATTCTCAAATGAAATTCTACCCTGACTACTATAAATAAGCTTTTTAAGAAATACGAATTAGTGTACAACAATAAGTTAAAGTGAGAAAGAACAAAATGGATTTAAAATCTAAAATTTATAATACAGATTGCCAAAATATTGTCAAAACAGTAATGACTACTAGAAGTCATTGGTTGTAATGATTTGATTCATACTAAGGTGAAAGAAATACTGCTAGTAACTGAATGAAAGAAAAAAGGATCAAGCATGGCAGCATTTTTCCAAATTTAACTGTGAAAACAGAGACAAAGCGAATGGATCAGCATATTTATTCATTTACAAAGGAGTGATATTTGAACCTAGACAGTTGTTAGGTCTCTCTGTTATTTTCAGGACAAAGGCATGAGTGAACATGAAAAATAAGCTAGTTTTTTTTTAAATTCAATTTTATCCTTTATTTCAAATAGACAAAACAAGGTTTTAACGATAGGATTTTTGGCAACGTGCACGAGCACCAGGTCCACCAAACTTCTTGGACTCACAACGTCGAGGATCAGCAACTAACAAGGTCCTATCATACTGGATGAGGATACCCTTTATTTCCTTAGAAGCTTCATCAACATATTTCTTGTAATAAGCCACCAGTGCTTTGGAAATAGATTGCCGAATTGCGTATATCTGGGCCACATGACCACCACCCTTCACACGGACTCTTAGGTCAACTCCTGCAAAGCGCTCTTTGCCCAAAAGTACTGGTTCAAGCAGAAATAAAATAAATAACAAAAATCAGCTAGTTATCTCGTTCTGAAAATATTTTTTCAATATCCTGATAGAATTCGTATGTTGCATGTTTTATTGTTCTTCATTGTTGCACATGATTTTATCATCATTAGTATGATTTTAAATTTTATGCATCTTTCCTATGGTTTGTCATGCTGTAACATTATATACTGAATATGTATCTTTACTTATTGTGTCTATTCTGGATGTGCCACCATTTTCAATAGCAAGATATACCTAGCCTTTTCTATAGTGGTGCATTTTCTGAAACTCTGCTCAGGAAAGCTGTAGACTCAGTCCACGTATGAAAAGATTAAACATCTGCCATTAGAAAGAGAATTAACTAATGCTGCTAATATTAAATAGTAAAACTATTATTATTATTTTTTTAAAATGCTCCATAATATAGATATAAAAGAACAGAAAAACTGCTAAGGACAAGGACATTTTAGAATGAAAAACACCCAAAACTTCAAATAAAAATGGAATCTTGCTTTCTTGAAGCACTACAGAAATTAACTTACATTTTTTTTATCTTCTAACTGTCTTCTTTTATCTGTGTCCACTGTAACAGTAAGATATTGTGCTGGCTTCAGTGATATGTTAGTGGAAACAGACTGGTTTGTGTAACGGGATATTTTTACTGAGTACTTTTCTTCTGCTGTGTAGATTTGCTTAAGTTTTGTTTCCTTTATTACCTGTACATGAAACAAGTGACAAAATGAATACAACAGGAAGTAGAGAAGTTATCTACAGCTCCAGGAAGTCTAGCTGCTGCCAGCTAAGGAACTTCCTGGAAAGCTGAAAGGAGGTGGATTGGGTATCTTTCTTTGTTACTCTCGTAATGTTTGGTTAATAAAATCTTCTTTGGCATTTCACCAGGGTTCACTATTGTTTTTGTCTCTCAGCTGGCAACAGAGGTGTTCAGGAATATATCTTACCCTTTCAATCATATTCCTAGTCTTCTCTGTTCCTACAGGAACCTCATAAATATGATATTGATAACACAGATAATTCATCACAGGGAGGGGAGCATTGAATAACTCCCTTAAGTAAGAGTAAAATCCGTAGCGGCTGGAAAAAGAGAGAAACAGGTAGACAGCTTTTCTGTTACTGTTAATACACATATTCCCTGAGCAATGAAACAGAGATGGAAATGTGTGGACAGGAAGGAACTTAAATTTACTAAAATAAAAATTAAGTTTATGCAGTACAAAAACCAAATTGTGCAATTTTTTTCAGGTTGTAATTGTACCAAAGGAATTGTGTTAATTTTTCTAATCAAGTAAGTTGACTCTATTTACAAGTTAGAAACTATATTATGAAGTAAAAAAAAAATCTTTAAAAAAAAACAGTAGAAAGTAGGCATACGCCATTCTTGGAGTACTTATAGACAAAGTGAAGAGAGCCAGTTGGGTGACTTTGGGCCAATCACTCACTCTCAGCCCAACCCATCTCACTGGGTTGCTGTTGTGGGGAAAACAGAAGGAGGAAGGTGTGCTGGATATGTTCAACATCTTATATTACTTGTAAAAATAATAAAAATGGGATACAAACAATTAAGTAGAAACAAAAACTATAAAAGGTAAAACCACCAAATCAAGCACCATATATTACTTCGATATAAGTAGCACATGTTAATTTATGTAATGTCTGATTTTAACATAGGGCTGTAATACTTACTACAGTTCTTCAATTGGTTTTGGAGGTCTTTTTTCAGCAAATGATTCACTAGGTGCACATACAGCATTCACTCTTAGTTTGTTATTATCCCGCATCTACACCAATAAAGAAAATGTGAATTCATTTATCTTACAATGACAAATTTGATTATTATTAGAGAGTATGATAACATTCCCTTCTGAATCTAACTAAGGATATTCTTTCTGCATTGCCACTGTACACAGGCAGTCCTTGATTACCACTTGCTTCGTTTAGCAACTACTTGAAGTTGTACTGGTGTAAAAACAACAAGCTTTGCGACCAATCCTCGCATTTGCGATAGTTGCAGCACCCTCCCCGGCTCAATTTCTACTTATGTGCTTCATACCTGACCTCTGGCAAGCAGAGTTAATAAAGATTGTTGAACTGAAACCTAAGTCACAGTCATGTAATGTCTTCCTTAATGACCATGGGGATTCACTTAACAACAAAACAGCAGTGAGGTCATAAGTCATGGCCACAAAATATTTAATGTAGCAATCATGACATTTAGTGACACAGTTGCTGGAACCCATTGTGGTTGTTAAGTAAAGAGTAGCCGTATAAGATAATTGAATTGCTACATTCTATGTATATTTTTTCTTTCTTTTCAAAAGGTAAGGTTATTAACCAAAAATTGTTCACAAGTATTTGCAACTTGAACAAAAGCCAGCAATGATATCCATTTGAAAATCTACTGCAATCTTACAATTGGTAAAAGCACATGATGTAGGAAACAGGTTCTACTTTATTCTATGTTAAATGAATCATGTCAAGAAATGCATCCAATTCTGATGGCAAACATTGTAGAGGTGTAAAGGAATGGAATAGGTTACTCTAGAGACAGTGGACTCCATTAATGTGTATTGACAGTATTGAAAAGAAGCTGTATTTTGCACTGAACAAGAGTTTGTTATTAGAACAAAGTTGGTGGATGGCTTCTTTTATATTGCTGCACAACAACTCCAAATATCTCTCATTACTGATCACCCAGCTGGTGATCCTGGTAGTGTCTATCTTATGTCCTTTGAATTATTATTATTTTTTAATTACATTTATATGCCGCCCTTCTCCGAAGACTCAGGGTGGCTTACAATTTTTGGAGCACAACCCAATGCGTTCAGCAATAGCCTTCATTCCATTGTATATGCCTGCTTATTACTAAGCAGCATTTTTACAAGGTCAGCTAATTGCCCCCAACAATCTTGGGTCCTCAATTTACCTACCCCGAGAGGATGGAAGGCTGAGTCAACCTTGAGCCTGGTGGGATTCGAGCCTGCAGTAATTGTAGGCAGCTGGATCTTAAGAGCAGGCATTTAACAGCCTGAGCCACCAAAGCTCGGCCACTCAAAGCATGATGATTATTCTAAACAAGAAATAGGTATGTTCCATCAAGGTAAGAGTGAGGAAACTATCTCTCTCTCTCTCCCTCTCACCCCCTCCCTCCCTCTCCAATCTTAGTGCTATTATAATGCTAGTTAATGACATACAGCACTAGGTGCCAGTTTCTAATCATGTGAATTTTTTTTACCTCTTTTAAAAATAATTCCATATCTTCCTTCATTTCAAACACAAAGGCCTTCATGTCATTAGCAGAAATGTGATTTTCTACATATTTAGCGTGTTTATTATCTTTCATATTTATCTGTATAAGAAGAAACTACAGTTACAAAAAGAATTGCAGTTAAAAACATCAAAAAGCCTGGATTTTTTAAATAATATACACCATTCCTTCAACATAATATGCTGCTATAGAACAATCCTTCATTACTGTAAAAGGCTACATGCATATCAATACAGCTTTGACCATACAGAGCAGAAAGTCAGCTTGGAGGGTCTTGAAAAAACAGTGCAACTTCTTCTCCCAAAAGATCTATACTAAACAGTACTCATTAAGGAAAATTGTTAAACTTCATATATATTGTAACCACGAATGCAACGAATCTGCCCCCTCTGAAGCACTCAACAGGTTATAATTTGTGAACATATTATTATCTTCATGTAATAAGCATGTATAAAATTAAATAAAGTAGAACCTCAGGTAGCGACCAAATCGGGTGGCGAACAAAAAATCCACCCAATTTTTGAATCTGGTCATGATTCAAAAATTGGGTGGCGAACAAAATCGGTGTGGAAAGATTCCCTTTCCGCCCCGATTTCCCCTTCAGCGCCATTTTTTTACTGCGCACATATGCAATCAGTCGTACTTCTGGACACAATCAAATCAGGTTGGAACCAGAGTCCGGGAATGGATTACAATCGCGACCTGAGGCTCCACTGTAATAAAAAATGTTAATATATCACAATTATAACATTTTTAGAATGCTTTTTATAACACAGGCATACAATTGTACTTAAATTTCACGCGACAAATTATTTTGACATAGCTAACTTAAGATGTCAAAATACACATATCCTCGTTGATAATACAATAATGTATTGTTTGGAAAAGGTTTTAAAAATAAGATTATAACGGAAATAATGATTAAATTTTAGTAATAACACTGAAGTGGGTCAGCTTACTGAAAGTAACAGAGGGTCACAGACGCTTTTTTTAAATCGGTGTCTATTCTTTCTTAGCCACATAAGAGCATTGTATGTATCTTGGAATCTCCCTTTCAGCTTGTCTTCCTTTATATTCATCAGATTTTCAAATTGGGTAATGCGATCTTCTATATCTGTAATTTTAATAACCCTCATATATTTACTGTAATATATGATTACAAATATAGCCTCCCTCCCATTTTACTAATAGACTGTGAAAGCATACTTAATTTGATACTTTTCTGCTCTTTTCTGCTCTTTAAGGTTGTTTGTAAAAACAATGGAGATTTATGAGATTATCCAACAAGAGTTGCTGAATTTTCATCAGAAAACAAATGTATAATAACTGCTATGCAAAAGATGCCTAAGAATCTAGCTCTCATAGCAATAGGACCCTTTTCCTCAACACCAATCATTCTGTTAGTATAAATTATAACTAGAGAATAAGATAAAATACAAAGATGCTTTTACATGCTTATATAAACCTAATTCCCCAAAGTTATTCCTCAACTTCTAGCAAGTCTTAGAATTTCTAAGAATATTCCATAAAGAAGTATAATGTGAAAAATTAAATGTTAAAGATATTCAGACAGAAATGCTTGGTTGGTGCCAGGAAGCAAAGTTTAGCAAATAAATTGCTTGGATCCTGCCATGGAACAGGTAAGAAAAGAGAACCATCACATCTTCCCTCTGGACAGAGTAGGTAAGTTGTCAGTTATCAATATATGTTTATTTGTTTGGAATTCAGGTAGTATGAATGGCAAAAATATACTTTAGCATCTTTACCTTTTCTTCCTTTTAGCAAGTTCTCCCTTTCCTTACGGAGATCGCTTAATTCACCATCAATATTTGCCTTCTCTTCCTCCAACTGTCTAAGGTTGGCATTAAGAGAATTCATTAAAGGCTGAATGTTCTCAGCATTCTCTGACATTTCAAGCTCACTGGTCCAGTCTTCTATCATATTACGAGTATTTTGTATTCTCTTCTGGCGATCCATTTCTGCCTCTCGTTTCATCCTTAAAGCTTGTTTAATTTGTTCAATCTAAAAAATGCAAATAAATATTCTCCAGAAATGCCAATAAAAAAGTAAGTTTCCATTATAAAATCTCAAAGAAAAATGGCAAAACACTTGTTTTAATTACAGTGCTCTTGCAACCACAATGAAAGTTGTTCTGCAACTCAATTCCAAAATTTCAAATCTGGATGATCTCAAACTTATTATTTTGCACAGTAGAGGTAAAGTAAACAAAACAGATTGGCATATATGATTATGGGAAATGATATAGCCAAATATTCAAAGGAAGCATCTGTGTTATAGAATTCCAAGTGCCCACCTCTTATCTAATTGTGAACTGTGGTCATTGAAGGGAAACAACTCACAAACAACTGGAGGTCTGGATGCAAACATTTTTTTGGTCAATCAGGGTTAATCTGGAAAAGGAGCAGCATTGTTAAAACCTGCTCCAACTTTGCTAGGGTGCAGTCACAGTGGACTTGGTCTAGGGCACAGGTGTCAAACTTGTGGTGTCACGTTGCTGTCACGTGTTTTACGACATTTTTTCCTTCAAGGACCTGGCGTGGCATGGCCTGTGATGCATCCGACCCACGGGCTGCCAGTTTGATACTCCTGGTCTAGGAAATCAAGAAATCCTGAGTGCTATATAAACTCTGCCTGCACCAGTCCACAGTAAGCTTACCAAGACAAGGGAGAATAAAGACTAGAGCGAGTTGACAGAATTAGAAAGTGCTTTGCCTGGGTGATTTACATAAACTCATTTTATGAGGGCATTGTATTATACTTTTTAAGATCCCTGAAGTACTTGTAAAAGTAAAATATGTAGTGATTATCATAGTAAAATTCAATATTTATATTCTTGAATGTTGTGACAAGACTAATACTGCAGACTGCCATTTATACAATCAGACTCCTCTTCTTCCCACTTCAGCCCCTTAGGTTGGTTTGCGTGATATGTGAGATTGGAGAGGAACAGGAACCTATTTAGTCAGCAAAACGGTGCTACTACAGATGATGTCCCTTTAAAAGCCACTCATTCAGTGACTGCTCAAAGTTGCAACGGCGCTAAACAAGGGAACTTACAATGCTTCCTCCTAACATTATCTATCTATCTATCTATCTATCTATCTATCTATCTATCTATCTATCTGATTTGTTGGTCACTCATCTTACCACAGGGGTTGCACTTGTCACAGCATCCTTGCAGTTAAGTGTTTGCAACCAACTCACAGTTATGAAAATTGCTATATCCTGTGATTGCCATTTGTGATCTTCTCTCCTGGCTTCCAACAAGGAAACTCAATGGGGAAGCTGGCAGGAGGTCACAAATGGTGATTACAAATGGTATCACACAGGATTCACTTAATGATGGCAACTGGAACTGCCAGAACTGCCACCATAAGCTGGCGTGGTCACATGACACATTGCTTAGCAATGGAGTTGCCAGTCCCAATTACCAGTGTTAAGTGAGAATTACTTGCAACTACAAGTCAAAGTCTTAGAGGGAGAAAAAAACTTACTTGCTTGTCTTTTTTCTCCAAAGCATCCTGTTGCTGTTTACATTTCTGAGATGTTTCTTTGATTGCTTCATTCTATATAAGATAATTTTAAGTTAGCAGTGTGTTCTAGTGTTCTAGTGAATTTACCAGTTCTGAGGTTCCATCTTTGGTCATGGGGGGGGGAGGTGTTACCCCCCGTGGACAGGGCACGGAACCTGGGGGTCCTCCTGGACTCGCGGCTCAAGTTGGAGGAGCAGGTGGGAGCCGTGGCCAGGGGGGCCTTTGCCCAGGTCCAGCTGGTTCGCCAGCTGCGCCCATATCTGGACCGGGATGCCCTGCGCACGATTACTCAGGCCCTCGTTGTCTCCCGACTGGACTACTGTAACGCTCTCTACTTAGGACTGCCCCACTGCCCCACTGCATACCACTCGGAGGCTTCAGCTGGTGCAGAATGTGGCCGCGCGGGTAGTGTTGGGAGCCTCCCGATACTCCCATGTCACACCCCTCCTGCGCGACTTGCATTGGCTTCCGGTTGCCCTCCGGGTGAGATTCAAGGTTTTAGTGGTAACATTCGAAGTCCTACATGGCATGGGTCCAGGATACTTACGAGAACGACTCCTCCCAGTTTCAAGTACCAACCGCCCGACGGGCGATAGGCAGGGCCTCCTCAGGGTGCCGTCCGCGACTCAATGTCGCTTGGCGGGGACTCGGGAGAGCCTATTCTGTGGCGCCCCCACTTTATGGAATCTCCTTCCACTGGAGCTCCGGCTTGCTTCTGATCTCCGTACCTTCCGCCACGAGTTAAAACCTGGCTGTTTTACAATCTGGGCTATGCTGACTCCTTGGGTTTTCTTGATTTTAATCTTTGGGGGTTTTAATGTTAATTCGGCTTAGTTTGTTTAATACGCTTTTTAGGTAATTTATTGTTGTATTTTCTTTTAATCTGTGAGCCGCCCCAAGTCCTTTGGGAGAGGGGCCGGCATATAAGTCGAATAAATAAATAAATAAATAAATAATATAGTACCAGGGAACATGAGCATAATGTGAACACACTGGAGTGTATAGTTTATTCTTTATAGCTCGTTATAGTTCGTGGAGAATAATCACCACTTGATACAAAACTGTAAACTATTATTGTTGAGTTTATCAACTGCAATTTGAACAGCTGAAGTCTTAAGTCATTTTAAGGATTCAACCTAAAATGGAAATATTTATTAAGAACAGAGTTTCTATTTTGGTAATAGGTACAGCTACTGGACTGAAACCAAATTTCTATTTTCTTCACATTCAGTACTGTACTGTACTGTATCATAGACTTCCACAAGCAGGAAAATAACAGTGAATGCTTTAAAAAGAATGGTTGGCAGAAGTTTACATGCATTTGTTCAAGATTCTAAACTTTCAACCAGCACACTAATACTAAAAATTGGAATTAGTTAACTGTCCTAAATTATATTTGCTCCAGATGCAGAATGGAACAAGGACATTGGTACGGAACAGAAAACTTATACCCCGGGATAAGACCTCTATCTTATTTAAAGAGCAGACCTTTTGGTTTGTTGAATTAGAGATTCAGTCAACCTATGATTTTCAAGTCCCAGGGCTATAGGACACATTTGGTGGTTTAAATTCTGCTAAAGCTAGTTATTACTTTATTAGCAATGTTCAAATACTGTGATTAATTAAAGATTATCAACTGATATCCAGTGGAGGTCAGATTAATATCTGATCCAGAATGCCTTCCCCATAGTGCATTAGACTTGAAATGGAGGCTTGTTGGAAAGCTAAATTGCATGAAATCTTTTCTTCTATGATTATAACCCAATTACCTCTGACAGTGTTTAATAAACTGTTTCTATTTTAAATTTCGTGACTGCAGGCTACATTCCTATAATTTTTCTATGTACATTAATCATTTTGACTTCTCTAAGATTTCATGCAAACATGATACAATGACTCTAAAAACATACCTTTTCCTTGATTTTGTCTTCCAGTTTTGCACATTGTTTGTCAGCTTCTTCCATTTCATTAGTCATAGGAGCCAGAGTCTGTTTCAATGTTTTTAATTCTTCTTTCTGTCTATCTCGGGCTTTTTTAGCCTCTTCATACAGCTTCCGTGTTTCTTCATATATCTATAAAGCAATGCATGCAAAATAATTAGTGACACTGCACCAACTATAGGATGATGCTATCTGATTTTGCTACTTTGCTCACATTTCATATTTATATAATTATTATACATTAGCTTGAACCAGAATAGCTTAACTGGGCATTACTTAGCAAAGGAAAAACAACACAACTGATATCAGGAAACCACCACATGGAGGAATGCTCCTTTATAATTGCACTGTTAACTAAATTTTTATTTGACATTATGATCAGAATTACAACACTGCATAAATTCTAAGCACCTGAACAATTTTACAATGCGATTGCTGTTTGTAATACTTGCACAATTGTTTGCTTTTTAACGAATATGAACCACTTGTTGATATATATACACAACAAATATGGGTTTCATAGTTTTGTAAACTTTTCCTTTTTTTGATATTTAAAAGTTAAAATACTGGAAGATGATTATAAAAAATTAGAAAAAGAATTACAGAAATCTCCACAAAAAAAAGACATTAAAATTAAAATGGATATAACTAAACATAAAATGGGATTAATGGAAAAAGAGGAGTTTGCTCAAAAGATTAAAAACGCCAAACAGAATTATTTTGAAGACACAAATAAACCAGGAAGATGGTTAGCCTATAAACTTAGAAAGGAAAGAGAATCAAGGAGAATTAGTCACTTAATAGATGAAGAAGGACATGTTTGCTATGGAAGTGAAGAAAAGAATTATATAAGACTACTATGGAAAATTGTATTATCAAGAAAATATTCAAGAAGAAAAAATTAAACAATATTTACAAAAGAAAGATTACCACAGATACCTAAAGATATTGAAACAATGTTAGAAGGGAATATAACAATGATGGAGTTAACAGAAGCTCTAAAGAAACAAAATACAGGGAAAGCACCAGGCCCTGGTGGTCTGCCAGTGGAATTCTATAAGATTTTTCAGGAGGTGTTGAACCTCCAACTATTAGAAGTTATGAATGAAGTTATGTTAAAGAAGAGAATACCCAAGACATGGTCAGAAGCTTATATTACACTTATACCGAAGGAAGATAGACTCACAGCAAGTTAAAAATTATAGACCTATTTCCCGATTAAATTATGGTTATAAAATTTTGCTTCAATTTTGGCAGAAAGATTGAAAAGATATCTAAACAACTTTATACATGTTGATCAAAACGGATTTCTGCCAAAGAGACAAATTAAACATAATATGAGAGCATTATGTATTATGATTTTAATGTAGCATAAGTATTATGATTTTAATTTGGGAATTATAATTTCAAAGGTATTTTTCTTACTTTTTTTAAACAACGGCAGACTGATGCTATACAAATCACATTCAAGTATTAAATTTTATGTAGCTAATCGAATTCTGGGCTCTCACTCAGACCTTTTTATAGTATTCAATAGTGTGTACTTAAATATCTCAATTTGTATGAATGTTGCAGTCAAGTTTTAAAATATTACAGCAAAATGAAACACTATGACTTTAAAATTGTGTTCAGGCTATTTAAAATGCAAGCAGCATGATGTTTTCCTTGAATTAAAAAAACCCTAATACCGTATTTTAGGAGCTACATATTAGAGGCAAATTGGGGGACGGGAGAAAAAGGTGAATTTTTCATAATTTCATTTTGAAAATGTTACTATTTTTACAATTTATTCTGCATTTGATAATCATGGAAATTAATAAAAAGGCATATTTAAAACACCAACAGCTTGCAATCTCCCTTGTTACCTTGAGCAGACATTTGTTAGACAAAATACAGATTACAGATATTTGACATTTGATCAGCTTCCCCATTTCACTCCAACACTTCCTTGCTATATTAGCCTTGCTTTTGTGCATGTGTGTGGCAATGTGTATTTGTGTTTAAAAATACATTTTCAAATCTCTATAAAAGTTAGGAACTTACCACCCATGGCCTTTTTTTCTCCAGCATTGCAATTGAATCTAGATGATGCTGACGTTCATGATATCGCTCCACATCTTGCTTATATCTTTCATTCTTTTGCTTCATTTTTTCTAGATTGCTATTTTTTTCCGTGCATGAATTCTGTCAGCACAGATATTGCAAATTATTTAGATGACTAAAATAACATAGGTAATTCTCAGGTTATTCTTGTTCTACCATCTACTTCATTCAATTATGTACATGAGAAGAACATAATTAATACTATTGCAAATGGGAATTTTATCTCCAGAAACAGAACTTATACTGCAATGTGCAGGTTAAAAACAGAAAGGTCAACGGGTTGTAGTCACATAAATGATCACTATTGTAGATTGTAATCAATTATCTGCTCTCAACTTCCACCTGCTGAATGGGAAAGGCAATTTTTAACAATTCTCCCTCCATTTGGAAGAGTCCTCCATTTCTTATTAACATTGATGGAAATCTTCACTGGACCAATGACCATTCAACAAAGGGACATCACTTGATACAACCCAATATACCTTTGGATATAATGCAAAAAATAATATAATATATGCAGGTAGTCCTCAACTTACAACCACAACTGAGCCCCAAATGTTCTTTGCTCAGAAGGCAGTTCTTAAATGAGTTTTGCTATGGTTGTTAAGTGAATCATGTTGTTGTTAAGCAAATCTGGCTTCCCCCATTGACTTTGCTTCCCTGCCGGAAAGGTTACAAATGGTGATCAGAGGATGCCAGGCTACTGCAACTGTCATAAATACATGCCAGTTGCCAAGTGCCTGTATTTTGAACATGTGACCATGGGGATACTGCAATGGTCGTGTGAAAACCAGTCGTAAGTCACTTTTTTCAGTGCTGTTGTAACTTCAAATGATCATTAAACAAATGGTTGAAAATTGAGGACTACCTGTGTTTTCTACTTAAATACTATATTGATCATTATGTTAACAATTGATATTCTACTTGGCAACATTACTAATAAGAACTATGATTAATAATGGTGTATGTAATTTACATTTCAGCTTAATTTTTTTAATTGAGTAAAATGACTATTTGTTTAGTCTATGAAATAAATACTAAATAAGTACAAAATAATTTTATAAGCCTTCCAGAATCTATTGAAGTGGATAGCTGTTTAATAATTATCAAAATAATAGCAAAATGATATTTCAATAAAATAGTTGTAACTAATATAAAATATAAAAATCTAATAATCATGATTTCCAAATGTCCAATGTAAATAGCAATAGCACTTAGACTTATATACCGCTTCACACTGCTTTTACAACCATTTCTAAACTGTTTACAGAGTCAGCATATTGTCTCCAACAATCTGGGTCCTCATTTTCCCGACCTTGGAAAGATGGAAGGCTGAATCAATCTTGAGCTGGTAAGAATCGAACTGCCGAACTGCTTGCAGCCGGCAGTCAGCAGAATTAGCCTGCAGTACGGGATTCTAACCACTGCGCCACCACCACATATTTATTTATTATTTATTTATTTATTATTTGAACTTGTATGCCGCCCCATCTCCGAAGACTCGGGGCGGCTCACAACTAAAAAACAAGACAATAAATACTTAAAAAACAATTAGATTAATTTACAAGCCCAAATACTAAAACAGATTTACACAACTGACATTAAAAAACCTATCCCCCCCCTCCCCAGGAAGGGGTCACAGCCCGGGTTGGTCAAATAACCAGGTCTTTAAATCATGGCGGAAGGTGCGGAGGAAGATGCATACTATATGCATCAAATTTCAAGTAATCATAGGAATCACTAGGAAACCAACTTCCCAGTAAATTAATGCAAAACATGTAACAGATCTATCCATATATATAGTTTTGCTGTACTGCAAGACATTTTGAAAGCATTATTGTAAGATAAAACAAAAATACTATAAACAAATAGTAGTATAATGCTATTATATATCCCTGGATATTTACTCACTACTTATTCCCAGGGACTCGGGTATAAAGAAAAAAAAATATGTAAGTTTTTTTGAAGACTTACCAGTTTTTTTTTCTTATTTGATAATAATACAGATTTAGAAGGGTTTTTTGTAAACTGATTATTTATACTCATCAAATATATATCTTGTATTCTGTTTATTTGTGGATATATTTTATTCTTTATCCTATATAGTTCTTTTGTGTTTCATTTCTTTTGTATTTTTGTCATTTTTTGTTATAAAATACAACAAATGGGAAAAAAGAAAAAAAAGAAAAGTTTCTGAGGAATAAGGACAGAATCAGCAATCATTAAAGAAACTTCAATTGTTTGGGTTTTTTTAAAATCTCAAGTAATTAAAAAAACATAAAAGCTAGAAATAAGATCCACAATAAGCAAAGAATAAAGGAAAGCTACAAGGAACAAAGCCAATAAGCCAAAATAACAGCACTCCAGCTCTTGAGTAGTCATAAAATATTCTCAATAAAAAGAAGGCAATTTATCTTGTACATTCTTAGAATGCAACAAACCCAATATTTATCTTTAAAATTGTAAAGCTTACACAATATATATCTTACTTCAAGTTCTCGCTCCCTCTGCCTGAAATTTTTGAGATCACAGTGAAATTTGTACATCTCTGGTGGACCAATAGATTTCTCTGTAGCTTCAAGCAACTCAATTTTGGACAATTTTGCAAATTCTCCAACTTTATCCTGCAAAGCAGATGTGCAGTATTTTATGTGTATAAATGCATTCAATTATATTTTACATTAAAAGACTTGAACTTTGAACTAATATAAATATCCAGTATTTTTTATCTCTTCCTGACTAGTAGCCATCACACAGCAGTTCTGGTAGGCTCCAGACAACTTTGGCATTTATATGTTAACACATTCACCCCAAACAAGGCTTTTGAACACTGAACATGCTGATTCTCCAGCTTACCAACAGAATGTACTCTATCGCCAAAATATACTTCCCACGCAGCTTTGGAATGCTGGAATCAGAGACAAACCAGCAAAGATTATGGCCAGAATACAGTTTCAACTGCTACAGATGGTCCTATGGTTTTCCCTGAAATAGCAGCAGCGTATTTCACATACAAGCAAGTCACTCAGCTGAGAGTGTTAAATAACTGTGTGCACTGTAAATAATTTCACACTTCTCACAGAGCACAAGTTTGTACCCAAGACATATCTACTGCAGAGTTTCATTGTCCAAGAATTTTCCATTTACGGTAGTACCATTCAGAGAAAGTACTTCAGTTATGCTAATATAAATGAGAGAAGTCTAATAAATCATAGAACCATAAGTTGGAAGGGGCCATTTATGTTATTCAATTCTCTACTGATACAGGGATTCAAAACAATTAAAAAAGAAGGCTATTCAATTTTTGCTTGAAAACACCAGTAACAAGTAACTAGTTTATCTAATTTCCCTGTCAAACATTACGATAATTTTTCCTAACATTTAGTCATAATCCACTTTCCTGTCATTTAAATTATCATGTCATGCACACATTGGAATGAAAGAGGTGATACTATAAAGATTATTATTTTCATAACTTATCCTATCGCATCTAATAGCTAATTATCAGGTAGTAAGCATTTATTTTGCACAAGATTTCTCATGTCATTTATTATTTCATTCATTGAAACTGTTAATATTTATATTTTCGTTAAAATGAAAAATATTCATACCTGTGGAAGAAACTGGCATAGATTGCCCACTTGAATATTTAAAGCAGAGACTTGTTCCTCCACCATTTTGAGCGTGGTGGACACTTTATTAAGAAACCAAACTGACTGGTTGTTTGATACAGACATTTCTCGTGTGATTATAACATTGTTCGGCACCTTATACCTAATGGTCAGAAAATAATTGTTACATCTTACTTTAGGCTATGGTAATATTTAGCACTATATATGTAGTACTAAAATAAACATGTATATCTCAATATTACACTTTCTCAACAATTTTTCAATAACATTATTTTTCAACTGCAGGTAGTCCTCGATTAGCGACAACTGAGCTCAAAATTTCAGTTGCTAAGTGAGACATTTTAAAGCAAGTTTTACAACCTTTCTTGCCACAGTTGTTCATGAATCACTGCAATTGTTAAGTTGGTAATATGATTGTTGAGTGAATCTGGCTTCCCCACTGACTTTCCTAATCAGAAGGTTTCAATAGGTGATCATATGACCCCAGGACACTGCAACTGTCATAAATATGAGTCAGTTGCCAAATGTCTGAATTTTGATCACATGACTAGGGGGATTCTGCAATGGTCGTAAGTGTGAAAAACAGTCATAAGTCACTTTTTTCAGTGCTACTGTAACTTCGAATGGTCACTAAAAAACTGTTGTTAATTTGAATACTACCTGTACACTTGTGAAAACGGGCATATAAACAAGTCTCATTACTCACACCTCAATTTCAACAGTTCCTTTATTGCAACCGTGCTTCACAAATTGACCAATCTAAACAAAAGGAAAAGATACACAGAGATCCTTAATTTGTAAGTATTGCATATCATTGCATATTATGAAATACTTAAGTAGCGTTGTTTAATACAAATTGGGACAGGATACCAGTGAAATGAAAAAAGAAGGCAGAGAGTATAAAGAGTATAAAAAGTATAAAGAGGTATCATTTTTGGTTACCTAAACTCAACATTCTAGCAGCACTTAGCTCTCTAACTCATGACAGAAATCATAACTGCCAGTACAGTGCAGTATTTATAACAAAATATGGAATTTAGGAAGTAGCATGAAAGTAAAAACAGCAGAATTTGCTGTTTAGTCACCTTTGAAATCATTACAGTTAAAACTATCCAGCAGATGCAATACAGTATTGGCATAACAAAGGAGAGAGGCGAATTAAAGAGTAGCACCAATGCACAAACTATACTGAAGGACAACAAAACATTCCAGAGGTTAAAGTTTAGAAGAATAAGTAGACACAATAAACCAGGCTCTTTCTTGGTTCTGTTAATCAAATGATGCCTTCTAATAGGAACTAGAAAGCAGGCTGCCTTTATTGTGGCAGCTGCCCTGTAGAATAGGATCCCCCATTGAGATTCAGATGACCCCCCGCCCAGTTTAATTACTTTTAACAGAGCATTAAAAACATGGTTTTGTCACTTGGTTTAGATTAAGTAGGGATCCTTTTTATCTGTTTTATTTCTGCTAATGGCAAAAAAGAGTTGGTTGCTTTACACCCCAATGCTTTCAATTCTGAAAAGAGTACATTAAGGTTCTCATACAAAGGACCATCATTTATTTGCTATGTATTATATGGAAATTATTTTTAAAAACCTAAAAATATATATCCTAACAGAAGGCCAAATGAAATCATGATTCCAAACAGAAGCAAACCAAATCCTCACCTTTTCACCTCGTCCTATAAAGGAAGGTTTTCCTGCCAATCCAAGGCATATCGCACATACAATGCTTGATTTACCTGTCCCGTTAGCTCCCACTATCATATTTAGATGAGGACCTGGAAACACCACACAGTTATCATAGGTTCTGAAAAGCAATATTTAAAAGAAATGTTGATAAGGAAGTTATTTGTAAAGATAAAAAGGAGAAATTATGCCCTCAATAATTCATTTTTTTCCAATTGTTTCACTACTGTTCTGAATGCTCATCAAAATAGAAAGGCAAGGTATAAAGCAAAGAAAGAAGCTAACAAATAGATACTGTATTTAAGATCATCTGACTTTAAATTTTAACTCCAAAACAGAGAAAAATAAAATTCTATGCTAGTTTATCAAAGGACAAAGAAATTAATGTGTCTTAACTGAAACAAGAATTCTATCTAAAGCTAACTTTTAATGCTAGTTATTTTAACCATCAAAAGTTTGCAATACCTTCTCTAGAGGTGGGAGTTATATCTACAGGTGAAACTTGAAAAATTAGAATATCGTGCAAAAGTTCATTTATTTCAGTAATGCAACATAAAAGGTGAAACTAATATATGAGATAAGACTCATTACATGCAAAGCAAGATAGTTCAAGCCGTGACTTGTCATAATTGTGATGATTATGGCTTACAGCTCATGAAAACCCCAAATCCACAATCTCAGAAAATTAGAATATTACATGCAATCAATAAAACAAGGATTGTACATAGAACAAGCATCCCAATTATGATAAATCATGGCTTGAACTATCTTGCTTTGCATGTAATGAGTCTATCTCATATATTAGTTTCACCTTTTAAGTTGCATTACGGAAATAAATGAACTTTTGCACGATATTCTAATTTTTCGAGTTTCACCTGTATGTCCTTTATAGAAAAAGACAAATGTATTAACACTTATATGGTGTGAAGAAAGTAAACAAGGAGTTTTTCAGTGCAAATCATTTGTCAATCTACTCTCATAGTATAACACTGACCACACACTTGGGCAACTTTAATGAAGGTTGTCAGTCAATCATTATGGCTAATTATTAACTCCAGTACCAGGGGCAATATGCCTCTCAATACCAATTACTGAGAAACAAGAGCAGAAAATAGGTATTATTTTGTTTTGATTACAGTGAATATTTGCTTGGCTAGTGTAGGATGAACATGTTTAAGTAGACTTTTAATCTGATTCAGCAGGGACCTTTCATAAATACTTGCAAATTAAGACATCCGTGACCAAATAACAAATATCAATAGAGAAATAGCACACCTTTATTTAATGTAGTAGCTGTGCAGCTGTCCCAGGGTATTCAATATTATTCACTACCAAAGCAACATTTATTGGATTTCAGCTTTTCATCTCATTGAATGCATGTTTATTTAGTGACCCCACCAATAGGTCTATCTAATTTGCACAGGAATATCAATCCCATGCTTACTTATATGAAAGCCCATCTTTCTGAACTGAATTGAAGTCTGGATTCCCCAATCTTCTCCCTTTCAAATATAGTGGCTTAAAACTGCTTTCACTTCCATCCAATACAACTAGCCATACTGGTTTCAAGTGAAAGAAATTATAATTAATAACTATCAGATAGATGTTGGTTTGGAAAATGCTGTTTTAACTAAAGGGTCGGAGACTCTTTAGCTAGTCTATGTCTACTCTAGTCTCTTATGGCTAGTCGAGAGAAAAGAAAGAGGAATGACATGATAGCAGTATTCCAGTATTTGAGGGGCTGTCACAAAGAAGAGGGGGTCAAGTTATTTTCCAGAACATCAGAAGGCAAGACAAGAAACAATGGATGGAAAATAATCAAGCAGAGAAGCAACCTGGGATTAAGGGGGGAAAAACTTTCTAACAGCGAGAACAATTAACCAGTGGAAAAAGTTGCCTCCACAAGTTGTGGGTGCTTCATCACTGGAGGTTTTTAAGAAGACAGCCACTTGTCCAAAATGGTACAGGATCTCCTGCTTGAGCAGGGGGTTGGACTAGAACAGGGGTCTCCTACCTTGGCAACTTTAAGACTTGTGGACTTCAACTCCCAAAATTCCTCAGCCAGCAAAGAGTTGATGTGCACAAGTCTTAAAGTTGCCAAGGTAGGAGACCCCTGGATTAGAAGACTTCCAAGCTCCCTTCCTAAGGGAAGTTGAGAGTCCCCAGTTGATAGAGGGCCAATGGGGCATGACCGTATAGGTGGCAAGAGGAAATCAGAAACCCACTACAGACTCTCTATTCAACCCCCTTTCTGTTTAAAGGCAATGGGAGGTCTCTAGAACACTCTTAGGATCTGAGGTAAAGTGTAATGAAGATGAACCTGGTTTTTAGTTTAGTTTATTTTAGTTTATTGTCATTGCACCTCATAAAACGAAATCAAACACCCATCTTCAGTGCATATCATGACCATGAAAATAAACACAAACATCCTTCATCCTCCACACATTGAACTGAAAACCCGACACCGCACCAACACTGCACTTACAGCAGAATTCAAAACAGCTACTGCCCTGCGATAGCTGTTTTTCAGCCTATTTGTGCTTCTTTTTATTATTCTGTATCGTCTGCCAGATGGTAATAGTTCAAAAAAAGGGTTCCCAGGATGAGATGGATCTTTGAGAATGATTTTTTTTTTGCAATGGGGCAACTACTGCTGATAACAAAAGAAGGCATTAAGGCCCCCTCCGATTTAGAATAAGCAAGCCTGAGAGCGCCCGGGTAAAACACCATCCAAGGATACCCCCGAAGACCACCACGAACACTCCGTTCATAAGGGGGGAAGGTTTCCCTCTCGGCCTTGAAAAAGGCCACGCCCACTGCACCTTATTCCCGCGCCCCCCCCGCTATCGGCCAGCCGTACAGCCGCTACCCGTGTGCCTTTCGCACTCACAGAAAGTTTTCCATGGAGATTCTCACGATAGCACCCTCGACGAACGATGGACCCGCCCTTTCTCGATCGCCCGATCGCGACTGGCTTTTCCTCGGGTTTCGTTTATTAGAGCGAGTCCTGCCGTCGCTGCTCCCCGCCGCCTCAGTATCTTCAGATTTACGCTTGCCAGAGGCCGCCATCTTTGCCGCCTCTCGCAACAACTAATGCGAATTCTGAGGTGGGCTAGGCGAGCGACACTGCGCGCTCGATTCCCATTGGTTGCTCTAACCTCTCGTTAGGCTGCCGGCGGATGTGATTGGTTATCACAAGCCTCAGTCTCGTGAGTCTTTCCGTTAGAAGAGGACACAATTTCCTCTTTTTTTTTCCTGTCGCATACCGGCCGGGGAGGAAGCGCGGGAGATCTTAATGTCTATTGGATGGTGAGTAAAAAAGGGCGGGAATGAGCGTTTTCATTGGGCGCGAGAAGCAGTGGGGCGTTTCTCTGTGAAACCTTGAACTGTCTGGAAGCTATTAAATTACCAATTATTGATCCTTAATAACTTGCAGTAGACATTTTTAAGTACATTACGAATTAGGATTAGTAGATTTGGACGGCAGAATCTTGCCCTCCTGCTATATTAGCGCTCGTCCACAATTTATGCGAGGGAGAATTTTTGGCCCGCTTAGAAAAAGCCTCTCCCAGATAAACTAAAAGTAGTTGGTGGTGGCTAGGAAAGGAGGTAGGCGCGCTAGTTGGGAGCAGGAAAAAAAACGAGTATCACGTAAAAAACTGACAAATAATACATTGTTTCTAAACCAACCCGTGTCAGTGTAGAATAGGATTGCAAATCACAATTATCAATGAACGTTACAATGAACTGGCAGAGGTTGGGTTTGAACACAAGCATCACATGACATTTATGTGATCCTTATCTATCCAAGGACTTTGCTTTTGTTTTTTTATCCTCTTAGGCAGCTTAAGGATAAGTTAAGGCAACTTGGCTTTCCATAGGAAAGTCTTTGTGTGCATCGTTTTTCCCCAGCTTCATGTCCTCCAGATTTGTAAACTACTGTGGCACTGGTTAGTTGAAATTCTAAAATATTCTAAAATATTTAGACCAGAGGTTTCCAACTTTGGCAATTTTTTAAGACTTATGAATTTCAAATCCTAGAATTCCCCAGCCAACATGAGACAAGATCATGTACGGGAAGATAAGAAAGGTGAATCGATGTTTTAATAGGAAAAAAAGGGAGTAAAAATGATGGTAGAAAAAAATGGCTTTTTGCTCCCTCTCCTTTTTTTCCCTATCAAAAGTTCAGTTCACTTCCTTTATTTCCCTGCATATGTGCTTATCTTACTTCAGAGTGGAGGTTGCAAGTCAAGATTAAAACTAGCCTTAGTTTTTCAAATGCCGTTAAGCTTAAATTCTAGTAAGAATAAAAATGCCTTGATTGTAGTCAGCCCTATAAGCATATTAAGGCAGAAAGGAATGAAAAATATTAGTAAGCTCCTATCTTCATTGTGGAGTTTATTTTGCTTCTATCTTTGCCCATTTTTGTTTGAGTTAATGATGTTATGTCTACCTGGATTTAATGGGCTCCAAGGAAGATACTGGAAATCTTCAAAGGTTAATGATAAAAGTGAATTATTATTTTTGGCACATACCCTTACATACTTTTGTTTATAAATCACTTAATTCTATCCATCGATGCTTTCCATTATTTCAATACCCACTTTTATTTGTGTGCAGCAAGAGGAAAGCACTACACAGAAAAAGGAAACTAGCTCTTATAAATTCACTTAATTAGTGGAATGCCAAGGCCATTTGACTCCAGACAACTCTAGATGGATTATTTTTTTATTTTTTATTTTTTTATTTTTATTCATATTTATATCCCACCCTTCTCTGGAGACTCAGGGCGGCTTACAGTTTTTGGGATACAACCCAATGTGCTCAGCAATAGCCTTCCTTCCATTGTATATGCCTGCTTATTACTAAGCAGCATTTTTACAAAGTCAGCTTATTGCCTCCAACAATCTTGGGTCCTCAATTTACCTACCCCGAGAGGATGGAAGGCTGAGTCAACCTTGAGCCTGGTGGGATTCGAGCTTGCAATAATTACAGGCAGCTGGAGCTAAGTGCTAGGCTATTAACAGCCTGCACCACCAAGGATTACATAATACAAGGAATAAAAACAAAGAAGATGATGAGAGTTTCTCAACCCCTGAAAGAAGGGAACACAACACCCAAAAAACACCCCAAGAGAAAAACAATGGGATAAACAGCCCTCCTACCTCCAAACCTGGGACCAGAGCCAAGTTTTCAATGATTTTGAAAACACCATCATGGTAAGTTGGAAAGATGTCTTTTATAGCTTACAGATGCTGTAACAGAAGTAACTTTCTAAGTTCTGATAGATTACATTGATTAATTGAAGGAGCCCATCCACTCTGCCAATCTAGGGTCAAACAGAATAGGAATGCTCCAGATCTCTTCAGTTAAATGTGTATCTAATGTCTTTTCTGTTATGGTGCCCTAGGATAAATTTAGATTCTGAAACGACTAGGATGTGGCACCTAACAGGAAATTCACTAAAACCAATGGTACAGTATTCATAAAAGTGTAAAAATGGGCAAGATGGCAGATATTACATTATGATGCAAGCTCTGCCCTTTTATATGTATAATATGGAAAGGATGAGACTTGCATTTTCACTGTTATCACAGATGGTACTGATCTAATTCAGTTCAATCCTTATAGTCATGGACCAACACAAGATACTGATCCACATATACATGATATACTCCCCCTGCCTCTCTCTCTATATGTGTGTATGTGTGTGTGCATGTGCGTGGGCTACACTATAGCAAATAGACGTGGTTCACTTGCTATTCTTTTGAAAAATCAGAACATACAGGATTGTGCAAGTTCATAATTTATTAAACTAGAGGGTGTTACTTTTGAAGTCTCCACTAGATGTCAGGAGAATATCACAGGCAAGAAAGAAATGTATCAACAATTAACTTCTTATTTTTGACCAAAAAAATACTGACAGGCAGTAATAAATGATGTAAAAAATGTAATTCTATTTAAATGTGTAATGCAATAAAATAAAATTATTAGAAACACTGCAGTGAAAGGTATTAACAAAACTACTAATTCACTGCTTGGATGCATGGTACAGGCACACTGTATTCTTTTCTATGGACTGTATGTAGATTGCAGATTCCAAAGAATTATGGGAGATTTTAGAAAAATTCTAGAGATTTTAGAAAAGCTGGAGGAAATCTTAGATGTTAGTGTAATAATCCCAGTACAGTAGAACCTCTGGTCATGACCATAATTTGTTCCATAACTTTGCGATTTCTTCGTCTTCTAATGTTTCATCTTCAGGAATTTCTGGGTCAGGGGTCATGTTTGATCACCACCCAAGTATGTGTTTCTGACCAGATTCAAAAATTTTGTAAATGTTTTGGTTGGAACCTGATTTGGTCATTGTCAGAAACGTTCAAGACCAAAGGTTTTACTGTACTTGACATGACACTCATTCAACAGCATAATGAGCAAAGCTCAGGCAGGCTTACATTCCTAGGAAGATGTTATACAGATAACATACAGATCATTCTTGCAATCGTTTGAAAGGCCCCTTCTCCAAATCGCACAATTTGGAGAAGGAGTGTTCTGAACAGTTGTGAGAATTGGGCCCGCTTGCTGAACAACATGAGGTGGTCTCTGTAGAAGGCCACACCTTCTATCAGCTGGGCATGCCTGCCAGAAAAACAACACAAAGATAAGTGGACCCAGGCGCAGTGGGTGGGGAAGGGCTCAGGCAATTCAGCGTTAGATAGGGGAGAAAGGCCTAGAGCTCCCATCCTGCAACAGGTTTCCACACACCTCTGGGCACCAAGCTCCCCAAGCCCCCCCACTGCAAAGTACTCCATGCTCTACTTAATGTTCCATCAGATTACTTAACCGCTGCTACTATGAAAGCCAATATTATGACCATTGAGCAAAGTGATTATGTAGGTATTTTGCTTAACTATTTCTTTACTTAATGACTGAGATTCTAGTCTCAATTGTGGCTGTAAATTAAGAATTACTTTAGTCTGGATTTCATATGAATAGCAACAGAAAGCCAGGTACATAATATTAACAGAATTGTTTATTACAGCAATTGGCAAATTATGTTACATTACAGACCATTTTTTTTTTCAAATACATTTCATAGCTAGCTAATTGAAGCAGTCTGGTCTGGCAGTTTCCACTGTGGGATGATTGTGGAAAAAACATCAAATTTATTTTAAAAAATAGTACATTTCTGGCCACAGGTGGAGTTAAAGTGAATTAAAAACACATTTTATTAGATCAATTAAAATTATAGAAAAAGCATTTGTACACACATATACATATATGAAATGCATGTCCCTCTATGCCTATCACACACTCAACATTCAAATGGGTATCATTTGTTTCAAACAGGAATATAATTTGTGGGTAAATGTAACTTAAAGTCATTCTTGACAAGTCTATCAAACCATTAATATATTAAAAAATAAAATTGCATTCCAAACAGTTTCTTCATATATATGTTGTTCAATATTGGTGTACTGCATTATATTTTATAGAACACTTACATAGATTTTATCTGTTAGCTGCAGCCTGGATAAATGGATTCATTATGACAATTATTAGCAAAAAAAACAGTACAATAATTAAAATATCTTATTGGTGAGATCCTTAAATTGCAAATCTATGCACATCATCTGGGAGTCACTGTCATTGAGCTCAGTGCCATGAATTTCTGAGTGGACATGCATAGGATTCCATGATATTTGGCACAACCAAAAAGGTTCCAACAGATATTAGTCTTCCTAAACAATAATAGAAACATTTGCAAACAACATATAAAATGTTAATAATGTTTATAAATTTCTTTGTTATTTCAGAATTTTTAATTAAATCCATTATTTGCCAACAAGGCATTCATTGAATGCAGATTTTAACACAATGACAGATTGTGTCCATTTTACTTTATATATTTGTATGGCTGAAAATTCTTCTTTAAAAATCTATATTTGTTATTGCAAATTTGGTACAAATTCAATAGCTCCTTATAATAATTGATGTCACATGCAAAAAAATGCATAAAACAAAGTGAGAGAAACCCTGAGTCAATAACTTCATAAGCAAGGCACTAAATCTTTCCTCAGCTCTTCCTGTGCCTTTGTGTCTTTTACAAAATAATCCAGTAGTTATCTTTAAATTTGATAGTAGGGACAAATTTGTGCAGTCTGTACTGTAGAGAAGGCACTGGTATTCCATCGGCTTCTGCAAATTTCAGTACTCTATTTCATTGAAATCAGCAGAATATCCTGATGACTGTAGTATAGTTTCTTCCATTTCTAAGAGGACAGAAAGAATATTAGAAACATCTGCATATTACTTTACAGATAAAAGTCACTTTGAGCTGTGCTAAGATACAGGGAGGATAGTCTGAAGCCTAGCTATCCTTTCTTTCATGAGTATTAAAGTAGAAATAATGAAAGAGCTTTAGCTCAAGAATGGTTTTGTGAACTTCTGATAAATATAACAATAATATAATTGTAAATCTAGAAAGAAACACTTGAATAGTTGTCTCATTTTCAAATTGTATACTTTATTATGTGTGTATGTGTATGTATACACATACATGTATGTATGTATGTATGTATGTATGTATGTATATGTATGTATACATACATGCATCCATGCTATATTATGAGACTTGCAAGAAGCAAATGTAACTCAAATGCTAGGGCAAATTCAATCAAGTTAAGTTTACCTTTACAAGGTCCTCTCTGAAATGAAATGTCATCTATAGCAATGTCACTTCTTATTGATATTCCACGAATTGCTTCAAATATAATCTGCATTTTAAAAAAAGCATAATTGATGAAGTAGAAGAAAGCTATTAAATGAATATCTCTCCTTTAAAAAAATGTAATGTTTTTTCTCACATATTTTCATTTTTTTTAACAAGAGGAGAAAGGGAAAGTTGTTCTTTATCTTCCTGGCAAGCCATGTGATAGCAGAGGCAAGGTTTCAGGGCAGAAGTGCCATCTTATACACCAAAGCAATGATTTTCCACATTCTTCGCAATCTCTGCCTTGTTCAGCAAGGAATAACTTCACTGGAAGAGCCTCTATCTGTGCCTTCATTAGCTGGATGTAAAAGCTCCACCAGCCTACATTTCTAAGTAGAGGCCTGAAGGCCACTACTCCAGATTGAGAACAAACCTCTACATATATTTTTTAGAAGAATTTACTTTTAGAAGCAAGAATTTTGGTTGCATCAAAACATATTCTTCCTCCAACCAAATAAATTTCCTTTCCCTCTTTGTGTCCTTCTTCAAATGTATTCTGGGTAGTTGAAAGATGGTTCATGAGCACAGATCTGTACACACTTGGACTGAACCACATTTGGCTGTTTTCTGAAATAAATGTATAACTGTTGCTTTGACCTTTATATTCCTGCATCTCTTCCTTCATACTATTATATGTAACTGAAATCCAAACTCTATAACATTAGATCTACACATTTAAATTATCTAAAACTGGATAGAGAGATATATAGTTAGTACTATGAGCAAGTAGCCAATTGAAATTGTTTGCTAGATTTGACAGTAGATGGATAAAAACGCCAGAGACCAGTTGGCTTTGTAGCAGGAATGGTCTGGAAATAGTGGAGCTCCATAAAACCAGCCGGTACCTGCATGCCAGGAGACCCTACGAGTTCAAAGCCACCTTGGGGGGGGGGTGAAGGAAGGAGAGGTGCTTCGTCAAACACAAGGAAACAGCAATTTCCTCATTAGGTCCAAAGAAAGCTCTCCCGAATGGCAGCAGGGACGACAACCATTTTTGGCAAGTCACAAGCTGTGGCAACTGGGACAATAAGATTTGTGCTGGAGTGGTACATGGACAGAGCATTGAAATTGGGTGAGACAACTTCCTTTATTTTAGAGATCTAATCCAAGTAAAAGAATTTAAAAAAATAATCTCCAAACATTAAGAAAGCGGCGATTGGATACATGGAGAAAGATTAAAAACTCAGAGGTGAAAGAAATATATAATGGAAGCTTTAAAACATAGAAAGCCTGGAAAAAGATTTAACAACATTTTGAAAAGTGATTATTGGAAGAAATACTTTTCTTATTTTCATCTTCTTGTTTTTTGTAACACTGTTTAATGTTGCATTTGGAGCAGGGGAGTCAACTACTGGAGGAAGAAAATTACTGCAGCATGGGAACTCAAGTGAAAGGGGTAATTGTTCAATATACACAAAGAAAGGAAGAGAAAGTTAATAACACCTGGAAGGCCACTTAACCTTGATTCTATTTCAGTAGGCGATTTGGATGTTTGGAAATATCTAGTGAACTTTTTGAAGATTTTTAAGACAAATTGAATTGCAAATAACTAAAACCCTATTGAAGCTGTTTACTGGAAGGTAGATTTGAAAGACTTGAGGACACTTGGTGGGCCAATTTGGATTTGGATTAGTAATAATATTTGATAGAACATCCTACGAGGCAAAAGAAGAAAGGTGATAGAAGACCTTGTTGATGATCCAAACTCTGTCAAGGAACTTGGAGTACTCATCTCAAATGATCTAAGTGCTAGAGCCCATTGTAACTACATAGCCAAAAAGGCATTAAGAGTTGTTAACCTAATTCTACGTAGCTGTTTCTCAGGTAATACCACACTACTAACTAGAGCATACAAAACATTTGCTAGACCAATGCTTGAATACAGCTAACCAGTCTGGAACCCACATTACGTATCTGATATTAACACAGTAGAGAAAGTCCAGAAATATTTCACAAGAAGAGTTCTCCACTCCTCTGCTCATTGCAGAATACCTTATGCCACCAGACTTGAAGTTCTAGACTTAGAAAACCTAGAACTACGCTGTCTTCGGTCCGATCTAAGTATAGTATATAAAATCGTACATTGCAATGTCCTACCTGTCAATGAATACTTCAGCTTCAACCATAACAATACAAGAGCACACAATAGATACAAACTCATGGTTAACCGCACCAAACTTGATTGCAGGAAATACGACTTCAGCAACAGAGTGGTCAATGTCTGGAATACTCTACCTGACTCTGTGGTTTCTTTCCCAAACCCCAAAAACTTTAACTTTAGACTGTCTACTATTGACCTCACCCCTTTCCTATGAGGTCTGTAGGGGGCGTGCATAAGCACACCAGAGTGCCTACCGTACTTGTCCTATTGTTTCTTTTATTTTCTTATATGTATCCATGTATTTATAACTATGTTTATACTTATACCTATTATCTTGTAAGCAACTGACTAATCAAATAAATAAATAAATAAATAAATAAAAATAAAAAGAAGAAAGGATAAATAAGACTTTAAAATTTAGACAATTGGGAAGTGTAAACTGAAAAATTATAAATTTGTAAATTGTAAATTATCAATTTATAGTTTTTTAAGGACTATAATTTTAGGGGACTTGGAGGTACAATTCTGGGATTAATTTTATTAATAATTGGCTTCTGTGGAGTTTTTAGATATTGGGACACTGGAATCTTAGTGGTATATTGAGTAATTTTTAATATATTAAACTTTACAAAATGACTCAACGGGACAATAAAGTTGTATGAAGAAAGGTTAGTGATGCTTAAAAGTATTTATGAAAATGTGACAAAAATCATAAGGAGATGATGGGATTGTTCAAAGATAAAGGTGTGTGTAGAAGACCCTCAACAAGTGGTGGAAAAAGATGAACATAATATTCAGAAGACAGATGAGAAATTAGAAGAAGTGGTGGAGGAGAAAAATCAAAATAAGTTACAAGGAGACAAAAACACTAAAGAGACAGTAACAAGTTACTGTCACAATAGGTAATAGAATCAATAAGAATCAAATCAATAAGAATCAAAGAGATAATTCTTTAAGAGTGTACAATAGAACAGAAAAAGGAAGATCTGCCAAAAATAATGAAAAGGTTATGGATGGGTATTCAAATGATGCAGCAGAAGGAGACAAAGGGGTATGGCAGAGGGATTATTCAGTCTGTGCAGAAATATTAGAAACATAAGATTCCAAAAGAGAAATATAAAAGAGTTATCTAAAAGTCAATAAATGATGAAATTCTAAAAATACTAAGAGATGATGGATAAAGATAAAATATCTTGCAAAACGGTGACTGTATTAAAAATTAATAGAAAGTGTAAATTGGGAAAATAGTAGTAAACATTGATTTATAATAGAATATATTATAACCACAAATATATTAAGGTTAAGAAGTGGAAGACTATGATTAGGTATATTTAAATGTATTATTATTGTTAACTGTGTAAAAATATATTGAAACTTACAGCCTTCAAGGACTATAAATTCAGGGGACCTAGTGATATAATCCCAGGACTGATTAAATCTTTTTAATAATTGGTTTATTGGTGTTTGTAGAAAATTGAGATATTGGAATTATGGTGGAACATTGAGTAATATTTAAAATATTAAAATATTAGTGATTCAGTAGAGGAATACAAACACATTGTATGAAGAAATGTTATTGATGTTTAAATATAGTTATGGAGAAAGTGATAAAATAATGAGAGGATGGTATTGTTTAAAGACAAAGATGTGGGTGTGGAAGAACCCTAACAAATGGGGAAGAGGGAATGAGTACAAATTGGGAAAATAGTACTATATACACTGATATATAAAAGAATTAATTATAATTACTGTGCATATTAAGGTTAGAAGTTGGAAGACAAAGATTATGTATATTTAAGTGTATTATTAATGTTAGCATTGTGTAAAAAATATATATTGAGTATATATAGAGAGAGGGTGGGAGGAGGGAGAGAGATTGTTAGATTTGTGAAGTGTAAAGGATAAATGATCTATAGAATTTCTCCTTTTTTGTATATAATTTTTAGACTGCTTGAAAAATGGTTGTACAGTGAAGGGTAGAGCATTTCACAAACATCAGTATCACCTTCCTAAGTAAGGGCAAAAACATCACATAGCATCTATGAGAATATCTACACAAATTTCTTCTAAATATAATTTCTAAAGCAAATGCTCCATCAAATTAAATAAGAACCTTAGGGAAAAAATACATGAGAATTTCTGTGCATCACATCTGACACAGCTACTATTTTAAATGAGAGACAGGCTTATTTTAGTTGCTTATACATCAGTTTAGACTCAATTAATTCAAGACTATCCAGTGCTATTTTAAATTGGCATGCTTCAGTCTCATTTTTTCCTTACAGGTCTTGGATAATTTATGACTGTTACTAGCATTTAACAAACATGTCAACTGGAAAATTATCGCCTCCAAATTTTTTGGGCCATAAATTAAACAGATACTGATTCCTATAAAGGGATTGTTAACTTACCTGGTGAGATTTATCACAGGTATATTCTATTAGGGCCCTTAACCATGAGATGCTTTGTTCACCACGTCTTCTCCAGATGAGGATCTCCTTTTTAGACCCATGCATTTTCAAATAAACATTTAACAGTCCAGTCCCACGTCCATACATATGATAAAAAAATATAAGACACTGATGTCCGAATGTCTTTCGTAATAACCTTGAAATAAGTTGTGCCTTCTGTCCATAGATCATATTAGAAGCTTCTATATACATGTAATGTCCTTCAAAAAGAAAATATATGAAAGTATATTTTAAGAGATTTTATAATTCATATAGAGTGATTTAGATGTCTGAATTTTACTAGAAACAACAAACTCCTTTCCATCACTTTTGAGAGTTTTTTTATACCTCAAAAGTACATGTATTTCCAACATTTATTATTCAATGATTTGTCTATCTTGGCAGTTATTGATCTTTTCCAATATGAATTAACTTCTCTCAAATCTTACCCAAAATTATCAGAGAAGTCTGGAAAAAAATACATAACAATTGTCTTATTAATTGAAGAACATTCAGGATAAGATTTTATTAGCATAAAATTTTTAAAAACGAAGGAATAGGTTTTTTTAAGCATGGAAATCCTGATCTGTATGTTTAATAGAAAAGAATAAGCATCAAGTGTTCTCATTTATCTTGGAATAAAAACTGTTCTTATTTGATATTCCATTATATTGTTCAGGTCATTTATCACCATTTAAACTATAACTTACCTACCCCAGTAGTGTGGTCTCCTGTTGGACCAGTGTAAGATGTAGGAGTTGGACTTCTCCTCCTATGCCAACCATGCCGATTTCTTGGTTGCAGAGTAAATGCACACTCATTTTTTTCAAAGGTACATTCTCCAGGAAAATTAGGTGGTATATCTACCAAACACATACAGTAAAATGCAGTTATGTTTAAGTATATCTAAATATATCTAACTGACCTGCATAAAACTCCTGGTATGGATAAGGCTATCAGTTTTATTCAACTGGACTTACAGCATAGAAACTGCTTTTCTATCTGAATTTGTTAATTTGATGTCCCTTTACTCATTTTTTTAAAAAACAAACCACATTACGTTTTCTGCTTTCAAAAAATTCCAGGCAGATATTACTTTTCTAAGTAAATATGATTTTTCATTTAAAATAGATTTTATAAGTAATAACATATAATTAGTTGCATGTTTTACAATTTAGCTTGATATTGCTAAGATAAGAGCTAGTTACCAGTAGAAAACCATGTAACTATTCATGGTTTAGTTAATTCAAATTTCACTGCAATCCCTTGAGGTTACTCATGATTTATTAATTATTAAAATGGAGAAAAACATAGTTTTTTAAAACTTAAATCTATATCTTCATCCACTATGGAATGGTGTGTATACAGAATAGAATAGAATAACAGAGTTGGAAGGGACCTTGGAGGTCTTCTAGTCCAACCCCCTGCTTAGGCAGGAAACCCTATACCACTTCAGACAAATGCTTATCCAACATCTTTTTAAAAACTTCCAGTGTTGGAGCATTCACAACTTCTGGAAGCAAGTTGTTCCACTGATTAATTGTTCTGTCAGGAAATTTTTCCTTAGTTCTAAGTTGCTTCTCTCCTTGATTAGAGATACAGAACAGATGACTAATATCAGAAGGTATACATCAATTGCAATAAATATACATACTATGGATTTGAAATGTAATTAATTTTACCAGCACTATGACAGCTTCCCAAATTCACTGATATATCATCAAGTGCCACTATTCCACAATCCCAAAAGTTTCTACACCAGCTCAGAAACACCACCTGAAATTTGCACAAAAATACAACCTTAATTTTTCCAAGCCCATTTCCCCCAAAATGCTCTTTTAATCAGTTGAATTCTATAAAGCATTTGAAAGAGATGCTTTATAAAGCATATTAAATATTTGCACACATATTCCTTGAATTGCTTCAACATCCTTTGTTTCAAAGGATGTCGAAGCAATTCAAGGAATATGTGTGCAAATATTTAATATGCTTTATAAAACATATCCTTTGTTTCAAAGGATGTCGGTACATATGGGGATGCATTCACTTTACTCATGATCTCAAATGAAATGTTCTCAATCTATGTACATATCACAGACAAGGACAAAACTTGAAGCTAACATTTTCCCAATATTTGTGGGGAAAATGTTTTGCTTACTATAACTAATTTATAAACAATCTCTAATGCTATGTAAACACAGAGCAATCAATTTGTATTTCTTGCATCATTTTGACACATAAAGAAAATATAAATATAAAAGATTGCTAACTTGCTGTGTTTCTGGTTACTTCCATTTTAGCACAAATCTGAATTAAACAGCAATTTGGCTTATTCAGATTTTTCATTAATAAGAGAGCTAAGAAATTCCTAGCTAATTCTATAGTATTACTAGAACTTGAAACATGTAATTTAGCAATGAATATTTATATTTGAGGTTATTGTTTCAAATTATATTTGTTCTGTAGGTGAAATAAGTATACAAATAATTGAAGTAAAAATATTATTCAGGCATTTGATACTTTTTTCAAAAGAACACAATACTACTTACTCTCTGAGCTTGGTTGTTTGCTTGCAACGTTTCATTACATGACTACGGTAAATAATTTTGTTTTGTTTTGTTTTGTTTTCAAATGGCAGCTAATGGAATTTTTCTGAGCATTGCCAGAAGGATCTTTCAATTCCCTACCATCTAGGTCCAATAATAACCTTCAATCAGAGTAACCAATGCAGTGGTGGGATTCAAATTTTTTTACTACCGGTTCTGTGGGCATGGCTTGGTGGGCATGGCAGGGGAAGGATACTGTAAAATCTCCAGTCAGAGGTGGTATTTGCTGGTTCTCTGAACTACTCAAAATTTCTGCTACCGGTTCTCCAGAACTGGTCAGAACCTGCTGAATACCACCTCTGAACCAATGCCATTTCCATTCCATGACCAGGGCTGAATCCTTACTGGTAGAGCTCTAGACTAGATAATCTGCTTTTCTTAAGGAAGGGGCTTCTTCAGGAAAGAGGTGTACTCATAACGTCCCCCAAAGCAGATGACATATAGATTTACCTCTTCTCTCTCTCTCTCTCTCTCTCTCTCTGTCTGTCTCTCTGTCTCTCTCTCTCTCTCTCTCTTTCTCTCAAACCAAAACTTACAAAGAAATGTCTAAAATAGAGTTAAAACACCACTAAAAGTAATTACAATAGCAAATTTATCTGGTTAAAAGCATTATGGAAACAAATTGGTTTGCAGCCAGAACTGTATATAGAAATGATATTAAAGATCTTTTACAAAAATTTGTAAAATTGTTTCACAACTTTTGTTGTTGTTAGTTGTGAAGTCATGTCCGACCCATCATGACCCCATGGACAACGTTCTTCCAGGCCTTCCTGTCCTCTACCATCCTCCGGAGTCCATTTAAGGTCACGCCTACTACTTCAGTGACTCCATCCAGCCACCTCATTCTCTGTCATCCCCTTCTATTGCCCTCAATCTTTCCCAGCATTAGGCTCTTCTCCAGTGAGTCCTTGCTTCTCATTAGGTGGCCAAAGTATTTTAATTTCATTTTCAGGATCTGGCCTTCTAAAGAGCAGTCAGGGTTGATCTCCTCTAGGACTGACCGGTTTGATTGCCTTGCAGTCCAAGGGACTCGCAGGAGTCTTCTCCAGCACCATAGTTCAAAGGCCTCAATTCTTTGGTGCTCAGCCTTTCTTATGGTCCAACTTTCACAGCCATACATTGCAACTGAGAAAACCATATCCTTGATTATATGCAGTTTTGTTGGCAGGGTGATGTCTCAACTTTATTATTATTCACAACTTTATTGTGATTATATTATTGTTTCTGCAGAATGCAACATTGTTCAAACATGGCTGAAATGTAGGGTCCTTGGTACTCTCTGAACTTGGTTTTCTTGCAGACATTTTATTACTAAACTAGGTAAGTTTACTTATCAGTTACCTAGTTTGGTAATAAAATGCCTGCAAGAAAATCACCAAGCACAGAAAGTACGAAGGAGCCTACAGTTCAACTCCAAGCTACAAATATTCTCTTTTATCAATGGCTGAAATTTCATAAGCAACTCAGTATTTCAATTATTTAATGTCCTTTTTATACTTGCTTTCTAGGAAAAAAAATCCCTGAATTCTAGAAAAAGCACAAAATAGCAAGGAGCATGTTTTTATATTAAGCATTAAGATCTTGTTACAGCCTGAGAAATATAATAAAAATTAATATAAATAATATAAATTTTCTATTTTTTGTTTTAAGTTTATTGCATTTTATTTAATTACACAAAGCAATTACACAAATATTCTAAAATAGTGTTTTTCAAGTAGCTCATTAATGTTAGTGGCTAATTTCTTCTATATAAAATATTGTAGTGTCAGTAATTGGCTTAGAGAGCTAATTTCAAATAGATACTCAAAATGTACTCATCCCTGGAAACCAAGTCTTTCATTATTTATGCTTTACACCTTTTCCAGCTGAAATGACAATGACTAAATATTATATATTCATTATTTCTTATTTGAGGAAAAATGCAGAGTAAAATACATTATCAAAAAGAGTTTCTGATGGCTGAAATTTTTAAATTAGAGAAGCTGTAAAAGGAAGTAATGGAAAGATCTGATTCTCTTATGCTATGTGACATTCAAGGATGGCCAAGATTCAACTTGGCTGCTGAGGGTGTTTACTATTTCTATAGACACTTGGAAAGGAAAAATCAAAGTTGCATAAAATCAGTTGCAGGGAAGATGAAGTAAATGCTGGTTGTGATCTACCAGTAGTTTGCTATACCATGGGCTGCTATTTAGATTCTAAACTTAGAATCTTTTGATCCCAGATAATATTTATTTATTTATTTATATTTGAACTTGTATGCCGCCCCATCTCCGAAGACTCGGGGCGGCTCACAACTAAAACACAGAACAATAAATATTTAAAAAGACATTAAACTAACAAGCCCAAATATAAGACATAACAATACAATAAAATATATTAAAAAACCCATCCCTCCCCCCAAAGGAGGGTCACAGCCCGGGTTGGTCAAACAACCAAGTTTTTAATTAGCGGCGGAAGGCGGAGATCAGGGGCCAGACGGAGCTCCAGAGGCAGTTGATTCCAGAGGTCGGCCGCAACAGAAAAGGCTCGTCGTCGGGGAAGTACCAACCGGCATTGGACCGCCGATGGAACCCCGAGGAGTCCTTGCCTATGAGCCCGCACAGGGTGGCCGGAACTAGCTATTGGAAGAAGACGCTCCCTCAGATATTGGGGACCCATGCCGTGTAGGACTTTGAATGTTAAAACTAAAACCTTGAATCTCACCGGGCTAATCGGCAACCAATGCAGGCCACGCAGGAGGGGGGTAACATGGGAGAACCGGGTAACTCCGGTTATAAGCAAACAGTATATTGACAACCATGGAAGTAGCTATTCATTTTACTCTCCATGCATATAAAGCACATTATTAATATATTTGTCACAATTGGCTTTAATATTTTAAATTTGCTTTCCATTTGGGTCAAAATGATTAAAACAAGATGTATACACTTCTCTCTGGTACAGTTTAAAAATGTCATAAACCTAATATTTTCAGTATGAATGGCATACTTGCATATGAACTGAACTTCAGGTGAAATAAGTGTAATATGTGGCTACATGAGGTTACATTCAAATTTTCCATTTATAATACATGGTCCCAAATCACATACAGTCTTGTTAATCAACAAAAGTTTCAAATGCGCCTGGTGTGAATAGTTATGTCACAAAAAATAATCATAATGTGATTTTAGTATTGCATACTATTCAGTGGCTGGGTGCAGCATTTCCACTGATATTTTTGTCATGCAAACTGTTAGCAGGATTCAAGCTCTAATTTAACTAAATAAATCTAAACAAAAATGCTACAGCTCTTCTTTCCAGAAATGGATAACACCATAAAAATTAAAACTTAGATTTTTGTGTAATTGCTTTTTTCTCCGTTCAACCTCCTGCCACACAAACCATATAGTGACTGCTGTTCTATCTGTGGTCATACTCCCATCTGTCAGGATAATTTTGCTGTCTTTTACTGGAAAAGACAGAAGATGAACAAATCCCTTTGCCTTTTTTTCACAGAGGAGTCATTATGACTCATTTAGCAGAATCTGAAAATAACAGTATCTGAGACAGAAAACGTTGGTTGTTACCTTGCAAGGCATAGGCTTTCTGAAGGTGATTTCAGCTTGAGTCCAGACTCTTTGGGGAATTTCTGAGACAGACCAGATTTTTTCTTGAACAATATGGTTTTCTTCAAAGATATAAACAGCCAGGGAATCTCTCATTTTGAAAAAACCAAACAAAGCATAATAAAATCTCAGACAATATTGTAAGTTTTCTGGCAGAGTTGGACTATATAAGCGGCCAATATATCCAGGTTGCGATGTAAACTTTGTATTTGCCAGCAAATAGAAACCTGTAATGCAACGCAATGTTTAAATCATTTCAAGCAATTTACTCCTCCTGGGATATTTCTAGGTATTTAATTGGACTTCCACTGGCATGTCTGCAAGCTAGGGCTGCTATGTACTGTAAGACCATGTCCCTAAAGAGCTATTTCGTACAAAAATATCTTAAATAATTTTTCCAGGCTTGGATATTTTTAGTTGCTATTTTCCAGTTGTTACAGAGATTGATACATGTTATCTTTACAGTAAAAGAAAACATTTTTACCCAATTTTTAAGTCTAATTTTGTTCTAAAGCTATTTTACCCTAACTATAGTAATGATAATTAGGTACTTGGGTTACATATACAGATAGTCATCCTCAGCTTATGACCACAATTGAGCCCAACATTTTTGCTGCTAAGCGAAGCAATTAAGTGATTTTTGTCCCATTCCATGACCTTTTGCCACAATTGTTACGCGAATCACTACAGTTATTATGCAGTCATTAACTGAATCTGGTTTCCCCCCCCCCGTTGACTTTGCTTGTTGGAAGCTGGCTGAAAAGGTTGCAAGTGGTGATCACATGTCTGGGGACAGTGCAGCTTTCATAAGTACATGACAGTTGCAAAGCGCCTAAATTTTTATCATGTGACCATGGAATGATGGTTCAGTGCTTAAAGATGCTGAGCTTGTCAACTGAAGAGCCGACAGCCCAGATTCAGGGCTCAAACTCCACACAATGGAGTGAGCTCCTCATTACTTGTCCCCAGTTCAAAAGCATCCAAATGCAAGTAGATTAATAGGTACCACTATGGTGGGAAGGTAACAGTGTTACATGCACCTTTGGCTATAATCATGCTGGCCACAAGACTATGGAAATTGTCTTCTGACAACACTGGCTCCCTCAGCCAAGACATGGAGATGAGCACCATGCCTCAGAATTTAGACTAAGAGGGAAACCTTTACCTTTTCACCATGGGGATGCATAATGGTCATAAGTGTGAAAACTATCACAAATCACTTTTTCCAGTGGCATTGTAACTTCAAACAGTCACTAAATGAATGACTGCTAGTCAAGGACTGCCTGTAATTTAATTTTTCTGCCTGGATTTTTCAATGAGCAGACCATTAAAAAACAAACAACCACCCCCCCTTTTCTGATGATTAATGCCTTGATTTGAAATGAAGCAATTCACCACAATTGTTCTTTTAATAGAAAAGCATTTTGGAGGTGAACCGAACATCAGACTTTGCAGTTTGGCCAGTAGCTCTTTCACCAGTGAACTTATACAGCAGGCTTATATCATTCCCTCTCCACCACTCCTTCCCTATTTGTCAGCATCTGATCACTGCTAGTAGGAGGGGGGAGCCCCATGTGTGAAAACTCTTTAAACTGAGATCTTGTTTTAGAGATTTCTGAAATAATACTTCTTCTAAATTTATGTGAAGCTGGTACTAGGTGATCCAGGTTTCATAATGTTTGCACAGTTACGTTTATTACTGCATCTCTTCATATGATCTGAAGTCACATACATATTCTTATACCAAAATAGAACAACTGAATAAATCCCAGGATTCCTACTTCAAGTATTTTATTTAAGGCCCTTTCTTTGGGACTCTCATAACAAGATTTTTTTTTCACATCCTGTAGTAGCTCAAGCCTGTCAAGAAATTGCTGTAATATCCAGATATCTCTCAAAGCTTCAGGAGATTTGGATTGAATTCAGCATGTTGAAGAAATTAATGTACCCACCCTATATATCTTCCAATAAATATGTTTACTTACCTGTGCCAGTAGTGTGGTCACCCGGTCTATATGCATTAGGCTTCACTTTTATCCTGCTCCAACCAGGACCATCCTTGTAATCTTGATAAAAATGGCAAAAATTATCCTCAAAAGTGCAACTTGCTTGTAAGGGACTGAAGGAAGTAGCTAAGGATAACAGATCAAATGAAAGAGCATTAAAACTGCATACTTGAAAGAGTAAGCTGATAAATACTAGCAAAATCAATAAGAAGGAATCAAGCTGTTTGTCCATTAATAGCAGTTATGGATAGTAACACTGAATAAAACATATCCAAAAGAGAATTAAGGATTCCACAGAACCAAAAGATTTCCTTCTACCCACATAGTCACACATAAATACAAGGCTACAAAAGGAAATGACTGAGATAATTCTATTTTCAGTTAAAGTAACTTGCATTCTCCAGTGGAAATAATTTGTATCAAATAAAAAGGAAAATTAGATAATATAACCATGGAAGATGTACAATGAGTCTATCTGTTATTACCTCAGTAATAATTTTCCCACCAGTAATGTTCAATTGTTTAGAAAAAGCAATTTTTAAAATGCTACTTTCCTTAACATATGCATCTGCTGCACAACTTGTTCATTTTTTATATATTCAATATTACTGAAATACATCTTTATTCATCATTTGTCAGATGCAAAGTATTTTAGTCATAATTTCTGAGATGAAAACACTATGAATTATACATCTGTTTATACTGTAATGAGCTCCATTTTGTGAATTATGTCATTTTGCTTTAAAAGATATCTTTCTTCAATATCTTAATTCAATTCCAGTAAGAAGATGGGGCATACAAAGGTCCGTTAAACCTATGACAATCTAAGTATGTATACTGAAACAGAATTGTAGACTGCAAAGAAGACTACAACATACAGATGGCTAAAGATACAGTTTATTAGTAACTATATCCATTCAAAAAAGTTCATCAATAATTTGTTCAGGTAACGCTTGTGTTGTGTGATTGTCCCTCATTATTTATAGGATGTTGTTTTCTTATGGATCTTTCCTATGTTTTTCACCAGTAATGGGGAAAATATGTGCATAACATCTTTTTATTGATAAAGTCCTGTATGTGGGCAGAACTCTTTTTACTCAATAACAATTGATGTCCTAGTATCTAGCTGTCTTTCTGTCTATCTTGTATGCTACCCATCTCACCTAAATCGACTATATCATAAGAGGGATATTACCAATGCTTGTTGATGTTGAAGATACATTGGGTTGTCTTAATGTGTAATAGCAATTAAATTTAATATTTGACAAAGAAAAATGTGTATTATGCAACATATTCATGTTCACTTAAAATATAAATTAAGGTGGGAAACCTGTACCTGTTTGATTGCTACAGAAAACTGGAGAGAAAGAAATGTCATCAAGAGCCAGATATCCTCCTTTGGCACTGCTAAAAGCAACTTCAAAAATAACCTGCAAAAATATCCATAGTTAGACTATTATTATAAAAAATGTTATTTTGGTGATCACATATTTTGAAGAAGCAAATTCAATTTATTTATTTATTTATTTATATTTGAACTTGTATGCCGCCCCATCTCCGAAGACTCGGCCCACAACTAAAAACACAGAACAATAAATATTTAAAAAGACATTAAACCAACAAGCCCAAATATAAGACACAACAATAAAATACATTAAAAAACCCATCCCTCCCCCCAAGGAAGGGTCACAGCCCGGGTTGGTCAAACAACCAGGTCTTTAATTTGCGGCGGAAGGTGCGGAGATCAGGGGCCAGACGGAGCTCCAGAGGCAGTTGATTCCAGAGGTCGGGGCCGCAACAGAGAAGGCTCGCATCGGGAAGTACCAACCGGCATTGGCCGATGGAACCCCGAGGAGTCCTTGCCTATGAGCCCGCACAGGGCGGCCGGAACTAGCTATTGGAAGAAGATGCTCCCTCAGATATTGGGGACCCATGTCGTGTAGGACTTTGAATGTTACAACTAAAACCTTGAATCTCACCCGAGCGCAATCGGCAACCAATGCAGGCCACGCAGGAGGGGGGTAACATGGGAGAACCAGGTAACTCCCATCACCACCCCGCGGCGCATTCTGCACCAACTGCAATCTCCGGATGGTATGCAAGGGCAGTCCTAGATAGAGAGCGTTGCAGTAGTCGAGTCTCGAGGTGACAAGGGCATGAGTAACTGTCGTGAGGGCGTCTCGATCCAGAAAAGGGCGAAGTTGTCGAACAAGACGGAGGTGGGCAAAGGCCCTCCTGGCGACGGCCCCCACCTGCTCCTCCAGCCGGAGCCGTACATCCAGGAGGACCCCCAGATTCCGTGCCCTATCCACAGGGGTAACACCTCCCCCTATGGCCAAGGATAAACAATCCTGGCTGGGCCGAGACGCCGACACGCAAAGCCACTCAGTCTTGGCCGGGTTGAGTCGGAGCATGTTCCTACTCATCCAGATCCGTACCGCATCCAAGCACCGGGACATCAGGGAGAGGGCATCGCTGATCTGGCCAGGGGTGGAAAAGTACAGCTGAGTATCATCAGCGTACTGATGGAATTTCACCCCAAAGCCACGGATGATCTCAATCATTCCCAGCTAACCCTTATTTATATACATAGGAAAAAGCCTGAAGTCATATTTTTCTCAAATCATTAATTGTTTATGACTCAAATATTTAGTTAAAATGAAAATAATATCAAGGGGAGAAAAAAGAATAAAAAACACGTATATGTGTATGTGATTAAAGTTAAAATCACGCACTCACTTACCTAGGAGCATATGATTGTAACTTTAATACCATATTATAAGGGGGAAGCTTTATGACATCTCTGCTGTTACTCGTCCTTGTCCCAGAAACTTGGGATGTGCAGAAACAAACTCAAATTTACAACCCTTATTGTTCACTTGCTAAACAATACATACGTTCATGTTGTTAGAACTATCTATTTTCCACTGTCTACAAATAAGAAGTAGTGATTGGCAACACGTATTTGTATTTGTCTTTGTCAAAGAAATGTGCATTGCCTCATGTGCCATTTTCCTACATCTTTTTTACATCTTTTTTTTAAAGTGCCATCTTATAAGAATCCTCAAAGGAGTTTAATTAAAGGAAATAATTTATAATGAGAAAAATCATTACTCCATACCATTCTTAAAATAAATAAAATAATGTTAAGCCCCTACTATATTGAAAAGGACGCTCTAGTTTAGTATAACATTACAAATTCTATACACATAGTCCTGGATTTTTGTCCATTCGTTCAGCAACCCAGGGCCTTTCCCACTCTTCAGGGGCATCTTGCTTAATGACAGCAACAACTTATGACCATAATTCTGAATTCAATTGTGGTCAGAAGTCAAGAACTAGCTGTAATATGCAAAGAAACAGGCCTGTTGTTTTTATATCCTTACCTCCATTGGATATGGGGCACTGAAGTCAACTTCACCTAACAGCCAATCATTACTCGTTGGTCTATCTGCTTTCCAAAGCTCCTCATAAAAGCCATTTACATCTCTTGTATAAATAGTAAAAACAATGCCACTTTCCTGCTGTACTTGATAATAAAAAGATAAACATCCTGACATTGGAGTTAGTGTCTTAGGTGAAACCAGTTGAGCTACTTCCTGAAAGTGCTTGACGTAGAGAGAATCCACATACATGTAATGACCTACAGGAGAAAATAGCATAATTGTACATTGTTTTAGAAAATTTTGTAGAAAGACATGATAACAATGAGCTCCTCAGAAGCAATATTCTCAGAGTATTTGCTACTCTGATTTATTATGTTAGAATCAGTGTGTCTGCAACTCTCAGCACTTGGATTATCAGCTTTACTCTGGTTGCTTGATATGAACATATCACAATTAAAATGTATCCTTTTTGGCTTATGTGATAAGAACTGGCATACTCAAAGAGAGGAAAAGTTTTTAATAAATAAATGTAGAGTTTTGAAATTAGAGTATCTAAATGTTTTAGCCAAAGCTATACAGTATGTTCCCAAAAAGGTGGTAGCAAAAAAAAAGTTTACTGATATACAGATAACAGATAATCAGAGTTGGAAGGACCTTGTAAGTCATCTATTCCAAACCCTCCCCCCACCCAAGTGGGAGACCCTACACCATTTCCGACAAATGGCAGTCCAATCTCTTCTTGAAAGTCTCAAGTGATGGCGCCCCCACAACTTCTGAGGACAAGCTGTTCCATTGGTTGATTGTTCTCACTGTCAGAAAGTTTCTCCTTATTTCCAGGTTAATTTCTCCTTATTTCCAGGTTAAATATTAAATATATACAATATAACATTAAAGGATATCTCAGTCAGTTATATAAGGTTTAATCCTAAATAAATGAATATAATAACCTAGTAAACCTAAATTTATTACAATTACATGAAACACGTGCAGATCTAGATGCATATATTAATTCTAATGTTTTAGTGAAGCCAAATCAGTACTGAAACTGCATGTCAGATATCTTTCAAATTGCAGCATATGTAAAAGACTCCTTTCATATTTTGCATCTCAGGCAGAGAAAAATACCAAAAAAATCAGTCACCCTGACATGAAGAGGGGAAAAAGATCAAAGTATACAAATTAAAAAGGGGTATGACAGAATACTAAGAAGATGATGCTTCAATGTTTTTTTGTTGGTTAGTGATGTTTGATGCCAAGCAGAAGTTCCACAATAGTAACAAGAGCTAATATTTTTAAACCACTAGCTTCACTTATTGGTCTTTTCCCATTTGGATTATGAAAAATTATTGGCTTGACATCTGATACTACTTCTATGGTTCTGGCAAATTTCTGATTTCCCATGAACTCCCAGCACAGATTTTATGTTTACTGTAATTTGTTCAGTACATCTTTGTTATCCTCTTTTAGAACTAGCAATCAGCCTAAAGTCTAAGCAAAATTATATGGGACATTATATATGCTAACCCTTACTTAAAGTTAACTCAAAGATTATTTAGAAATTTCTGGATGCTGAATATGCAAAACTAAAAAAAAGTATACTAATGACCATAAAAACTGAAACTTTATGTAAGTAATATGTCTTTTTTAAAAATAGGTCAGCTTATTTATTTATTTTTATTTATTTATTTGATTTCTGTAGCCGCTCATCTCAGCAAACAACTCTAGATAGCTCAAATTCAGAAATATACATTGCAATTAAAAATCTTAAAAACATTAAAAAAATAAACAGTAAAAAAATTAAAACATTAAAATATCTAATTTGAGTATATGTAAAGCAAGATATCTGGCCTGAACAATATGTAGCACCCCAAGACTAACAGGGTAGGGGCCATTCTAATCTCCAGAGTGAGAATATTCCACAGAATAGGATCTGCTGCAGACAAAGTTTGCTTCTAGTCCCTGTCACCCAACATTTTTTTGACTGATGGGATCTGTAGCATACCCATCCTATTTGATCTAATTGGATGGGTAGAAACTCTTGGAAAAAGGTGATCCCTCAAGTACCCTGTTCCCAAGCCATGTAGGGCTTTATATCAGTACCTTGAATTGCATCTGGAAACATAATGGTAACCATTACAGTTCATGTAGGAGTGGCGTTACATGTGTCATATACCTGACACTAGTTATTACCCGTGTGACTGCATTCTGCACCAGTTAAAATTTCTAAATGGTCTTGAAGAGCAGCCCCAGTGTAGAGGCTGTTACTGTAGTTAAATCTGGAGATAACAAGGGTATGAGTTACTATGAGCAAGGCTTCCTGATCCAGGTGTGGATGCAACTGGCACACCAACTGAAGGTGTACAAAGCCTGTCCTGACTACAGCTGCCACCTGCTCTTCAAGCAGGAGCTGTGAGTCCAGGAGGACCCCCAAATTCCAAATTGGGTCTGTTTGGGGCAGGGCTGCCCCATCAAGAACCAAAGATGGAAGATCCTTGTCTCTGGGGGATTCAAATATTCACAATCACTCTGCCTTGCAAGGGTTGAGTTGGAGTCTGCTTCGCCCCATCTAGTCCCCAACAGCCCTGGAATAGGACATCCAGGGCATTACTCAAGAGGCTTGGGGTAGAGTATAGAGCTGGGTATCATCCACATACTGATGATATCTCAACTCAAACCAACAGATCATCTCACCCAGCAGCCTTGTGTAAATGTTAAATAGAAGGAGAGGAAGCCCAAAAGCAACCCGCAAAGTAAGGGCCATGGGCTAGATCTCTCTCTCTTCTATCAACACTGACTGGAACCGGCTCTGTAAGAAGGAGGGCCAACACAGTACAGTGATGCCTACCACCAGTTCCCAGAGCTGGTCCAGGTATTGAATATTGCTGAGGTTAAGAAGAGACAGGATGGATGCACTACCTCCATCCCGCTTCCACCAGGGTCAACCATGCATGCTATCAATGCCATCTCAATCCTAAACTATGGCCTGAACCCTGACTGAAAGGGGTCTAGAATAATCCGCTTCATCCAGGGTTCTCTGAAGCTGCCATGTAACCCCTTTCTCCATCACCTTCCCTAGAAATGGGAAGTTGGAAACTGGATGGAAACTGTCCAGGCTATCTAGGTCAGGCAGTGGTCCTTTAAGGAGAAGGCACATCACTATCTCTTTAAGAATTGGTGGGGCCTAATAATATGCCTGCGTTCATCTGTTCTAGTTTCACAAAACAAGCTTCTTTTAAATCTCCTTACTTTCACATATTTCTAGTTTTAAGGAATCCATCACAATATCAATTGGTACTCCCTTTCATTTGTTGATGTAACTGAAAAGTCCATGCCTGTCATTATTATTTGTTAACAAGTACAGATAGTCCTTGACTTATGACCACAATTGAGTCCAAAAGTTTTGAGTGTTCTTCCTTTTATGACCTTTTTTGCCACAGTTAAATGAATCACTGCAGTTTTTAGGTTAGTAACAAGGTTGGTAAATAAATTTGGCTTCCCCATTGACTTGCATGTCAAAATGTCCCAATAGGTGATCACATGACCCCGGGACACTGCAACTATCATAAATGAGTCAATTGCCAAGTGTCTGAATTCTGATCATGTAGCTGCAACAGTCATAAGTGTGAAAAATGGTCACTTTTTCAGAGCCATTGTAACTTTGAACAGGCAATAAATGAATGGTTCCAAATTGAGGATTTTCAACTTGCTGTAGTGTATATCACAGAAAATCATCTTCATGCACCAGCATCTGTAGGGAGGCGCTAGAGAGCATGAACTGATGCCAAGTGCATTATGACATGAAGAATCACAACACCCAAAGGAGAAAGGTCACATTGCTTTTGTGATTTTAAAGCAAGCAGCAAACTTCTGTAGATTCTGTTAAATTAATTCATTTCAAAAATTACATTTGTTTATAGAAACAGAACCAGGCTTCAGTTATGGAAATAAAACATACTTTTCTCTTTGTTTCAGAGATAAAACTCCACTGTATTAGTGTGAATAGCTATCTAAGACTTTTGAGGTACAATTCTCATAAGAAATGTTTTAATATTAAGGTTCCAAAGCTATAGATTCAGATACCAAGCAACACAGTATATATATTACTAAATGGAATCTATTCAGATTGGGGGGACTATTAATTGCCAAAACAATCCACTTTGTTTTAATGAGATCTTAACTATAGAAGCTACAATTTATCTGCCAATTGTGTTTGTCTATTTGATCCTTTGAAAATATTTCAGAAGTTGTGAATACTCCATACTGGACTTTTCCATACTAGACCATCAGAAGACAATCCAGAATGATTCTGTTAGATTTGCATGAAGAGTCAGACGCGGAGTGCTTCAGTGAAGAGTTTATTAGTGACTACAGCTCATAACAGACCCGATTTGGCTGGGCTGCGGCTGCTACTTATAGCCAGCAGCTGCAGTTGCCAGCCAATCAGAGTGCAGGATTTTCCCGCACTTTTTAAACCAATCATTTCTGACATTTTACAAGAACAGTTCAAACCAATGACATTCAAACCTGCATACATAACACCCCTCCCCACTAGGTTCAGTCCATACTCAAACCCCAACCTATCTAATGTATTCTTTTAAATAGGTGGGGCTCTTACGTGTATGTTGAGACCTTCGTGGTTCAGAAGTTTTAACGTTCTCACCCAGTGAGAGGGGAAATGTGTCTGTTGACATTTCCCTAGTTGGACTTCATGTGAAAGAAGACCCTGTTTGATTGTTAGAATCTGGTCTCTCCTCCCAACCCATCTCCAGCCCAATGTCAGCACCCAAGTCAGGTAGTGATGTGCAATCTTCCACTTGTAAGGATGGATTTTGGCATTGTGACAGGTTTTGGGATGGTTCCTGTCGTAATGGCTCGTTACACATGGGGTTGATTCTTGTTTGCTGATTATCCTCATGTTCCTCCCCTCCCCTAGAAAAGGCATTAGGTATGGGAACTACAGAGGAACAATTGCGATGTTCCTGAGGTAACCTGGATCTAAGCTGATCAATGTGCCTGCTCCAGAGGACTCCATCCTCTGTTTGTACCCTGTAAGAACGAGGGCCTGTGATTTGAGTTATTTCAGAAGGAATCCATGAAGGTTCACCCATAAGGTTCTTAGCATAAACAGAATCACCCACACTGAACGTGCGAACTTTGCTAGTGGAATCAAGTGGTGCGTTGGGTGCATAAGTGGGATGAAGGCGGTCAAGGGGAGACCTAAGTTTCCTACCCATCAACAACTCTGCTGGGGATAAGTTATTAGATGGGTTAGGAGTGATGTGCTGAACACTAAGAAGTTTTTCAACTTTCTCAGTGATGTCCCCAGGACCCAATTGCTGAAGCTTTTCCTTGGTAAAACGTACCATTTGTTCAGCCCGGCTGTTAGCCGAAGGGTGCCCAGGGGCTGTCAGGGCATGTCTGATACCCAGTTGTGCTAGATAGGATTCAAAAGGGTTGGATGTAAATTGAGGGCCATTGTCAGAGACAAGAACATCAGGTAACCCGTGGGTTACAAAAGCTTTTAAGCTGCTTGATGACAGCATCAGTTGTGGTGGATACCATAGGGATTACCTCTAGCTATTTGGAATATGCATCTACTATAATAAGGTGTGCCCTCTGGTAGGGCCAGCGAAATCAATGTGAATCCTAGACCATGGGCCCCTAGGACATTCCCATTCCTGTTTGGGGGTGAGAGGTGGGGCAGGCCTGACTACCTGATAGTTGGGACAAGATGCAACCCAGTTTTCAACCATTTTGTCAATACCTGGCCACCATACATAACTCCTGGCCAATCCCTTCATCCTTACAATACCAGGATGACCCTCATGTAACATTTCCAAAACTCTCTTTGCAGTTTTGCAGGAATAACCACCCTGTTACCCCACAAAATACATCCTCTTAATACAGATAATTCAGTTTGCCTGGATTTAAAAGGTTGGGCAAGGTGAGGTAGATCTTGAAGAGGCCAACCTTTCTTAATCCAGCCTATAATAGGAGCCAATACAGTGTCTTTGGCAGTCTCTCTGGCAATTTCAGCAGCGTGTACTGGAAGCTTGGCAACAGTTTCTAGGAAAAAGGTGTGTGCCTCAGGTTCAAAGTCCTCCTTGTGACAAGGAAGTGGGCAACGACTCAAGGCATCAGCAATGTCCTTGCCAGGCTTGTGGATAAGTTTGTATGAATAAGCAGCAAGAAATTCAGTCCACCTCAGCATTCTTGGTGACAGGATAGTGGGTGTAGGTTTGTCTCCTGCCACAATGCCTAACAAAGGTTTGTGATCTGTGACAATGGTAAATGTTCTCCCATATGAAATTTCACTTATGAAATTTCTTGATAGCTGCAACAATTGCCAATGCTTCCTTGTCCAATTGGCTGTAATTCCTCTCTGCTTTGGTCAAGGTGAGAGTAAAATGCAATAGGGGCTTTCTCCCACTGGGAAGCCTGTGGCTTAAACCCCCCCCACTCCAAAAGGGGATGCATCACAAGTCAGTACAACAGGCAAATTCTCAGAGAACTGTATCAGTACAGCATCAGACGTGATTAGTCTTTTAATACTGTTAAATGCTGATTGTTCTTTCCTGCCCCAGACCCAAACAGACTTCTTATCAAGTAATCTGTGCAATGGTTCTGCAATGGTTGCCTTCTGAGGTAGGAACATGTGATAAAAGTTAATAAGTCCAAGGAAGGCTTGCAAATCTGTTTTGCATTGTGGTCTAGGGGCTTCTTTGATTGCTTGAACCTTGGCACCTGTAGGGTGGATGCCATGCTTGTCAATCATATAGCCCAAGAACTCAACCTTGTCAGTTCTAAGAGTGCATTTTTCTTCCTTGACTTTTAACCTCGCTTTCTTGAATCTGGTAAGGACTTATCTGAGTCTCTCTTGTAATTGAGTGTCATTTTCAGCAGAGATCAACACATCATCAAAGTAAGGCACTACCCCTGACAGTCCTTGGAGCACCCTTTCCATAAGGCTTTGGAAGATGCCTGGTGCCACGCTTACTCCAAACTGTAACCTTTTACATTTGAAGGCACCTCTATGAGTCACAATGGTTTGGGCCTCTGCAGTGGCATCATCAACTGTTAGTTGTTGATATGCCTGGGCCAGATCCAATTTGGCAAAGACTGTGCCCCTGCCAAGTGAATGTAATAAATGATGCACCACTGGAACTGGATATGCGCTCTGCTGAAGCGCATGGTTCAATGTCCCCTTATAGTCTCCACAGATTCTTACTGACCCATCAGTCTTGACTGGTGTGACTATGGGTGTCTCCCATCTGGAGTGGTCAGTGGGCTCTAAAACTCCTTGAGCTATTAGTTTATCTAATTGTGCATCAATTTTTCCCTTTAAGGCAAATGGGACCCTTCTGGGCTTTAAACAAATTGGGGGCACCTTGGGATCTAGGTTTAAAGTGATAGGGGTCCCCATATACTTGCCCAATCCGTTGCTGAAGACCTCTGGAAACTCAGACTTCAAGGCTTCCTCCCATTCAGTGTTGCTCATGTGATTGATGCCAGTCACCTCGATGCCTAGTAGATTGAACCACTCAAGTCCCAGCAAGCTTGGGTGGTCCTTGTCCACGATGGTCAGGGGCAAACGTTTGGTGTGGCCTTTGAACTTCACGTTGAATTCTCTTGTTCCAACTACTGGAATCTTGTTCCCTTGGTAGTCTTTAAGAGTCAGTGCTTGCTTCTGGAAATGCTTCTTCTGAATGTTGGGAAGTAGCCTGTGAATAGTGTCCCATGACACCATAGATAAATAGGAGCCTGAGTCCACTTCCATTTGGCAAGGCCTTCCTTCAATTAGTACCTTCACATGTAGTTTTCTGCTTCTTAAGGGTGAAGAAAGACCAATAGTGACTGTTTGATGAGTTTCATTCTTCCCATTTGCTTCTGTGTTGCGCCCCATTTTCTCACTGAAGTTGTTATGCTTGAATTCTTTGTCAGGAAGCTTCTTTCTGCTTGGTGGAGTTCTGGATGATTTGCAGACTCTTGCTAGGTGACCTCTTTTTTTCACAACGGAGGCAGATGGTATCAAAAAACTTGCATTCAGTGCGGGGGTGGCCCCCCACAACCTCTGCAATAAAAGTCTTGCCTCTTTCTTCCAAGGTCTTTCCTTTTCTTCATTGTGAGTCTATAAATTCCTTCCTCCACCTCACTACAGTCTGAATCAGAATCTATTTGCTCGCAATGGGTTGTTGTGGATTTTTCCACATCAGGATGGCTTGCGGCCTTGTTAATTTTCTTCATGGCTGCTGCTGAGGACTTGGTAGCTTCCGCTGAAGAAGCTTCTTCTATGGCCTCCTTAAGCGTGATCTTAGGTTTCATTAATAATTTGCTCTGCAAAACCTTGTCTTTTAGGCCTGGAACAAATCGATCGCGCATGGCCTCTTCTAAGTTGATAAATTCACATGCACCCCCAATGTCCCTTAAACTTGCCACGAAATCATTAACGTTTTCGCTTTCCCCTTGATCCCGACGGTAGAATTCGTGTCTCTTAATGAGGCACGATACTTGTGGCGCGTAATGGGCTCTTATTAACTTTTCTAAGTCGGGCCACTCCATTACCTTCACGTAGCTCCCACCAATGCCTTCACCATCTTGAAAACAGCCGGACCGCAGTGGGTGAGAAAGACCGCCCTCTTCCGCTTCTCGGAAATGTCAGCGAGATCGTTTCCCTCCAAATACATTTGGAAACGATCTGCATACGAGTCCCAGTCTTCTGCGTCGGATTGAACGGGGCTGGGGGGGTGTTCAGCGCAGCCATCTCTCTCAGCTTGTTCTCCGCATTGTCTTCTCTTCGGAAAGGATCCCACCTTCGTCGCCAGTGTTAGATTTGCATGAAGAGTCAGACGCGGAGTGCTTCAGTGAAGAGTTTATTAGTGACTACAGCTCATAACAGACCCGATTTGGCTGGGCTGCGGCTGCTACTTATAGCCAGCAGCTGCAGTTGCCAGCCAATCAGAGTGCAGGGTTTTCCCGCACTTTTTAAACCAATCATTTCTGACATTTTACAAGAACAGTTCAAAGTTAACCAATGACATTCAAACCTACATACATAACAGATTCCCTCATCTATACTGATATCATTTTGTGACCTATTCTTAGTGAAGTAATTTCAGTAATGCAGAAATGTATAAATGCATTTCTACAGGTTTTTACTGACCCCTTCTCCTTTTCTAGCTTGGCTCTTATGAATTCTTATTAATATACTTATTCTAAAATGGTACGAAGATTTTGCTTGTTTTAAAAATGTTCCCAAATTCTATGGTACACAGGTTGTGTCCTGCCCTTTCCAATTTTCCAGAAATAAAAAATAATGTAATCAGAGATGAACTATCTTTTTTATCAAAAGACTACATGGAATGAGCAATGTCTGCTGAATGAGCAAAATTAATCCTTGCCTTCCACAGCTGCTCTATTTTTAGAGCTAAATGCATCTGTTGCACTCAGCTTTTCCAGTGCACAAATATAACACATTGTGGTTTAACATCTTCTCAAAAGTCTCTAATTTAAAAGTTTAAGAACTCAATTCATCCAATTTGCAAAAAAAAATCCAAACCCTAAATTGGATTTTTACCAGAAATATAATTTCTTTGTTATTCAAAAGTTTTCTTTCATTCCTTTACTGAGCATTTGTTCCTATTCTGGGACATTCTTGCATTAGAAAATCTCCATGGAGATCTATGTTTTCCAACATAGCTGTAATCGACTGTCCTTGAATATTACAAGATTTGAAGAAGATGTTTTGCAGATTACTTTTATGTGGGTTTTATCAGTTTATTTCAATCATAATTGTGATCTTTGTATAATGCCGAAAAACTCTTATGATGAAAACATACATTGTTTTAGTACTTCTAAGAAGAAACCAAATGAATTAGATGTATTCTAATTCTCTGAAAAGAATTATTTCTATTGTTTCTTCCTTTTATTATAAGTTTTATTATCTTATAAACAGATATGGATATGCCCTTCATGGAAAGGGATCCCATGAAAGCTCCCATTAAAAAGGGGGAAGGGAGGAAAGGAATATACTTTTTTTAATATGTTTATTGAAAGTTTTTTTAAAAAAGAATATATTTAAAAAGAGAAACATGTTCTCATATTTTTGCAACATTTTCATAGCAGTGTACATTTCTATTAGTGTCAATTAAAGTCATATATACTTTTAAATTATTTTTCTTTGGTAGGCCCTCTAGAAAGAGAGGGGTGAAGACTGGAGAAGCATACGGCAAATGAACTTAGAAGCACATTCCAACCTTATTTTTAAAAAGATTGTAGCTGAGCTACTGGAGCTTTTGCCTGAGAAAAACTTTAATTGGAGAATGTGATGGATGACACTTAGCCCATGTATGTGCTAAATTGGAGAAACTGATTTATGGCATACCCAGGGGGGAGGGGAGAAGCAGGGTCACAGTTGACTGTAATTATGTGTCAACTCCTAAAATATTTCTATGGTCTTTTTAGAGTTGCCAGCAGAAAGGGAGGGGGGAGCTATGCATTCCACAAATGTTCCGAAACTGCATTCCACAAATGTTTTCAAAGATAGTAACTAGGTGACTAAGTTTCTACCACGCAAAATTCTAACTGGAGAGCATGATTGATGACTCTTGGCTATGGATGTGTCCCATTGGAGAATATGAATTACGATACACGTGAGGGTAGCGGGAAAAACCAGGGTCAAGGGTGACAATGAATTATGTGTCTCAGAGTCAGCTACACCCAAGCAGTGATGGCATGTTACCTGCCAATAAATCCTCTTTAAGTTTTGGAAGTTTGTCTCGAGACTCATGATTTAAATGGGGGTAACTGCTGGAATCCTGACAGAATTGGCTTCATACAGGTCATGCCTGTATGTTACTCCTAATGAATTATTTGAAGTTTTTTGAAGTTTGGCTCAAGGCTCATGATTTAATTAGGGTGATCACTGGAATCCTGATAGCTCAATCTTCTCCAGAAGATATTGTAATGCTTCAACATAGCGTCTGACCATAGTTCTGGGAAATGCATGAATGCATGAATATATTTTTTCTCTTCCAGCATTGGAAAATTATTCAAAGAAAGTTTGGGCAAAGACCTCAGACCTATTTATTTAACTCACATCTCACCAAACAAGGAACCTTTCCTAGCAGATGACAATTTTATTTTAAAGTTTTATCTTTTAAAAAAATGGTTAAATTGGGCCACTCAAAAAAATTGAATCAAACTTAGCTTTTGAAAAACTTACATCTCTGATATTTAGATTGGATAAAAAGAATTGTGTGATACAAAAGAAAAAAAATCTAACTGATTTCCACAGGACTCAAAAAGATAATTCAAATGTGTTTATGCCAGAATAGATAGATGAGCTTCACATTTGAACAATTAAAAAAAATTCAATAAACATAGTTTATTAAAACTATAATTTTTAAATTATTTTAATGGTTTTTAGTGATTGGGCTTGTTAGATTTAATCTTTTTAAAAAATATTTATTGTTGAATTGTGTTTTAATTGTGAGCCGCCCCGAGTCCTTGCAGAGAGAGGGCAGCATACAAGTCCAATTATAAATAAATATAAATATAAATAGATATAAATAAATTATATAATATTCTGAGTAATATGCTTAGAGAATGTAGTTACTTTAAGATAACAAGGTAAATTATTTACTTTTTAATAACCTGGATGTTCAAGAGCTGGTATGAAATTTTATTAATTTCTTTCTCTAGGTTTTCTATGTGAGCATAGCTGAGAAAACTATACAGAAATTATTGTTGGAACAATGCCTGGATTTAAGCTAATAAATAATTCACACCATACAAATGTAAACTGAATACTATAAATGAAATATAAAAGCAAGCCTGAAAGCACTTAGTGCAAAAATGTAGGTCATAATTTGTTTTGACCAAAACATGGTTATACTTTACATGGGAGAACAATTATGAAAAGCTGAACCTTTGTGTTTTCTGACTCCCTGCCTCCCCCAACTCACACAAAGAATGTCCCATTTATGTCAAAATTGCCATTACCAAATTCAATTTACAATTTTCCCTCCCATCTATTTTAAAAACATGCATATTTAAAACTACATGATTATAAAACATTCATTCATGGTTCTATTGTATTCTAATGAGAGAACTTGGAACACAGAATTAAGAACACAAATGAGAGAATTTGGAATTATTTGTAATTAAAAGTTACAAATACCTTCTATCTTGCTCTCTTTCAAAATAAATAAGTCTTCTTGCTTACCAAATTCATTCCTAAAGGTATGATCTTTTGGAAGGATAGACTGTGAATTTCCTATGTTTCCACCACCAACAAACCAATTAACATTTGGATTCCAGCGGTTCATAAAACCACAAAGATGATTTTCTTCAAAATCACATTCTGCAGTTGAAAAGAATATCAAAGCACATAAATATCCGTGGTTTGGCACCCATGACTATCTATTTTGTCAGCTACAATCAATTCAAAGTTCTATTTAAAATGTACTGTCAATGTTCAGAATAATATAAGCTTTAATCCTATGTGTTACCATCATCATGCAGCGAGCCATTCAACAGAACAAGGAAGGGAAGTGTAAAGCAGGAATTGGCGAACTTTCATATCTTAAATCAAGAGTCCCTAATCCCCAGGCCAGAGACAGGCACCAGTCAGTGGCCCACCAGGAACTGGGCCACGGAAGTGAGGGAAGCCCCATCTGTGCACATGCGGGATCCAGACAGCATGTGAAACCACACCCCTCCATAAAGTCTATGGCTTCCAGAAATTAGAATTAAAATTCAATACTTGTGGAATGTCCTTGACTGGAATATCATCACTCTGAATCTCTAAGTCAAGCAGAAGTGGCTGCAGAATGATATCCCCAGAATATTCTCCAACACCTGAGTTATGTATCCCAAGCATGTAGCCTGTCTTTGAATCTTTCTGAGGACCAATAATGTCCTGCAGAACTTGGGTAGTCCTCATAGCCTTACATTCAATGACACAGAAGATATTAACAACTATACAAAATACGTTATACAGAACCTAAAAAGCACATTTCAGTGTTAATTCATTTTAATCTATGAATAGCTGCACGGCAGTGCTGAGGCAACATGTTCTTTTTCATAGCTACATTTTGTCTTAAGTTCTGACTGAGCAACAAAGATTTCTAAAGATTTGGAAACCTGGGCAGCATATTATAATTAGTCTATTATAATTATTCAAAAATACACCACTTGTCAGGTTAGAATTAATAAAACATAATATTTCAATATAATATTGAATTTCTCTTAATACTCTTATGATAATAAATTCCCAATTAAATATTACATTCTCATGCTACTTATACACAATTATTAAAATAGCTACTTACCTATACAGTAGCCAGTTGAAATTTTGATTTCAAAAATTGCTATGCTGGCAAAAGTTTCTGTTCCCAGTACACCTTCCAGTACAAACTGTAAAACAAGCATAAAAATAGAGTGAGAGTAAGCACTGTGTTTTAATAAACTGGTTTTAGAAAATAAATAGCTTAAATAACATTGGTCTACAAGGAGAAAGCCTCAGAAATTAAAGTAGCTTAATTTTACCAGAATTGGGTCACTAATAAAGGAAAATTAAGTCCTGACTATTAATTGGCTTCAGGTTCCAAGGTCAAAATTGCATCAAAATAATTCAAAATTATGAGGGAGATGTGCGATTATATTTCATAACTTTTCTGTAAAATGTGATATAGCAATGGGAATGGTGCCACACCAATCATTATAGATATATGTTTTTATTGATACCAATAACTTTCCATTCATTTATTGTTTTTTTTTCAATGTAACGTTTTCATGTTTTTTGTATGAAAAACTGACAAGCTCCAGTATCAGATTAAATGACAAGGTTCCATCTTTTTGGTTTTTCCCTTGTGAACTGCAGTAGGATCATTCCAGGGGAGATTCCAGCAGTAATCAGCAAGCAAGGATGGATACCATTTCCTTTGGTATCTTTTCTCCATGCCTGCAATATCCTGGTGGAATCTCTCCCCATGCTCATCACTCATGCCCCACAGTTCAAAGGGAAATAGTATACATTCAAGTGTAAGTAGTGAATTTTCAGTGACATGTTTGCACCAAGTGCTTTATAGGACTTAAGCAAATTTTCCACGTGTTTTTCATAGTCATCTGCCTTGCTATTCTCAAAGTGAAGATAAATTTATACACTTCCATGTGGTACCCTTTTCATTGTTCTACTGTACTTTGTCAAGAAAGGCATCATGATCATAAGACACTTCCCTCCTTTGTAGGCAAATATACTCACCTGTGTATAAATCTTTATTGTGAAATATCTTGAAAACTAGCCAACCAGCACCTTTATCACCTTTCTAATTCATCTAATCAAAATATGTAAAATTAACACATTTTATCTCGGAGGTCAATAATTTCCCAAAATTTGGAGATCAGTGTCATTGTGCCACAAATCACTGGATTTGGATTACCTTTCTCTTACCTTTCTTACAATAGTCTCTAGAATATCAGTCTGAACATCAGTCTTTTAGAGCAGTGCTTAATATCTATGTTAGTAGAAAATGTCTCTAAATATATGTTCAAACTGAGAGAAAAAAGTGGTTATGCCTACTTAGTCATATGGAAGTGAGAGTATGTCAGGAACAATAAATGATGCATTGGAATGGGTTATGAAATACATGCAATGATAGAAAATAGATAGAATCATGAATATACGGTTGCTGAATGAATGTGGACTGAGTATAAAACTGACCACCCAATACAAAAGAAGTTTGTTGACAAGTGTTGTGGTTCACTAGCAGCCTGTGCAGACGGCAGTGGAATTCTACAGTGGGGAAGAACAGGGACCAGTCAGGGAGTCTGGAGAGGACTCGGATGAGGGTCCTGCATCTGATACAGAGATGGAGCCAGGACCATCTGGGAGTGGGATGCTGACTCTGGAGCCTCCGGAGTCTCACAGCAGCGAGGCCGAGGAACAAGGGGACCCTTGTTCTGCTAGAAGGCAAGAGCAGCTGAGACAAAAGACGCAGTAAGACTTGGAGGTGACTGCCCCTCCCATAAGGTATAAAGGACAGGCAAAGGTGATGAAACCTTTGTAGGAAGCAAAGTCATTCATTCTGTTCGGATTCATCCTTGAAGCTCTGTGTGGACTTTGTACTTTGGTTGGTTTTTTATAATTCATTTGGCACTCTAGTTGTTGGCAGCAATTCAAAGGAAAGAAAGGTGGGTGCTTATCTCGAAGGACTGTTTGGGATTTATTACTGGCTGGGAATGAAAATAATTCCTAACACTGAAATAAAACAAGAGTTGTTTTAACCAAGCGTGTGCTTAATTACGGTCTCAGGAAGCCTAGGTCAGAACAACAAGATTTGGTCAAATAGAGAATGAATATAGATTCTTTTTCATTTTCCTGCACATGCAGGGTCAGCTCCCCCTCTCCCCATCCCCAATCAACTGACGATTGATCCATTGGTTATCAATAGGAAATGACCAGTTTCTTGCTGGAGCCTGATGCCATGGGCATCAGAAAATGATTGGCCCAAAGTCATGAGTCAGCTTTCACAGTCTCCTGGTTTCTAACCTGATGCCTTAATCACACCAAACTGCCTCTCCCTATGAAAACTAAGAAAGTAATGACTGGGTGAAATTAATGAAATATTCAAATAAATAAAGGTGAAAAGTTTTTTTAGATGTATGAAGTGTTATATGGATGCAGGGGAAGAAAAGATGATAAAGACAGCAAGGTTTTAAATATAATGTATAGTGTCTGGATTTGGTGCAAACCAAACATGTTTGCTATATTTGCTTTTCCCTTATCTTAATCTTTTCATTATTCGCCCCCCTGACTTTTAATAACATTGCTGTTTTCAAATTTAATAACATTGCTGTTTTCAAAAGGGTGATAGATTTGTATACATGTCTGTTTACAAAACTATATGAAGAAAGATCAAAGTGAAAACAAACATTGTACTCTAGAGAATAAACAATTTTCCATTATTTTTTCTTTAAAGATTACTACAATTTTCTGGTTTTGCTAAGAAAAGTCTAAAATATAGAGCAATTATCTTTTCTGACATGTTTTGGGGTATGATCAATCCATAAAGACAGCAGGTTTGCCTCTGATTTACACATTAATTAGAACATCTGATATGTTATCAAAGTGGATATGTGGATGTTCAGTATCCCTTCACAAATAATAAAAATTGTTCCAAATATTTATGTTTCATAAGAAAATAGATAAACATATATGAAAAGTTCTATAGTTATTTCCATTCATCTACAGTTGTGTGTGTGTGTGTATAAACGAATGCAAGGACTTGTTTCAGATGCTTACCTTGAATTTGTCTGTCCTGTTTTTTACATCTACACTGGCTATGAGCCAGCTCTCTGAATGTTCTGTGGTTGTCCAAAGCAAATGATCAAGGCTTTCACCTTCCACTCTTATATATAGGTTTAAGGTAATAGAACCTTGTGGTAATTCTGAAGCTGATGCAATCTGATATATAAGTCGAATACAACTCCATTCTCCTGTGTATAGTTCGGGGCTGAGCAATACAGCTGTGTCACCACTTGTTCCTTGTGAGGTATCCATAGAAATGTAATGACCTGAAAATGTACAATGATTGGATTTGAATAAGAAAACATGCCTTACTGATACTTAGCACTCTTAAATGCAATCAACCTCACACAACATGGCCACTAATTAAATGGTTCAAATGAAGGATGTGTAGAAATCCAAAATATCTGAAAATTATCATATTGCAGAAGGGTGGATGATTAAAATATACTTTGCTGTACCTCTCCCTTCTCTGTAAAACTAAATAGATTTTTTAATTTATTACTATTTAAAATAATTAAGATTTTAAAAAGTAACAATAATATTTTTAATATATGTTTTTCATAAACAACCTGAAGGATTAAAATTGCTTATGTATTTATCATGTATACACTTAATTAAAGTTTCTCAATTTTAAAGAAAACTATTTTACAACTTTTGAATATGTAATAATATTTAGGATTAGGTTTCACAGGACTAGGTACTGAGGATCTGTTTGCATAATATTGAACTAGTAAGGTTTTATTTTAATTCTGCAGTGCAAATTGGATTTTGACACTATCTTTTTTCATTATTTATTAAATATCAGTGTATACATGACATGAAGTATCTCCTGACTGCCATGATTTAATTATAATAGCAAATAATAAATTCTTGGTCTCAAGACCAAACCTTTCCCAAAGCAGTACCCAATAAACTTAAAACCACAAAAAGATGAAAATAATAACATGAAAGATGCACAAATGCGTACTTGCCTCTCAAATAGCATTACCCAGCATAATATAACATCCCAGCATTTTTTTGTTTCTACAAAATGTAGGCAGATCATAGAAATGTGTGCACCTGTCTTTACTTCGTATTAGTGCTTTAAGATGTGCTTGTGACATTACAGGTGTGTTGGTTGTGGATGTGAACAAGCCTGTATGTCCATATTTGCAAATATAAAAGAAGGATGCATATGCTGACAGGAAACCTGAGACAGCTGTGTTTGAATGGAATTAATGAGACCCTAAAACAAAGATAATTAAGACATTGAAAGGATAACACCAATATATGAAGCAGTGTATCAACGTATTTCAGGGAAGTCTGTTGGCAAGGGCAGAAAGGTATGTAGAAGTATATGGTATTTTTGGATTTCAATTTCTTTTTATTATTCATGCCTTCATTTCTTCGGCTTACTATCTCTTACTCTCCAAAAGGGAACATTTGATTGTTCTTTGTATACATATCTTATACGTATACGAAGTATAATATAGAAAAATTGTCATGCCAACTGTTATCCATGTCAACAAATTGTCAAATATATTGATTCCAAATAGTAATTAAAAATAGATTTTGAAGAAAGCAATGTTACAAGTTCTTAAAATGTAATTAAATTATAGCTTACTTTCAGTGGTTAGGAGATGTGTGGTCTTTCAGATTAAAAAAAGTATACTGCATCTATTTCTGGGAAACCTATTGAGGGCAAACATTCTATTTGTTTGCAAAATAAATCACTGTGGTAATATAAATTTGCAAAAGTAAATCAAGATCAACTTTGAATCTGACCTGAAACAAATGATATAAAACTGAAACAAACATCTTATGTAACTTTGGTGGGGGGGGGTTGTACTTTATACTGAAAATACATGTTCATAACTTGTTTTTTTCCTGTGCATTCTATGCTCATTTGACTTGTTTTTAAAGATTCTTTAAATTAAAGCAGATAAATAGTGGGAAAACACTTGATTGAAGAAGTGGAAGTATCAGGAACATTAGTGGAGAAGTAACGGTATAAATGTTGAAGTACCAAATTTTAAGAAAAATTAAGTGTAGTAAAACTTCAAAGAAGGGGATTATAATAAACCTAAACCTATGATAAATAGGCTGCCATTGCACCAAAATCTAATGAGAAAAGAAGCTCAGGATGGATATGAGTTCCTAAAGGAGGTACCAGAAATAAAATACCAAACAATTCCAGTGTGGAAAAAATGGACAATAGAAAGACACAGCACTGTGGGAGGGAGAGGGAGGGGGAGATTCTTCATTTTGGCTTTATTTTTGTAAAATAAATGATGACATGGTATAATATGCCATGTGTTCTTGTTCATCCGAGTTTGTATTTATCTACTTTTAAGAACTGCTAAGGACCAGATAATTAATACTATGTCCTACACGTAAAACCATACAACACAAAGAGGGTGTATTTTCTCTTTCACATGACTGTACATACATGCATGCATGCATACATACATACATAATATATACATGTGAGTTATTGTTTTAACATTCTACACTTTTTAGAGTTATTTGACATGACTTATACATTGAACAAATAAACATAGAGAAAAACACATTTCTTCTTTAAAAGGGAAAATTACAGTCTGGCAGTTTGACATAATACTGGAAAAAATGCAAATTATAGAAGTACATTTGAAAAAAATGTACTAATTATCACAAAGTCAGGATGGATTTGTCAAAAACGATTTGCCAGACTAATTGTAACTCATTTTTAAAACTTCCTTATTAGACTATATTAGTACTTCAACAATACATTTAACAAAGTTCTCTATACCATGTTGATTAGCAACCTGATGACATGGCAATTAAATAGATACAATGCTAGCTGAAAATCATACTCTAAAAATGTCTCTCAGGGATTCCTCATCAAATTGGAAGGAGATTAAACTCAATGCCACAAAGACCAGGTCCTGATTCTGTATTCTTCAAACACAGAAAAAGTTAGTGGTTAAGGCACCAGGAGCAGGAGACCATGAATTCAAGTCCTACCTTAGCCATAAAAGCCAGCTGAGTGACTTTGGACCAGTCACTCTCTGTCAGGCCAACCCACCTCACAGGGTTATTGTAGGAAAAATAGGAGGAGGAAGGTGTAGAAAGTGTATTGGATATGCTCACTGCCTTGGGTTATTTGTAAAAATAATAAAGGTGGGATTTAAATAAATAAACAAAGAAATAAAAAAATATTACTGGCTTGGAAGAAAAGGAGCAGAAAATGTTTTTATCTTTGCAGCAATGCTTTTGGGACCCACAGAGGACCACTAGGGGTGATAAATGGGTTTTATTATTTGCCATGCCACTATGGTGGCCATCTTGTGAAGAGGCAAGGCTTTAGTCATTCTCTTTTTAGGAATTCACTCACCACATATTGTCAAAATTCCAACTGTTCTCTCAATTACAAAATGTTGCCTATCTATCTCTGCATTTATATTTAATCTGTTAAAAATTAAATACCATTAATTATGTTTATGTTTATCTCAGAAGCTACCAAGTACAGTATCTTGGGGTCTTACTATAATTTTATTAAGGGGGTTCCTGAAAATGGTGGATAGTCAAAATAAAACATGACAGTAGAAGAAGAACAGTGAAAGACTAAGCTGAAGACTCGTTTACTTCAGCAGTTTTTCCCCCACAGTAGCCACAGACAGGATGCTCACAAACAGGATAAGTGAGTAAATCATCCTGCCTACTCATGTTCTTCAAGAACTGGCACTTACTTCTGCTAGAGGAAGAAATTTATAACCAAAGAATTATCTCAATACTTTTAAAATAACAAGTTGGTGGCCATAATTATATTCTGTGGTAAGAAATTCTACTGTTTAACTTTACATTATGTAGTATTTGTCTGTTTTGAATCCCCACCATTCAGCTTAATTGGCTGTAGTACTTAGTCAAACCAGCAAATTTCTCTGCCCATTTCCTCCATCTGCATAATAATCTCCTCTTACTTGCCTTTTTACCAAACTAAAATGGAAGCATTGGTATCTTTTCCTCATCTTTTCTTCAGCCTATGCACCTAACTAATCACTTTTTGCATGTTACATGCTTTTTGCATGTTACATGCTTTTTGCATGTTACATGCTTTTTGCATATTACTCAGTTATGCAATATCCTTTTATTATGCAAGATCCTAAACATTTTCATACAGCCAGAGAAGTCTTGTGTCCGAGAAGGTGTCATAAAGTTATCTGAATAATGTTTGGCAAAATATTGAAACTTCAGAAATCTCCATATACCTACTAATAATATATTCATCAGTACTAAAGTTTATATCATTACATGATTCTTACTTAATATAAACTGATTTCTACTGAATCCTAATTCTGGAAGTTCTCAGTCATTTTATAACAGTAGAGTTTCAAAATCTCCTCTTGTTCTCTGGCATATGTTTACTGGCTCTGCCATGATTTTTCATACTCAATTTCACTTCAGAACAATTAAGATTATTTTTAACTGCAGATGGAATGGATAAAATCAAGTTTCTAAAGCATTTACTTACTTAAAGAAGTGAGTTTACAATAAAATAATGAAAATATTTTTATAATCATGAAAATTGACTAAATGAATTTTCCATTTAAATTCCATTATTTTATGTAAACCAGCTTACACTCAATTACTTAAATCCAGTTAAGTCAGTTGATGAATGGCATTGTAAAATAAAGGGGTTACAAATAATAGCTGTTGTTCCATCATCATTATATTAATGAGAAAGTTTGAATTTATTATGCAGGTGCATAATTTCTCTTAAGTGAAATGTGTAAGTGGAAAGTGTTGAAGAAAATAAAAGTTATAATTTGTTACTTGATATAGTTAATATTTACTTTATATTAAGTGTTAAGTCAGAATTGTTATGATAGTAAATTCTATTTTAAAAAGGACCTTTTGTTACAATTGTCTTATATGGCCATGATGAGAAGAGTAAGAGTACTTGTATGGTTGGCAATTATATAAAAGTGGTCTGTTTTCAAAGCTTTTTTTCCTAACTGCTCATTCATCATTTTGCATATGTTTGTATGTGAGTGGCAGAATGTCTAATGTTACTATTTTCAGACACACAGATTTATAAAATGTCTGAGGTCCTTCCTTTCTAACACTGCTTTTAAGGAGTTTTGTTCACTTGTCCCTGGGTGGGGAGGGAAGAGAGATAGGATCTAAATCTATCTAAATAAAAAGCTTTTGTCCATCCACTACATCTCAGGTATTTCAAGTCAAATAATTGTGCTGGCTTCCCTCTACTTGTAACACAATATTTCCTATGAATATGTTCATCCCCTCATTGGCCACCTGTTGCTAACACTCTGAGGAGTTTGATCTACCCACCTCCTATTAGTCACTTTAGGCTTCTTTGGGCATACTGCCTACTTTTGGTCACAAAGCATTGTCCTCCATGATCATTTTGGCTTGAAATACCTGTTCCACTTCTAAGAAAGCAAAAAATTATTATGGATTTAAAGTAGGTAAGTTTACTGCAATGAGCAAGCAATTAGCTATATATTCTTGAAAAGTAGCTAAGTGTGCCTTGGCCCTTGTCTTTGTGCACATTAAAGCAGAACCTCCCTATTGCCTTTGATCTATTTTGATCTATTTTCTTACCAAGTCTTGGTTTAAGGGGAGGATACTAACTACTTATTTGATGCCACAAAAATGTCTATCTGTTCTTGTTTTAAAATTTGTTGGAAACATCCAAACTTCATTTCCAGACTCAGAGACCAGCTCAAGTACATGGACCAACCAGCCCAAGAAATCAACCCCACAGAACAGCTAAAACAATCCTTTTTATTGAGACTGGCTGAAATAAAAGATTCTTGCAATTCTAATTTATCCTATATTTCCTTATACTTCAGTGAATGAGGAAGATATCTATCTGACTGCTTACAAATGCTATCTGTCTGTGGGAGGACTTAAAATGTTTTTCATCCTTGTAACAGATCTTGCATATCTTCATCAAGGTCATTTTCCTTACTCTTTACAGAGAATTCCTTTACAAGGCTGGGACAGTCAACTTTTGCAGCAGACATCTGTCTGCACACTGTCCTAATACTCCATTCCCATATGCTTGTCAGGTCTGTCCTTTTTAGAGTTAGACCAGCGGCCTCTAACCTTTTGGGCATTAGGGATCAGTTCCGTGGAGACAGGTTTTTCCATGGACCAGAGAGGCTATGATTTCGCATGCTACCTGTATCCCTTGGATGGGGCTTTGCTTGTTTGCATGGCTGGTTTCTAGCATGTCACGGCCTGGTGCCAGTCCATGGGCTGGGGGTTGGGAACTCTTGCTTTAGACACAAAGGTGTACCTGTTTTTGAAACACAGATTTAATATTCTATTAAACAATTATTGGATGCATCTTCATAAATTGCCCAACTGATGTACCAGAGGGTGCAGGAGGAGCACAAGTTAAAGTCAGAGGAACTATCCAAACAATGAATGAATGAATGAATGAATGAATGAATGAATGAATGAATGAAACCCCTACCACAACTACTACCTCAACTACAATCACAACTACAATCAAAAATAACCACCAAACCACAGCCACAAACAATTACTATCCCATCAAATAATTCCACAAATGATATCCCCTTACTCATCAGAGACATCATGGAACGTGATCAAGAATGTCCAAATGCCATCTTATTTGGTCTTGAAGACACCAATGAATCAGATGATATCACCAAAGTTCACAATATCATAAGCAACTCAAATACAACAAACATCTCTCCTGAAGATATTGAAATAACCAGAGATGGCCCGAAGTTCAAATACAATGACGGCTTGGTGGCCCCAATATTTTGTAGAGTTGTTTGCAAAAATGAGGCCAGGAAACATATATTCATTCATACAATAAACGCCATTGCAAAAACCAATCCCAACCATAACAAACTTCGCTCAAGACCAGACTTATCCATATTGCAAAGAATCCGCTCCCGTGAACTCTGCACAGAACTCAAAAACCATCTAGGCAATGGAGAGAAGGACCTGTACATTGACTACCGTGCTGATTGTATCAAAAGTAAGTCACACAACCCACAACTCCGCATCCAACCCTACCTCATCCAACCCACCATCACTCAAAGCTAGGCACGCATGCCCCTAACTACCTCAATTCTAACTACAACTGGCCTTAAATGCAAACTACTCAAAGCAAGAAGCCTTGTAAATAAAATACCTGAATTTCTCCTCTTACTAAATATGGCTAAATTCGACATCATATTTGTCTGTGAAACATGGCTCAACCATCTCTCCCTGATTCCATTACCACAGTAAGAGACTATCATGTTTACCGATCAGATCGTGAAATCCGTAGAGGAGGTAGTGTTGCTATCTTCTATAAAAAGTCCCTACATCTAAAAAACATCCAAGTTACCTAGGAGCTTGCTCTTTCTGAGACCATCGTCTGTGAACTGTCCTTAAATATCACATTTCGATTCTTATTATGTTACAGAGCCCCTGATTATGACATTGAACATGTAAACAAGTTAAATTCACTACTAACATGGGCAACATCCTGCCCACATGCTTTTATCTTTCTTGGTGACTTCAATCTACCTCATATTAACTGGACCCTAAACGAATGTAAAACTGAACCCATACATGCAACCTTCTACAATGCTGTAACAAATCTGGGACTGGAACAACTAGTAACCAACAATACTAGACTTAACAACTGCCTCGATCTCATCTTCTGCAATAGTTTGAATTCTATTTACGGAATACAAATTAAAGAACTCTTTTCCAACAGTGACCACAACATGATTGACTTTTGTCTCAACACACGTTCACACAAAAATCATCATAATGATGGGATCCCCAATTATAATTTCAAAAAAGGCAACTATGATCTTATAGACAACTATCTCTCATCTCTTGATTGGCAATTTCTATTCACTGGATGCAATACTGTTGAAGACCATTACAACATATTTTTACTTGAAGTCAAAAGAGTCATCAAACTATATGTACCAATAACAACTCCCAAAACAGAAAAAACAAATTACCCAAAACAATAAGGAAGCTTCAATCCAAAAAGAAATCACTTTGGTGGAAAAACAAATCTGGTCATGTTGCCAACTTCAAAAGCCAATACAAAAATTTATGCCACCATATAAAGACTGAATGCACCAATTATCACATTAAACAAGAGGAAAACCTTCTACGCACCAATTCCACCTGTGCTTTCTACAATTTTGTAAAGAACAAACTAAAAGACTCAAGATCCATCCCACCCCTGAAAGGACCTAATGGTACAGACTGCAATGACAACACCATTAAAGCCAACCTCTTTAACACATTCTTTGGCTCAGTATTTGTAAACAGCAATGGATCATGCCCAGTATTTCCTAGTCGATCCACAGACAACTACAACGATCTAATACATATTGATTTTACAGAAGACAATGTTGAAAAAGCACTATGCAATCTAAAACCATCTCTATCTATTGGACCAGACAGAATATGTGCCTACTTCTTAAAAAAGCTATCCACTGCCATTGCTGAACCTCTAAGCATAATCTTTGAAAAATCTTTCAGGACCAGCTCCTTGCCAAACCTATGGTCACTAGCCACGGTCATCCCCATCTTCAAAAAGGGAGACCCCACCCTAGTTGAAAATTACAGACCAATCTCTTTATGCTGCATCACCTGTAAAGTCATGGAATCAATTATTAACCAATCCATTATCCTCCACTTAGAGACAAACAACCTACTCTCTAATAAACAATTTGGTTTCAGAAAAAACTATCCTGTAATCTGCAACTCTTACACTGCAAAAACATATGGACTACACAACTCGATCAGGGCAAAGCAATAGACGCAATTTACATAGACTTCTGTAAAGCCTTTGATTCAGTGGTACACAACAAACTACTCCTACAACTAAAATCTTATGGTATCTCTGGACACCTGAATAACTGGATAGAAGCATTCCTGTCAAACAGACAACAAATGGTCAAAATTGGGAGCGTCCTATCAAATTCTGTACCTGTCAACAGTGGTGTCCCACAAGACAGTGTTCTAGGACCAACTCTCTTCATACTCTACATAAATGACCTCTGTGATCATATTAAGAGCAATTGCGTTCTCTTCGCCGATGATGTAAAGCTATTCAACACCACCGACAATACTGCTACCCTTCAAAAAGACCTCGACTATGTATTTATTTATTTATTTGTTTTGACTTGTATGCCGCCACTCTCCAGAAAGGACTCGGGGCGGCTCACAGATAAAAACACAGAACAATAAATTAGTTAAAAAGAAATTAAACTAAACAAGCCAAAATAAAGTATAAAACCGAATTAAAATCGAATTTAAAACCCACCCTCTCCCCTAGGAGATCAGTCCAGCCCGGCCTGTAAAAACAACCAGGTTTTTAGATCGCCCCGGAAAGAGGAGAGATCAGGAGCCAGCCGGAGCTCAACAGGTAGCTGGTTCCATAAGGCGGGGCCGATGCAGAATAGGCCCTTTCGGGTCACCGCAGACATTGTCGCGGCGGACGGCAACCCGAGGAGTCCCAACCTATGTGCTCGCACAGGCGACCGGTATTTGATATCGGCAGGAGATGTTCCTGCAAGTACCCCGACCCATGCCATGAAGGACTTTTGAATGTTAATGTCAAAACTTGAATCGCACCGGAGGGCAACCGGTAACCAATGCAGCTCGCGAGGAGGGGCGTAACATGGGAGTATTGGGAGACTCCCATCACAACCCACGGCCGCATTCTGCACCAGCTGGAGCCTCGGATGGTATGCAAGGGCAGTCCTACATAGAGCGTTGCAGTAGTCGAGTCGGACGTAACAAGTGCATGAGTGACCATAAGGGCATCTCGATCCAGGTAAGGGCGGAGCTGGTGAACCAGCTGAACCTGGGCAAAGGCCCCTGGCCACGGCTCCCACCTGCTCCTCCAAACTGAGCCGTGAGTCCAGGAGAACCCCCAGGTTCCGCCCTATCCACAGGGGTAACACCTCTCCCCTATGGCCAAAGGTGGAATATACTCACTGGAGCGAGATGCCTGTGCACAGCCACTCAGTCTTGGCCGGATTGAGCTGTAGTCTGTTCCTGCCCATCCAGATCCGTACCGCATCCAAACAACGGGACATCACAGAGAGGGCATCACTGATTTGGTTTGGGGTGGAGATGTATAACTGGGTATCATCAGCATACTGATGATACCTCACTAAAACCTCGGATGATCTCTCAGCTTCATATAGATGTTGAACAGGAGGGGCGAGAGGACCAACCCCTGTGGGACCCCACACGTGAGAGCACTTGGGGCTGACCTCTGCCCCCCTGCCAACACTGATTGCGAATGCCCCGAGAGGTAGGAGGAGAACCACTGCAGAACAGTGCCCCCCACTCCCAACCCCTCAAGGCACCGCAATAAGATACCATGGTCGATGGTATCGAAAGCCGCCGAGAGATCTAATAGGACCAGGACAGAGGAAAAGCCTCTGTCCCGCACCCTCCAGAGATCATCCACCAGTGCGACCAATGCCGTCTCTGCACTGAACCCGGGCTGGAAGCCCGATTGATAGGGCTTCCGGCCTATCAGAATGGTCAAACAAATGGCAACTTCAAATCTCAACAAATAAATGCTCTTGGTAAAAAAATCAGAAAATGAAATACAAGCTGAACAGTCAAGACCTTGTTGATGATCCAAACTCTGTCAAGGACCTTGGAGTACTCATCTCTAATGATCTAAGTGCTAGAGCCCACTGTAACTACATAGCCAAAAAGGCATTAAGAGCTGTTAACCTAATCCTGCATAGCTTTTTCTCTGGTAATATCACACTACTAACTAGGGCATATAAAACATTTGCTAGACCAATACTTGAATACAGCTCATCAGTCTGGAACCCACATTACATATCTGATATTAATACAGTTGAGAAAGTCCAGAAATATTTCACAAGAATAGTTATCCACTCCTCTACTCGTTGCAGAATACCTTATGCCACCTGACTTGAAATTCTAGACCTAGAAAAGCTAGAACTACGCTGCCTTCGGTCCAATCTAAGTATAGTATATAAAATTATATGTTGCAATGTCCTACCTGTCAATGAATACTTCAGTTTCAACCATAACAATGCAAGAGCACACAATAGATACAAACTCAAGGTAAACCACACCAAACTTGATTGCAGGAAATATGACTTCAGCAACAGAGTGGTCAATGTCTGGAATACTCTACCTGACTGTGGTTTCTTCCCCAAACCCCAAAAACTTTAACCTTAGACTATCTACTATTGACCTCACCCCTTTCCTAAGAGGTCTGTAGGGGGGGCGTGCATAATTTAATTTTTAATTTAATTTTAATTTATTTTGTCAATCGCTTACAAGGATAAACTTAGTTGTGAATACATGAAATGAATACATATAAGAAAAATAAAAGAAACAATAGGACAGGGAGGGTAGGCACGTTGGTACACTTATGCACGCCCCCTACAGACCACCAACGTGCCTACCATCCCTGTCTTATTGTTTCTTTTTATTTTTCTTATATGTATCCATTTCATGTATTCATAACTATGTTTATACTTATACCTGTTATCTTATAATCGCTTGACAAAATAAAATAAATAAACTTGTGCTCGTCCTACACCCTCTGGTAGCCACATACTTCCCTTTCTCTGCACTTACAGTCCGTCAGCTGGCTTATCCATGGTCATAGGTTTCACATCTTTTCAGAAAAGCACTAGATACATGTTAGCCCAATTGATAGGTCACAGCACACAGGAGGGATTGCAAGGAATATCATGAGTGCTCCCTCCTTTTTTACTGATTCCACCCCTTTCTGGCAACTTATTAGGCAAGTCAGGAGTAACTAAGCTGCTATTCTAACTATCTGCCTAAACTCACCCAACCCACTATCTATGTTTGGAATAGTGACTGATAGTTATTTTTCCACCAGTAGCAAGTTGGAAGGGTAATAAAGCCAGGGAATCCACCAATCTCTTTTCTGTATTTGGCCTACAATGGGTATGTAAGGTTAGCATATTTTGATAACTTATTACAGTAGCAGAACATGAATCAGCAATGAGGGAAACACAATCTATGTCATCATAAATTTTTGCACATTGAAGGACAATGGTAAATAGCACTTTTAATGTAGCAGTGAGAAAGAGCTCTAAGAAAACATTGGAACTATGTTGAACCACATATTATACAGTAGTGGCTTTGCTCAAATTAGAGCAAATTATCTTGGACATAATGAGGTTTACTTTAAGTTCAAATTTTGCATTTTTAAATGTACTTTTTCTCATAGTATATATTGTTACTTCTACATTATATGTAGAGACATTACAATTAGCCAGAAATGAGTTGCAATGAAGGAACCACACAACACATAAATCAAGTTTTATAAATAGCTAGTGGGGTAACAGAAACAATGAACTTCAGTGGACTGACAATGGCGTCATCTAATGGTCTGAAAAAAATGAAGGAACAAAATGTATAATTTCTAAAGAAAAGTTGTATAAGAACAACTTATGAATCACTAAAAGTTGCATGCTATTGCAGTGCAGCAAATCTGTGCACAATCATTTAGGAGTAATCCCTAGTGAAGTCTGCCTGATTTATTTCTAAGTAACCATACACAGAACTGAATTTATGAACTCTACAGATATATTTATGAATTCATTAGGTGAGTGTTTATGTACTGTATCTAATGCACATAGAACTTTGGGCATGTTATTGCTGGCACTCAGGCTAGAAGTTCTGAGCATTGCTGATATTACAGATAGAATAGCGCATTGCACAACAAGATCCAGAGACACTCTGAACTCTTTGCAATTGTGGTGACATGCAGACAATATATGTATATATGTATGTATGTGTATGTATATGTGCGTGTGCGTGTGAGTATATGTGTGTGTGGGTATATATGTGTGTGGGTATATATGTGCAGGTGTGTGTGTAGGTATGTATATGTATAATATATATATATATATATATATATATATATATATATATATATATAGAATATATTGTGCCCTGATCAATGTACACTTGAGGACCTCATGGCAGCCTTAAGTATGCCTTATTTTAATTGTGATGCTTCTGACATGAATAAACAAACAAGCTTAGAGTATTGCATAAACCTGTTATTGCGGCTTGTAACCTATGAGTCCTAATTTAATCTGGTATATGAGTAGAACCACATGTTTATGTGTTTAGGATCCAGACCTGAAACATCTTACTGAGGCAAAATACAATATGGCATACTTCTCCATCTATCTACAGAAGCAAATGGGACTGATAATCAAATCTCAAAGATAGTTTTCAGCTTTCAAGGACAATTGGGAACGGGATTGCTTAAGTCAGTGAGGTCATGAGATGTCAGCTTCCTGGGGCATGGGAAACAGTCCCAGAGCCTCATGCTTCAGGGTGCAAAGAGTCAAAAGGACCTAGATGGGGTAGAGAAATAGTTGGGTGGGTGGAGAGTTGGAGGCAGTCCCTTACTTTACTGAAGCTCAGGTTAACGGCTACAATGGAGAGTGCTGAGATTGCTGTGTTTAATATGTATATATTCCAACCATTAAAAATTGTGTGTGTAATGGAATTCTTTTCTCAGAGTACACACAGAAATATTTTATATTATCCAAATATATTGAAAATATAATTGTTAAATTACTTGCTTTCAGATGATTTGGTCAAGGAAAATATATTTTATCATCTTTACCAGCTTTGTCTCTTGAAATAAAACCTTGGATTAATCTATTTAAACACTGAAGTTTGGGAAGAAAAATATTTTATATTCATAAATATTTTCTTGTTCCTAAGCATCTGGCAATGGAAGCAAGAACATACTCAACATGCTTTATCAAACCTATCACGCACCGGCTTCAAAGAAAAATATGCATAACATTTTCTTCTGGAATCATTTTGTATTTCTGGTTCTATTAGAAAATGTTGCCCTATACCTAACTCCCATTGTACTCTTGTCTACTGGAAGTAACTTTGATGCTACTAAGGGTCTTTTAATTTTCATATGTAGAAGTAAACATCCCCTAATAAGTACTGTTATATGCTGATTTGGCAATTTGGTTATATAGCAACGCTTATAAATACTAAGAATAAAATACATAAAATACATTAAAATAAAAATTTCTACTCATACTTTCTACTTATACTAATTCTACTTATGCATGTGTTAGAATATCCTACAATTAATTGATATAAATTATTAAATTGAAAGGAGCACTGCTCCATGACTAATTTGATGATTCTAAGAAAACTATGACACATTTATCTCCATATCGGGAGTAACAGAAACATCCTAAAAATTCACATGGAAACCATCCTCTGCATCTACACTATGTGATAGTTGCCAAAAAAAAAACCACCAATATCTTTTAAACATTAACTCCACAACTGAATAAGATTTGTCCAGGTTTTATATTCCAGAACTAGATCTTGGTTTTTTACTAGTTGGTAGTCTTGTGAGCATTTACTGCACTAGCTTTAAATGCAGCATTTGTACCGTTTCCTTTTTCTAATGTTATTTCTGTTTGCAGCTGCCATGTCTGATTTACCATTACAGTAACTTGGTTTAGGGCTTGCACCCAGCCAATTTAGTATGATTCATCCAAGCTGGTTGATAACTTTTTCCTACAGAATTGCCAACACTCTACCAGAGCCAGGAGTTGAGAGATTATTTTCAAGGGTTTGTTTTTCCTCCTACCTTCATTGGTTAGGAGGATGAGTTTATTTGCGTGCTGTGTAGATACAGTTACTGTCTGCATTTGCACAACACATTAAATATGATCATTTTAATTTGGATTTACTGAATTGACCACCTTTCTCAGTTCACACAATAAGCTGAACCTAATGGTCGGATTCTCACAGAAACCTTACAAGGTCAAAACTAATCACAACCATTTGTGTGATTATTGATGAGTACGATCAATGGCAAAAGTAAAGTCAAACTTTCTTCTGTTCATTTATAGGAATGTATAATAAAGAAAAGGTCTGCTTCCTCTATAGACCCACCCTCCACAATACTATTGCAAGAATTATTTGTTCCATAATTTAGATAGCATATCTGTTTTTCGAAAGATGATGCATAACATAGTCAAGTGGATTAATGCATCTCCATAAAGAGAAGTGCAACACTACTGGGAATAAAATGACATATACAGAATTTTGGCAATGTGTGCTACAGGGTTTTTTTTATACTGCTTTCCCGATCTAATTCTATTGCCCAGATTCTATGTAAAAATACCAAAAGCTGCCAATCAAGTTTGGTAAAAATCCTAAAACCTGAAAACTTTTCTTCTGAAAAAGACTGATACCAGCTCTACCTCTTTATAAAATAAAGCCCTTATTCCCTTTGTCAGCTCCATTAGCAGGATCATGCTAGTTTCCTGCTTTCATCATGCATTCATACATTTCCAGAGTAAGAGTCCCAACTAAATATTATCCTTTTGGCAGAATTGTAACTAGACACAATAATGTAATGATTAAATATCATAGCTAAAAAGCTGTGTGATGCCTCATCTCTTCCACCATAATATCCACTTACGGAAATTGTGTGAGGCACAAATATGGTTTCCTCTTCCCCAGTTTTTTTTTCTTCCAGTACTTTAGAATGTTTTTACTAAAAAGAAAACTGCATATTCCAAAATATTCCTGAAGAAACTAAAAGGAACACTCAAGTTGCTTTTATTTTAGCAATGCAGAACTATACATTTTAAAGAACCATTTTTACTAAACTGCTGCAAATGGAAATAATAACTTTTATGATTTATGAATTTCCTGATATACCAAACCACTTACAGAAGATCAGAGATTATATTTTATATAAAGATTTGTCAGCATAAGGCAGCAAATTTTGTGAGAAAAGCTGCTTGCTTTGCCTCCAAAGTAATCCAACTAAATCTTTCTAACTTACATTTGCCAAATCAAACATGTCAAAAAATAACTGCACACTCCTAAAGAAAAATATTTTTAAAAAGCTGACAGTATGCATTCATGGTAAGATAGGCAAACAGTGAAAGGTTCCAGAGGCAAAGTTATACTACTGTACATGAGAAATTCCCTTTTCTACCAGATTATGCTGCTTTCTACAAAGATATGTGTTAAGGTTTCCAAAGAGATTTTTACTCTTACACTAAGCTCATGAAAATATGCTAATCTTAAAGTATTGTTACAAATATAGCGCCAATATTATAAGATTGTCTATGCAAGTTCCTTTGACTCAGTACGAATCTGACAGAGCTCTCAACAATGAAACATGTAAAATGCAGCATAACATAAGAAAAAGGACTACTCTGATATCTTGACTTGGAAAGCTATCATACATCTCTAATTACCAGAGAACCAAAAAATATTGTGCACATAATATAATTGGAATCAGTAAGCCATTTGACAAAGCAGACCACAACCGTCCTGGTAAGATAGAAAAATATGGGATAGACAGCATCACCCCCAGATGGATTCAAAACTGGCTGACAAATCACAACGTGTAGCCCTCAATGGAACTACATCTACATGGAGAGAAGTATGCAATGGGGTACCCCAAGGCTCTATCTTAGGTCCAGTATATCTTCATAATCTATGAAGATGAGGGCATAGAAGGGAACTCATCAAATTTGCAGATGATACCAAGCTTGGAGAAAAAGCCAATACTGTAGAAGCTAGGCTCAAGATCCAGAAGGATTTAAACAGACTTGAAAACTAAGCCTTATCCAATAAAATTCAATTCAGAACAGTAACAGTGAGAAAAATTTAGGAGATCTAGTGGCTAACCACCTAAGTATGGGCCAGCAGTGTGCTGCAGTTGCTAAAAAAGCCAATAGAGACCTAGACTGCATCAACAGAATATTATCAAGATCACATGAAGTATTAGTACTGCTATATACTGCTTTTGTAAGACCATACTTGGAATACTTCATCCAGTTTTGGTCACCATGATATAAAAAAGGTACTAAGACTCTATAAAAAGTGCAAAGGAAAGCAACAAAAGTGATTGGGCTAGTGAAGAGAAGGACTAGGGTGACATAACAGTCTTCCAATATTTGAGGACCTGTCACAAAGAAGAGGGGGTCAACCCTAAACATTAGTGCACTGATATACAAACATATCACTGGGGGAAAAATGCCTAAGCACATCTATATTCTGTAAGTTAACGTCAAACTTTTCATTTTAAAAGGCTGGTCAAAATCATTCTATATTAGCAAACTTAATATTAATATTTCTCTCCAAATGACAAATAAACTCTCTTTTTTAGAAACACTTCAATGTTATCAACATACATTGCAGCAGCATTTTTATTTTATTAAATTGTTTGTCCTGTGTTTGTTAATTTTTTGCATAGTTCCTAAAATATATTCTCAAACAGAGCCATAAATTAATGCCATTAAGTGTTGGCATACTAACATCTTAAATATTTCACTACTTATTAACTTTTAAGAAATAAATATGATATGGCCACAATGTCTATTCTGCAGCACTTACTTAGCATCTTGTTCCTAGATCAGATTGGCATCTACCAAATTAAACTACTACCTAAAAAGGAAAACAGAACAAAGTTGTATAAACTGAGCCAAACTGCACTCGGTGATTTCACTGACCTAATGTAGCACAGGTTTAAACAATATAATTCCATTCGGTATGTGAATGCTGAGAAGGAGAAAGGCTTTCAGATATATTATACATGTTCACTGGCTAAATATAGGACATAAGTAAATCACTGAAGAACACAACCTCCTCCCCACCTGTAATTGATTTAGAATTAGGTCCCTCTGGTGCAATGGGAAGTATTCTGAACATGAATGGGAGGTAATTTAGGCACTATATTATTTGCATAGTGCCCCATTATTGAAAAATTAAACTGGAAAGTCTTTGATTTCTTCTTTAAAAAAGAAATGGCTATGTTACAAAAATTTTAGAAGTACTTCAGAATCTTATAAAAGTGAGTTTCTATTATGGTACTCCTAAGTATTTTTATTATTCTTATGAACTCCAGTAGCTTTCAGGGTGACGCAGCATTCTTTCACTGAAAAAAGAAAAATAAGTTTTCCATATATTCAGCTCACAAGATAAATATTCTGCTCAAAGTGATTTTCAATCTAAAGACAGTTTTTGAATCAAATGTTTTCAAGAATTCTTTAGCAGCAAAGAACTATTTATGGCAGTTCTAATTATGAAAAACAATGGTTATAATAAGAAATACTGACAGCTCTTACTTATGAAATAAATTAATAATCTAACTATTTTATCAAAGTCAGGTTAATAAGTCAATTCTAAAAGCATGCCCCCCAAAATTGTGAATGACAGAAGCTTAACTGTACCAAGTCAAACGGTTAATACAAGAAATGCTGCAGCACAAAATACTACTCAAAAGTACACAAAACTCTTTATTTTCCCAAAACAAAAATATATTTAATAGTCTGTCATGTTGATTTAACCGGATTATTGTTCTGTTCACCACATACTGTACAGCTGCTCTATGATTCATTGATATTATTCAAGCACAAATCTTCAGGTCAGTCACTAGAATAGCAGCAATAAATCAAACTAACCAAAGATATTACTAAATTGAAAATATCATCTAGTTTCTAGAAAAATAAAACAATATTTTTATTCTTTTGCATGTCCAAAAATTTGTTTTAAATGAGTGAACTCAAGGTTGAAATGGGTATTTACTCTTATTTCTAAAAAAGCATATCATCCTTATATTACACCACATCTTATACCATAAAACATCACCATATACTAAGGGATGCAACACATGTTATGTTTTGGACTATGTACACACAAACCTTATTAGATCGCTGTTAATAATGCTACCAAAATTACTGTTTCTTCACCATCACCTAACTGAAGTTGATCATCTGAGTGAAAAGGTAAAAAGGCCTCTTGGAGTTCAGTAAGCCCCATGGTGAATAGCTGAACACAACACACAGTCTGTAAGTTACCCACATATGCTGCATGTTGTAGAGTAATTATAGGCACAATGTAACCAGAAGTATGTTTTAATGCAGGCACAGTATAGTACATAGAGCAATCATCTCAATATCATATATATGGACCAATGCCTGGAATTCCACAGCCAGCAGGATTATTGATGTGAATTTAGACAGCTGCAGTCCATACAACTCAGAAAGTTCCTTGGCAGTGAATCAAATTATTCAATTCTGAAGCACATTAAGGTCATTATGAGTCAATTTTTCAAGAATATTAAAAATCTCTCCTCTTAATCACTTCAAACAAAAACTCTTATCAAATGTAGAATCCATTTCCAACAATAGTCCATCATATGCTCCCAGAAAACGACAATGAGTTATCCTACATTGTTTAAAAAACAAAACATAGCCTTTCAAAAAATAAGGAAACATGCCACTTACCTTTTTAGTTTTATGAGTTTTTAGACATCCAGATTTTAACAGAATAACAGGGTTGAAAGAGATCTTGGAGGTCTTGCATATTTATAGTAGGGGCAATCTTCTTCAATACTCTATGGCCCTCTAAATTAAAAGATCAGATTCCCCAAATATTGTCTTTCTGCTAGTTTTTTCTGAACTTTCATTCGCCTCTAATATAATTAAAGCAAATGATCATACAACTAATGTATTGGACAAGATAGCTTCCATTTTTGGAAAGGAAAGTAGCACTTCCTTAATATAAAGAGTAAGATTTAATATTATCCCATTTTCAAATGTAAACAGTAAAACAATATCTAATTTTTAAATATTAAGCACTTTATGTATTTCTTATTTATCCGAGATTTGAATCTTTATGAGATCTAGATTATCATTTATTTGGAGCAAGGCTTTTCTCGGGAGCCCTGGTATTTTAGAATACCATTCTGTAGAATGTCTATTAATGTTCTTAGAATGTTTCCTTTCAGAAGCAGCTGAAAAGCTTTCCGATTCCATACAGCTTTTTCCAAATTAATCCTCTTCTTCATATTTTTGTTCTCTGACTTTAATTTTTCCATTTATTTTATAGAATATTTCAACTGGCTTTAAGTTATATAGTTACAAATCAACTGCCGGAATCCTGACACCTTAATTGTATAAACCAGAATAAAACCATGCACATCAGCTGTTTCCTTAATGATTTGTAATCTGTGAAAGATAAGCTTCCATGTGGAGGTACATATATGCATGCAGGGCTCCTTTCCTGTGGGAGAACAATACGTATTAGTTTTCTGCATGTTGTCCCTCTGGAAGGATATGTACTCATATGTACTCATTCCATGTGATCTCTAGGCCCTATAAACAATAATACTAATTACATGTAGGGCGTGTTCTGTGGCCTGTGAAATATCAGCAGAACATCCCTAAAAGACTGTTTTCAGTCTAAGAAGGAAGTATATGAATACTGCAAATCAAATAAGAAACTGGCAATGTTAATACCTGGCTTCTAAATAGAGAAACGCTGGTGGCTGCCAAGGAATAAGACAAATTCCTGTTGAATATTAAGAGATTTTAATCATAAGAACAATTCAGTATTAGAACTGGTTACCAAGGGAACAGTGAACTAGATGTGTGCAAGCAAAGAAGGCTGAACAGCTATGTGTTACGAATACTTTGGATTGCTGCATGGATCACAGGATTGAATTCAATGGTCTAAATGTCCCATTCAATCAGTAGCTTCCACAGGAGGATGATAAAAACCAGCAGTATGGACAGAACATCAGAATACAAGGCCAGCATAACAAGCAATTTATTACAAAAACCACTAGATCTGATTCTTGTCAGATTCTTGTCAGATTCTTGTCATGGTAACAATATGGAGTTGGGAGATGCTACTATCAATCCCTTTTCTGTTTACCACAGCACCCCAACCCATCCCCCACAGGAAGATTAAACCTCTTCAATCAGTTCCTCTGGCTTCCAGACACCTCTCGGTTCCAATTGGGTTTTGGAAGGAACGGGATTGTCCCCGATACTGAGGCTTAGAATCAGGCAGCACGGAGGCTTTAGATTGGATTTCACCATCTCGCCTGCAACAGACCACAATGTGCCCTTGGTTTACTGAGGATCTCTGCTGGATAAAGTAACAGAAGATATGACTAGGGAGCCATTGGGGGAAATCTAGGAACAAGTCTGAGCATCCTTTAAAGCTTATGGCAAAAATATCTTATGTTTCTCTGATGTGGCTAATTTTGCTTTTGATCCAAGCCCCTCCTGGTTTGTCAAGCCTCTAGATTGGTAGCCCATGCCTGAGTTTCCAGTGGGAAACTATGAAAGAGGTTCTGGTTTGTCTCTCCTCAAAAGAAGAGCTTTGGATCAGGCAGAGCTGGACTATTTTCATCCAGATTCCAATCTTCTTTAAGGTGTTTTTTTTTTGAGAAGGTGGTTAACTGACAGGTCCAAAATGTGCTGGGGGAAGCAGATCATCTGGATCCCTTTCGGTCAGGTTTCAGACTAGGATACAGTAATAAGCAGCTTCGATTGTGCTTGATTACCTCTGGTTGGCTCAGGATGGGGGAAGTGTATTCATCCTGGCCCTCCTTGACCTCTTAGCAGTTTTTAACAACATTGACCATAGTATATTTCTGGACTAGCTGAGAGGTTTGGGGAGCTGTTTTGTAGCTGTTGTTCTCTTTCTTCCAAGGCTGATTCCCATTGGTGATGATGGGAAGAGGGTCTAGATGTAGACCCTATTATGTGGGGTACTTCAAGGGTCTCCCCTCTGCTTTTTAAAATCCACTGCTGGAAGAAGTCACCTGTGAGCATGGGATACAGCAATTGTATTACATTCGATGGATAAATAGACTAACCTAGCAAATAGAAAATTGTGCTTTAAAAAAACCTCAAACAAATATGCAGGATGAATAGGTATTATAGGAATAGATGGATAAATGGTAGTCCTAGGCTAAATGACTTAGATTCAACTTGCTGAAAAACTTTACAATATGATTCTCTGAGCCAGAACAGAAAGATAACACAACTTTCCTCAATAACTTTGTTTCTTACCTTGAGATAGATTCACTGCTTGCACAGAAACATCTTCTAGCTTTGATAAACACTAGAGAACACCAAAAGGAGAATGTGGTCTTGAAGCCTTTTCCAGTAGCATTTGCAAAAACTAGAAGAGATTTCTGTGGACTGATGTACACAGAGAAATTGTTTTCAGTTTTGTAAGTATAGGTGATGCTGAGAAGAGGCTCTGAAGCAGACAAAGAAAAGCAACATGGTTGCTCTTAGGTCCTCTGCCTCTATGCACTTAAAAAAGAAAATTACCTTCCTTTTACATTTTGATTCTACCAGTTCCATGAATGAATGAGTTTGTTTCTTCGTAACATTTAGATGGCCACCTAACTCTTAAGAGTCTGACTCTGGATGACATACAAAGTAATTAAGGTTTCAGAGAAGGGATCTGGAATGTATTCTCTCTGTCAAAATGTGTGAAAAGACAAATATCCTTGGAAGAAGGCAGTCCACAATAACCTTGTCCTATGTCATGTAGAGCTTTACAGATGACAACTAAGACCTTCAAGTGCATTAAAGGCCTATAAGAAGCAGGTCTAGCTTATTGAGTGAAAGTATTATACAAGTGTAACAAGAAGCATCCATAACTACCCATGACACTGAATTCTGGACCAACTGAAGCTTAAGAATGGTAGTCAAGGACAGTCTTATGCATGGTAAGTTGCAATCCATTTAAGAGATAAGTACGATATGAGTGAACTTGAGCAGGTCCCCGAATCCAGAAATGGACATAAGGCAAAGGCCACTTGGCCTTTTCATGCAGGAGCTGTGAGACAAGGAACACCCCTGAGTTACAAGCATGTCAGTGTTTTTAGGACTTGTGGAGCCCAAAACACACAACCACTTGCTCTTGGAAAGATTCACTTAGGCAGCCAAGTCAAGCAATATACAATTCAGTATAAGCATATTGATTGTCAGATCTTCCTGGGGAAACTTTCCAGAATCTAGGCTTTTTATAATCTTTTTTATGTCAATGTGTCTTAAAGTGTGACCCAAGGAATCTCACCCAACACATTCTCAACACAAATCAAAATTATTTGTCAGATATTAAAGATGGCTGCAAAAAATTTAAATGTCATTCTTCTGATTCTTCTGTTTGTTAAAAGATTATTTTTTCATGGAAAATGTTTAATCTGATCGGTTTAATATTGTCATTTCAGTAAATACTGAACATATTCTACACATGCATGTCAATGTTTAAAAGGTATTATTTATATAACCCATACAAAACAAAATTTATTTTGGGGTGATCCATAATTTTTAAAAGTGAGAAGGGGGTCCTGAGAATAGAAAGTTTAAGAAATGTTGCGTTATATCATCTCCTCCCCCATCTATTAAACAGGACACACACACAAAATGTGGAACATTCTTTATTCACAAATATTCTTTATCAGACAGATGCAAGACATCCTGTCTGCTACAAACATATCAGCATCTCTGCTTGAGACAGTGATAAAATGCTTAGCTACTTATAGACAGACCCCCACAGAATGTCTAGAATAATTTAAATTCAGGTCATTAAGTCAGTCAGTAAAAGTATTTGTGTGGAATATGGAATGTGTGTGTGTGTCTTCTAATCTGGCCTGCAACTAAGTCTGTAGATGGAAATCCAGCCTTTTAAACATCTAAAAACTAAGCAAAAGATAATACAGTGTTAATTGGTATTACTATGAAAATATGTGGTTTGAGAAGAGATGACCCTAGGAAAAACCTCTTTCTTACCTTCCTCATTCAAAATCCATGTGAGAACACTGATGTCCGTTTCATAGCCACAAGTGCTGTCTTCAAAGGCACAAGAGCCAGCAGAGTATGACTCAAGGGCTCTGGCTAACTGCAAAACTAAAGAAGACAAAGCTGGCTTAGTTTTCAACAAAAAGAGATTGGATCTGTGTGAAAGAGTGTCTGTGAGAAATATCAGGAAAGCAAGTCTTTGGCTTAATTCAATGGAAATCAACTGTGCACTTCTGCAGTAGAAGCAATAAAAACTGCAGTAGCAGTCTTAACAGTTACCAAGACTGCCTCCCGGTGATACAGATGTAATACAATTGCAGCAGATTCCAATACAAATTTTATCTCATTTGCCCCTCTAAAAATCTATTACAAGACCCAGTAACTGCATGCTTCATGCACCTGCTCTTCTGTCAAGGTCCTCTATTATGCCTTTCTCTATCAGCCATGACCCAATGCATTTTCTAGGGCAAAAGCTGTCTTGATCCAATGTGGGGTGGGAGGGAGAGATAGGAACACTTTAAAAAAAAAATCTGGGAAATGCAATATCCTAAAATAAGTTCAGCTTCCTAATGCACCTCTTAAGAGATCTGAAGATGCTTCTCCTAGAATAAAGAAGCCACCAATACAGACTTCACTACAGAATTAACACTTTTTAAAACAGAGACCAGGTTATCAGACACGTGAGAACTATGCTGTGTTTCTATGACATACTCATTTTTTTGTGAACGGTCCTCTCTATGCAATTATCACTTTTTCTGCTTCACAGTTGTCTCTGGATCTTTTCTTCTAGTAATCTAGTAACATACGGGGGCGTTCATACTATTCCCTCACAATAAGTTTCCGTCCATCTGTCAGACTACGGTTCCTAAAGCTTCTGTTCCAATTCCTTTTGACACGCCCCCGCCGGCTCTTCGTTTCGCCGCAAAGCCACCCGAACGCCACCCCCACACGCACCCCAAAGCTGTTCCAGGTGCAGGAACCGAGCCGTCGCCTGCTCTCCTCTCTCCCGCCCCCCGCCGCCGCCTTACCTTACCTTGCACGGCGAGAAGGCAGCGCAAGTTCATAGCGGCGCCAGGAGTGAGGAGGCGAGGAAGACAAAGCACCGTGCGGCTAATCTCCCGCTTCGAGGAGCCGAAGGCGCCGCGCGCAATGCCAACTGAGAGCCTTAGAAGCCCCGAGCAGCCGAGTCAAAGCAGCAGCCCTGGGGGGAGAAGGGGGGGAGGGAGGGGCTGAGCTTGGACAGCCTCGGAGGCAGCCAGCCAGCTCCGACGGAGGGAGCGAGGGAGGGGCTGTTCAAAGCAACACAAGAGAAGATCCGTGAGGGAAGCCCCGCGGTCTCCACACGGAGTAAAGGCTTCTCCTCTTCCCTCAGCCACGGGCAATAGCTCCCAGGGACGCGCGGGCGGGAATCTGCTCGGTTCGAAGAATCCACTCTCAGTTGCTAAGGAGAGCCGCGAGGCGGAGGAGGCCGGTGGACTTTTCGCCGCCGCTTTCTGTGTTCCGCACCAGGGGATGGAGCCGTCGGAAGGTGGGCTACTGGGCTTCAAATCCGCAGAAACGCTGGTGCTCCTGGGTGTGAAGCCCAGGGGAGAAGCCGGATGCCAACTTTGAGGAACTCTGGCAATACCCTTGTCAAGACTTGGTATAAGGTCCTTCTTTCCTCTTAGTAGGGCATGCAGTTTGATGATGGATCTATGGGGAGGGCGGGAAACAGAGGAGGAGAAGGGCATAAATCAAGAGCAGACTTGGCAACTTTAAGACTTGTGGACTTCAATTCCCAGAATTCTGGGAGTTGAAATCCACAAGTCTTAAAGTTGCCAAGTTTGGGGACCCCTGATCTAAAATCATAAGTGGCACTGACCAAAATCCAAGATACGGCATTTCAGGCTTCCTAAATCACTGTACAAGTAGTCCTCAACTTACAAAACTTTACTTAGTGACCGTTCAATCTTACAACAGGGCTGGAAAATGTGACTTACGATTGTTTTTTCACACTTATGACCATTTCTGCATCTACATGGTCATGTGATCAAAATTCAGACACTTGACAAATAGCTCATATTGATGAGGGTTGCAGTGTCCTGGGGATCATGTGATCCCTTTTTGCGACCTTCTGACAAAGTCAGCGCAGAAGCCAGATTCACTTAACCACCATGTTGTTAAATTAACAACTGCAGGGATTCACTTCACTCTGGCAAGAAAGATCATAAAATGAGCAACACTCACTTAATAAATGTCTTGCTTACTTAGCAACAGAAATGTTGGGCTCAATTGTGGTCATAAGTCGAGGACTACCCGTATCTCAGGGAAGCAATTATTGAGAAAGGAATGTAGACCAGAGATGTCCAAACACAGGAACTTTTAAGACTTTCTGGCTGGGGAATTTGGTGAGTTATGAAGTCCACAGGTCTTAAAGTTGTCAAGGTTGGACAGCCCGATATAGACTATTTAAACTTTAAACTTTAAAAGAGCTTAGCTAGAATTCATCCCCTTTTAACACAATTCCTCAGAAATTTGTTTTTCTTAAATTACATTCTTATAACCAGCTCAGAAAGAATGTGAATGAGCCACACAGTGTAGGTAATTCTATCATGGTTTGGTTTCTGTCATCATTTTTACCTAGCTCCAGGATTCCTCCCTTCCCCAAACAGAAGCAAATTTGTATGTGTATAGCATGCTTCTGCATACATGAGTTATTAACCAAATTGCAGGTTAATATTACTTGAAGACTTCTGCCTTCACTGCCACTCACTTGGAATACTGCAATTCGCTCTGTGTGCAGCTGCCCTTAAAACAAGAAACTGATGGGCTAAAATATAGTAGCCCAGGTTAGCCAGGACTTGCCAGCAGGAACTCATTGTGACAGTGCAGAGGGCTCAGTAGTTGGCTTCTAGGTGCATGACCTCCTAGGTCCCTTCCAGCCCTGGATTGCTATGCTGTTTCAAAGTATCCTCTGAAGCTATCAGGTGTATTTATTTATTTATTTATTTATTTATTTATTTATTTATTTATTCGACTTGTATGCCGCCCTACTCCCTAAGGACTCAGGGCGGCGAACTTTAAAACAGAAGAAATTTACAATAAAAAAGAATTAAACAAATAAACAAGCCGAAAACAGTTAAATATTAAAAAATTAAAACTCTCAGCCCCCCCCCCAGGGTCATTCCAGGCCGGCCCGTTGAAACAACCAAGTTTTCAGGTCCCGGCGGAAGGAGCGGAGGTCAGGGCCAAACGGAGATCCACGGGGAGCTGATTTCAAAGGGCAGGCGCTCCCACAGAGAAGGCCCTAGCCCTGGGAACCGCCAGCCGACAATGCCTGACCGACGGCACCCCAAGGAGGCTCCTCCTATGAGAGCGAACAGGGCGATCAGAAAGTGATGCTGGCAGGAGGCGTTCCTGCAAGTACCCTGGACCCAAGCCATTAAGGGCTTTATAAGTTGTTACTAACACCTTGAAGGCGACCCGGGAGGCAACCGGCAACCAATGCAAGACGCGCAGGAGGGGTGTAACATGGGAGTATCGGGATACCCCCATCACAGCCCACGCGGCCACATTCTGCACCAGCTGTAGCCTCCGGATCATCCGCAAGGGGAGCCCCATGCAAAGAGCATTGCAGTAGTCGATTCTAGAGGTGACGAGCGCACGAGTAACCGTTCAAGGGCATCTCGGTCCAAATAAGGGCGAAGCTGGCGAACCAGCCGAACCTGGGCAAAAGCCCCCCTGGCCACAGCTCCCACATGTTCCTCCAAACTGAGCTGTGAATCCAGGAGGACACCCAGGTTCCTCGCCCTATCCACGGGGCAACACTCCCCCCATGACCAAAGATGGTACATCCAATAAAGACCGAGATGCCAGTAAGAACAGCCACTCAGTCTTGGCGGGGTTGAGCTGGAGCCTGTTACTACCCATCCAGACCTGTACCGCCTCCAGGCACCGGGACATCATAGAGAGCATCACTGATCTGGTCTGGGGTGGAGATATAAAGCTGGGTATCATCAGCATACTGATGATATCTCACCCCAAAACCTCGGATGATCTCGCCCAGCGGTTTCATGTAGATATTAAACAGGAGAGGGTGAGAGGACAGACCCCTGAGGCACCCACAAGTGAGGGGCCTGGGGCCGACCTCTGCCCCCTGCCAACACTGACTGCGAGCGGCTGAGAGGAAGGAGGGAAACCACGCAAACGGTGCCCCCCACCCCCAATCCTCTAAGCCGCTGCAGAAGGATACCATGGTCGATGGTATCGAAAGCCGCTGAGAGATCTAACAGGACTAGGACAGAGGAAAACCCCTGTCCCGAGCCTCCAGAGATCATCCATCAGTGCGACCAATGCTGTCTCCATGCTGTGTCCGGCCCTGAAACCCGATTGATACAGGTCTAAATAATCAGCTTCTTCCAGGAACAAGGGAAGCTGCTGAACCACCAAGCTCTCAACAAACGCTTAAAAAGCGAAGGTGGAGACAGGGCGATAGTTGTTCAAAATGGCCGGTCAGGGCAGGCTTCTTGAGGAGGGGCCTCACCACCGCCTCTTTCAAGGCGCAGGAAAGACCCCTCACTCAAAGAAGCGTTAACAACTGCCTGGAGCCAGCAGCGTAACCTCCTGGAGGCATACACCAACCAGGAAGGACACGGGTCCAATAAACACGTGGTGGAAGACAGCCTCCGCATGATCCTGTCCACCTCATCGAGGGAGACCAGGTCAAACTCAACCCAGATAGAATCCACCAGACTCATCGCCACCCCATCATCAGACCACTGCCAATCAGAGTCCAAGCCGGCATGAATTCGAGCAACCTTATCTGCCAGATGTAAACTAAATTCCACTGCTCTGCCCTGCAAAGGGTCATCCCCCCCCCGCAATTGAAGGAGGGAGCGGGTCACCGGAAACAGGGCAGCAGGGCAATCATCGGCGGACGCAATCAGAGCGGAGAGTAAGACGCCCGCCGCCCTGATCGCTTCCAGATAGGTCCTGACATAGGCACGCAACTGGACACGGTCGAATTCGGAGCGGCTGGCCCTCCATCTGCTCTCCAGGCGTCTTCTCTGCCGTTTCATCCCCCGGAGCTCCTCGGAAAACCAGGGGCCCATCGGGAGTCTGCGGCGGGAAGAGGCCGCAGGGGACAACCGGTCGGCGCCTCCACCCGCCTGTTGCCAGGCGGCCATCAGTGTCTCAGCCGAGCTGTGGTCGAGGGAGGCGGGCAAGAACCCAGCGCCGTCTGAAACCTCTCTGGGTCCATTAGGCATCTGGGGCGGAACCATCGTATAGGTTCCTCACAAGCAGCGAGGACAGCCAATTGAAAGACCAGCCACAGGAGATAGTGATCTGTCCACGATAAAGGGAAGGTAGACGGAGAACCCTCCCCCAGATCACTGCACCACTGTCCGAGACAAAAAACAAGTCAAGTGTGTTCCCCCCTCGTGAGTGGGCCCTTGGATCACCTGGGTCAGGTTCATGGCTGCCATGGATGCCATGAACTCCTGAGCTAAACCCGACGCCCCCCACCCCCCAGCACGGCAGGTTAAGTCCCCAGAACTATGAGCCTAGGGAACTCCACCACCACCTCCGAGGAGGGCGTCGAGAAGCTCAGGCAGGGCCGCTGCCACGCAGCTGGGGGACAGGTACATTAGCAGCAAACCCAACCGACCACCAGGGGCCCAATCTCACAAGGAGGGCTCACACCCGCCCATCTGCGGGACAGTGACCTCCCTTGGAAACAAGGCTCTCTAGCAATTATGGCACACCTCCGCCCTTCCCTGGGCCAGAGACGAACAGCACATGGAAACGTAGGGGCATAAATCACACAGAGGACACCCCCTCCGGGGCCCAACCAGGTTTCCGTAATGCATGTCAGGTCCGCAGCCCTCCTCCTCCATGAGCCACGAAGGAGGGATGACTTATTGGCTATGGACCTGGCATTCAGATATACCAGCCTGAGCCCAGAGACCACGTCCCAAGACCCCAGGGGAGCGGGAAGCAACCTGGGGGGTCGAGACGCGCAACGCAAGTAAACATCGAACATGCGGCGCGCTCCCGTCACAAAATTTGGCCCCCTGTCCTCCCCCTTGCCGATAACGATCACCTGTCGATGGTCAACCCCGCCCTCTCC